>OZ024927.1:31059159-31735485 GCA_964017235.1 Sabellastarte sp. h YS-2021
GTCTTATAAGGGTCACTCGGGTGGGTGTTTATGGTCCTGATACACAGGTTAACTGTCTATTAAAGGCCTAAATGTTGGGGCACATATAAGAAAACACATAGATATATTCCCAGATGATATTTAACTTAGATGAGAGACATAGTTTGAAAGCTACAGTGCTTGAAAGTGGCAAAAAGTGCATAAATTGGGTCTCTGTGGGCACTTTTGAGACCTTAAGTCGACCCCTTTGGGTAAACCTACAGCCCTAAAATTTTCTACAGACAAGGATTACATATCAAGTTATACCTAGCGCAGTTTGAGACTCATCAGAATTACCACTTCCAAATTATAGGGCAAAATATGTGAAAAGTATAGCAAAAAATCCCTAAGTGGGGGTATTTATGGGCCTCAAACACAATTTTCTCCTCAACTTAAAGTCGTGATTTTCAGCACATGTACTAAGAACATATTAATGTGTTGTCAGGTAAAATTTCAGCCAGCTGAGCATCATAGTTTGTGACCTACAGGGCTCTAAGTGGCCAAAAGTGCAATTTCTGACCTTAAGGTGGCCATAAGTTCTTTTTTACTGGGAGTTTAAGGTCACCTTAAAATAGGGATCTTCCTTTGGGCACCCTTAACATGTGTACCAAGTTTGAAAAAAAAATATTAATTTGTTTTTGAGTTATCGCGTCCACAAGGAAATTTCTACGGCGGCGGCGGCGGCGGCGCGACGGACCTGAATCCAATATATCCCCGACTTTCGTCTGGGGATATAAATATTAATTTGTTTTTGAGTTATCGCGTCCACAAGGAAATTTCTACGGCGGCGGCGGCGCGACGGACCTGAATCCAATATATCCCCGACTTTCGTCTGGGGATATAATTAGGGCTGTGAATGGGTACTCGAGCCTCGATAGACGAGTCGATCTTTGCTAGTACTCGAGTCCAATTTAAACACTTGGTTATAGCGCCCTCACTCGCCAGTGCAAATAAACATCGAACATCTCCCACATTAGCTGACTGAGTATCGACATATGTCGACTTCATTTTAGTGCTATATTTGTCTTTTTATTTTGGTTGTTTATGCATCGTTAAATGCAGGAACACTCTGAAAACCATCAGTATATTAAAATAATTGTCTAATTCCGACTTTATAAAATGCTGTATAATGGCCATATTATAACATATATGCCTCAAATAAATTAGAACTACAGTGTTTTCACACATTATTATGCCAATTAAATTGACTTACCAAGTGCGAAAAAAAATAAAGATGCAATGTGACTCCATTTGTATGGACTAGGTTGTCAAAACGCCGATAAAATATTTCAATATGCTGGATAATCCTTCATTTTAAAAGATATTCCATCATTATTATATAAATATGCTAATATCTTTGCAATCGGATCTGAAAAAACAGTTACGATTATCACTCATAATAGACCTGGTAAACGATAGTATCGGAAGTAGCGAATGTCGCGACAGCACTACTCGGTTACTTGCGAGGTATTGTACTATCTCCCATATAATGAAACGCTTGTGTAAAATATACAAATTTCAGCATTTCCGTCACATAATATCAATTAAAGTTGTTATTTTCGCTTAGACCGAGTTTTCTGTCCCAAAATATGCCTTTTTAAAACTGATGGATGGCATTTTGGGACAGAGTTCCTCGCTACACAAAAAACTTCAATATTTGAAAATTACTGTCACTTTAAACTTTAAAATATCCACTTAAATGTATTAACAGTATAAAGCATTTAGATGCAAGAACACAATTTTCTGTGTTTGCAGTAATATAGACACTTTTTCTGCACTTCCTGTTTGTACAACAAATGATGAAATTTTGCAAGTGACATAAATTTTGGTAAATATATCCATTAACTATGCAAAAAGTTTATTTCTTTTAATGCAGGACACATCCTTAATACTCAAGGTGGTAGCCTAGTACATGTTTAATGTCAGGTAGACCGAGTTTCTGTCCCGTCGCCAATTGTTATTGATATGTTGATGGACACAATGGCGAGGGACAGAGCTCACATGTATTAGTTTTCTGTGTAAATCTCAAACTATGGGAAATTATTTCATTTCCTTTAAAAAGTAATTATTATGTCCATATAGCCGTATCTGGTTTACAGTACATATGCTGTTAAACTAAACTGCTTTTAGAAGCCAGGAATTTCTTTTTTAGATAACTATGTAATGTTGAAGGTTTGTTTATATTTTTAAAAAGGTTAAAATACATACATACCAGTTTGATTGGCATTAAATATTAGTGAACGGCACATATACATAAGTTAAAGAATTCAAATAACACTTTATACTTATTGTAATATGTGTAGAAATATGCCGTTCAAAATTTACACTGAAAACAAGTACATGTGAGCTCTTTCCCTCGCCATTGTGTACCATCAGTATATCAATAGTAATTGGCGACGGGACAGAAGCTCGGTCTAAATGTCAGGATGTGTCCCTTTTGTTGCCCTTCAGGACATTTATGTTTTTTTGCATACTTATGCCATCTGTCTCTTGCCAATACATCCATCTTTTAAAAATTGGCTGAGAGACAGATTAATCGGTCTATTTCCGCTTGAAAACGTATAATTTACTCCATATTCTATAATATCTGGTCATATAGAATAACAGAAGACATTTTTCTTCAAAAGTTTTGTTTCCGGAACCGACTATTTGCTTACAGAAGACTTCTTATGGTAGATACTAAATCTCGTCCATGTACCTATTCACGCCCACCCCTAAATTTATCCAAAACAATCACAGTTAAACAACATATATTACAATAGACCAAGTTTCTGTCCCGTCGCCAATTGCTATTGAAAAACTGATGGTACGCAATGGCGAGGGACAGAGTTCACATCATGACATGTATGTGTTTTCAGTGTAAATTTTGAACGGCATATTTCTACATATATTACCACAAGTATAGAGTGTTATTTGAATTCTTTAACTGATGTATATGTGCCGTTCATTAATATTTAATGCCAATCAAACTTGGATATATGTATTTTAGCCTATTTTTAAAATGTAAACAAACCTTCAACATTACATAATCATATACAAAAGAAATTCCGGGATTGTAAAAGCAGTTTACTTTAACAACATATGTATTGTAAACCAGATACAGCTATATAAACATAAGAAGGGCTTTTTAAAATGAATGAAATAATTTCTGACATTTCAAAATTTACACTGAAAACAAGTACATGTGAACTCTGTCCCTCGCCATTGCGTACCATCAGTTTTTCAATAGCAATTGGCGACGGGACAGAAACTCGGTCTAATATTACAAATGTATACGATCAATTTGATGATTATCTATGATGTGGTAAACATATTCTCTAAAAAAATTATAAATTGTCAAGAAAATATTGGGGGTGGGCCTGAATTGGTCCACCACCACTAGATGCTAGGATGTATGGTACAAACCCCTATTATCGCCCACTGATAATTCCGTTTAAAAGTACTGAATCTTTTATATAGTATCATATATACAATTGTAGAACTGTTGAAATTGACACTTGCACCAAGGCCATTTTTTTTTATTTGAGTTGAATACTGAACATTAACCAATAAACTGCAAAAACGGACTTGGTAAATATGTAAACAATCCGAAGAATATTACTAGCATATCTTCAATGCTTACCTTTACTGGGGTAAAATTTATCCACTAGCTATATTGTGTGTCTATGTTTACTAATCACTGTCCATACAGTGTTGTTCTTTTTAGTTTATCTCCAAAGTCGCGGCCAAATATTACACAGTTTTTCCAAACAAAAACATGTCATTTCTTAGCGGAAGCCCAGTGCATTGTGGGGATAGAAGTACTACGCAGCCGTTTGTTTCAGCCAGGGTTTCTATTTGGTTAAGGTGCTCCAATAAATCCGTAGTCCATTGGGATGGAATTTCCATTGTTAACAGCGCTGAAGAAAATAATTCAGAATTATTTAACAAAATATCAATAAATTTTACTTTACATTTTACTTGAAAAAAATTACCAATTCTCAGATATTAGAGAGACACTGGATTAAATCGTTAGTACTGTTTATTTCAAATTAAGCCTATATATTCTAAATATTAACTACAGAGAACAATCCAAATTATGCTGTCTTTATGAATTTCACTGTTATATTTTTTATTAAGTGACCACAATTTCCAAGTTGTCCAACTGATGTTTAAAGGAATTATTTTAACAATATTATCATATTTTTTACTTGACAGACGTGTATCATAAAACTGTGTCATCAGACAGTCCTCAAAAAAGTTTTGGTAAAACATGACACACTAGTAAAATACATATACATACTTAACAAAGTGCAAGCATTAAATTAAAAACAATATTCCAACTATCTTAAAGCTCAAATTATCCTTTTTTCATAAATCTGGATGAAACAAAACTTTTTCAATGTATTAAAAATGTTGATGCCTTGTAAACTATGGAACACCAAACATCACATGAAGTATGACAAATGTTTTCACGAACAAAAATAAACACATAGACACCATTTATAGATACAGATAAAGGTCATATCTCTGTCAGCTTCTCAATTGTGAGAGTCGGATCCACACAAGTGACAGCCTGTGATTAAATGACCTGTTAACCCACTAGGTTTATGCATATTTTTAATATTTTTGGGGGTACATTCTAAAACTCGGACTTCTGTCCAACTTGGGCTTTTAATTGGCCAAAGCGGCGATAGCGGCGATGGGGGGGGGGGGGGGGGGGGGGGGGGGGCGATTTTCTAGAAATATTTTAAAAACTAACAGAGATCCCAACGTGGAGTGTTATACCCAATATTCAGCATATGCTTTTGAAGAAATATGAGGCTCTAGAAGGGGGCTTTCCAACAGTACTTTATAAATACAAATATCTCCTGGCCATTGCCGCCCCACGCCCCCTCCCCATTCCCAAGTTGGACAGGAAAGCCACTTTAGTCCAACTTTTAGGAAGTGCCATTTTTTTTAGTGTTACAATAACAAGTCTCTCAGTCCTCTGTGCATTTCTATATTGACATATGAATGATTTGTACACAGATGTATGATAATGTAAATCTAAAATAATATATATATTTACCACTAAAATTGAAATAGGTCTAAATCCATCACTGAAAAAGAATTTGTGGGATATAAAAGAAACAGTTGCAAAAAAATCTTTAAGAAAACTGTAAAATTATAGATATTATTAACAAAGTTACACAATGGTAGTGTACCATGGGTAGGCCTATTATGCAACATATCAAGTAATGTTTTTCCATAGATTTTTGGAAATATGAAGTGACATATTTTAACAAAATAGAAAATAAATACACTTATCATGAAAAAGTATGGGGTATGTACAATAAAAATAATGTAACTCTGTACCTTTACTTAAAGAAGAACTATAATATAGTGGGTGATGGTTATTATGAATATGCAATGTATCAGTCGAGTCCCTTCCATATTTATGGCCAAACCTGTTGAACTGCATGATTGGTCATTTTTTAATTCAGCCAAAATAAACAAAAACTCTCTTCCAAATAAGCTGGAAAGGTTTTAGAGATATATAAGATCCTTTTTGGATTTCATATACATATGTTCCTGTACTCTACGTATGTAATTTTGAAAAGCTGTATGTAGTACAAATGTGGAAATATTAGTCATTATTCAAAACTCTTGGTAAATGTAATATTAATGGAAGTAACTATGGATTTGTGGTGGAAACAATATTAAAAGAGATATATACTCTGAATATAATTTCGAATGTAGGTACTCTCCCCAATTTTTTTTTCTTTTTTTTTTTTGGGGGGGGGGGGGGGGGATAATATTTTGACATATTTTTGTGAGCAAAAAGTATTGTAATGACCTGACAACTGCACTTTTGCTAAATTCTCATTTGGCTTTTTATTAACCTTTGATAACTACCGATTACTGTTTGAACTATGATGTACAAACTAATAAAAGTACTTGTGGAACATTTTTAGTTATATATTACGGACATCTTTAGCTTTGATCATTGACTTTTGGTACTTTTCTTGTCACAGTTTTCCTACTACTGTGTTCACATTGATAATTTTCAAATAATTTTACCACAGAGCATACATTCACACGATGAATGATTTGGTCTTAATTACATTAATATAAAATATAGAAATTGTGAGCTTTTACATCAAGACCAAATGGGGGCTCAATGGTTGAGTGGATTACACACTTGCCAACCACATCTGAGGTTGGAAGTTCAAAACCTATGTGGGAAAGTTGGTAGTTGTTTGCCAATACCCGGCAGTTTACAATGCAGAACCTTGCCCAATTAGCATGTACTGGTTACCTCTACCCTTAAACTACCCATTGTAATATAACCGACACAATGTGCTGAAGGTAACATAAAACCCATATAAATTAAATCAGGCTAAATGTATCCTCTTGTTCAATTAGTAATTGCATAGTTATTCCTTATTATATGCACATATTTCTATTGTCATGAACTATATTACTGTCCTTTTTGGCACCAAATAAAAAGACAGGGCTTGTTTGTAATTTTGAAAGTTTATATATTTGTTCACTGCCGTTTTGACCACCAAGCTGTTTAAAATGGTGGAGTCCGCCATTTTAAATGGCAGACCCTGCCATTTAGATTCACTAGGTTTAAATAATGGTTCTAAATGGCTGAGCCATTTAAAACAGCATGCTCCAGCCCCCAGCCATTTTAATTCTTCTAGGTATAACTGTTTGTTAACTATTGGGTCTTCTGTGGGATATAAGTTTAATGCTTCATGAAAATTATTTAATTTCTTCCTTTCCATTATTTTAAGCTTATAAATTTAAAAAAAATGAAATATCAAATTGCAACATAATTATGTAAAAAAAAATTATGAATTTTCAACAAGTATTCAAACAGCTTTAACACTATCAAGTCAATTGTTTCAAAGCTAAGTTTGTGACATCCTAACAATAGGGACAAATCCAATTAAGTGAATCATAGTTTCACTTAATCATAGTTAACAAATCAACAGAATAGGGATGACTTCCACACTGTGATGAAAAGACTAGTCAGTGGAAAGTCTTTCTTTTTAGGATTACTTTCTGATGTATTGTCTTTTATGGAGGCTGGTTTAACATAATGGATTGAATTTGTGGAAGCCATGCCTTTTTCTGGTGATTAGTTCACAGAGAAAGATAATCATATAAGATTTACCCCCTTTGATGTACAAATCACAGGTCAATTCACCAAAGGGTGAATTTCAAACACCAGAATATGTGTACTTCAAACACCTGAGCAGTGAGTTTTTTCCTAAGGACAACCTTAATCAAATGGAAATGTGTATAAACAAGTAATGTACAAAGGAGGGCTGTTAATTGCATTTATATCAATCATTAGAATGCTTGTGTTCTTGAAATGTGACTTGGTGGCACACAATAGTCATTTGGTTCATTTGTCATTAGTACATACTATCATATGAACTATATATTCCTGTTATCTAGTTGGCTGAGCCATTTAAAATGGCGGATTGCCGTTTAAAACGGCGGATGGAGTCAAAATGGCATGTAACATATTAACTCATAATTTTAGCTTTGTTAGCAAACCAGCAGACACAAACGCCAAAAGAAAAGACTGAATATTCACATTCACTTGCTTATAGGTCATATATTTTTATACTCATTTATTATACTTCACCACATTAAATGACTAGAAAACCCCTCCCGTAATAGGTACAAGGCTCCACTTCTATATCCAGTGGTTGTATATATCTATGTGATAGAAAACAAGAAAAAACATGGAAAAGAGGAATTGTTTGTTTTCATCTGCTGCTGAAGGCACCAGCTTAATGGTTATTTACTCAGTAAACTATGACACACGATCTGAGGTCTAGTTTCATCTGATTATCAGTATGTTTGAGTGCAGAATGGGTCCGAAATAGGACAATAAGTTCAAATGAGTGGAGGTTAAATAGTTTTTTGGAAAAAACCCTCTTTGAAGTTTGATTATTGTTTTAATTATTAAAGGTATTACTTTTATGATTTTTTTTCTTAAATAAAAGCCAAGAAAAACATTTGAAAGGAAGGATGAATGTTTAACAAATATAAACTCTATGAATTTTTTCTCAATTCTACCTTTTTCTTATTCATTAAACTAACTATAAATTTCTCTTTTCACATTTCTCTGTATAGTGGAACTGAAGAGAGTCTATTCTGTATACATATAATGACCAGTATGTACCGACTCTGTTTATCTCATTCTACAATCTAATAGATTAAGGGACAAAATATACTATAGACATTAATAAAAAATCTAATTCAATCCGAAATTTATCCTCTTACATTTATTTTAGCATGTAGAATCTGCTGAATATAACACACACACACCCATATCAATACATGCATAAAAAAATCATGATATAAACACTTCCTTGGTGTGGTTTCCAGGCTTCCATGTAAGATCTGGATGTACTCATTAACAAACCACTTATAACCTTTTTACTGTACTAACATTGTGACATACAATTTTAACCTCAACAATTGTGGAAATTTTTTTTCCAGTTTTGTTTAACCTAACGAGCATGCATTAACAATGTACGTTATAAGTGATTCATTAATTAACTTCAATTGTATATTAGGAGCAGATTAACGTGTTTGGCTTTCTTCAACACACTTCTTTCTTTTTTTTCAAATGAAATTCATTATAGATATTTAATCCTCTGCAGATAAACTATAGCCCTGCAAGAACATCTAAAATTCTATCAATCACCTTAACTATGATAAAGCCCGTTTTTGAACAGATAATTAATTGCAGGAAATCTTTTGAAATTTAGTCAATATAAATGGAAATTCGGATACTGTGATGAGTTATTTCAGTTACTGTAAATACACTTAAACCTATTGTCATCTGAGGTTTTGCACACAAAAAAGCATGAAAATGAAAATATTTGTCATACATTTCAACAAGGAATGAATACAGGACAAAGCCAAGTCTAAATTATTTAAATATACATTCATTTTTTTGGCATTTCGAACTCGTACTAGTTGATCTCTATATAAATATAAATCAAAATAATAAATTAAAAATTTAATCAGAATAACGTGAATTATTATCCTAATACATTATTAATTCCAATTTTACTTTTGCACTTTGTCAAATAATTTGGCACATTTAATATCTTGGGCATGATAAGAGTCTTCTATCAACAAATATCCAATTTTCACCTGTAATTTTCGCTTCATCTACAATTACTTTCTCACGTTAGATCACAATTAATTTAACATTTCTGTGAAAGGACTTAATTCAGTCTAAACCTGTCATTCTTATACTTCTGTTACAAAAAGTGTAAAAAGAAAGAAAAACAAGAAAAACCTAAATACACAAGGTGATAAATATAATAAGGCATATTATGTCTGCATATTAGAACATAGAAAATAAAAAGATAAATGTATTCAGGTAATACCATACAATTTGAACAGATTTTAAAATTATTATTAATAAACATAATAGCAATTTACTTACGTCTTTCTTTCTCCGCATGCGCCTGTGACGAATTTCGAAAACTAACGTTTCAGAGAGACTTCCTTGGCGGGAAAAAATAAAGGTTGTGTGCTCATAAAGCCAAGCTTTGACTGTGAAAACACGAACCAGTGAGGATTTGCACGTGCTAGCTGGTACTTCTAGAACCAACTCACATCCTGGATCGCAGAGTGCATCTCCATGGGAACAGTCTCTTTGTTTGCTGGGGGTTCATTGTGTAGAAATGCTGATGTCAGTATTGAATAAAGGGGGAAAATGAGAAATAGGGAAATGATGAATAGTTTGTGCGGTTTTTGATTGCTATTTCCACGAAAATTGAGTAAAAAAGACCACAACACATTTAGAGACACGAATATAACATCAAATATTGGAGCAAGTAAATGTAATGAAGTCTGTGGTGCCTTTTTCAAAGATCACACATTTGTTACATGGGACGAGTCATTGGGATATTGTCATGACTAGTGGCTTCAATTTTTGTTGGTTTTGAAGAAGTAGTAGCATTTGTGTGTCCTAGTTTTAAAAGGATTATTATTCGCAAAATTATATTAAATTTTAGATAAAATAATGTATAAGTGAACATTGTGTAATACTGATTGGAAAATAGTGGTTTGTAGCAAAGTAAAGGATCTGTTTTCATTGCCCATCTAATGCTCATGGATACTCTATGGGAATACATGTGGCAATAGACATAAGTTTATAGCCCTGTTTTTGTGTCACTAAAAGCGGAATAATATGAAAACTGTGTACAGGAGAAAATTATTGTTGTACAATAACTATATGGGTAAACTGTTTTTGTGTGAGTGTGGTGAACATTGGTACAGAAAACTTTCTGATTATAGTAATCATGTCTTCATGTAATAAATGTGTTTCATTAATTGCTCTTTTATCTGCTGTTTATTGGCATATTGCCTATCACGAATGAGTAAGACAGGTTACATAAATACATTCACTCCATAGTATATTACCAATATGTACTTCGAATGATCTGTCTTCTTTATAATCTTATCTTGTCTCTCATTAAGTTTTCTCAAATATATTCTTGATATTTAGGAGAGGTTTTGGCCTCTTTGATGCAAGGTAAATAAAGATACCAATATACTCTGACAGAGGTTAGGACTTCTTAAAGTGATACATGTAGTTGAGAGTTTTCAGTAGCCGTGAATTTATAAATATGCATATCATCAAATCATCTCTAATTAACAATTGATTGATTAATAAGCTCTCTTTCATTGTAACATTAATATTGAGTTGTACCGGTCTTTTTGGGCTGTGTATTTATCAATCATTCCACTTTTCCAAGTAAGTGGCTTATACCCCATTCACACTACAGGCAGTAGAACCCGCAGTTATAGGCATTGGGAAAAACTCCCCTGTCCTTCAACTACTTCCGAGGTTCATATGCGAACTTGTGACACAGTGGCAAAACGTCCATTACCTTGCACGTCCTATGGAAGTTTTGAAATGTTTAAAATTTCCGCGTCTGAATTTGGTACCGTGGGCATCCATAGATAAATGGGAGTATGCACAGATGAATTTCTTGCTACGGTAACTGAAGGCGTATATAAGGTTGTGACTCAGTCATTTTTTGGTGTAACACGGTGACATTAAGTGAGTGGAGGAAAACAAGGTTGCATACGAACCTCATGAAGGAGCAAGGCATTTCGCCCACTGTCTCTAACCGTGGGTCATACCACTTGTAGGGTGAATGATACACTAAATCTTGGAAGGTGACTGCGTGATATACCACATGTAGTGTGAATGGGGAATAAGTTATTGGGTTACACAAGTACAACATATTCTATTCTTGAGCAATAGTATAGGCAAATACACTTTAAGTTTATTTTTGTGATACTTTAACATATATTCTGGTATCAAACCATTAAAATCTAAATATGTTTTTTTGCAAAATAGATAAATCTTATATAAAGTGCTACTATGTCAACACATAAAAATATAACATTTCAGCTCTCAATCATACTTTCCCAGTTAAAAGTTCTGCTCTAATCTTGCTACATCCCAGCATAAAGTTTTGCTCTTAATTTAGCTACAATGCAGCCAATGTTTCTGCTCTCATTTTATTTTTCTAATTTCAAAGTACACAACATTTGGTACACAATTTATTTAAAGAAAGTGAAGATTTAAAGTGTGTGTAGGGGTTTCACTGACCCAGTGGTCTGGAAGCCAATATCCTGGAAATTATCTTCTTTTTTCGTTGGGGAGGGGGGGTAATTTATTTTAGTGTTGTAGTAGCTACCTAGTACCTTGTCGGTTATATTGTGATGGGTAGTTTGAAGGGCAGAGGAAACCAGTACATACAGTTGGTCAAGGGTTCTGTACTGTACACTGCCTATCAATGGCAAGCAAATACCAGCTTTTCCAAATGAGGTCAGGCTGGGACTCAAATTCGGATGTCAGATGAGGAAGGTGAGTGTGTAACCACTGCACCACTATGGCCCATCAGTTTTTGGGTTCAAATCAAGTGTACTACATCACTCGAAAAATACTAGTGGCCAAAGCCTATATGACTAGATGCCTTGGAACCTAATAAGACCCTATTGTATACCATTTCATATGGAGGCATTGTATCATATGTACTGTCAGAAATCATGAACCAAAATTAATCTGCCAGTGATGCTGATTTAACAGAATATAGTAAGTGATTTTAATGATAAGTGTTAAGATTTTAAATGTATTAGGGGTCGGCACTCACTCTAGTAAATGTTTTGTGAATTGTTTTGGTTTTAAATTCCGTTTCAGTACTTTAAATATATATATTATATATATATTGATATTGAAAAATATATGCCAGGTGATACAAATTAATTTTTGCAAAATCCAAGGAAGTAGAGTGGTAAGTTTCCACAATCTGACGATGGAATGTTTTTGATCTTTTAAATATTCAAACCCAACAACAATTGTGAAACTAATTGAATTTTTTTCCTGGTATGCAAGATATATGTGGAGTAATACGGGGTTGGAAACCATTTGGTCCTCTTGTAATGATTTCCCTCAAAGATACATCCACCTGTAAAGCCATCACTATTGGCCCTATCAGTACAATTACAGGAGGTTGTTTTGTTTCTAGGCTAATTTATTTTGTCAGTAATTGTCCTGTTATGATTATAAAGTACTTGTTTTTTCTGGTCGATTGTTACAAATGGTCTGAGCTATATATTATATACAATAGGTAATACAAATATGTATGTGTTTCGTTTGCTCTAAACATTGTCAAGTTTGTGGGATATTCAGTAAATAATAAACATATTTCATGGTCGTTCCCATTCTTATTTGCTTTTGGTTGATGACTTTATCTTTCTGGCTCCAAAAATAGACAAACATATCCTGGTAACATGTGCGGATCCAGCTTTAAATAAAGGTGGGGGGGGGGGGGGGTTCACTTGTCTGCTGCATGCACAGTTCAGTGCAGGATGTTCAACTTTTGATTCTGTGTCTGTTGCTTAGGGTTCACTGTTCAACCCCTGACATTTTTCAAGGGGGGGTGGGGGGGGGGGGGGGGGGGGGGGTGGTGGTGTTGAGTCTCCCTTCTGGATCCGCTGATGCTGTGGTACACACTGAAGGGGGAGCTGCCAATTATATCCAATTGTCCCCCCCCCACGACCCCCAGAGTTTGAATACAGCTTGTGAGGAGTCATAGCAGCTTTTTGAAGCATTGTAAAACTGCTGCCCCAAATAAAAATAGCTTTCTGAGTTTTGTCAAATAGCATCAAAGACATCCTACCCAAGTGTGAATTCTGCTGAAGACGTCCAACCAGAAATGAAAGCGGATCAGCCCATGCAGTTGTAGCTTTGCAACTCCAGCATGGTAACATAGGTATATAATAATATACTGGTAAACATATAGTGAGGGTAACACATCCTCACTCCCCACCACGTCTGAGATCATAAATTAATTCATTTTTTGCCTTGGGGGGGGGGGGGGGGGGGGGGGGGAAGAGAAATTGGGATGAACAATGGTATGGTATTATCCATCTTTCTCCTCAACTACCCATGGTGTAATATGAACTATACACTAAGATTAAAACAATGTTAACACAAATCAAGAAATAGATCAATCACTTAATCTAAGCATATTCTGATAAAGTTAATACAAAGGGATAATTACATGCTTCAGAATATCACCCTTTTTTCACCCATTGCAGAGTGACTGGTGTATTGAGTTGGCTCTAACAATGAAATTCAATACCAAAAAAAAACTATATTTAGTTATTAGAATCGCAAATACAGACTCAATCAAAGTGAGTTTTGCGTCAATTGAGGGAAAACTCTTAGTCTTGTAATTAAATTTCACCTGTACAAAATGTTTTGAAAAGCTTACTGTAATAGATACAGACTTTAAAACTGCAACAAGAACGGTTGTGCTAAAAACATCTAAGTTATATTTTTTTAAGCAGTTTGACATTAATTTGGGGAAAACAATTGCATACACGCAAGATGACATAATGAAAAAATAACAATAAACAGTCAATCCTATTTCTATGAAATTTAAAATACGTGAAATCTCCTTGGAAAATCGCTTTGTAAATCCATTTGGGATCCTTTGCCAAAGAAAGATTATTCTGAGAATACAGGTCTATGGCCACTTATTTATGAAATTTGTTTTAACTGTATACAAGGTAGTGAATTCTTACGTACGAAAGCCTGGACCAGCCATCCAAATTGAAAATATGCTATTTAGAATTCCAAATATGTCTTTGGAATTCCAAATATGCTATTCGGGATTCCAAATAATTTCAAATATCTATTCGGAATTCCAAATACGCTATACAGAATTCCAAATATGTATTCGGAATTCAAAATAGGCTATTCAGAATTCCAAATGCGTATTTGGAATTCCAAATACAGTGTTTGGAATTCTAAATACGCTATACAGAATTCCAAATATGTATTTGGAATTCTAAATACCTAGTCAGAATTCCAAATATATATTTGGAATTCCAGATACCCTATTCAGAATTCCAAATATGTATTCAGAATTCCAAATAGGCTATTCAGGATTCCAAATATAGTATTTGGAATTCCAAATGCGCTATACGCAATTCCAAATGTGTATTTGGAATTCCAAATACGCTATACAGAATTCGAAATATGTATTTGGAATCCCAAATACTCTATTCGGATTTCCAAATATGCTATTCAGAATTCCAAATACTATATTCGGATTTCCAAATACACTTTTCGGAATTCCAAATACATATTTGAAATTCCAAATACGTGACTGGTCCCACGAAACGACAGAAAAAGTCATCCTGTGTTATTCACTAGCAGGAACTAGTAGGTCCAGTACTGTACAAGGTGGAGCATGGTATTTCCTTCCTGTCTGGACAGTGTTACATCACAGCATTATCTAAACCTCTTTAGACCCAAATACATATTTATACTTATTTAGTAAGTCGATAGCACTGTTGGTTGCGAACAGCATATTTCCGAATAGCATATTTGGAATTCCAAATAGATATTTGCAATTCCAAATTAGGTATTTGGAATTCCAAAGGCAGTTCGAGGCTTTTGTACTTATGGGTTCAGTACAAAAAGGCCAACCAATTATGGGATAATGTTAGACTGTAGGTGCAAAACAAAGTAGGAATTAACTTAATGATTACAGATACCATGAAAGCTCTATATTATTTAACCTTTGATCATATTTTTTTGGCCTTTGAATGTGACCCTGTTGTTTACAAGAAAATGTCTTTATTGGTGTTCAATGAATAACTTTACAACAAATATTTCTTATTTACAAAAGGACGTCAAGAAAGTATTTTTAGAACGAAAATGTCTTAACCAGTATCAAAATGGTGAATTTGACAGGGAATGGGCTGTGTGGCAACATTTGTTTACAGGAATAGACATCTAAAAATGTTGGAAATAAACACAGGAAATTGAGTCACAAAGACAACACTTCTGTTCGGAATAGATATAAACTATGGTTTTGTATTGAGCATCAGCTATGCTCTCTCTTATTATCACCTTTATTTTAATTTTTAAAATTCTGACTCGAAATAGAATTTTCATTGGAAGTAAAAGAAAACCTTATGATTGTTAAGGTTCTTGTACGTAAATAATATAATAAAAAAAGAAATAAAAATACATAAAAAATATTCAATCCAGTTTCATGTTCTTAAAATTTATTTTAAGAAATTACGTGGAGATATTTTTGGATATTCAGAAAAACTTCTGAATATGCTTACAAAAGGAAGGCAGGCTAAATTACTCTGTTCAGTAGATAACCACGGCCCTAATCCCTAGATACTGCATTCTGGTGGGGATTGAAACTATCACTTCTGAGACTGTTGGCTGATGTGTTAACCAGTACATGGATTATGCATAAACATCCCATGCACAGTTCTGTACAAATTGTGGTCAATATTTCAAAGTGAATGAATCTGCATTCTAGTTTGCATTAAGCTTTATGTATGTGGCGATAGCACATGCGTCATCTTGTAACAACCATGAACAGACTTTCACTACACATAAACTATGTTGCACTGTAAAAAATCTAGGTTATATTTTACATTTACCTGCTTTGCACAAAACCTATTTGCTATTTTTAATAGCCTATGTTATTGATGTTGCATCAAACCATTTTTACCCCAGAGCCGTTGCAGGTTTGTTTTCACCCATGTCATTTCGAGGGGAGGGGGTTCGCATGGGTTGTCTGGGCTGTATCTCCGGAACCATATGGTTAGGAAGTTGAAACTTGGTAGAGACGGGGTGTAGGTGTGCAACATCATGGTGTGACCTTGATTTGACCTTTGACCTTGTCAAAGTGACCTGGAGTTTAAAAATCTTGTCTGGGCTATATCTCAGAAACTTAAGGTGTAGGAACTTATACTTGTTCGGGACATTGGTTAGGGAGTGTAGGTATGCAATGTAATGATGTGACATTGATTGACCTTTAACCTTGCCACAGTGACCTTGAATTTGAAAATCTTGTGTCTCAGAAACTGAAAGGTGTAGGAAGTCAAAACTTGGTAGGGGCATTGGTTGGGGTGTAGCTGTGCAATGTCATGACGTGAGCTTGACTTGACCTTGCCATATTAACCTTGACATTTAAAATCTTGTCCGGGCTGCATCTCAGAAACCATATTGTGCAAGAAGTTGATACTTGGTACGGACATTGGTTAGAGAGTGTAGGTGTACAACGTTCTGGTGTGACCTAGATTTGACCTTTGAACTGTCTGTAGTGACGTTGACCATTAAAAATTTGTCCAGTCTACATCTCGGAATCTACAAGGTGTAAAAGGTCATAGGTCCTTCTTAGGACAACACGAATCTTCCTAAAACAATTGATAAGCTGAATGGTTAAAAAACCCAAACAAAAAAAAACAACATTACACCACAGCACACCAAACACATGACAAACAAAGACAAAAAATAAAATGAGAGAATGAGTGAGTGAGTGAATGATTGAAATTTTGAAGTAAAAAATATTTGAAAGGACTTTACGAGGACTTAAACAACTTTGACAAATTTTAAATGGGTTTGAACTTTTATTTGACTTTTGACCTTTGAGAAACTTTTATAGTTACAAAAAGATTTTTACACTTCAAAAAGTTTTTAAAGTTAAAAAGATTTTGAGCTTTTCCAAGAGAAAAAAATAATTGAAAAAAAGTATTTTTGTATACTTTCTTTATTGAAATCCAGTTCAAATGAACACCAACATCTGTACATTTACAAATTTTGACATTTACTGTTGGACACATTTACAAAAACAAGACTTAAGGGGTAAGGGGACTTTTTTTTTTTTTGGAAATTGTTTGTAAAATTGTTGGGAATCTATTGGCTATTTTTTGGAAATTGTTTGTAAAATTGTTGGGAATCTATTGGCTATGCTAGTTTAAATAAAAGTTTTTGGAATAGTTGGGTAGTCCTGACTGCTAGATGCCAGCTTCTTCTGTCCTCAGGGTGGGTCCTTGTCACATCGATGATCCTCCCCTCCTGCCCAGCCATGCACCAACTTTATTGAAGTAATCCTTCTGCAGGTCTGACTGATGCTTGGCCTCCATCAAAGCATTCCTGCAGTTTTCATCTGCTGCAAATATAACACTGGTTTATTTGTTATGGCTGCTATGTCATCTGCTATGCTGGATGCCCCATCTACTCTGTCTTGGTGTGTCCTCATCATGTTGTGCAACACATGTCAAAACAATGTTTCTGACAACCTTTGGCCTTTGCTCCATTGTGCCTAGTAGGACCCTGAATCTGCTTGCTAGGATTCCAAATGCATTCTCCACTACCCTCCTGCCTCTGGAGATCCTGTAGTCTGCTAATCTCTCTTCCCTGGTGAGTTGTCTTCTGCTGTAGGGTTTAAGAAGTCATGGCATCAAGGTGAAGGTGTCGTCACCCAGCAAAAACTACAAATCTGGCCTTCCTTCCTCCAGGGGTTCGAGTGGTGGAAGCCCAAGGTGCCATCCTCAATCTTTTTCCTCAACTTGTTGTGGTTGAGTATTTGTGCATCTAATGAAGATCCATTAGACCCAACATCTACTCAGAGGTATCTGTAGTCTGTGTTGACCAGGGCTAGCAGCACTACGGAAAACCCTTATAATTGTAAAATTCATTCCCAGATTTCTTTGGCTTCTTCATGCTGATATGTTTCCTGTCTAGTGCCCTAAGAGCAAGGGGACATTCCATCTGGTTCTGAACTTCTCCTCAATCTGTTTCCAGTCTTCAGGAGTGGTAGGGCAAATCAAATACTCTTCCTATAATTCAGCAAGGATGGTCCTGCAATTGGGACAAATATACATATGGTGGTTCAGCCAACCAGCTAGTAATGCTATAAAAACTTCTACGTTTTTCCTGTTGCTAGGTATCTCTGTGTTATTGCTGGTTTTAATTCACTTTCTGAGGGCTTTCTAAAATTGGTGACTTCCCTGTTGATGCAGCGGTGTGTGCATTCTTCAATGAGGTCAAAAACTGCCAGTAGGATCCTAACAAAATTGTGATAATCTTGGATATCAAGTGATAAGTTGGATAGGAGATTCCTACAGCATCCTTTTTCTTGTTTTGGCCCGATGCATGGCATGACCCAGCGGTTTTGTGGCTCCTTCTTCTCCTGGGTGGTGGGTGGCTGTTGTCAAGGTGCTGGCAGTATGTCAAGTGGTGATCCTGGGTTCAGATGTGTCTTTTTTCTGCAAATCAGAATAAAAATCAAAATATTTAACTCAATAAAAAAGAATAGTGGTCCTAAGCTTATGAAGAACGTCTCTCTGATGTGTAGCTTGCATCTTTGCACTGATAAATGATGAGTAACAGCAGTAAAACGGGTTTATTTAGTGTTGCTCAGATTTCAACTGACGATCCCGACTCCATAAGTTAATCAGTCCAGTTAGGGTGGATCGGGACCAGCCATGTTGGTTTGTCACTATATATACAGCTTATTATGACCTGATACAACTTGTTGGTTAGGGCTTTGCGGCTTGTCCTGACAGTTTCTCATCTGCTCGTGGAGAAAAACATCCCGACCCCCGACTTGATCTTGATCAAGACAAGATGGGATATACTACATCATGTCAGTATGGTGAAACCGACCCAGATTTTAGCCCTCTTATTTCTGGATTCTTTTCCTATCCTTGACTAAGCTAACCAACCCTAGAGTCGGTAAGGGTCAGTTATATGGGTGCTCCAGTAAAAAAACACCCCCGTAAAATGGACTTTAATATCACTTAATCTCCATCACTGATAGACTCTAAGGCAGAACTATACATAAATGTATTGAATAATCGTAGGGCCATTGAACATAGCCAGATCAAACCTGAGAAGACACAGGGGTGGCAGGGTGGCTAGGGGGATTGGGTTTTGCAAATAGGTATGTTCTGAGCTTTTTTTCTGAAGGAGGCAATATATGTTGCATTGCGTACATTGTCAGAAAGTCATTCCAACTGTGGGCAGCATCGAGAGCAAAACTATTTCCAAAGTATTTGACTGACTTGTAGAGAGAAAAGTGAAAAAGATGAACTACTTAGTAGTGACAGCCAAAATAGTCCAAAGTAGCTCAGAGAATGGTTACAAAGAAATTTATAGACAAAGTAAAATCCATGTAGTCATTTTCAAAATATAATAACTGAAAATAAGTCCGGAGCAAATGAGAAAACTAATTTTTACTGCCTAGTTGTTATTGACTTTAAAACATTTTTAAATCTTGATTTTTTAAAAAAACCTTTTAGTTTATACCCTGAACTCAGATGAGTGACTATGTGAAAGTTCTAGAAAGCCAAAGCAATAGCTGTATTTGGATATTTTTAACAAATACTACAGTAGGAATGTTTTGGTGTGCAGAATACAAAAGAGCACACGTGTTTATATCTTTTCGTGTATTTAGCTAAAGAAATCTTGTTAATATGGTAACATCTAGAACATTTTGCTCACGTTAAAAGGTCAAAGTCTGGGTTTTACATCTTGTTCAACAGCCAGGGTCATACTAACCCATACATAGGTGACAGTCTGTCATTAGATGCTGGATCTGCTACCCACTAGGCCACTGAGAGAGACCACGGTGCCGCAGTGGTACAATATTCACCTCCCACCTCTGAGATCAGAGCTCGAATCCCAGCCTGACCTCATGTGGGAAAGTTGGTAGTTGCTTGCCGTTGGCCAGCAGTTTACAGTACAGAACCTTAACCAACTGTATGTACTGGTTTCCTCCGGTCTTCCATATACCTGTCACAATATAAATGGGGAGGTACAAGGCATGCTGTAAAACCCTAAATAAACAAAGACAAGGCCACTAACGACCTACAGCTCACTTTCTAATGTAGACTTAATGAAGGACTGTCCAATTATGACCTAGCAGTTAAACTCAGTAAACATTAAAATATTTTTAAATGGTTCATTTAAACTCTATTTTGGGGTTACCAAACATGTAGAACTAAACGTTTACACTGTAATGTTTAAAAAAAGGGTATAAACATTCTCTATATAAACGTTTTTCTTGAAAATACTTATTAAATGTTCTTAAAATGACTCAAGAAGCTGAGGTTCGACTGGAAACATTTTTGAAACATTCATAAAATAGCTCAAGAATTGCAAATTTTGCTGAAAATGTTTTTCAGATGTAATGTGTGATAAATAGTCTACATAAAACATTTAAACAACATTTGTTGACAATGTTTTGTAAATGTTTTCTCTGAAAATGTTTCGCAAACATTTTATAGCAATTGGTTTTCATTCCCATCATTATAAAACTTTTTTTTGAAATGTTTTCTATCAAATGTTTTGAAAACATTCTATCACAAACATCTTTGTACCCATATTTTCAGAATGCCTAAACACCTTTACCTTCAAGCATTTGCAAACAAAGATGGCAGAAAGCAACAATAGGGGCCCTTTTGAGGACTTTGACAAAAATTACCCCACATGCAACCGCCTAAAAGTAAGATTTTAACAGGGCACAATTTTTGGAATCCCCCTGACGTAAGTAGAAATGATGACTAATTATTTTGATTAACAGGTAGACTAGGTAGACTTGTCTGCATGTAACTTATACCAAAGCTAAAGTAGACAGGTTAACAAGGTCAACAAGTTGCCAAGGTTTACAATTATCAGGTAGACTGGGTACACATGTACAAAACTTGTATGGTGTAAAACAAAGAAAGTTGAGAGGGTTGATGAGGTCAACAAAATAATGTCACAGGTTTGTAATGTATTAGCAACAGTAGGCACGCTGACAATATCAACAAGTCGACAATGTAGACATAAAGGTACAAACAGTAAGAAAACTATGATCAACAGGTTGACAAAGTCGACAAAAAAGTGAGATAACTATGGTTGACAGGTCGACAGGATCGACAAAAGCTTCAAAACAGCCTCAAAACAGTAACTTCTATTTTGGGTCATGTGATGGGATCTAAGTATTATGTTGACTGTCCTTGACCTAATTTTATCATATGGTCCTGTTTCGATTTTTTGATTGATTGACACTTGATCCCTCTTTTTCCCAGAAATTGCAATAATTTACAAAACAAAATTTTTAATGTCTGCATGGTCGCGTGATGGGATCCAAATGTTATATTGACTGCCCTTGGCATAATTTCATCATGTGATTGCGTTGGGATTTGCTTTCCATTCTATAGGATTCAAATGAGAGAAAAAAAACAGTGCAAGTAATCATTATTTTGAAGTTAACATTTTAGAAAAGGTCCATATGTATCCTGTAAATATTAAGAAACCGGAGAATGGTGAAAATTCTCATCCTATTTCAACAGAGCATTTTCTGGGAAAATAGGGATCTAGTGTTTACATATAAAAAAATCGATAAATTAGGTCAAGGACAGTCAACAAAATATTTGGACACCATCATATGGCAATTTTTTCTCTGCTATTAAAACCCATAAGCAATTTCTGAGAAAACAAGGATCAAGTGTCGACCAATTAACAAATCAAAAACTAGGACAATGTCAAATATCTGCATCCTACTACTACTTCCACTCTTTTGTCTTTGTCAACTGTCGACCTTAGCGATCTTATTGTTACGGGCCATTTCAGCTCCATGCGCCATTTCGACTTGGCGCACTCAATATGTACGCCGTTTCAACACCTTTTCTGCTCAAATTATAACATATAGAGGTCATATGAAGGCAAATGGCACATAACAAAAGGTTTTATCTATACCTTTATGTTTTTCACGCCAGGCAGGTTTATTTCCCCCCAAAAATCTCTCAATATAACATCCATTTATTTCAACAGCAATACAGTAAAAGCACTATAAGTACAAAAGCCAAAACACAAAGACACTAAAAACTGAACATATATACACAGCACATTTTACATTTTTCACAGTTCCATTTATCTTCACCTGCATATCTCACACAGTTACAGTGGAACCACAGCTGGCAACCCTCACACATAACGTAAATTAACCGTGGTGTTGAAATGGTGCAGTGAGCCGTTTCGACCTGGCGCTGGTGTCTAAACGGCCTGATAAATTATCACTATATACCATTTGTCAACCTTGTCTTTCTGTCGACTTTGTCTACCTGTAGACCTTGTATACCTGACAACTTCCAGATTCTGATTACTTAAACAAATTTTCTCCTTATTAACATAATTTCATTTTCTTCTTCTTAATTACCATAATAATACTTTTGTGGGGAGGGGGTCCTACAGTTCAGCTCAATTTTTAAGTCACTATCTTACAATCTTAGACACAAAACATAATATTTTTATTGGTGAACAACCTAACAACATTGGTGAGACACTAATGTTTGTTATTAAACTTTAAGTAAATGTTGTACATAACACATTTTGAAAACCTTTAAATATGTTTTTAACCTTGGTCAAGCGTGTCCTTTCAAACGTTTGCAAAACTCAAAAATGTTTACTTGGAAGGAGACAAGAAAACCAATAAGTCTGATAGAGAATTTTGCAACTCCCACCTTAAAACCCCACATAGGGTTGATTATGCGGATAATGAGAAAATAAATGGAAGACATTATAATTATTTTTTTATATATTCATTTAAACATTCACTTTTCAATAAACATATTAACCTCACAGCAGCATAACTACTGTACACAAAGGGGCATATTAATAAAGTGTCATATGGAAGTAGGATTGAATAACAATAGTTAACCTCGGTAGATCAACATTAAAAGCCATTCACTTGCCTTTATTTTCGTATAAACTCGGTGATTTATGTTGATTTAATGCACAAAAGTTGATTGCGTCTGAAGTCCTTTCGTAATTAAGTAATTAGGCATACCGCAAATCTGCTTTTGAAGCTCCCGGGGTTGAGGGATATTGGGTTACAGATAAGTGTCTCAATCCCAAGGTTGATGGTTTCAATGTCCTTGTTGGGGGGATTTGGGGTGGGTGGGATTGAGTAGAAGGGTGTGGACAGTTGACAGGGACACTACACATTTGTACTTAGTGGGGCAGGGTGATGAAATATTAAAATAACGTCTCCTGGGAAGAAACTGAAATAGTGAAAATGACTAATAATTTTTATATTTTCCAGGTTAAAGTACAATATTCAGTTTGTCAATAATACTGAGACAATCTACTTCACTACAAGGGGGGTGTATAATTGCAAAAAAAAAATTATACATAAATTGAATCTGGGTAGATTGATATATGTGAAAGGTGATCCAACTTTAACAATTTACCTATCACTGAAGACATATCACTGAACTGAACAGAGTTGCATGTGTTGGAGCCAAACTTGAGATCTCATCAATCCTTAGGTTGGCGCTAGCCCAACTTAGGATCCTAAGTTTGGCTATCAATCTTAAGATTGGCCAGCCAATCTTATGATGGGCTAGTTTTATCCCATCCCATCTTACGATGGGGAAATTTTAATGGGATATTTTACAGTAATTATTACCTCTTGAAAAAAATAATAAAAAGTTCATAGTAATAATTTCACCTACACTTTTTTGTGTGTTATGGATATTAAATATATAGCATTCAATGTATTTCCCAATTTACAATAATTTTTACCAGCTATGAAGGTCTACATAAATTTTTGAATTAAATTGTATTAAGTTAAAAAATTAAAGCATTAGAAAACTTGATAGTATAAGATTTACCTTTGTATGTGTAATTAACATACAGCACATAAGTAAATTGAACAAAATGTGAATTACTTACAATCTTGTACCACCTGTAGGGAAGACTGTGTACAAGATTAAAGGTAAAACTATATGTATGATCTCATAGTATAAGCTGTTGTTATGCTTAAAACTAACTGATAAGGCTTACAGGCATTAATTGCAGTCAACTTATCACCTGTAACTACAATAGCAAAAGAATGGTTTCCTATTAACATGGTCTGTGATGATTAGTTAGTGATTATATATATATATATTGGGGTCCTTTGTTGCTTGGGCCCTCCAGTTTCAACAGGAATCAATGTCTTTTATGCTGAGTTGTTCACTGCCTTTATATTTAAGCTTTACTGGCCTCTGGTAAGTCAGTATATGACAGGACCATAGAGGGGATAAATGTAAAATATCATAACCTCATAATAAAGATTCTTATACATTTAGTTTTTTTATATTACCGCTGTACACAGGAATAGCTTTCTGCAATAATATTCTAAAATGACATACACAGGTTTCATAGAACTAATGCATTTGGTAAAATTTGCAAAAGCCAGTCTTAAAGATTGGTAGCCAAACTTAGGATCCTAAATTGGCGAGATCTCAAATTTGGCTCCAACACATGCAGAGGCTACAATTTAGATATGTAGCCCATTAATCATTGCACCTTACAGACTTTGTTGACATTCATTGTAAGGTGAATTTTTAGAGTCCACAAATATCTACCTTAGTAAGTATCCACGACTAATGTTCACCTTCAATTTTGAATTAACTACAAATAATTATCTTTAATTTATCATTTTCAAAGAATTTTTACTTCCAATATTTATTTTTTGTTCAAAAACTTGACTTCAATTTGTATATATATGCTGTATTGAATGTGGCTAACCATAATCTATAGATTCAATGGTTATCTACATTCAATGCAACATATACTCCTTTTCTCTTGCTGTTTCAGTGACAAACATTTTACTGAAAACATAGATTGCAGGTAAGACATAATTTGTAATACATAATCTAGAGTTTTTTATATATAAAATTTAAATTAAATATAGAAGCAAAACAATACGAAAATATTTTAAGATATTTATACCTTTTAAAGCTATTTGCCAATTGTAGGTGATCCATTATGAAGCCCATTTTCTGCGTTTTACTGTAATGATAGGTTCAAGCTTCTTTATCGCATTTATTCCATTTAATTGCATCATTTATTTGCAAGAAGGAAACTTTCCTTCTTTTGACGACAAAAACACAGCATTGATATATCCCAATAACACTTTGAATCCCCAAATGATGAAGATGGCTTAAATTAAGATGAATTAGACTCAAATGAAGACAAAGTGATCCTTTTAGTGTTGAATCACCAAGGAATCTATTCACGTTAGTAATCGTCTTTTGACACCTAGCAAATGGCTCACAGGACGTATTAATAGGAAAACGGGGTTGGGGTGGCTTGTGAGCAAAAAAAATGAAGGGTTTTAAAAATAATCACCTAAAATTAATGAGAAACCAACGAGACTTACTTCCTGAATGAGCAGCCTAAGTGTTCCCTGATTTCCCATAAACAGACTTGCCAATCGAATGGAACTTGCTGTAAAATGCTGATACCAAATCATCGATTTTTTACTTGCTTTTGTTTTAAAATTTATGCATTTCCCTGTCTTGTTTTCAGTATTGACATTCTTATAGATTTGTGGAATTCTTTAGAATACTAGTTTTATCTCTAGCCTTTAAGACTGGTTTTACAACTATATAAAGGTGGTTTTAAAATTGCTTTGCCTGTGACTTCATTCACCGTTTAAAGAGTGTCATGTGTTGAACACAACTCAATGGACGTTTAGCTGAATACAACTGTCAATATTTATCCAGAATTTAATGCTCCCTTGAGAACATGAAAAGGTACCCTATGGAACTGGCGACCATTGAAATAACATGGTCAATAATAGATTAATTGAGCTGTACCATTGTGTTGTGTTATATTGCACTGTGACTTGTTTAAAAGCACTTATTTAATCATTATCTATCGCTAATGCAACTGCAAAAATTCTAACTTGGGGTTTTTAATATCCTTTTCATCAGTTCAGGTCATATCTATACCTACAGGTCCCCACTGAACATGTTGTGATGAGATGGATTTGATGTCATAATCACAGAGGCCAAATGTATATTAAGCACTTCATCCCTAGGAACTGCTAAAGCAGCAAGGGTTCACACAGACCAGTGGACAAGACACCCACCCTCCAATTCTCAGCTTGTAGGTTCTGTGCCTGCTCAGAAGTAGAAAAGTTGCAAGTTTCTTGCCACTGACTGATGAAATTTAGAGCATGTTAATCAACTAGTATACATTGGTTTCCTCCAGTCCCTCTCAATACCCCTATGTCCTGTAGTATGTTTTGAAAGTGACCTTAATGCTAAATCAATCAAGTAATGTTAAAGACACAGTGTTTATTTGGGTTTTAACGTCGCTTTCAACTCTGTATAGGTCAGATCACGGTGGGTAGTTTTATGGGCAGAGGAAACCAGTATATACAGTTGGTGGGGATTTGTATACTGTAAATTGCCACCCATCGGTAACTACCATCTTTGTTACATAGGGTCCGAGGTTTGAACTACCAACATTAGAGGTTGGAGGGGAATGTGTTACCACTGCACCACCGTGCCCCCCCCCCCCCTTCCCCAAGACACAGTAATGTTAAAGTATCAGCAATACAACGTTTTGTTTTCTGAGGAAAAATAAAGGTGTTATCACAGTGTAGTGCCTGACCTAAAGCCACATTCAGCTAGTTTGGATGGCTCCTGCAATAATTCGCCATGTGTAAAAACCCTATAATAACCTATAATGTAGTATCTTTCTGATAATGTATGGATATTGTGAGACAAATAAGTAATTAACATAGTTATAATAAATGCGGAAAATTGCGCCAAATATACAATGTTATAAAACCTAGTCTCTTCAGTCCCTTTTGATGGAAGTAATAATTAATTTATGTTCTCTTTTTACACATTTTCATTGTCCAGTTTATATTTTGTCACAAAGTGTCATATAACAGGGTCGTGCGTGTTGAGCAACAATCTGCCAGCAAATGACACTTACTGTCAAAAGACGTCCTCGGTATCTTTTTCTTCAAATTTAATACAGCTAGCCTTTCTCAGGGATCTGTGGCAGGGCATGTAATGTTAATGTTACTATAGTAATGGTGTGTATTTATGTTTACGGTTTTAATGATTAGTGTTAAATTGTGGCAGAATATCAACGTTTCGTTCATAACGTCATGAGTTCAGTCAAAATAGAGGAAAGAGAAATTGAAACATTTGCAAAACTTCAAGCCCTTAATAGAAGCCGATAGGTTCCTATTTCCATTAATCACAAAAATGACATGCAAGTGTGTTTAAATGAGTTTTGGAGATCGTGGGTGGATATATTGGGTATCAGTGGAAAGCTCTTTGTTACTAAACTGTTTTATGTAAAAAAATAGTTGGAGGATTTAGGCTACAGTTTAGACCACATTAATCATGTCTGATCAAAGCCACAGTCTCCCCATCAGCTTATGACCCCATAAGCCAACAGTATAAACTGACCTGACATTCCTGTGGGTAATTAATAGGGTGTATTTTAAACAGAGCTGCCACTGGTAATTAATTACACTTATCGTTATTTATATAGTTAGTGTTGTATATTTCTAATACGTATTGACACTGAGTTGTGATAATCTTAGGTTTCTTATTTTTAACAGCCATAAAGCCTGGCAAGGCTATATACATATTGCTACAGCTGGAGGAGTAGGGGACATGTGACAGCCTATCATATTCCCTGTAACCTCTTCCGCTGGTGAAATTTGAGGGGATGACAAGTTTCTCCTTAATTGGTGATCAAGTATCAGCGATTTGGTATAAAGATAAAATGTGTCCAGTTGTAGAGTAAAATGCTTTGAGTAAAATGAAGCTAAGAATATGTTGATAATCTTCTGAACTACTGTATATGTGAACACATTTACTGGTAGCAAATTTCGATAATTTTCACTGAAATGTCTCAATAAAATTATCATTCAGTTATGGTCATTTGTGGTTAAAACAGAATAAAGCTTTTATTAGAATCAATTTGCACTATCCAAGTCACTTTCCTGTGAAGTATTTTTAAGTGCGAGCTCTAGCTGAGGCTCACGCTTTTAGAGATCAATTTTTGTTCTTTTTTTTCTTTTGCTTTCCTTTTGACTTTTATAAATTGTGGTGTAGCGTGATCAGTACCTGTCTAATCACTGAACTTAAGCAGCAATAGACTACCTTAGTACTTGGATAGGTGACCGTCTGAGTACTGGACCAGGTATGGGATGTATCTGACTTGGAATTTGTTTTTGTCGTCAGACTTTCATTAATTCTGGTGCACTACTCGTGCCTCTGATGGCTTTGCGGCTCGTGCATGTAGACCAAAAGATTTTTTTCGGTTTAGTTGCTATTGAAATCAACCTCTCTCAGTAATTGTAGTGTTAACAGCCCATGGTTCAACTGCACAGAGCTTTACTTTATTCTCTAACTTTTATTTATATTCCAATTAACTTTCGTTAATATATACATTGTATATCAATATATATTACATATGTTCCATATATATTTGGATGTATATATGACCAATAGACACATATTAATCTAACAATTGAATTATACAATGTTTGTAGTTCTTAGTTAAATCCCACCAACCTTCCTTATGGTTTCTGTGAGGGTTTGTTATTCACCAAAGACATGCCCACGTGAAGATATATCCAAGTCTATTTAGTGAAACAGATTTTTGTGATGATAAATCTAATGCCCATCAAAATTTTCAATTATAGAGTAATACAACACGCGTGATTACCATTTATTAGCAGTGATACTTTGTTTTAATCATATTACTCTCAAATTAAGTGCCAATCCCACGCTGTTGTGATCATAATTTATTTACTTAATCACCACTGGATGAGTATTTGTTTACTGTACCTCTGTCATCACACACAGGGAATCCACCAGGTGACCGATATACAATACACCTTGTCATTATTTTTATGGACTAGCCTAGTGCTTCCACACTGTTGGGAACTGTGGTTTACTATCACTGAGTAATTTGTAAGCAATAATATATATAATATATGGCAATTGTCAAGACAAGAGCAAAGATTATAAATCATAATTGTCTCCTATCATAATTCAAGGATACATTGGCATGTGTTTATTGGAAATAGATATATGAACCATCATGAGTACAATCTCGGGATAATTGTTTGTTGAACCTGATACACTGAGAAAGTTACATCTGTGTCAATGTAAAAACTCACTCATTGGCATTGTTAGTTTTATTAGATTATTATTATTGTTATTGTTATTATTATTATTAAATTGACAATCTTCAAAAATGAAGAAGAAAGCAACAGCCTGAGGAATGGAGTTAACCATGCAACACACCAGCAATCAGGTATGGTTGGTCTGTATTGAGGAAACTCCGACCAAATGTAAAAATATCAATAATTCACTTACAACATCAGCACTGTGCATTATAATTCCAGTTTTGGAGGTCACTATTGAACAACCAAGAACTAACAACACAAAAACCAAAAGCCCAAATAAATGGGAGAGAGAGATCAGCAGTGATTATTTAAAATCAAAGTTGGGGTTTTACGTCCCGTTCCACGGTCAGGGTCATATTGGGACAGATCCTCAGCATTGTCATTTGTGGGAATAGAACCCACATCTCTGACAGCTGGTGATTAGATGCCAACTTGCTAACCACTGGCTGCAGAGGATCTCAGCAGTGATTATTAAAGCACTCATCCTACCTTACAGGGCCCAGGTTTGAACCAAAGATTAGAATGCAAAATTTTACACATTCCTTTCTCTTGTAAAAAGTTCTTCGGCTAATTTTTGTCTAATTGTGTTAATAGCATGTTGGTTCCATGAACCCAAAATTACAGGAATTAATAATAACTTTTTAAAAGTCATTTACTTTGTCCTAGACATCAGAAATACTAATTTATTGGTAGTCCAATATTTTCAGGAAACACTTGTTACCCTACTTTCATACACGCCCACCTCTATACACAATTACTCCTCTGTATAATTATATAGAACATATGACCACCTTCTATGCATATCCACCCCACCCCTAGGGTCAGATATTTGAGCGGCTGATTACCTAACGTACATGCTGGTTGACACAGAGAGCTAGATGTGACACGGAAATCACACCTTGCTGTACAGAATGATGTAACAGATTGAGATGTGATATGTGTGGCATGGGGGGGGGGGGGGGACTTTACATCTACTTGATAAAGCACAGTTTTGGTATAGTGATATCATATACAGGTGAAATACAATAAGCAGGTAGAGACTATCGTGTGTCAACTTGTGTTTTTTTCCTGCAAAGAATATGTCAATCATAACGGAATGCAGTTACATGTAGCAAAGGCCTGGATCCTTCTGTAGATAGATTATTTACTAAGATTAAACTCTGTTCTTTAATTTAGAGAATAGCTTTTAAAAAATATGGCACTGTAAAATGTTTCAGAAAATAACCTGACAGTTTACATTAAACAGGTAATTGATGTTTTCACATTTTAATGTCAGCCCTTGTTTAAAAAATAATGATGATGAAGTTTTGTTAGGTGGATTTTGTAAACTACTGAAAAAGGCACTAAAATATTCTTAGTGAATAAATTCATTTAGAAAAACAAGCTTATTTATGTTCTAGACATTACTACACAAAATCAATAATTGTAAAAGGGCCCATGATTTCTACCAAATGTAGGTTTCCTTGAACAATTGTCGGCCCCATAAGCACAGCATGCATGTTTCATTTCAAACATAAACTTCTGCGAGATTAAATAAATTAGATAATGGTTTAACAGTTTTTTATTTGGTCTAAACCTCAAAATATTCTTTCTTACAATAGTCTAATGTGATTTTTACAGCGCTTTATCCGCGAAAACTGCACATTCTAATGAAAGTGCAAAACAGAGGATTTTTATTTTCTTTACTATTAGAATAGTTCTTCAAAATTAAGAACAATTCTTTAATCAGTAAAGTTTCCTGTGAATATTGCTTGTTGTTGTATCATTAACATCAATTGGTTAATGTCTGTATTTATTATCTACTCCATGTATTTGTGATTTATCTCACAAAGTACTACTTATATATTTATTTTGTCTGTAAATAACACTGTAACATTAATTGCAGTTGAAACAGATACATTACTTCCATACTGCATAATACCACCACAACCACCACCACACTCCTGTCTTGAGGAGAGCATCTCTCCACCCTGGGGGTGTGTCTAGGGGTAGGGGTCCATTTGATCCACGCCCCACCCCCGTGTCAAGAGTAGGCAGGTGTTCAGAAGGTCAATAGGAATGTCTAAAAAGCGAAATCAGTTTAAGGTTCAGCCTTAAACTGTGATGTTAAGGATTCATCCTTATAAAAACTCTTGGACACAATTGAATGGGCGATAAAGATATATTAACTTCCAAGCTGGTAATTTTGTTTGTATCTTATTTAGAGGATCATTTTATGTTTTAAGTATTGTTGATAATAATAAATGAAAAGTGACATGGGTTAAGAGGTTAAAGCTTGGCTAAGTCAGGGTTTTGTTTTTCTGGAAGCAAAACAACTTTTAAGACGTGACAAGACAAGGTCTATGGTTCATTGGTCAAGATACAAGAGGTGTATGACATGAAAAAGTGGCTAATCTTCTGCTGTGTCTATCAAACTCTCACCAACTCAGAGTGTACATTAACTAACGTGTCTTTAACATTGATTACTAAACAAGCACTGGTTATTGTTTCCATTTCCATCACTTTGTGGCAATTAGTTCAGACCAGACGCTGAAGAAATTGAACATGTGTAAATGATCAAACTTTACACCAAAGGATCTTTTAGCATGTGAAAAGTGAAGTTATTTATACAGGTACATAAAGATATATCTACATATCATCACCATTATTAGTTTGTCTTATTCACGAAGAAGTATTTCTCTATGTTAAATGGTTTCAAATAATAATAAAATATCTATTTTATTCTCTGAATAGTTTTCACAACTGTTACAAGAAAATCTTCGACAATGTCTTTCTTGTGAGAGACATAATCTAACAAATGCTTCAGAGAATGAGGATATAATCTATGATAAAATCTTTCATCATAACATGTCTCTATATTTTAAATTAACTTTTACTGTAAGTGTTGTAATTTTTATGTCTCCTGAAAGTTGATCAACGTGTGTTATACAACTACTACTATCCCAGTTCCCTTTGATATCATTAACAACTAAAACCCCAGTAATTGGTCTTGCTGTGACGGTGTTAATGGAGTTTATGGGGGACTATTTGAATGAAAGAGGTCGCAGCTTTTCACTGTACATTTGTCACATTTTGGGTGGTGACAATGAAGCTGTTCTCTAGAGCATAAATAACATGATTACTGTCCATTATAAAAACACACACAGTCGTTTTATGTGTTAATTACTTACCTCAGCCGTCCCAATAAACCTTCCTTAATGCAGCAACAAATCTTGAAGACATTCAGTGCTTTCAAGTGCCGTGTCTGTCCGTTATGATGTTATGGAATCATTTAGCCTTGCTAAAGGCTCACATTTCTTTGTAATTGAGGAAACCTTTCGGTTCAGATAACAAAGCTTTAGTTCATATAATGTATTCTTACATATGCGATGACCTTTACATCAGGATACTGTTAAGACAAATGATTAATATCTGGTAACATGTATGAGTACTTTATGAATATCTGTGTACAAGTTTGAATTTGACATGGTACAAATTGAAGCCTTTAGCGAGGCTAGGAATAATTTTGTCTTTGACAGACTCCATGGCTTACAATTTTGATTTTAAACTCCGTTTAAATTTGAGTTACTCTTAAGCCCTGTACACACAACACCAATCCAACACAAGCTGAGTGGTGTCATAAATTGGCACATGCCTAAGCTTGGCATGAAACCTATCAACAGTTAGTTGCCATCAACGATCCTTGTGAATTTCCAAGAATGGTCCCTGCCCAAATAAGGTGAAAACATACAGATGACATTTTTATTTGAATATCTATTACTGAAATTCATTATATAACAATGAAATGCAAAGCTGAGCTTTCCATATGTACTTCAATGTGCAAGTGTGTTAATTAATTTTATCAGGTATAACTGTTTTCCAAACATCAAAAATCTAATCAGTTGGACAAATGTAGTGCAAATGTAATTCTAGTCAAATAGACCTGCATAAACCAACTCACGAGTTACCTTTGTTCCTATTAAATCTGTCACATTACATAAATGGCAGATCTATGAACAACTCTCTGTTACACCATATGTTTCAATTAGACAACTCCAGTACAAAAGATTGAAACCTGTTTGAATAATTCAACAGCCTCTGCATTCATTCGACTTTTGTTTTGAAACAAATTTACCTCGATACCTTCAACACTTCAGTCAAAAAAAATCATAGACTCTCACATGAAAAAATGTAAATTTGTCTAATGTCTTAATGACATTCATGAGTGTTAATACAACCTATATTATGGCTAATTGTATTTTATCATAGACAACTAAGGGTTGTGTTTACATTTGATTGCATCTGAGCCATTAGGAATTGATATGAACTGTAATAGCTTGTAAAGCAGCTGAGAGCAGGTTGCCAAAACAAATATTGATAAGAGTCACATGTTCATCAATTTTAAAAGAAACCTTCAGTACATAATCATGGCTTATTTATATATTCCATCAACACATTTATCCCATACCATACACCATGGTTTGTTATCTTTATTTTAAATATGTCCTCTCATAATTTTCACTTATTTATGCATAATGGCCCCAGTTGATAAGTCAGTCTCTGGGTTTTTTAATCGTCTCCAAGGTTCTTTTATGTGCCTCTGAGGATAGGGCCCAATGACACGGGACCTCCCTTACAGTGATCATCCGAGTCACTATGTATCTCCCTGACTCAGGCTTGGACCCAGATTAACAGTGCACCAGGCAAGTGTGTGACCCACTTGACCACCAAGGGAGAACATGCCCAACTTAGAGCTTTAGCTCTGAGCAAACACCACACCCTCTACTAGCATAGATTGGTGTTTAAAGGAATATTGTTTGGTCAACTTTATTCTGCATTAGCTACCTCCATCGTTGTTTTAAAATCGTCCCAATGTTACCCAGTCTTAAGTTATAATTGCAAGACAATTTTGTTATTTTTTGTTTTAAAAAAAATTCATAAGTCGTAATTACAACTTAGTATCTCGTAATTACGACTTGTGTAAGTCATAATTATGAGATAATAAGTCGTAATTACGACTTAGGAGTTCTTGTTTTTAAAAAAATTTCATAAGTCGTAATTACGAGTTAGTATGTCATAATTACAAATTAGTATCTCGTATTACGACTTAATTTTTTTAACATGACCCTTATAGGCTTCCGTACCTAGCCACTGCATTGGATGTAAATTTCACCTGGGTGGTTGAACAGAACCCGTTGAACATAGGAATCAGGCCAGTCTTACTTACACTAATATTTGAACCCAATTATCAAAAATAAAAGTATATGTGTATTGCTAAGTCGTGTGAAGACAGGCTTTCAATTTACACAAATAAACATACTGAGTAAAGTTGTACATAAATGCACAATGGACTGTAGACAGTTTCTTGAAGAGATTGTTTCCGTCAAGAACAATTTCCGTAAAGAACTACTTCTCAAAACAATAATAATAATCAGTTGTCATGGTCAGTAAAAATTCAAATATTTATTAATATTGTCACATATTACTACAACGCCATTTCATATTAAATATGCGAGTAAATATTGATATTGTTAAAAATACAATCATCACTTTGTTACACCTTACATTTTTTAAATCATCAAACACTATGATGTACCCGTGAGTTGCTTTTATTTTCTTCCTCTTACAGTTTATACAAAGGAGAATAGATTATATCTCACCCAAAAATAGGTGTTGGATTTCCCATATAGGTCACTTTACTCTCGTGGCAATCATCCATTTTAATGTTTCTAATTGTATCAATTAATTCTAAGCAGGCATCTCAACCCCCTTGGTTGTAAAATGATAAATGGACCACTATGATATATGTTCATATCTTAATTCTATCCTTTCTTTCACACGACTTGAAAACATTACCATTATCCCCGATACTCTAGATTGATGGTATCAGCCAAGATGATTAATGCTATCATAGTCCCTATCAGTGGAAATATTCACGACTATCTAGGTCAGATCACAGTTAAATAGGTCAGATCACACGTTCACCGGGTCATTACTGTATGCTGATGACAGGCTGTGCTCTGTCTGCCATCTGTTTACCCAGTAAAGAGTCCTTCACCTGTATTAAGTGGACTTAAAGTGATCTATTCTGTCACATTTCTGACAGGGACCAATGGCCACTAATCCCCGGATTTATCGGATAAATAGCAATGATGAAGAGGCAAGAACGGCTATTTTATTGACAGAATATTTTGAGTCAAACACGTACACACGTGCACACGCTTGTGTGGGGGAATTTCAAAGCACATTAGTTATATTTTATGGGGATGTTTATGTATGGCTTTTGAATTATTTGTTTTAAAAATGAATTGACCGATAAATTCTCATAGCTAATGTTCTTGATCCTAGAACAAACCAACACAACAGGAAATGTTTATAGAACCACGCAAGTGATAAACTCCCAGTTAATTGAAATAAACATTCTACCATTACCGTTTAATCAGAGGTGATAAACCACTGTAACCCTAATACAAACTTACCTTAATTTTACTTTAAAACCCCCATAAAGCTAGTGAAATACCCTCTTCAATTATACCCCGAAGCCTCATGTCAATAGAAACGTGTCCAGTGTAATTGTTTTATATATCCTCTCACTTGCAAAGGTTTCGCCTGTCATGTGTACATACTGCTCCCAGAGGGCACAAACGTGTATATTTTGACAGGGGGTAGTTAATAAGGAGAAATAATAACAGGCTGGTGGTCAATAGGCCAGCACAGCTGCTCAACGTGTGTATCTGTTGGTTTGTGTGTTGAGGATGCTCTACAAGTTTTATGTGTAGATTTCTTTTTTTCATATTTTAGGTGGCAAAATAGTTGTTGTTGGGTTTCCTTTATTTGGAGGCTGTCATAGGAAGATTTTCTCCTGTAGATTTTAATGGCACTTGTAATGCTTACAAAGTATTGTCCAATCAATAGACAAATGTAATTATTTCTTCGAAATTGAAAGCTACTCTGAGTAAATGACTTATAACTCTGAAACTATAGCATTTAGAGTGTTTATGTAAAATATGTTGTTCAGGTACTTTATCTTTAGATATAAGATGGTGCATTGTTTGGAGCTGTATTGCATTAGCTAAGCGAGTAATAGCTATATCTATGATTTGTAGCAAAATTTTAAAATAAGAATGTGCCAAATTTCTTTAAAAGTATCACACATAGTGACTTTTTTGAATACATAATTTACAATGCTGGCATAAGTTGTGACATAATGACGTTGCAGACCTGTAGCTCATTCTATAGCTGAGCAATAGCTACTTTCAGGGTCTCACTGATGAGCAAATCACTCGTAACTTTAAAACTATTGCATTTAGAGTATTTTGTTGAAATATGTTATTCATCTACTTTTGGATCAGCTATATTATAGTACAATTGCAGCCCTGTAGCTCATTCCATAGTTGAACAATAGCTTCTTTGAGGTTCTCTCTGTTGAGTAAATCGTTTGTTACTTTAAAAGTATTGCATTTAGAGTGTTTCTGTTAAATATGTTGTTCAGGTACATTATCTTTAGCTGTAAGATGGTGCATAGTTTGGCGCTATGTTACATTAGCTCAGCAAGTAATAGCTATTTCTCTGATTTGTAGCACAATTTAAAAATGAGAATATGTCAAATTTCTTTGAAAATATCATACATAATGACTTTCTTTGCATACATAATTTACTTTGTTGGGGTAAGTTATGACATAATGAAGTCGCAGACCTGTAGCTCATTCCATAGCTGAGTAATAGCTACTTTGAGGTTCTCATTGTTGAGTACATCCCTTGTAACTTTAAAACTATTGCATTTAGAGTATTTCGTTGAAAGACATTATTCACCTACTTGTAGGTCAGAAAGGTGTAGCTGGAATCTTGTAATGCAGCAAGTTATTAGTAGATTGCAGCAAGATTTTGATGTTACCACTCAGCTGCGGCCTGAGTGCTCGTTTTTGTGTTTGTATGTATGTTTGTTAGCACGTTCTAGGCCACAATTTTGAAGCTAGGTTTTGCATTTTTCCCCTATAATATTGTCAGGTGTCAAAATAAAGAAGGACCGAATTTCAACAAAATCGGTAGCATTTTAACATAACTATGACTATTTTAGCTACTCTGAGTAAATGACTTATAACTCTGAAACTATAGCATTTAGAGTGTTTCTGTAAAATATGTTGTTCAGGTACTTTATCTTTAGTTATAAGATGGTGCATTGTTTGGAGCTCTGTTGCATTAGCTAAGCGAGTAATAGTTATTTTCTGATTTGTAGCACAATTTAGAAATGAGAATGTGTCAAATTTCTTTGAAAGTATCACATATAATGACTTTCTTTGAATACATAATTTACTATGTTGGCATAAGTTGTGACATAATGCAGTTCCAGACCTGTAGCTCATTCCATAGCTGAGCAATAGCTAATTTCAGATTCTCACTGTTGAGTAAATCACTTGTAACTTTAAAACTATTGCATTTAGAGTATTTTGTGGAAATATGTTATTCATCTACTTTTGGATCAGCTATATTCTAATACAATTACAGCCCAGTAGCTCATTCCATACCTGAGCAATAGGTACATTGACGTTCTCACTTTTGAGTAACTCGCTTGTAACTTTAAAACTATTGTATTTAGAGCATTTTGTTGAAATGTATTATTCACCTACTTTACGTTAAGTGTAACATAATCAAATTTCAGACCCGTAGCTCATTCCATAGCTGAGCAATAGCTGCTTTGAGTTGGCCAATTTTGGACCCAATGCAAAAGATATGCAGTTGAATCTTGTAATGCAGCAAGTTATCAGTAGATTGCAGCCAGATTTCGAAATTACCACTCAGCCACGGCTGAGTGCTCGTTTGTTAGCATTTTCACATAGCTATGACCATTTTAGCTACTCTGAGTAAATGACTTATAACTCTGAAACTATTGCACTTATAGTGTTTCTGTTAAATATGTTGTTCAGATACTTTATCTTTACCTATAAGATGGTGCATAGTTTGGAGCTCTTCTGCATTAGCTAAATGAGTCATAGCTACTTTCTGATTTGTAGCAAAATTTTTAAAATTGGAACATGTCAAATTTCTTTGAAAGTATTGCACATATTGACTTTCTTTGAATACATTATTTACCTATGTTGGGGTAAATTATGACATATTGAAGTGGCAGACCCGTAGCTCATTCTATAGCTGAGCAATAGCTACTTTGAGATTATCACTGTTGAGTGAATCGCTTGTAACTTTAAAACTATTGCATTTAGAGTATTTTGTTGCAATATGTTATTCACCTACTTTTGAATCAGCTATAACATAATAAAATTGCAGACCTGTAACTTATTCCACAGCTGAGCTATAGCTACTTTGAGGTTCTCATTTCTATGTTCACTGCCATTGAACACACGTTGGTTTAAGACATGGATTCAAAATGGTTGAAGCAATAAATATCCAGACTCCAGTATTTAGTTGTTAGCTTGTTATCATAATATATTTAATAATTATCAGTTTTTGAATGGCAGTACTTGTAATAAATTAATAATGATAATGAGGAAGTGAGTAAAGATGGTGTTATCATTTATTTATAATATTAAAAGAAAATTTGTTAATAAAGTTTCAGTGTGACATAACCATCTGATATATGCATATCTATGCTGTCCGATCTTATATGAAGCATATGTTTATGGATTTTTTAAACATCTTACTCACGAAATAAAGTACACTTATCTTGATAGCAAGGTGTTAATCCATTATCTATGACTTACACATTTCTGAATTTAGAATTTCTATAACATACCAATCCTAATAAAGGCTGATTGACTGTCACAAATAATTTCTAAACCTCCTTCAATAAACTCTTTTTCTTTTCCTGGATCTTCTTGCTGAAACCCCTCTCTTTCTAAAAATTATTCCTAACACCCTACCAAACACTTGGAGATTTCTTTTTTTTTGTATTTCACCCCTCAGTAATTTCCCCACCCGACATGATGGGTTTATAATGATTCCATGTATGTCAGATTTGGTGGAATAAGAAATACAAAGACTTGGAGCAAGTCTTACGATATTACAAACCAGTACGTATATTTTACAGCATGTTTTGTGTAACCAGCTTGTTTTGTTTTGTTATACAATAAGTCAGTTCCGTATTTGTAAGCCAAGTAACACAAAATAAAGTAATTTTACCACAAAACAATCCAGTGATACAAAGTATGTCAGTATTTTATGCGTAATAAGTAAGGTGATAAAAAATAAGTCTTTCATACATTATAAGTTTGTTGTCTGTGTAACAGCTTAGTTTTTGTTATGAACTTATTTTGTATCTACCCGTTAGACAACGTATTATCTTCAAAACCCTAGTTTTGGTCTATAAGTACCTCACCACTGGCCAGCCTAAGTATTTTGCACCATATCTCCCCTTGTACAAATCTGCCGTAAATACAAGACGTTCCAATCCCAAAAATTTGTTCCTTCTGGTTCCCTCTTACTGTCCTTCCATCCATAAATCAAAGGTCCATTTTAACAATAGTTTCTCATATGATGCCCCTAAGTTATGGAATGATCTTCCATATGATATACGCAGTGCTCCAAATCTCTCCAGTTTCAAAAGTCGACTCAAAACCTACCTATTTCAGAAATCATTCCCACCATAGCTTCTTACTACCGAACACCGGACCGCCTACCTGGCAACGACTCGGAACATGTCTAATGTCTCATGATTTATGCCTTACGGATTGGATGGTGTGCCTTAGAATCCGTTGATACGGAGATTAAGCACCTGGACAACTGATTGATTGATTGATTGATTGATTGATATCACCCAAGAAATTGGGTAATAATTTTGGTCGCCATTTTGCAACATAATAAGTGAATTTTTGAAATGAAATATACCAGTCGAATAATTAAAAATAAGTCAATTTTACTACAAAGCATTTCAGTCATTCAAAATATGTCAAAATTTAATACAAAATAAGTCTGTTAATACAAAACAAGTCATTGATACAAAAATTGTCTATATAACAACCTATTTATTTGTATCCACTGTCCGTAACTTAATAAGTCAATTTCTGATAAGTCAGACAAGTAATACAAAATAAGGCAGTTTTACTACGAAAGAAGGAGAGTGCTGCAAATAAGCCAAAAGTTGTTATAAGATAAGGCAGGCAATACAAGTAACAAGGCATAACATAGTAATTAGAACTATTGCAGTGCCAAATTTCAGAAATAATAAATCTATTTTATTTAATATTTTCTCCAATTATCATCTAAGGAAATGAAAAATACTTTCCTTTCAAATTAAATTGGCTCTTAATTTTAACTGTGCTAAATTTCTGATCTGTTTCAGGCAAAAGCTCAAAACCCCCCCTCTTTTGAGCTTCTCCATCTGAATTACCTTTTCCCAGATGCTGTATAAGTTCAAATGTTAACCTGAAGAAAATTTCAATTAATTTCAAATTTTAAGATATTCAATAGAGTTAATATGGTGGTCAATTTCTACTAAAATAAAAAAATACAAATTTTATATTTAGATTTAAAATTCCTCCTTTATATCCACTGTTACTATTTTGTATTTGTCCCTGTGCCCGTATATACAATAAAAATTATTATTATTGTTGCTGTTGTCTATATGCCTCACCTTAAAATTCGCCAGCACAGAGATTAAAGTGACACTAAAATACTGATTTAATTTACTGTAACCTGTTACACTTGTTAACCTTAGGCAATGGCATGCCAGAGTTCCTGCAGCGTGAAAACACCCAAGTGTACACTGTATAGTCCACGCCAATGGAATCGACTACACAAAATCTGACAGACTGGCAGACAAAATCCCCAACAAATAGCCTTTGACCAAAAAAGTTTGACATCCATGGTCACATACTGACATAATTTAGCAGTACCTCCCTACGTTGCTTTGTGTTAGGCAATACTGGTGAAAGGTAAGAGATTATTTATTGTTACATTCTGCCATGTCATGATACAGAGTGTGGTATGTCATGATGTAATTGCAGCAGACAAAAAATAAGATCCATAAACAGCACTATATTAAGTTCAAATAAAACATTCAAGTTGCCCGTAGAGAGAGTTCAAGAGGGAGACCAAGTAGAGAATAACAATCTTATATCATTGATATATAACACTGAACATTTTTATTTTCTGTGGCTTAAAGTGACTAACAGTGTGGCTAAAATGATTGAAATGTGCGTCTGAGATTTATCAATGTATGGGACTTATAGTCATTGATATGTGGGTCCAAAGTAATTGACTTGTGCGACTGATAGACATTGATATATGAGACTTAAAGACGTGAGTTAAAGTCATTGACATATTGGAATGAGAATCATTTATATGTTGAACTTAAAGTCATTGATATGTGATACTAGAGGTCAAAGATATGTGGGATGTAAAGTCATTGATATATGTGACTGAGACTCATTGATATGTTTGACTGACAGTCATTGATATACGGGACTCAAATCCATGCTTATATGGGACTGAAAAATTTAAATCATCGGCCTGAACATTATTGATGTAAGATAACTTTAATAGTCAATGTTGTATGCGACCAAGTATCACTGGTACATGGGGTATATGTTATCCAAAGATAGATTAAAGACATATATGTACCATACTAATTACATTTAATGTTATTCGACTGTTTTATTTATTAAAAAAACTTATTGTCAAGTTATGTTACTGATGTTGCAAATAGCACATAATTATATTTCAATGTCCTCATTTTTTCCTTGTAATGACAATGTTATCTCCCCCAGTTTTACTTATACAACTAATGTAACAACTTTCTGTGGTTGTTATGTAGCTTTTACACTGGATAACTTCGAGACCACTATCTACATATTACTGAACTTACATCAATACTTCCTTGTTCAAGATACATCATAATCAAATATCCTAATTTTACAATGAAGTCTCACACTGGCTTAGTTCTTTCAACTTCATTTCTGCTTCTTTTCAAGCTCTTAGGTCAGTGGTGTGGTCAGTACCACGCTTATTAACTGTACACTCATCAGCCAGACTGTGGGGCTAACTCTGCCCCACCCCCTTGGTCCACCTCACTTGACCACTAGGTCCAACATCAAAGCTAGCCCCTCCATGGCTACTTACACTTTCTCCATTACATGCTCTTTGCTACTGGTTATGATTGATTGAAAATGCACATTGAAAAGTCTCCTAATCCATATCTGGGTTTTGTTGTTTTACAACTGAAACACAATGCCCAGCCACATCAAAAGCTTTATGTGGATCAATAAATCTGATATGCATGAGTTTTACTTAAAAGTCTGTAAGGTTCAAGTTTAAAATACAACATTAAATATTATCCATGGTTTTGAAAATACGTTAGAAATAGTCAGTCATTTTTGTACTAAGTTTTATGAAGGTTAGAATATAGATTCCACAAAAATATCAGGGAGCAGCTAAATAATATGGTTGACGTGAGGAAGAAGTCAACCTTAACACATTTATAAACAGGCGTGGCATTTCTGAATTATAAGCACATGTCTTCAAATAACTTAATGGCAAAGTGTTATGTTTCATTAATAGTATTTTATGGTGTAAAATGTCATTTTGTTGATGTGATAAATGAATAAGAGTTATTGAAAGAGAAAGACATTGGTCAAGTCCTTTGAACAACTGGAATATGGTTGAATAGTACTGAAGCTGACCCTTTAACCTTTCCGTGTGTAAAAGTTTGGATGGTGATTTTTCTCTGAATCCTTTGATATTTACAGGTCAAGAGGGTTATCCCATTTCTGTATTGGGATGTTGTGATGCTAACTTGTTGATGACTTTTTGTTGGTGTTCACTTATGCAAAAGAAATCACAAACAAAGAAGTTATGGCCAGAAGTTATCATTTATATGTATTTTACACAAAGCATTGGTTGCCTTTTATGTGTAGTTTTAACCGACTAATTATTATTGTAGGTATTATGGTGATGTACGGAAACCTGTAGAGGTCTTGCATGAAAATTACCCTGAAATATATTCTATGTGTCATAAAAGGCTCTTATCCCAACTCAGATGTGTACTTACTATCTGTATCGCACTCTTCATACAAAGAATACTTGACCCACTTTGATTATTGCAGTGTTGCAAGGATGCAGGGTGAGATTTAGGGTTATCTTTGTCACGTAGTGATTAAAGTAAAACTATTTCAAATAGGAATAAAGTGACAGTTTTTAAAATATAATCACTGATAAACTTTTGACACTTAAAGCTGACGAGTTATTTTATTTAGCCATGCCACAATAACTTAAATTTTTCATGCAGTATCATTAGTAGCTTTTATTTTGTGCACTAATTTTCAAGCAATTTTAATAAATATAGTCTGCAACAACTGATCATAAATAATAAAATAAATATATAAAAACACAACTGATGTAAACAGATGTTTACTAAAGTATTCCATAGCCAACTAGACCAAGGACACACCTGTAGCAAGATGTATCCACCGGAAAAGGATAACTAACATGTTTTTGGAGATGGCTGTCGAAATTAAGAAAATTCTAAATTATTCACAGGAAATATAAGCACTTTTAAGTTTGGCTACCCTTATCTGACCTTGAATTGGGGGGCTCAAGGTCATATCTGCCCACATCAGAAGATGCCCAGCCCATGATTACCTTGGCTTGACATTGCAAACCTCAAGGACCAATAATGAGCTAGTTATAAGCACTTTTAAGTTTGGCTATCCTTGTTTGACCTTGAAGAAGGGACCCAAGGTCAAATCTGACCACATCAGAAGAATCCCAGCCCATGATATCCTATAGGTTGGCTTCACATTGCAAACCTCTAGGGCCAATAATGGGCGAGTTTTAAGCAATTTTAAGTTTGGCTACCCTCGTTAATCTTGAAGAAGGGGCCCGAGGTCAAAGCTGACCACATCAGAAGAACATAATTTCCTATAGGTCAGGCCACATCCAAAAACTCTGGGACCAAAAATAAGTGAGTTATGAGCACTTTTAATTTGGCTATCCCCCTCGTTTGACCTTGAAGAAGGGGCCCAAGGTCAAATCTGAACATATCAGAAGATTCCCATCCCATGATTTCCTATAGGTTGGTTTCACATGCCAATCCTCTAGGACCAACAATAATATAAGCACTTTTAATATCCGCTATGTGGGGGAAAACCCATAGGGCCATCTTGTTTTACAAAATGAGGCCAAAAATATTCTCAGGCAAGATTTTGTAAAGATGAATATATCCAGTAAATTTATGAATTATACCTACAATGCCTTGGCCTCTATAGGAGTAAGGGGAAAATCCCTACACACTATGGCAGTGTAAACATGCCTAATCCATAGAATCCACCGGATGCTATCCTATCCGGTGGATACAGAGTGAGTTACTAATCTGTATCATGCTATCTGAGAATGTTTAGAGATCATTCGTAACCTGGTAGTTTGGTATCTGATTACAAATTGTTATTTCAATGTCCATTCATCTACCACAAGTGGAAATGTCTAAAGGAATGTCATTTTATTCCTTTGGGAAGGCGACCTTAAAATTTTGTTTCACAAAGCCTCCTTTAACTATCCTTGCCAAAGGTATTCCTTGAAACTCAAGGAAGGAGCAAATGCTCATTAAAGTTATTAAACATCCCTTGATGGACACTTCCTTAAATTTAAGGTAGGTCCTTAGCTTCCTTAAACTTTAAGGGAGTTTTCAAGGTCTCCGTTAAGGAAGGAGGCTTTGTGAAACTGAGAATTTTTAAAGGAGGGAAAAATTCAAGGAAATCCTTATATTTAAGGTGACCTTTATCTTAAGAAGGCTTCGTGAAACTGGCCTCATAAAAAACCCCCAAAAAACATAACTTCCACTTTGAACATGGGTGTACATGATAGCTACAGCTCTATATATCTACAATACAAAATGTGTTTACATTAGCCATAAAGAATGATTGGTGTACAGTTTCTGTAAAAGGGGGCTGAAAACAACACAAATTGAGAACAAGGCACATCCGTTTTAAACATGACAATGTAATAGCAATACTTTACAAATTTGTTTCGCCTTGCTTATGTCTCGAGATTCTTTGTAATTAGCAGAAATGTTGAGATTTCACATGAAAGTCTATTTTGTATATTTTATTCTTTCAAATACTGAATGTTACATCAGCATACTGCTACGACTGGCTAGACCTAATCTCTTGACATGTAGGGGTGTTCTATGACTACAAAACATTTGAGTGCATATTTAAAACTGCTTTTGTTCAAAGTTGGGCCTTACTCAAGACTACAGGTTGCTGCAAGCCTGTTCAATAACTAAAAGTCTAGACGTACCTGAAACAAATCTGTAAAACATCTTTAAAACATCATGCCAAAGTATGTCACGTTACTGCAGTAGTGAATACATACCATCATCAATCAATATATTTATAATTAAGGCCAATCCACAATACATGCAAATGCCAGGGTGTAAATTTTGGCAGCAATCTCTGTCATCCATCCCAAAAGACGGATCACTACAGGGTCTACATACACCAATTTTCTATAGGTGTTGTAAATGACCCTATGGTTATTAGCTTCACAAATGAACACCAGGACATTTCCAGATGAGAGACTATACACACGCTATCATCCTATCAGCTCATGTAGTCTTATAAACTTACACTGACAATGTCATCAATAATAACAAGAGGCTACAAAGCTCTGTGTGAGACAACCGTGTGGCTATTTCCACCAAGGTGGTTATACTATGATACCTTCTCAGTAAGGGATGTAAGACTCTGAAACACAAATTACTGCCTCGTGCAATTCTTCACTAGATTCCTATTTAAGACCTAGCGCAGGGCTCTGATATAACTGGTTCCTTTAAAAATGAGGAAAATATGAGTTACCAATGAAACTTTTATTAATTTGAATGTAATTACTTTTACTTGAGAACTTTTGGCCTTCTTTATTCTGACCCTCAGTCAGTTTGTTACTGTGTTGTTATTATTATAACATATATTCAACAGAACTGGACCCAAAAGTAAGGCCCAACATGTCACAGAGGCTATTATATCTGATAAATACCCTCAAAATCCTCGTTTCTAGTATAAATATACATTTCTATTTAAAGTTACCATAGCTTCAACACACACCATTCTACTTCCAATCTATTGAAAGTAGCATCTGGTTTCAACCGGCCCCAAAATAACACAATGCGCTATTTATATCAATTACAATGATAAAAGCCAAAAATTCAAAAAAAGAAGCTGTCCAAATAATGCTACTTTATATATTTATTTTTGTTTCAAATTACCATAGCCACAGCACACACCATTCTATTTCCGGCCGGCTAGAGCTTGTACCTTGGGCCTCATGCGGGCGTTTATCCGTTCACTTCCGGCAAATCACCCCCAGTAAAGAGATGCAAATATTGCGTGATGCATCCCTATTTTTTACTGCAGCAAAGCTTTCTGTAGTGGCCAAGTGTTTCTTGTGCTGTCAACTCTGGCTTTTTTATAACTTTATGAAGACAAAATTGGACTGCTAATAGTAATCATTGTGTCCCTGCTGCGTGCAGTATGCTTTTAGACATTTTCACTCTCATTTTAGGCATGTTTGGATCTTTTTCATTTCTTGTTTTATCTATTAGGTTTATTTTGATTTGGCATATATGAGTTTTAAAGGGTAATTCCAACTGAGCATTGATAGTGTATAAATTTGGAGGGTATATAACAGTTATCACTTTTTTATCAATTTTGTCCCAATATATTTAACCTCCAACAAGGATGTAGTTGTCAGTGTGAGTTTGATGTAAAATAGGTGGAAAAGTCGTCAACAGATTTTAATGAAATTTTCACAAAATGTTGACAATGTGACAAAAAACAGATGATTCAATTTTGCTGGTGATCTGGATCAATTTCTGGATCCAGAAATGATTAAAGAATTGTTTTTCATTGCACCTTGGGAGCAATATTGGAGTTATTGGGCCTTGGAGGAGGTGACATAACATTATATATTTATATAACGCAATTCTATTTGAGAATAAACAATTCTTGCACTTTTTCTCAACAATATACTTTTTTTAAATAATGAGTTTTTTTAACTTTTCTTCTTGAAGATGTCCAATGGAAGTTCAATATTCCTGATAACATCTGGGAGTTCAATCCAATATTTTGGTGCCACAACAATGAAGGCACAATCACCCCGTTGATATTGCTTGTCAAATATAATGGTGCCTGTCCATTCAAACCCTTATATATACTAGCAGATTTATTTTAAATTTGATCGGAAACCTAACAGGCAACCAGTGGAAGGTGATGCAGGTGAGCCACTATAGAATCATATTTCTTGACATTTAAAAGTATCCTGGGTCAGATATTGTCGGAGTGCAGCTAGGAGAGAGTTACAATAATCCAATCGGAAATATATAAGTGATCTCTTCCATTGCTTTTATTGTTCTACAATAATATTTCAAATGTAACTTGACACATATTAAATTTGTCTCATTTAATTTATGCACTGCCAATAATACAAACAGTTAGTCTTATTTTACTTCTAAAGATGTGTGAAGTAATGATCTCAATCGACAGCCATTTCTATCCCATGGGGCACAAACAAAGACACCACTGTTACCAACCTGTTGCTTTAGCACATGCATATGTGTGGTAGAAATGTGATCCATCTTCCCCACTAATGTTAGTAATTTCACATGACTTACAGGTCAGGGGGACTCACCTAACACAACATATTTTTAAATTAAGCATGTGTTTGTTGTGAAGAAGTGATTGTTCCAGTCCCAAGCCAGCAATATTTTTCCAAGGTATTGAACCTTTGTGATCCTGCTACTTCCTAAAAACATACCACTGGAATTTACAAACAACTTCGTTTTGGTGTGTTTTCTTAGCACTGGAGAGCTGCAGTAGTCTAGTATACAGCTAGTGAAGGCATATGGATTACCTGTGTAAATAAAAGAAAACACAGTGAACAATGCTTGTCTTCAGATTCTGTCATTCATTATCGTGTTCCATGTCTCACATCATCATTACCAGTTTAGTTTAAGATGGTGGAGGAAAGCATTGCATACGAAATGGTTGATATTCTGCTATCTCAACCACAATATGTTTGCAAATCAGTGCAGCTTTTCTGCCACTGTTTCACTTTTGATACACATAAAGCGTGAAATGAGCTGCCTGGCTGAGAGTCATTCATCCGTATTATTCTCTCCTTCAAAAAGGAAGTTCCGTCTTCGATCTTAAAGCATATCCACCATATCCCTATTGTTTGCCCTGGATCTCAGTGTAATTGACCTTTCTTCTCATTCCTGGACACTGAAATCTATTCCCGTATGTTGTGACTTATAGTATGCTCTATTGGGGACTACACACTGAACAAGCTGGTAGGACGTAAAACTTGGCATGTCAACATTCTATATTAAGCTAAAATATCAGAGCTCAACCAACAAGATTTTTAGAGGTGATCATTTGATGGTATAGTTTGAAGTCAAGTATATGTGGATATATACTGATTATCTTACCAAATTTATTATATACACAATTGCTTGTATGTAGATATACAAGTATTACATACAAACACATTCTTATGGTTGCACATTTCCCTTGAATTGATTATATTTTACATGCACGTTTTTTTTTGCTTCCTAAATGAAATTGGATTGAATATATTTTCACCCTATAATAGGCCTCTCACTAGAAAGAAGTATAAGAAATAACGCAGAAAGAAAAAGAAGGGGCAATTGAAAGAAAGGAGTGCCTGACAGATTTATATATGAGGGGAAAAGAAAGCAGTTTTCGTAAATGTAATTTCTCACTCAATGGTATTATTCCTACCTGCTTGAGTTTGATCCGACCATAATGTAAATGCGACAGAACAATTCTAAAAAAAAAATCTAGAAAGGATAATAATGGAACACATACAAAAACTCATAACAGTCAAAAGAGAAAGACAAAAAAAAAACTTTTTTAAAATGTCTATTTTGGAACTCCATTTTATTGGATTATTTTTCCTCATTTGACGTGTTTTTCTACTCTTTGTAACAAACTGTGTAATAACTGCAAATGGCTGAGATGTCTTTACCAGTGTCCCTCGAGAGTTGCAATCCTTTATATACCTGTCAGTCAGACAGGGCTAGTCCCTTGCATTTACTCAATCCTATTATCTCCACAAAACGTCTGCACTGATTAGAAGTCAAACCTACTGAAAGGCGAGGGATGCCTAATGTCAAATTTCCCCCGAGACACAGAATCTGATGTAATATTGTAGTGTAGGGGGCACTAAACTTCCAGATATCTGAAACTGTAGCTATACTTTCTGTGCAATAAGTCTGATCAGGAACTATAGCATGTGTGATACTACTAATTTTGCTTTTGTTGAAGACAAAGTAATAGAATGAATGTATTAAATGAAACCCAATCTTTTTAGTAATTTGCAGAAACACAGATTTAAACATAAAGTGATATCGTTTTGTCTAGCAACTTCTACTTTTCAGAAATAAAAATAGGTGTTTTGTGATAGATATTGTAAACAGCCAAAATCATACATATTTTATTTTGTGTTGATTCAAGGCACCCAATAGCTATTAAATAATCTAGAAATGGAAATATATTTCAATTAAATATAATTTATGAGGAAGGCAACATGTGCAAATTTAAATAAGTCGTCTTGTTTCTAATCACATAAACAGGCAAAATGCATATTGCATAAGGTGTGGAGCATTTGTAACATTTTACGAAACACTGAAATGTAGAAAACAACACAGGAATCAATAGAAACAATGACAAAAAACTGGGAAAACCGAAAACGAGAATAATACTACAAGAGAAGTAAACACATGTAAAACTGTTGTTACTTGCCGTTTCAAAACTTTGGCCGTTTCGATACCTTTGCACGGTTTAGAAATGGCTCGGCCAACTATTCCTTTTGGCCATTTTGATACCTCACCCGTTTGACATTGGTGGACAGGTTTGTTCTGTTGCTTTTAAGCGTAACAGTTATAACACAATAAAAACTTATATATTTATTAGAATTGCATTTGGTTTATTGTGAAACATATATCGAACAGAACATACAAGAACATTTATTAGTGCATACAAAAACGTTTATGTATATACACCAACTGTATACTCAATTAACACATGATAAATTTAATTACATTCACTGTTTAAATATGTTTGCATTGTCCACAGTGCCATTCCACCTCAGTGTCCTCAGTATGCACACATTCCCTATGAAACCACTGGTTACAGTTCTGGCATTCTATCACTGGGGAGCCATCATCTATACCACGACACAGACAAAGTATCTCCAGGATGAAAGTCTAGATGATCCTCTTGTGGTTCACATTGACATCTGCAGGAAATGGCATCAGTTGTCCATTACATAGACCATCCCTGAAATGTTTGCCTGCACAATAGTATCAGAGTTCACATAGATCTTCTCTGTGGGCTAAGGATGTGGCAAATGCAGCAGCATGTATCCCACAGCCAAAGGAATCCCTTTGCCTCTGAACATTCATGGTGTGGAGCACCAGTTTATCACTAGAAGGATGGCAAAAGTAAGTTATATCTGGCTTGAAACTTGTAGAGAATGTTATGCCATATAATGAATCATAAACTGCTACTAATCCCTCTGGCACCCCTATTGAACTGAGAGTAACCCAATTACAAGCATCCTTGTTGGAGATCTGTATAAAAATCACTGGTGGGATTCTACCAGGTGTGGTTGATCTGAAGGATTGGATCCCGAAGCCCATATATGTGTGCATTGGCCATCTTCAGTAGCTGAGAAACTCCCCTCATATATAAATCTGTCAGCCACTCCTTTCTTTCAATTGCCCTTAAATAGTCTTTAGTGATATAGTGGAGGTTTACCTTTGTCTACAGAGTGTCTTGGGTGTTGCTGCAGGAATGACTTGAATGGCAGTGGGTGGTACACTGGAATCCGTTCTTGTGGCAAGTACATCTTTTCTTGTCACATTTTCCTGTGAGCAGTCCCTGCTCAGGAAAGCTTTTGTAATAAAAGGACACAACTGAAGATCACAGGTTGACTGTAGCTACTCCCATACCTGAGTACCTACTCCACCAGTTATGATTATAGAAAGTTGCTGAGTAGCCCCTGCTCAGGAACTTTTTTTTATAATCAAAGGACACAAGTGAAGGTCACAGGTTAACTGTAGCTACTCCCATACCTGAGTACCTACTCCACAAGTTATGATTATAGAAAATTGCTGAGTAGCCCTTGCCTCAGGATTTTTTTTATAATCAAAGGACAGATTTGAAATTCACAGATTAAGTTAAAGATCCCAAAGTCCAAGAAAAGAAGAATTGACTTTAGTGTAAATGATTAAAATTCAAAGAATCCATATTAAAATAAATTACTTTTTATACATATAAAAACACATGCTATAGAAAAGTTTAGAAATCAGGTGAGGTTTCAAAACGACCAGGTTATTGATTTGGTCATTTTTAAACCAAGGAAGGTTTCAAAACAGTCAAGTAAAAAATTTGTCTGTTTCATTTTGAAACGGCCAGAGTTTCGAAACGGCAGGGAACAGTGTCACTTTGCTTGTAAAGGGGTAGTGTGAACCTCATTATGAAGCACAGCAGTGCTATTCTTGTGGGGTTTTAATACTCTGTTTTCAACTCCAGGTCGAATGGGCTCACCATAATAGATGGAAAAAACTTGTGGATTGTGAATCAAAGCATCCTTCTTTTATTATTAAAAAGTTAATGTATAAAATTAAGAGACACACGTATAAACTTAATTCTAACAGAATGGAAAGTTATGCTAAAAATTGATAAAAAGGTGTGAAAAAGTACCAGTACGTAGTGTTGAAAATACAAGAAAAGTGACAAATCATGTCCCTAACAACACCAAAGACTGCACCACAGGTTGTTACATTTACAGAAATAGTCTTTTATTCATGCTAAGTCTCCAAATGGAGAGGCTAGTCATGAAATCATTGAACAGTATCCACCAGGAACTCTTCCATGGTTGATACTATCTCATACACCCTAAACCATGCATCCAGAACGGAGATACATGAAGTCAGCTTTAGGTCTTGGTTTGTTTTAGACACAATAAACTCCAATTCCGTCACAGCACAGCCATTCTACCTGTGTCAAATTAGATCCTGGTGTTTTTATGCATTATGTCTTTGTCTCTTGTGTGTCACCATTCAGTTGAATAAATCCACATGATGGCATTTTTGTCTGCAGTAAAATTGGAAAAGCCCACCTTTTTTCATAGAGTGATTCCCTTACGCTGATGACAATGCCATCTTCTCTCATCTTCAACTCACACACTTAAATCTTAGTGTCTTTCAACATGCAAGTGGATTGATAACTGTTTCAAAAATTAAACTTCATCACAAACACAACACCAATAGCTATATATTTGCAAATGTGCACTAATGTCTTCATAAGAATTGTTTCTAAAATATTGTGCAACCCAGTAACCTTTCTTATATCTATATTGCTGTCTTAAAGTAAGCCATTCTTAACTCTCTTTTGACTTGTGGATTTGCTCAATAATGGCGCAGGTGAAATCTTTATAGCTTCTGGGCGGAGATAGATCCTATTACTGTGTGTGTTAGGCAGCTTATCTGGACTTGGAGGGAACAATAGCCACAAATCACTTGGAACACTGTCTGTAATAATGCTCACTGCTAGGCCAGACCAGGGAACTAAAACGGTAATAAAACCCTAAGCTTGGGGATATCTCCTAATTAGTGGGGGAAATTTTATTATCGCAGACTACAACTTGCACATGTTGTCTGATATATTTAGCCCCTTGACTATAATTTTATTGTTAAGAAAGATCATCTTAAATAACAACATAAATTGTATTTATTGTGACTCTATGTCTTATATATTACAACAATAGGTAAATTGTGTTATCAGTTTGCATGCATTCATTTACTGTACTCTTGCAGTGGTAATTATTTAATCAACATTCAATGATTTTTATAGATAATTTAAATGAGCACAATATTTTAATCCCAACCATAAGGAATTTGAGTATTGGTGTATGGATATGGGAGGAGGGTGGGGTCACTTTAGGGGACATAAAATTGTGACATAGAGCATATAAAGATGCAAAAAGCAATGGTACCTTGGAGTGAAAAGGCATAGTCCCTACAATTAGATAGCATCTGGTTCATTTAATTATTGAATGAGATATTTATGCTGGTGATTAACCAGTGCCATAAACACAGGTCCGTGTCAGCCTCACGACAGTAACTGTGGAACATATTTAGCCTGACCGGAGGCTCGATTCCAATTACAGAACAGTGGAAAAATAAGAGTTTGAGCAAGGTAATTTAATCCACGTGGACTGGCATTGCTTGAACAGTACAAAATATGTCAGAACTGACAGAATTTCGCCATAGCCTGATCTCCCACATGAGGAAAAAACGGATTTTAAAAATTTTGTTAATTGCTCAATATATTCAGTTTTGTTCGCATATAGAATTAAGCGATCCCTTTTAGTGCCAAAAATCCTTGTAACACGAAAATAAAATGTCATTGTTTAAATTTATATATGTCTATACATTCCCTTTTGTGCCAAATTTGATTTGCTTACATAATAACTTCTCTCACAGATAGGAAGCGGAGTGGGAAAATAATTTTATACCTTTTGGTTACAGGTTTGATTCTTTTTCTTAGATTTGATTACTTTGGTTAAACAATTTCTCATATGACATTTTGGGGGATTTAGCTGACGTCTGTGATTAATTTATGTCTTATGTTATAGATAGTTCTATACATTTAAGTATTAAGAGCCTCTAGGAAGGCTGAGAGATTACGTCTTGTTGAGATGTTTGGGGTGGTTCCTAATTACTCCCACTGTGGTACTTAACTCCATGTTTAAGGCTTTATGACATAATATACTTTATAATGAGAGCTTTAGTCAGAGACAGTTTTCAAGCAAATGAGATGGGTTTGCCTAATATATTAATTCCCAGAAATTGGTTGGTTTATTAGTGTGATTTTGCAATTAGAGAGTAACATTAATATTGTTTGATCAATTTTTGGCACCCCCATAAATATGCTGCAGTAAAAAAGTGTCCACGTAGAGCCATTCAATGGAGACACAAGGGATGGAGTAATGTCAGGCTTAAGGATGAATACATCACAATTAAATTACATTTATCTTCTGTGCTATAACCTAGTTCATTTAGATTGAAAATTAGGTCTAGTTATACATGCATGTTGAAACTCAAAACAGATATGAAAAGGAGATTTCCTCACATAATCCATTATCATTAGTGCAACAGTTTTCTTTGTACTTATACACACGTCTGGTTATTGTACAAGATAATCCAGACTTGGAAGAAACATCTGTAAATTCTCACTTATAAGCAAATTTCTCTTTGAAGTGACTCATTGCCATAGGACTCTGTGACACTTAATTATTTATGTCTATCATACTGGCTTTTAGTAACCCATAAGCTTTATACTGCATAAGGGACTTCAGTGGCCCTATAGTTTGCTGAGGGGCCACGGTGGGAGAATGGTAACACTCTCGCCTTCCACCTCTGAGGCTGGGGTTCGGTTCCAGGCAGGGCCTCAAGTGAGAAAGCTGGTAGTTGCTTGCCGTTGGTCGGCAGTTTACAGTACAGAATCCTGACGAACTGTACGTACTGGTTTCCTCTACCCTTCCAACTACCCGTCGTGATATGACCTGTATTGTTTTGCAATTAAACACAAGTTTAATTCTAATTCTTTAATTCAGATATTAACATGTACATAGGTATTATAATTTATAAAAACACAAGTTGTTGCATGAAGGTCTCAGTGAAGTGTGTGGGAATCTTTTCATATTTTAATCTCCCAGGTATATTATAACAACATACAGGATATCTGGTCACTGACACTTTAAGATAATGAGAGGGATCTGGAAACCCTTACTAGCCTGGGTAATGACTCTAAAACATTTAACATCCACAACATCCTCCCTTTTTTACAAAAGAATATAAAAACTGTGAATCAGTAAGAATAAAATGTCAGCTATATATAATTTTAAAACAATTTAAAAACTTCCAAATTGGTAAAGGTAAGGGTAGACTACCTTCCTTTACAAAAGCTTGTAACTGTGTATTATTCTGACACTTGTAGTTACAATGCCAATTTTGACCTATTTTATTTATTTATTTAGCCAATTGTCTAATTGAAACCAGCTTGGCAATGTTCAGTGGTCTTCTTGTTTCTCCCACTTCTTCTTATTTCTGTTGTTTTACTTGGTGAAGTTGTTGGTACACTTGCTATATCTGATCTGCTGTTATACTGTGTGTCTTCTGTTGTAACAGCACTTTGTTTGTCAGTGGTCTGAGGATGGACAACTTCTTTCACCTCCTTTTCTCGCTCTCGTAGGTGGATTCTATTCCTTCTGTAAGATTTATCATCAACCGTCACAGTATAAGATCTAGGTGAGAGTTTGTCAGTGCACACTCCTTTCTTCCATGGGCCAGTTGAGCTTGGTAATGGCTTAACATAGACTGGTTGCCCAATTTCTAGTTCTGGTAGGTGTTGAGCATGTTTGTCATGGAACAGTTTGGCTTTTTGGTGTTTCAGTTTGATCTTTTCTGGAACATTTTCCACAACCTGGGGTCGTAACAGATTTTCTGATGTTGGTAGGAATGTTCTAGTCCTACGTGATATTAAGCGTTGAACAGGGCTACTCTGCATTTCACTGGTAGGTGTGTTGCGCCAATCTAGTTGTGCTTTAAAGAAATCATCTCCAGCTCTTTGGGTTTTCTTTATTAAGGTCTTTACTATCTTTACTGCTGATTCAGCTTTTCCATTGGATTGGCTGTGATACGGTGAGCTGGTGATGTGGCAAAAATTCCATTCCTTGGCAAACTTTGCAAACTCGTCACTAACAAACTGGGGCCCATTATCAGTGACAATTTCATTTGGAATTCCCCATCTTGCAAAATGTGGCTTCAGCTTCTTGATGACAGCTGCAGTTGAAGTAGAATGGAGAGCATCTACCTCCCAGTAATCGGAATAGTAGTCTACAGCAACAAGATAATTTTTGTCCTGCAGAGAGAACAGGTCCAGTGCAAGCTTACTCCAAGCTCTGTCTGGTACTTCATGTGTCATAAGAGGTTCTTTTCTTCTGTTCTCTTCCACTTCCACACATGTTTCACACTTTGAAATCAGCTCTTTTATGTCAGTTGCCATGTGTGGCCAATACAGGACATCTTTGGCCTTTCTTGTGCATGCGGCCATGCCTAAGTGGCTAGAATGAATCCTGGAAAGCATTTCTGGGATCATTGCCTTTGGAATCAAAATCTGGTTTCCCTTGAACAAAATTCCATTTTGAACACTAAGTTCTTCCCTGTATGGCCAATACTCTCTCAGGCATGCAGGTATTTCATTCTTGTCATTTGGCCATCCAGCCAGGATTGTGCTTTTAAGAGATTGTAGTGTACTATCTTGCAATGTTGACATTTGAATCTGATCAAGCCTTGTGTCAGATACTTTCAAATGTTCTGTATAACTTATCTGTTCCAGTTCTGTGCAAAATACTTCAAAATCACTAGTTGAAGGCACAGCTGCTGAGATTGATGCACGAGATAACAGTGCTGCAAGGTACATTTCACTGCCTCGTTTGTACTTCACCTGCAAGTTGTACTTCTGCAACCTCAGGAGCATTCTTTGGAGTCTCTTGGGTGCTGATAGAAGTGATTTCTTGAATATTACTTCTAGAGGTTTATGATCACTCTCAACTTGTATGGAATCTCTTCCCAGCAAGTACTGTTTGAAGCGTTCGCACCCAAACACTATAGCGAGACACTCTTCCTCAATTTGAGCGTATGACTGCTCTGTTTTCGACAAGGATCTGGAGGCAAATGCGATGGGTTGGCCATTTTGCAATAATGTGGCACCTAACCCTTTTTGGCTGGCATCACTCTGCAGTGTGACAGGCTCAGATAGGCTGTAATATTTCAAAACAGGCTGTACTTTCACAATCTCTTTCACTCGCCGGAAAGCTTCCTCTTGCTGTGTTTGCCAGACCCAAACAGCGTCCTTGACGGTGAGACGTCGGAGAGGTTCAGACACATCTGAGAGATGTGGTGCAAATTTGGCGAGATAGTTTACAAATCCAAGAAAACACTGAGTTTCTTTCACATTTGATGGTCGCTTCATCTCAGTCACAGCTTTTATCTTCTCTGGGTCTGGTTTAAGCCCTGTAGATGTGAGGAGATGACCCATGTAGGACACTTCTGTCATCTTCAGCTTTAGCTTCTTTTTGTTTAGCTTTAAGTTGACCTTCTTTGCTCGTTTCAACAGCTCAGTCAGATTTGCATCGTGGTCTTTTACAGCTTCTTCCTGTGTTTTGCCACAACCGTATACCAAGATGTCATCTGCAATGACTTCCACTCCATGCAGGCCCTCTAAGACTTCATGCTGTTTACACTGAAACACTTCAGGGGCTGAGGTCAAGCCAAATGGTAGACGCTGTTACGGTCACGGGCAAGCACGGTAGCAATTACCGGTTGTCTTTAAGTTGTAACAGAAAAAAAAGCAAAAAGCTTCACTTAACAAATTTATTTAGCGATTAACAATAATGATTACAGTCAACTGGTATGCCCTTAACTAAGCACACTAATACAATAACAAGATCTAGCTGACCTGACCACTGAGATTAAGAATAAGTTTATCCGCCGTATCCCGCAATCTGTTCTGTAATCCGTCCTGTGGTATATTCTGTGATCTGTCCAATGTCCTGTGGTCTGTCCTGTGATCTGTCCAATGTTCACTCACACACAGATATCTATGTCTTGTGACCTGTCTCACACTCAACAACACAAAAGGTTCTTGTCCTGCTATTCTTTATATATCCAGTCACACAGAATGTCTGTCTGGAGATATTTAGAGAGTTAACACAACTGTACTGTCTGCTCCAAGATGTGGACAATGTCCAAAATGCAGTAAATTCACTCTCTGTTATATGAATGTACAATATCCAAAATATCTGTACAATAAAAGTACAATAAATCTGTCCAGATGATGTATCCAGTTCACTCCAGTAAAAGTTCACAGCAACACAAGTTATATTATATTCCAAAACACAATAGCTCTCCTTATAGCCAGCGAATACAAAGTTCTCTTGTGGTCAGATGTACATTCCTTATATACCTTCACAGATTCCTCTGGAATTGTACAGAACCAACTCAAAAGAAGCTTGAACCATCTAGGCCAAATGAGGAAGTTCTAGAAACTACTGGCAATTGGGTTTCCCCAGATCTAACATAACCACTGAGGGGGGGATTTCCCCCAGTCTGTGAACAAATCAATAAACACTAAAACACAAAAATCAATAACTCCCTTACTTTAAATGTTAACACACAAAAAGAACCAACAACACAATTATCTTTTATGACAATGTATAAACATAAAGCTTAAATTAAACAATGCACTAATATAGTGCCTAATATATGTAATATACAATGTACTAATATAGTGTCCAATATATGTAACACCTCCCCCCTTAAAGAAAAATTTTGGAAGCCAAGGGGTTACAAAATTTTACAAGAGATTTTTACCATGTATACATACACAGGTAATAACTTTTTACAAAACATATTTATCTAAATACAAAAGTAAAATTGATACCATGTATAACTTTTATAAACTTACTAATTACAGGTATATAAATTACACTTTAAATACAGCTTCTGGATAGGGCATATCCATGCGGACGCCATATGTTACTTTTTCAAAGTCCTGTTTATACACTGAATTCCTATCTTTAACAGTGTTTCTATTAATAGCCATCATAAGCTATGTTATACCTCTTTCGAAGTATGGCTTTACCATAGTTATTTCCCACATTTGGTTTGAATGTCTGTTATCACAGTTTTTAATGGTCTTTTGGAGAGTTTCTACTCTCCTTGCTACTGGGTATGACCCTAGATCTCTGGCCTGTAGTTTATTCATTTGGCCAGGTGATGACACTGAAGCCTTGCCTCCAGGATTGAAGATACAATTTTGTAATTTCTTATCATAAAGCATCTTCATTTTTGACTGAGAAGTTTTAAAATTTTGTTGCGCCAGCTCACAAGCCTTCTTTAACTTATTTCTGAACCTTGAGACATAATCTAACAGATTTAGGCTCTCAGTGTTCTCAGATAACCAGTTTTCCTTCAACAGCTTGAGAGGACCACGGACTGAATGGCCAAAGACCAACTCGAAGGGACTAAAGCCTAAAGACTCTTGAACAGACTCTCTAACTGCAAACAATAATAAGCTGATGCCTTCATCCCAATCTTTTTCATTGTCTAGACAATATGTCCTAATCATATTCTTCAAAGTGGAATGGAACCTTTCAAGTGCGCCTTGGGATTCTGGGTGATAAGCACTAGATTTGATCTGTTTGGCACCTAACTGAAATACAACCTGTTGAAATAGTCCTGACATAAAATTTGACCCTTGATCTGACTGGATCTCTTTTGGTAAGCCAACTAAAGTAAAGAAATTAACCAGAGCTTTTGAGATTTTGGGAGCTGTTATGTTGGTCAAAGGTATGGCTTCGGGAAATCTGGTTGAAGCGCACATGATGGTCAAAAGGTATTGATTTCTGGATTTAGTTTTTGGTAAGGGACCTACACAGTCAATTATCACTTTGCTAAATGGTTCCTCAAACGCTGGAATGGGTTTGAGAGGAGCTACAGGAATTTTTTGGTTTGGCTTCCCTACCATTTGACAAATGTGACAAGTCTTGCAAAATTCTGCCACACAGTGCCGAATTTGAGGCCAATAAAAATGTTTGGTTATTTTGCTGTAAGTTTTGTTGATGCCTAAATGGCCACCCATCGGAGACTCGTGAGCCAATTTCAATATCTCACTTTGGTACACTTTTGGCACAATAATCTGGTGAACTACTGACCATTCTTCAGATGCAGGGACAGTTGGTGGCCTCCACTTTCGCATAAGCACACCATTTCTGACATAATAGCCTACAGGGATCTTATCTAGCTCTACTGGTGGTAGGACCAACTTGAATAAAGGAGCTAATTCAGGATCATTTTCCTGCTCTGAAATCAATTTTGATTTTGAAAGCGATACATCTTTGCAGTCAATTGGGTCTTGTTTTTCAGAATCTACCCTATCCTTGGGATTAGTATCACTAAAATTCTGCACATCATGGTCATAGTTGTTTAAGAATGTATCTGACAAATCAACTAAGACATCTGTAGATTGTTTACAATCTTTTGGTTCTTCTTGGGCCTTTTTGGCCATAGCTCGAGTCACAGCACAGGAGGGAAAAATACCAGGAATAACCTCTTCTAATTTCTCAGTGCTAACCAAAGTGATCGGCTTAGAAGTAACCTTAGGATCAGCAACTACCTTTCCACCTGCAAGATCATTTGCCAACAACAAAGATACCCCTTTAATGGGTAAAGTGGGCCTGGTACCCACAACAACAGAACCAGTAACTAAGTCTGATACTAACTTTATGCAAGGGAACGTTCACACAGCCTCCTTCAATACCTTGAGCAATGACACTCTCACCAGTAGATGTGCTTACACTCAATGGCAATACACCTTCTAAAAGTAAGGACTGAGTAGCTCCAGTGTCTCTTAATATCTTAATGGGGACCTGACTGGAACTACTTTCCAAGGATACAAAACCCTCAGACACAAAAGGTTTGAACTCTTCCCTAATAATCTCAGACTTGTCTAAACCAATACTGGACTCTGCTCTATTGGGATTTGAACGCCAGTTAGACTTGCTAGACACAAAGGCGTTGGGCATTGCCTCCTTTTCTCTTCTCTTCTTTAAGAGCCAACAGTCAGACATAACATGCCCAGGTTTCTTACAATAATGGCACACAGGAGCAAAGGATCTGGGCTTCCAATCCTTACTCATAGTCTGATTTGAAGTTTGACCCTTATCTGAACTCTTTTCTGGAGCTACATTTTCAGATTTCTTTCCTATTTCTGGATACGACTTTTTAGCAGGGCCAAAGGACTTATTCTTGTTGAAAGTGGACTTGTGAGTTAGCGCATAATCATCAGCATAAGCTGCTGCTTTTGCCAAATTTTCAACTTTCTGTTCATCTAGATAGGTTTTAATGTCATCACGAACACACCTTTTGAACTCTTCAATCAAAATAACTTGCCTAAGTCTGTACCTACTTCCCTAGAATTACACCATCTGTCAAAGTACACTTCTTTCTCATGGGCAAATTCAACATGAGTTTGACTTTCTTGTTTATGATAATTTCTGAATTTTTGACGATATGCTTCTGGTACCAACTCATATGCTTTCAAAATAGCATTTTTGACAGAGTTATAGTCCACACATTCAGAAATTGGCAAAGCCGTGTATGCCTCCTGGGCCTTTCCCCTCAAAACACTTTGCAGCAATAAAGGCCACTGGTCTATAGGCCATTTCAAATTTTGAGCTACTCTTTCAAAGTGTTGAAAGTACTTATCGACCTCCGACTCATTAAAAGGTGGTACCAGTCGCACATTTTTCCCCAGATCAGATTTAGTAGCAATGGATTCTTCATGGGCAATTCGACGAGCATTGAGTTCTAAAGCTCTCATTTCTCTTTCATGTTTAAGTGCACGCTCTTCCTTTTGAGCTTCAAGCTCTTCTTTTCGCTGTTGAGCCTCAAGCTCTTCTTTTCGTTGTTGAGCTTCAAGCTCTTCTTTTCGCTGTTGAGCCTCAAGCTCTTCTTTTCGTTGTTGAGCTTCAAGCTCTTCTTTTCGTTGTTGAGCTAGAGCTTGAGTTTCAAGCTCTTTAAGTCTTAACTCTCTTTCAATTTCTAATCGCCTGATCTCATATTGCCCAGAAGGTTCCATTGGTAGAGGCTTATACACTTCTAAACAACTATCAGGTAAAACATCTTCATCAACTAACTGTTCAACAATAAGCCTTTTAAGTTCATGTTTACGTGTTGACCTTTTCACCTCTAACTGTAACTCTTGTGCTATCTGCATTAACATATCTTTTTTTAAAGTTTCTAGAACTTCCATAGATGGTGACTGTACAAACTCTTTAGCACTAGCCATTTTGAGCACTGTTGACTGTAACTAATTACTAAATCAAATGGATTTTCAAAATGTTAATTGAATGGTTGATCAAATAGTTGTAATCAAATGGTTGGATCCCGGACGAGCCCCCAATTTTCCTGTTACGGTCACGGGCAAGCACGGTAGCAATTACCGGTTGTCTTTAAGTTGTAACAGAAAAAAAGCAAAAAGCTTCACTTAACAAATTTATTTAGCGATTAACAATAATGATTACAGTCAACTGGTATGCCCTTAACTAAGCACACTAATACAATAACAAGATCTAGCTGACCTGACCACTGAGATTAAGAATAAGTTTATCCGCCGTATCCCGCAATCTGTTCTGTAATCCGTCCTGTGGTATATTCTGTGATCTGTCCAATGTCCTGTGGTCTGTCCTGTGATCTGTCCAATGTTCACTCACACACAGATATCTATGTCTTGTGACCTGTCTCACACTCAACAACACAAAAGGTTCTTGTCCTGCTATTCTTTATATATCCAGTCACACAGAATGTCTGTCTGGAGATATTTAGAGAGTTAACACAACTGTACCGTCTGCTCCAAGATGTGGACAATGTCCAAAATGCAGTAAATTCACTCTCTGTTATATGAATGTACAATATCCAAAATATCCAAAGTACAATAAATCTGTCCAGATGATGTATCCAGTTCACTCCAGTAAAAGTTCACAGCAACACAAGTTATATTATACTCCAAAACACAATAGCTCTCCTTATAGCCAGCGAATACAAAGTTCTCTTGTGGTCAGATGTACATTCCTTATATACCTTCACAGATTCCTCTGGAATTGTACAGAACCAACTCAAAAGAAGCTTGAACCATCTAGGCCAAATGAGGAAGTTCTAGAAACTACTGGCAATTGGGTTTCCCCAGATCTAACATAACCACTGAGGGGGGGATTTCCCCCAGTCTGTGAACAAATCAATAAACACTAAAACACAAAAATCAATAACTCCCTTACTTTAAATGTTAACACACAAAAAGAACCAACAACACAATTATCTTTTATGACAATGTATAAACATAAAGCTTAAATTAAACAATGCACTAATAGAGTGCCTAATATATGTAATATACAATGTACTAATATAGTGTCCAATATATGTAACAACGCAACCATCGGTATCTGCCGAATGGAGTCCAAAACGTTGTGAGCATGCTACTTTCTTCGTCTAATTTGATGTGACAGAATCCATCCTTCGCGTCTAGGACAGAGAACACTTTAGCATTTTCTAGATTTGGCAGGATTTCCTCAATAGTTGGCATCTGATATTTTGGACGTTTGACCGCTTTGTTCAGGTCAACTGGGTCAATGCAGAGTCGTAGCTTCCCTGGCTTTTTAACTACAACCATGCTGTTAATCCATGGTGTTGGCTCTACCACTTTCTTGAGGATTCTTTGTGCCACCATTGAGTCGATTTTCTCCTTAAGTTCTGCTCTAAGGGCAACAGGAACTCTTCTTGGTTGATGCTGCACTGGCGTGATCGTCTCATCAAGCTCAATGTGATGTTCACCTGGAAACTGCCCTAATCCCTGGAACACATCTGAAAAACTGCCAAGTATATCCTCTTTAGACAGTCCTGTAGTGACTTCCTGTGACATGTGGACAACTTCATCTGAATTGATTGAAAGCAAATTCAATCGCTGGCATGTGTTTGCTGATAACAAGGGTTTTTGTGCGACCCTGGTGTTTACAATCTGGAAGCCAAGCTTAAAGTTCTTGCCATTGATTCTAGTGTAAAGAGTAGCATATCCCAGTGGCTTCATCCATGAGCCATCATAGAAATTCAAACGAACTGAGCTTTCTTTCAGATTTGAATCTGATTCACCAGTTACTGCCTTGTAATCTTCAATGTTCAGAACATTGCAGGTGGCGCCTGTATCCAGTTGACACACTAGGCCTTTTGACCTGTTATTTGACACAGAATCCTTGGTCCTCCAAAACTTCAGAGGTATTGTAAGCTGCTTACCTCTTGTTTTTACTGCTCCCACAAATTGATTTGTGTGGAAAATTGATTCGCTTGATGAATCTTCAGAATCCTGGTCAATCCTGTGTACTGCTTTCTCTACACGCTGTTTCTGTTTGCATACTGTAGCAAAATGATTTCTTTTGCCACAGGCTTTGCACAATTTCCCAAATGCAGGACACTTCGACTTGTCAAATGTATGGCTCTGTCCACAATATTTGCATCTCTTGTGCTGAGATGGCTGTTGAGACCGTCTTTGCTGTTTTCGTGACTGTTGCTTGTGTTGCTTTGTGAAATTGACTTCTTCTTGCTTACTACCAATCTGCTGTAGTTGATGCTGTGAGATTTCCGCAATCCTACACATATCTATTGCTCTGGCTAAGGTTAGATCAGTTTCTCTGAACATGCGGGCCCTTGCAGCACTGTCTTTGGTGCCCAAGATTAATCTGTCACGCAGCATGTCATCTGTTAGATTGCCATAATCACAACTAGAGGCTAGCTGCCTCAGCCTTGTCATATACTGATCTATCCCTTCTGCCGGTCCCTGTGTACATGTGTAAAAAACATATCTGTCATAAATCACATTCTTTGTTGGCTTGAAGTGTGACTCTAAGGCATCAAGTGATTTTTTCACATCCTGCTTGTCTTCTGCTGATATATCCAAGTGATGGTAAATCCTGAGACAGTCTTTCCCCATCACAGATCTCAGTGACGCAATCCTTATAGCAGCAGATTTCTTGTTCAACTCAGTTGCAGTCTCAAAGTCCTCCCATTGTGACCTGAAAAATTTCCAGTTTTGAGCCTGATCTCCTTTGCAGTCCATTGTTGATGGAACTGGGAAGTTTGATGGGACACTCACTACCTGTGACACTGTTTCTGGTTCAGACATATTGCACTATATCCAAGTACAAGCAAACAAAAGTTTCAGCAAGATAAATCACTATCCACACTTTCAACAAAGGTTCTTTTGCAGGATATTAGAGGCTTTTTTTTCCAATTGTCTCAGTCAGAAATTAGAGGCTTTTTTTTTTTACTCCAATAATCAGTCAGACAGTAGGGGCTTTTTTTTTACTCCAATAATCCCAGTCAGAAATTAGAGGCTTTTTTTTACTCTAATAATCCCACTTCTGACACCATGTTTTGCAATTAAACACAAGTTTAATTCTAATTCTTTAATTCAGATATTAACATGTACATAGGTATTATAATTTATAAAAACACAAGTTGTTGCATGAAGGTCTCAGTGAAGTGTGTGGGAATCTTTTCATATTTTAATCTCCCAGGTATATTATAACAACATACAGGATATCTGGTCACTGACACTTTAAGATAATGAGAGGGATCTGGAAACCCTTACTAGCCTGGGTAATGACTCTAAAACATTTAACATCCACAACATCCTCCCTTTTTTACAAAAGAATATAAAAACTGTGAATCAGTAAGAATACAATGTCAGCTATATATAATTTTAAAACAATTTAAAAACTTCCAAATTGGTAAAGGTAAGGGTAGACTACCTTCCTTTACAAATGTTGAAAGCGACGTAAACCCCCAAATAAATAAATAAATAGTTGGCTGAGGAAAAGACTTTTTGTCCTACTATTAAATTTTTCTATCTGGTTTCTTTTTATCTGGTATCTTTTTGTCCTTCACCCTAGTTTAGGAAGTTATTAATTGGTCATCTCTGTCACCACGGGTTCGGAATCAGTTAATCGGGTAAGGGAAATACTGATTGCTTGCCACATTATGACTTAAGCTGCTAAATAAACTTCAAAAGAGTACTTTGGTCTTTGGCCATATATTTGTATGAGAGCGCTTGTCATATGATGGAATGGATTTGAGAATTCATTTTGCAAACTATAGATTATCTCTTATTTTCTATGTTACTTAAATTTTGATATTACTACCCTGCAAGTCTCCAGTGTTAATACAGTGGCATTTAGCTCTCTCTTATGACTTAGCAACATAATGATAGCAAAATGCAACCAAAGTTTAACCATGCTTGCTAATTTTAACTAACAATTTAAAACAATTTATCAGTTCATTTTACATCAACTTATAGTCTACCTCTTAGTTGCGGTACAACTTGAAATAAAGATCCTTTATTTGGAATCAAATACGCTTATTCGACCAGAATGATGAAGCAGAAATTTTTAATAGTCATTAACTTTAGCTATTTTATCTAAACAGCTTGAATGGTGAAAACTGATTCCTGGAGAGATTCTGTATTTATATCTTAGCTAGAAACTGACCCAAAGTGAAAACCAAATCTAATGACTTTTTTTTTAAATTTGAAAACTGATAAATATTTTCTGCTAGCTGACACAACTGCTTCTGATGTTTGTGGGGCGAGTCAACACTTGAATCTGTTGAGTATCGGGTGTGTTTTCAACGAGTAGCTATTTGAGTAGCCCTAGCTTTACAAACATCAGCAATCATCTGCTGGCTTGGATTTCATCACAGGTGGTTCAGTGTTTCACTGTCTTTGTTTGACACAGGATTACTCCAGCAATGGTTCCCACGTTTATTGTGTTTACAGATGATGTAATCTTGATTACTCCCTGTATCAAACAATTTACTTTTGTTTAAAGTATTTTTTCTCCCTCGCCACACTTTTCCACTCAATCCAGGCCCCTTTTTTCTCAGTTCTCTTACTACGATAAAGCAAATTGGAAATGTAGTATCAGTATGTAATTCCATCTCCTAAGTACTGATCCTGGAAAAAAGCACTCACTTGAAGTACTCTGTGGAGAAAAGCCCTTTTCTCCACAGGGTGCAAAACTGGGTGAGGGGTTTTCCTCACAGGAAAAACCTGGGGGTTTTCTCCTGAGGGCTTTTCACCATAGAGCGATTCTGGTGAGGGCTTTTCTCCGTCTCCCCCTAAGTCCTAACACAACAAAAAGTTTGTAAACATGGTAAATTGAGATCCGCCTATACTGGCGGACAGGTGGTGTTGTGTGTAACACAGTTGTCTTCCAACTCTGAGGTCTTGAGATTGATTCCTGACCAGACATGAAGAAGGGAAAGTTGAAAGTTACTTGTCTGTGTCAGATGATTTTCAGTGCTGTATGAGGGGCTCAGTGTTGTAATGAGTAACCGACTGGCCTCACGCCTCTAAGGTATGCCGTTCAAACCTAGACCCTATGTGAGAAAGTTTGTAGGCGCTTACCGATGCCAGGCAGTTTGCAGTGCACAATCTTCACCAACTAGTATGCACTGGTTTCCTCTGCCCTTAAAAGTGCTCGTGATATAAACTACACAATGTGTTGAAAGTGGCATTAAGCCCACAAAAATAAATAAATTCAGTGCAGTGTCTTGATCAACTAGAATGCATTACTTTTTACATTCCCTCAACTCCCCAGCTTTACATGATCTGTATACTGTGTTGAGAGCGGCATAAATTAGGAAAACTTCCCAAATGACATACAGAAAAAGTACATTTGGAATGAAGATAACACTATTATACGTGTGCATAGCACACGATCTATATTGTTAATCTTTTTGGGTGATATATTTTGCTGTATATGTCTAATGCCAATCACTCAGAGAGCTTCCACAATAATTTTGAAAGAGTATAACTATATATCCTGAACAGGCCAGTTTTTGTTCCAGTGAAGATCACATGTTATCGTTTTTTTCTAGTTTCCCAGAGCTAAGTCTGCAGATGTTCTAAAAACGGATCTGTTTGTTTCGGAGATGTGTAAATGCTCCCTTAGGCATTAGGTTGGTGGGGACAGCCAAACTTGAATGAAGATAGGTGGGTCAATCTTTCAGCAATTACATAGTGGCATAAGTGGCTGCCCTGAAAACAATATATCAAGATAGATAGTCTCCATGTTTGCATTATTAATGCCATGTGATACAGTAATATTCCAAGTGTAAGACCCTTGATCTTTCAATGGAATTTAACTAACCTAACAATGACATAACTTTATAACTAGAAAATACTAAATTTAACCTAAACTACCTGGTATAAAACACATAAAGTGTTTTATTTTCTATGTTTTAACATTCCAGCTATTAGAAACTTAGTGGTAAAACAGAGTTGGGATAAAAATTACTGAAAAATGTACTTACAGATATTTTTACCTCTTTTTGAACAGTTTAATTAGTTATTGTCTCATACTTCACACCAACTCAATACCATAGACTTGATTAAGACTTTAAGGCATGAAAAGCGGTCAGATGAAATATTTGTACACATAAATTACATAAAAGTTTGGATAAACTATTGCAGAATGACACCAAAAGGTTTCTTCTTAACGGAAAACATCAAAGGTTTTTCTGCCGGACTATTGACAATAGTCAAGAGATTTGCTTTTAAATGAGAACTCATAAGGGATTATATTTTGTCAGCTTTTTAAAGCAATGCTGTAAAAAGAGGAGGGGGTCATTTTGATTTCCTGGAACCTGTCAGGACGTGCCTATTTACAGAAATGAGCACATGAAACGCTTGCCGCCAAAACACAAACATGGCAGACGAGATTTTGACCTTGTCCCATTCACAGCTCATTTCTGTGGCAGTCTTCAACCTATAATTGTTACTCTTTCTTAATGAAAACAGCCTTTTTTGCTTTTATGATAATTGGCTGGTGTTTTCTAGTGCTTCTAAAGCTGAATAAAAATTGGCCAGAGGAGACCAGGTGCATGATAGATCAAAGCTCCGACTGTTTCGAGGAGGAAAGAAAAAAGCATGGCAACCATCCTTTTACTGTTCCAGCTCCATTGTCCATGATTAATTGCTTGCTTATTAAAGCTAGTGGGCGATAATTGAGAGAATAGCTTTTACAGGCCTAGTAATTTGGTACTTTAGATCAATATTTTGTATTGGGAGCAAAAATATGAAACAAAATCAGAAAAGTCTTTGGTGTAATGAAACATTTGTTATATTTAATTCTATATCAAACCTCAATTGAACATGAATATTTTTTTTACTTGACCGCCTGGAGAAAAGTAAAAATACTCTTTCAAAACTTGAACTGACCAGAGTACTGTGTTGAAATTATTTTTGATAAACTATGCTTGACATCTTTAAATCTAAGGTTACCTTAAAGTATCTACAGAAAAAAAAATTATTTTTAATAACCCCATGTATAACAGAGAGTATGGAAAATAAATATTCTTGCTTTACTGGAGAGTATTTGGAAACATATAGAGGTTATTGGATATATAACATATATTAATCCAAACAAAGTAAGCCTAAAACTTTAAGCAATGAGTTTCTATGGCTTCTGTGCTATTTTCTCTATTTGATTTGCTCACACGGAAGTTAATGAACAAAACTGTTGAGGGGTACGTGACCACAATACAGGAGTAACTTCAAAGTGCAGCTTTAAGAGGTTTGTAATTCCCCAAGGGCGATATTAAAGGATCTAGGTCAACCAGGGAGAACTGGGCTGGACATGTCATTTCTAGGATAATTTTCAGCCAACTGATGGTTACCTAGACACTATAACTAGAGGTTTCATTTGTTAAATTAATCCACTTTACTTAAATATAAATTATATTTTGTGTATGGGATCTTGACAAGTTTCACAAGCATGTAAATACACTTCATAAATAAAGCAAGTAACTTGCAAATTTAAAAACCAATTAAAAACGCAAACTGTTTGATTTTTGCTGAATCGATTACGTCACAAAGATATGCAAGCAGCGATTTAGTTCATTTTATTGCATTGTTTATTTCGACATAAAAACGGGTGTCAAATAACAAATACACTCCGTCTGTATTCTCTGATTTTTACTTATTATATAGTAGATCATGCAATTCTAAATACTACGTCTTGTTCTACTCATGCTGGTAAAGTGGAATTTAGTAAACTCAGCTGATTTAAGAAACTAGTTTAAGTTCTCACTGAAACTGCTGTAGACAAAGCGGACCACTTTCACTCAGACGAAAGTTCCCTAGATACAAAACTATTTGCACAATTTGTGAACTCTCCTTTAAAAATTCTGACCGAGTCAGGCAATCTTGTAACCTCAGGAGATGCTTGCTGTGTTGGGTGCCTGGCTCGTTGGGGGGTGGGTGGGGTTTTGGTGCCTATGGGGACAAGAAGATTTCTTTCAATTATCACGTCTGGTTCTTCAAGTGAGGAAATGTTATTTATTGCTTATTATTTTGGTATTTTGATGAACACCAGCCGTGTAATTGTGCCAATTGAGCTCATAATTTTATCCTCCTAGTCTGCTGTTTGAAGATCATTCTCAGTTTGAATACATCAACAATATTTCAGACACGAAACTACGAGAAAGTTGGAACTGAAATTTATGTGGCTGTAGGTATCTTCATATGCACCATATAGACCATATATGTATATATAATGTTATGTTCCTTTCTGTTATGTTTTCTCTCATTTTATACATTAACTCTCTCATAAGCCATACTTGCCTGGCTGTAATATATAACAGGTGAGAGTATAATAAAAAGTTTATCTATCTTATCTATGTTAACTATCTAGGCCACATCACAAAAAAAGCTGTATCGTGATGGAGGAAACCAATGTGGAATATTTCGTAAGCAACATTTCTCTTGCATCAATTTATGCAAATCTTCAAAAACTAGTCACTTTTGCCCTAAAGTGGTTCAATATTTCCAACTTTGGTCCCATCACTTCTTGACTTTGAAGTTTGGTCGAAAATATTGGCAAACATATATATCTTGAAGAAAGATCAGGAAATTTGATGTTAGGAAAAACATCAAATTTGTTTGATATTTTTTAAAAAGTTGGCAACTTTTTTTTAATTCCAGTAAGTCCAAAGACCTCGGTCACCGATTTGGTTTAGATTGTGTAGCTAATAAGACCAGCCTTATGAAAATTATATAGATCAGGGAGATTTCGGCCCCAGTTTTGACCCAGTTTGTGATGAAATGGAGTGGCTATAAACTTACTATCTCTTGTCAGTTTTATTGGGAGCTGGAGCTGAGGGTCAGGAGTATGAATTTGTAATGTTGTATCTGCAATGTACCTTATCATATTGAAATCGTATTGAAGTTGTAATACTGGGAGAGCTGTGGTATGTATTAATATCATATTAATATGTACTTTTGGCTGAAAAACTAATTTTCGGGGACTTATTGTCATGGTGCTATCCCCCCCCCCCCCCCCCCCCCCCCCCCCCCCAACCCCTTCTCTAACATGGTGCCAATTAATCTTTTCTGCAGAGAATATTAGTCATTTGGAGTTCCCCTATTACTGCACTAGAGTGCCCAGGGCTTGTAGTTACGATAATTTGAATCTGCAGTTAAAGTTGGGAGCAGGTTGCAAGGCCAATCTTCTCATCCGTAATACTTATCTTTACACTCGGAACAAATCACGTGATGTGTCAGTTTTCTTGCCCTTTTAAACAAGTTCAGTTGTAGCAGCCTTCAAGCTTAACATTGGTGAGGTTTTAGTCTTATGATTGCTCACAAGGGTGGAACATTGGTATTATACAAAACATTTGCATGTCTCATTTGAAAAGGGTTAATTGACCACCTCCTAATCTTTTGGGTGTAGAGGCGGAAAGCAAACGAGTTTCACCAGTTCTAAAACTGCTTCACATAATATGTTTTATTGTTTGAAGATTTTTTATCTGCATTAAAAAGGGGTCACAGATATAATAGAGATGAAAGTGGTGGAAATCTTTTCATTTAGTAGAGACGATCCATTGGTTCTTACAAATCTAAGATAGAGGCGCCTAATTTAAAGGTCTTAAACATCCATAAGTATTCAAGATTGGAATCTGAATTGATGTAAGCCCCTGTGATCAAATGCTCTATGCTATAGTTATATGCTGTCAATGGACAGGTGGATTAGGCGATGATATGAACACTTTCTTTATGCAATGAGGTAGAATAAATTAAGTTCATTTAGTCATTCATGTCCACACCTACAGAAGGACATCAAAGGAGCTATGCTGTAAGCTCACGTGTCAATATTGTGAGAAATTGGTCACTGTTTTAGGATGTCATTATGGAGCAGAGAGGTGGGGCTGTTTTTGAAGGGGGGTGAAAGAGACTCTTCACGCCTGGTTGTGTTTTGATGTCAAACACCTTGTCATGGGTTACTGACAGGTTTTTGTGATTGACATTTCTGGTGGTTTCTTCAGTCAAAGAGCTTTTTATATGATCTCTTAAGCTATATATATGACATAAACAACCATCATTGGTAACACACTAGTATTACATATTAATTTACACGTAGAAATCGCCATGTTGCTTCTCATGTGTTAAAGGTCCTCAGCATTCGCCAAAGTTTTATATCTGGATTTGACAAGATTTTTTTTAAATTTATTTTATATAAGATTACAGGTATTTACCTTTTCATGATATATTTGTTGGAAAACACCTGAATTTCTCTCAAGTCAATCCATTTCTATGGATAAAACCCATCCCAAGTTATTCTTTAACATTACCAAACTTCATGTTTTGTTCATTTTGTGATTTCCATCTGTAAGTTACAAGGCCTACGTATATTGAGGTGTATGTAATATTTCCTCTCTCTATTTAAACATCACAGAGACATACCCTCACGTAGAAGGTCCTGGGCTCGATCCTGTTGAACACCTTGCTCCATTGGACAAGCTTAATGTAAATCTCTCCTTGGTCACAAATTGGTGTGGCACTTTTACAAGTCCTATCAACCTTACAGTTCAACCCTTGCCTCTAACTGTGCTTGGAACTTGTATACCAAGACAGTGAACATAATTAAAGTCCAACCTATAATTTCCAGTGACAATAAGTAAATTCTCCCTCCAGGGTCAGGAGTAAATAGCCCAGTTTGTCAGGACTAAGTGATGTCTAGTATTTAACTTGGGCTGCTCAATGATTATCATTAATGTCTGACTGTGTCTAACTAGGGGTTTAATTTAACTAGCAGCCTAAAGGGAAATGTCAGCCAAGGACCCTGACTTAAGAATCCTGTCGTGTTTGCATCACAAGAGCTTCATAGTTATATGAAAAAGATAAATAAAAGTAGGGGATGAAGATCATTTACATATTACAAAAATTCAAGTAGATTATTTTAGATTTTGTATGTTTTATTCACAATTAATTATTAAAAGGAACTTACATGGAATCTAATGGTTCTTTCATTAACTGGCACCACAAAACTGTTAAAATGGCCTGTTCAGGACTCAAAATGTATATACAACTACAATTTGATTAAGATGCTGTGCGTAATGCTTTCAGTAATTTTGTGTAAGTTTATTCTATTCTAGTATAGTAATTTGTAGGCTTAACTAGCTTAGTACTGCTAACTCTATGTGAATTAACAATCTGTGAATATAGCACAAAATGTTTGTTCCTGTGTGTGACCTTCATGAGACTTGAGACTATAACCCACAGCCATCGGTAATTGTGATAATACATATCTCTGTGTAAATGTGCTTTAAACTTTACTCTTTCACTGATATCAAAATAACATATAACAGTATTTGTATGGAATTGATTCTTTAGGTTGTAGGTTAAGCTCGCCCAACTCTCACACTGGAACAATTAAGGTGCACCATAATGAATCCATAATCGAATAATCTTCAATGAGCCCAATAGAAGGCTATGTACATTCTTTACTTCTGATAATACAGACTCTTTAGAAAAGACCATCTGCTCCCAATGATACTGAGATGGTCATTGACTTGCTGTTAGGACAGCTACAATTGCTACTTGTCAATAACTTGTTCCTAACTCCCTGATTAAGCAGAATCCCTAATGCATGAATGAGTTCCCCTCGGTGGTTTTAGGAATAAAAAAAATGCTTAAAGAGAATTCTATAAAAAATGCTTAAAGAGAATTTTCCTATAATAATAACTATAATAAACTTCTATAGTAAGATAAACACGTAAAAAAGGAATACTAAATAAATGAAGGTTCTCATATTTCTATTGTCTTTGGATGCCATGTGACATCACCCACACTCCAATGACAGACTACCAGTTTCACATACTTAAATGTGCTAACATGGTTTGGCAGAGGGATTTTTGCTCTACAATGTGAAAATATGTGCTTGGTGTTGCATGTAACTTTATAGAGAACCTTTTTGAATGTTACATGTGACTTTAAGGAGTACCTTTAATTTAGGAGTACAATTTAATATTTATGTTGATCTGCAAAATGCATTATTAAATACATATATATACCATATTGATTTATTTTATCAGAATGATATTGAGTTAGACGGTCTTCCAGAAACGCAAAATAAAATTTAGGTGTTTTGTGCTTTCAACAGGACCTTTACAACCAAGTAATTTGCATCAATACAATGCCAAGTTTGAGATAAGTTGTAAATGCCTGTAATATTTGAAATATATTTGAACTATTTACAGATATTTGTAATGTTATTTGATTCAAGTTCTTTATATCTGTACCGTGTGATTTCATAGAATCCATAATGAACACATTTGTACAGAAATGATGTCATCGCGAATTTAATTATATAAACAGCTTGAAAAAAAATTGATCTAATCTGGGACTCCCTGTTCATGATAAAAACGATCACTGAAATTGTCAATAGTTAACAAAACCCATTAAACTATTGTAGCATAATCAAAATAAAGGAATCAAATGAGCCTTTCATTCCATAGAAACTCTCTTTAATTGACTTGAATTAGGTCACCACGATGTAAAATGCATTTCACAGCTTGATTTTACAATGTTTCTTTTTCATGTAATTACCACTCTTACCCCGAGGTTATAAAGTACTTATCCATTATTCCTATTTCCTAATAAAATTGTTTATATAAAAATGAAGCGTTTTTATACACATCCATCTCATAATACATCAAAAGCAAACTATATCTACATACTGAACTGTTAATCACGAGTTACTAACAATAAAAGATTAGAAGTTCATTGAAGGGTTCTACTCACTGACCCATTAATACAGTAGTATTTTCTTGTGTTAACTCTGCATGCATTCAGAGACAGATAGAATTCTCTCGTCTGAGCGGCAGCTGAAACTATTATGTATTTTTTACACCCCTGTAGGGTATATTCTCCCAGCTTACATCACTAATGCCATTTTTGTGGGGATTAGGGGTAATAAAACATTTACTCAGCAAAATAAAACACTTAGCTTGATACCTTAGTGATAGCTACAAAGATGTTGCTCTTTTTCTAAAGCATATGGCCAGTGGCTTAATAACCTGCAGACTTTGGATACACCAAATTAATTGATCTCAAGGGGAGAAAAGTCTTCACCACCAAATTCCCCAGGGGTCTAATGGTTTGAAAGGGATTGTGTAATCTAAATGGCTGGTGTGTACTTAGTCTGGTTTTATATACCTATTCTTAAGTGTTCTTGGGATTTAAATAAAGAGATTTTGAGATATCATTTATCATTTTCAATTCACTAACAGGATTGAACAATGTTGCCAGAATGAAGGATTAGTACAAATAGTAAATAATGCAATGTTAATAATTGGTTTAGAGATAGACATCTTGATAAGTAAAACTGAATTTGAAGAATCACTTTTAAAGTGCATATTTTATCCCAAATAAACGACAGGAATTACTTTGCAGAGAATATGGGAGGGTTTTTGCCCAAACAAGCGTAATTCTTTGTGAAGATATGTACCCTTCATCAACAATACCACAAGCTGAGTCTTATTGTAAGTCAAAGTTGGTGTTGCAATATCTCTTTTTACAGATGAGGTCAAATTGGGATAGCCCAGTATCTCCCATATTCTTTAGTCTACTCACTACTCACCACAGGTGTGACTGCAAAGTGGTCATTTGGCAAGCTGGGTGACAATTAGAGTTACCTATAATGTACAACACTTTTATACATGACATTTAATTTTACAATTTAGATAGTATTTCAACATAAACAGCATATAATGGGCAAAATATAACGTATGTTTTGATTTAGTTACCAGTTATTGATACTTATTCATTTACTTCCCGTCAAAATACGCCTTTGTGGGACCAGTAAGTGCCAGACATTAACAGGACAAAAGAAATATTGAAGAATATGGTAAACGAGTTTGTGAGAAAATGATTAACATGTTTGACAGACAGTGACAAACAACACAGCAATAAACTGTGTTTGTGTCACGTGTCATAACTGGGGGATAGGGGTGGAGGGACACTATGCATTGTAATTTCATAACTTGGGATAATTTTCACAGCTTATTGTGGCATTAGGCCTTCTTTCCCGCATCATTAAAGACGAGGGTTATGCTGGTAACTTGCTCCATTGGCTCTTTGTTGACATGTCTTATCTGTTTAATGTATTCTAGCGGGGGGGGGGGGGGGGGGGGGGGACTTGGAGGTGTTGAATGACCGATCATATCGGATTTAAACTGAATCACATTATTAGGTGAAACCTGTGTAAGATTTCATGGGGATGTCAAAAGTATAGTTACAATCTTCATTGGATATTTCTATAGTTGATAAGTAATGCACACTGGTTCTGAATAATAAACTAATGACGACTCAACACTAGATCTTCCTCAATATTTTATTACAATTTTATTCCCAAATCATAACTAATTGAGAGAAGAAATGGTAACTGTAACTTCTTTTGCTTGGGATTTGTATTTTTTTTAAAGTATAGAGAATGGCACGTTGACATAAACAGAGTTTGTACTTTTCGCAAGTATCACCGTGACCATTAAGACCAAACTAAATTTCAAATTCACTTGATGAGGTTATGTCACAATTGCAACATGATGCCTGAGTTGTCGACTGGTTAAAAAGGTTTGAAAGGGACCACGGTGGCACAGTGGTAACACACTCGACTCCCACCTCTGAGGTCGGTGGTTCAAACCCTGGACGTTATGTGGGAAAGTTGTTAGTTGCTTACCGATGGTCGGCAGTTTACAGTACATAACCTAGACCAACTGTATGTATTGGTTTCCTCTGCCCACAAAACTGTCGTGATATGACCTGTACAGTGTTGAAAGCAATGCAAACCCAAAAATAAATAAAGTTTAAAAGGTTTGGCATTTTATCACTAGTTCTAACCTCTCACATCTGCGATCATGGGCTTGAGTCCAGCTCATGACAATATGAGGGGTTCATTGGTGATCTGTCATTATATGGATATGACAGGATAAAAAGTTCAGTTTTGGCTTTGAATGCACAAATATGTGTTTTTTTAGATTCAGTAATCTTTCAAGATACACAAAATTATTTACATTACATCCTTTTGGATATAATGAACATCCCTTCTACAAGTGCAGGAGTAAGGAGTATCTTAATACAATTTCCATTATTATTTTTTGCGGATATCACTTTAAAATTGTGTTATTAATTTCCTCATATTTGTAACCTTTGGGGTACTTTAACATCACCATTTTATCTCATCATGAAGAAGGGAAACAGGAAAACTGTAGCAGTTATCAAAAGATTAAAGATGTCATTTGCTTGATATATTTTCAATCATTTCTACTTCTCTTTGGATGATAAAAAGTATCCCAGCAACAATAAATGTAATGCATTATAAAAGCTTTTGATGTGATTGTAAAAGTTTGTGTCCATAATATGATGAATGTTTATTGGAGTTAAGAGGTAATCACCAATGGCATCTATTTCACTTGTAAAAATAAGCAGTGTGAAACAAAGACTGTGAACATGGCAGACTCCCTCCTCCTTTTGGTCTGTGTGCTCGATTCCCTGGAGAAAAGCCTTAATGCAGCCATATCTTATGGTGTGTTTAATGAAACACTCACTCAATCCCTGAGAGAACAGAGCCTGAAAGCCCCAGCACACAGGAAAACTACCTCACAAAAGCAATAACCCACACAGCAATAACTTCCAAAAACGCCAATTCAATAAAACAAAATTTACATTTGTGTGTGTGTGTGTGTGTGGGGGGGGGGGGGGGGGGGGGAGTAGGACAGTGATGCCATGTCTTTAAGTTTTTGTTTGGCCATACAAAGGAAAAATTACCCGCCAATTGGCTGTAGGTCTTTGTTGGTGATCTATCAATAAAATAGGGATTACTCAGTGTCCATCACATGGGGTGTTTGCCCAGCCATCCAGATCCAGCTGATTTGACAAAAAGGACTCCACCCATTTGGTGGATCTCCTCAACCCAGTGATTGGCAGCCAAAGACCACTCCCACTTCCAGACACCATTGGTGCCCAAGATATTTGCATGGAATTTAAGAGAAAAAAAAGGAGGCTGCAATTCTAGGGACCCACCCCAAACATGATAAGCCACGGGGTGAGTATCTTTGGCATGGGAGGAGCTGTGCTAACAATCACTCACTGCCTACAGTTATAAAGGGAAAAATGCCACAACATTGGTACACGTGTCAGGTTAAAGGCAATACAACTTGGCAAGTTATCTTTGATTTTAAAAAAGTGCTTGACACCATCTTAAACAGTAGTCAGTTATATATTGGCAACTCTGTGACACCTGTATTAAACATACTATGAGGCATAATTGCTGGAATATGGCCAAATAATAAAAAAAGCAAAACATTTGGTTATTACTGTATCATTTTCACCTTCATCTGTGAAGACGCCTTTCAGATCTGGCTACATTATGAAAGATCCAGAGTGTTCAAATAGCTCTGCTCAAGGACAAACATGCCTTCGTTGCTTCTGAGAAGTGACAAAATCTGGATGACCAATTTTACACCCCATGATGAAAAGACATGTAGCTATCATGGGGTCGAAAAGTTTTGCTCTGGTGAAACATGGGAAGGGTTGATATTTTGATAGCAGTGACAGAAGAAACTATAACATGCAGGCTAAGATTTTTATTGATGATTGTTTACTTGGATATACTTTTAAACATCTATTAATCAAATGAAAACTAAATCAAGGGAACAAAATTATTGCACAAGAATCATCACAACAAATATATATGCTTTCAGTGATAATACTGTCATTGTGAACAATTTGAATTTTTGCAGTTGTTGAAAATGTAGTCTTTATTACTATATTTGGATCACTTTGGAATTGTGACATAAACTACCAGAAAAAAAATTAAAATAAACTAAAATTGAACCACCTTGTGTTATGACCACATAAATGATTAGATTCCATGAAAGAGACGGACGGTTCAGATTTTCATATTGACTGTGTAATCTTTAGACATAAATCTAAGGATATGCTGAGTAATGGAATCAAAACTATTCAACAATCAAAATCCACAATGGTTACAAAGTTAATCAATTGATTTCGCGGTAAACGTTTCTGGTAAATCTTGGAGGAGCATTAAATGCTTGCTATTAAATGTTTGGTGATGATACCTCACAACCCCCGGAGGGAAAACAAAGCTACATTGAACTGACCAAGGAGAACACAAGAAAACAGCTGCAAAATCCATTATTAAGCTTGAGTGGTCCTCACAGAGTCTTCTAATTATAAGGCTAAAAACATCAATAAGGTTACTGACGCTAAGTGTCATAAACACCGTTGGCTATTGACTTGGCGTGGGTAAGGGGTTTCCCCACAAGTGATTGGTCAGTTGTGATTAGAGGGCGGGGCTTAAGTGCATCACTGGACAGTTAGCGCCGCTTACTTTCGTGACGTAGACAGTTTTGGTGTAAACACTCACAAAAATGGAAATTCCCCACGGAGTGCTCACACGAGTGGACGATATTTGAAGAATTACACGGATTTATTGAAAATATAGCAGTCAAACCCTGCATATAACACAGAAAAGTATACACTACGGAAGTATATATATTTCTACACTTGGATACTTGCATTGTGAGAAGTTTAGTCTGTCAGACAATGGAATTTTGGTGACTTTTATCAACATTGTTTAGGTGGACGATATTTGAGGTTTCGCGGTAAACTTTGACAGAGCGTCTTTTGCCGAAGAGTCACGAGTGAGTCACGGGTTAGATTCGCCGGTCTGATGGCTGTCACAGATGATCTTGATCAGAGGTAAGAGATTAAAAATTGCATTGATTCTTTACAAAAAAAGTTAATGTATTAAAAAACTTGTAAAATGGTTTCACAGTACTCAACTTATTTTTGATAAATGCTGTACGTATATTTGACAAAGTGTTCTCTTGAAAGTTACATTTTACATGGTTTGCGATCAGTTGCAATAAAGTTATCACGCAGTTTTAAACAAATTTATATAATTTATAATTATTATGCTAAAAAAATATTTTTGAATGCATATTATAAATCCTAAGAACTCAGATTGTATTGATTTGTTTTTTTCTTGTGATAAAATTAAAAAATAAGCACCACTTGAGTCATTTTCCAATTATAGTCGTTGGAGAAATCTAAATTGATTTCAGATTTTAAAATCCAAGTGAACTGTAATCATTTTTTTTTTTTTTTTTTTTTTTTTGCATATATTCTTATTGTGGCAGTGTTTATAATTACACTGAATTGCCTGGATTGCACAGTGAAAGCCCAGATATTTGCAACATCACTTTGCATGTAAATGATAAAGTAAAATATTACAAATTATTATTATAAAATGTTTAGTAAATAAGTAAAAAAAACATACATATAAAAATACCTTAAAAAAAAATCTATAGATACAGTGTAGCTATTTTTTCGAAACATTTATTAAAGAGTGAATATGATTTTTTTTTTTAATTCTTGTTATTTTTTTTTAATCTTAGTCAGGTAAATTTATTTTTTTTTTTTTTTGTTTTTTTGTTTTTTTGTTTTTGTAAAATAATATCAAATTTATCATATGATCATGTGTGTAATTTATTTATTTTTTATTTTATTTTATTTATTTATTTTTTTTTTGTAAAAAATATCAAATTTCTCCTATGATCATGTGTGTGTAATTGTCATGACAATAATAATAATGTAACAGTAGTAATTGTACTTTTTTGTGTTATGTTGCAGCACTATTGCCTATGTGGGCCGACAGTTGGCCAGAATTGGGGATGAAGTGAACAGAACTTACTCCTCTGAGTTTGATGATTTAGAGGAGTTTGAAATGTTCCTCCAGGCCAGAAGAATGCGCAGAAGGAAAAGTATACGTAGGATTGCCAGAATGTAAGTGATACTCTCTTTATGTGAATATCAACCATATATTACTTATTATCTTAAAATCTCATGAACTACATGTACAACTTAGTAAATTCATTATGAAAAACACAATCTCTACATGGTAACTTTTAAACGAATATACGTCAAAAATTAGAAATGATTAGACTTTGGTACCATATAGTTAATCTTCCGAGTGAAAGACTACCCAGACAAATTTATAACCTGGACAAGACACAATGGAAAAAAAGTATCCAAAGTATGTTTGTAAATTCTAATATGGCTTCAGTATTTGATACTGATAATGAAAGAAAATTACCTTTCAGTCAAATATATGAAAAAATAAGGTCATCACTTTTGAACACCTTTAAAGATAGTTTGTCTAGGTCTTTAGAAAACACCACAAGATTGAAACAGTATAAGGAATTTGTCTCCGTTTTGGATTTAAAGGAAAAGAGCTATATCCCTTGCTGCCAATGTAAAAGTTATCGTTCCATCATTGCTAAACTCAGAAGTTCAACTTTTATTAAAATCAGAATTGAAAGTGGACGCTATAGGGGTATACCCAAAAGCCAAAGAATATGTCAAAGGTGTAATAGTGGCAGTGTTGATGATGAAATACATTTGATGTTACATTGTCAAAAATTTTCAATAGAAAGGATTAACTTGCTCTCAAAAGCTAATGAAATACAGGAAAATTTTCAGTCTCTTGATGATATTAGTAAACTTGAAGTACTTCTTAGTAACCCAGCTATTGTGAATATGACCGCAAAATATGTACTGCAGTGTAATTTGTAAGATAAATATTCTTACCAACAATTGTTTGAGTTTATTACTGTGTCTCATAAGCCTTTACAGGCTGGATGTTCTTACGTTCGCCTTTTGAAAACTGTATTTTTGTATTTGTATGAACATGTGACACAAAAATAAAATATCTATCTAAATATCTATCTAAACTAATACTCTCTTTGAATATCATTTCCCAAACTTATTAACTGTCAGCTTTGTTAGTTAAAACCATGTACTTTCTCAGGATATATAAAAGAAAACAATCACAGGATTCCCACATCCTTGAAAATCCTTGAAAAAATATTGCTTCATTTTCAAGGCCTTGAAAGTCCTTGAATTTGGCCAAAATTGAAATAAAACCTTGTAAAGTCCTTGAATTTGTTATTGCCCAACTTCTGCATCTGCATCATGTAGTTTTACGGCTATGGCAGACTCAGCAAACTAAGTATGATCTTAGATGTGTCAACTAGGATTGTTGTCATGAGTTTATAAAATGTTAAAATCATGTGACTGTAAAGAAGGGGAGGTAAAGGAGGCCGTGCCTTAAAATATACCCTTGACAATTGCTGTTGGAGACTTTGAAAATCCTTGAAAAGACCTCGAATCCAGTTATCAAAAATCTGTGGGAACCCTGGATCATACAAATGTATAACTTTTAATCCAATGACTAGTTGTACTCTACTGATCAATATTATTTACTTTACAGCATTTTGCAAGGAGGAGGAATCAACGTTGGGCTCTTTGCTGTGGTTCATCTTTGGTTCGGACAAAATCCACAACCATGATCACCTAGAGTTTCTTTCAACTTGAAGAGCCATCATGGCCTGCTGCCTGATTGATCCTGATACTGATGCAAAGAGAGGTTATCCAATCCACACAGAGGATGAAGAAGCAACAAGAGGAATACAGTGAGCCAAGAAGAGTCTTAGAAACTACAAAGAGATGGATTTCATCTTCTCCAAATATGGACACTAATACACCGAAAGACCTTACAGAATTGTGTGATACTGTACACATACAAAGGATAGGCTGTCATTCTGAAGATGGGAAAAGGAGACCGACACATCATTTTCAACCTTTAAAAGACGAACAAGAACACAAGTGTTGTAATAATAATATTGTGTTTGACTTGTGAATATTTAACCATTGTGTGTATATCCAAGGGAATCTTTTGGAAGTTAGTTTGTTTTTTCTTTGCAAAAGATCTTGGTTTATCATTTCTTTCATGATGAAATTGTATTATACTGTATGCATAGAAATTTTAGCTGACAGAAAATTTCACAAATTTTTCATTTTCAAGAAATTCATTGGAATTAATTTCACTGATGGCTGGTGTCCACTTGAAAGGTTAATACAGATTTAATATTTTGCTAGGAATTAATTTTTACAGTCCAAGCTGATTAGCTAAAATAGATAACATCAATACCTGGTGTTGATTTCTATTTGTACACTATATAGAAAATTGAACCCCTAGTTTTTTACCATTTCTGTAATGTTTGTAAATTGACCTTATGTTTGCAACAGTTAAGCAATACACACAACACTACTGAAATAAAGCTAACATTAGAAATTTGGCCTTTAAAATGAAAAATTAACTTATAACACATGATAGGTGATTATAGATAGGGTACAGGACCACAATTGCTTGGCATTCAGTAGATACTAGGAAATATTATCAATAATGGTTGATGAGGAAATATTGAAAATGATACATATATTGTACATAATAAATACAGTTGAATTTGTTTTATTTTAATTAAAAATGGTTTAACAAGATCTTAATGCTATCATCTTTCTGTTATTTTTGTCAATGTTGGGCCTTGACTATATTTGAATGAAATCAATCAGAATATGTGCACATTATGTTACATTCCAGCTTTCAAAGCACACATTATTATCTTTATCAATGTGAGCTTCTTAAATGCTTCTGAAAGTGTCTAGAACTTGTACCAAATATAGACAACATATATTTTTGATGATTACTCATTTCATGTGTTTATGTTTGTAAATATTTACTTGTATATTGTATATTTTACATAAAATACCTATGGTATGTACAGTTATTTATGGCTATGTTAAACATAGAAATGTTTTAGGGAGTTATGTTGTTGAAATCCTTAGTAAGTATTAGAATTGTTATCAGAGGTAGAATTTTAGTATTATTAGTCGATATTCTGACATAGAATTTTAGTATTATTAGTCAATATTTTGACATAGTGTTTTAGTATTATTTGTCAATATAATTGTACTTAAATGCTTTGACAGGTTTAGATTAGATGATTATTTATTTTAAATCCCGAAAGTCTTTCATTGTATTGTATTGCACATTTCACTAGGGACGTCATGACTCCAAATATTTCATGTCGGCTAATCGGTTGGTACTATTCGTGTCGACAACAAGTAACCGTCGAATTTATAAAACAACCCAAATTCTTAAGTTTCATATTATAAAAAGCTTTGAAAACGATAATATGTCAAATAAAATGAAAATGTATGCATATAATCTGTAAAGTTTAATAAATTTGCCGTTTTCCTGCAACTTTTGCTTCATTTATTACAGACAGGAAGTGGGCGATATAAGAGGTATATAGTACTTCCAGTTTTACGTGAATGCATAAACAATGCAGAAAACATGGCTATTTTTGGATTTTAGCTTATTTTATGTGACAATATGGGCATATTTTATGGATTCAGACCTTCTGCCATCTTTTACACTATACATTGAGCGATTATTCCGACTTTAAAATATGAACCAGTAAATGGCACTATTCTAACCGTTGTCGATTAGTTGGCTAGTCGTGACGCCCCTACAGATAAGTTCAACAAAATTAATCATTCTTACTTTTCAAAACCAAAGTATTTTCTTTAAACTTATAATATTTTGTAATAGCATGGAAGTGTTTAGTAAGTTATTTAGATTATCATTGATAAAAAATATGCTTTATGAGTCAAGAAAAATGCATAGGTTGCAAAATTTTGCTTTGATTCGCTTGTTGAAAATTTACCATGTGTCTTTCATCACTATTTATTAGAGATGGGTAGGTATGGAAAATATGTACATGGGGAGGTCGCCAATGCAAAACCAAACTGATTATGGGACTCCTCATTTTAGTACCACCCCAACCAAACATGGACCTTTCCTCTTCACAACATTACAATAAAAGTCCCCAAATGAATGTGGGATAAAATGTGTAATTTCTTAGAAATTGTGATTTGTTTCCGATATTTTAAGTTTCCCTTTGATTATATGTATTGACAAGCGAGATAGTGGTTATAAAGTGTCATAACCAAAACATGGCAGTTCTGCTCAATGTAATCGCTATAAAAGTCTGCAAATGTATAAAAATATTGAATAAACTTTTCCAATTTCTTCAGATGTAGGGTACGTTCCCAATATCTTTAGCCCCATTATATGTGCTGACAAGCGAAGTGGTGGCTGTCAAATCTCCTCAAGGTATTTCACCAAAATGCTGTTGATACCGAGACAACAGGCCGACCGACCCATCCGTAGTATTTTTAACATTGAAAGTGGAAGTGTTATGGTTGAAGTACATTCAAAATCAAATGTATCTTCATTGTCTGATCCAGAAATCAAAAACCTTTACATGATTTAGATTGGCGTGTACAACTGAAATCTTACATTGCTAGGTAATTGTGGTGAAAATCGAAATCTGAACATTGAAATTGGTACTAGATTATATCCTTATTTAAAAAGAATTTAAAATAAATCATGTACAAGCTAAGGCTCAGGCAGGATTACCTGGAACTCAGAAATGGACCATATATTTTGACAAAACACTGGTTGGAGCAAATTAGCAACCAGGTAGTCCGAAAGCTATGAAAATGTTGAACATTTCCATGAGCTACAGTTGATCTTCACACTAATTGTGTGCTTCATATACTTTTGAACATATTTTAGCTCATTCTCACAAATATTTGAATATTGATTTTCTAGGAATAAATTTACATCAGCTGTCATAATGGATTTACTACTATTTCTAGCAGGTTGTTACCACTAAAACACAGATAAAAGGATTCGGGTCAGTTATTGTACAGTGGATACTTGGCCTCAGTTTTGAACCAAGTATAAACCGGGATGCTTATTAACAGAACCACATGTCTGGGGTTCAGTTTTATCACACATATTTTTCGTACAAATAACCAACCAGTGTTTTAACAGTAACAGACTATTCAGGGTTATTTTCTCAGCATGTTATGTAAATACAGTTTGCCTTTTTTTTTTTTTTTGCAGACCTCCAGACAGTTTTTTGTGAATATAGAGCAGTGCTTTAGTAGAATTGTTACTTATTTCTTTTGTTTCAAATTAGATGTAGTATTTTAATTGTGTTAAATATCTTTTAGATTTTTCCAGTTGTTTCTATTACCGAGCTTTCGCAATATCTTAATTTTTGCAGGTTTTTTGTGTGTGTGGAGGCATTTATTGTATAAAAATTGTATGCTTGAAAACTTAACCTTGTTGTCTTTTCATATATCTCAGCCGAGCTTTCATTTAAATTGAGACAAAAATGTACTCTTAAAAGTGTCTTTATTTTTGTAGCCAGTGTAGATTGTATACTAAAAATGTAGAAATAGTGCAAGTTTATTGTATTTGTTTAATAGTTCAAAATCAATTTTAATAGCATCAAAAAGAAAAAAAAAGGATGAAAAAAATAGTAAAGAGTTGTTGAATTTTATGCTGCTGCATTAAAAATTTGATTTTAGGTTTTGTTACAAAATCTTAAATACTTACTGTTATAATGTAATCATATATTTCACATGTCTTAAGGATGCAAGAATGTATGCATTCTAACACAGGTCAGTAGATGTTGTTAGTTGTTTGCAAATTGTCATTTTAAGAGAACAAGATGCTATACCTTTTTGTTATGTCCATATAACTTTGTACACGTCACATGTATAAATGCAATAAAGTGTGTGTCAAATTAATGTTCTTGCTTTCTTGCTTATTTCTATTGAAGACATTTTCATAAGTTTAAAGGTAGGGCTGCCATATTGGTAGTAAGTTTCTATGTTTATCATTACTTTTTGACGAGTACACTTTTCAGTGATATCATTCACAATAATATTGGGCCATTTTTGCTTTGAAAAGAAGTAGAAATTGATCCTTTTATGCCAGTTTTATGTAAATTTTTATGTCATCACTCTGTGGAGTGGGCGTACACATGAACAACTTCTCCAAAACTACAAGGCCCAAAGACATGCTGTTACTTTTAAAAAGATACCTTATCTATTGAGGATGAAAAATTGTTCAAGGCATGCGGATCTGTTTGTTCATCTGTTCCCCATTGCCATTAGTAATGGCAATGGGGAACAGATGAAAGTTTCACACAGATGAAAGTTTCACACTTTGGGTGTAGTATCTCACTTGTAATGGCCCATTACAAGTGAGATACTACACCCAAAGTGTGAAACTTTCACAGCCTTATTGCAAGTTTTCTCAGAACTATTGAAGGGATTTCTCTCTTATCATGCATATATGTACTAGGCCACAAGTAGATTACCGGGTACCTTGTGTGAGTATCAGGCTTGGATCTGTCTTAATTACATTTTTTGTGAATTTTTTAAAATAATTTTTAATTCATTAAAATTCATGAAAGCATGCACTAAATCACTTATAACTGGAAAAGTATTGTATTTAGAGCATTTTGTCAAAATATGTTATTCAGCTACAACATTGTGAGTAATGTGGATGTCTATCCCAATAGCTAAGTGAGTAATAGTTAGTTTCTGACTTTTCAATACCTTCCATAATGAGTAAAATCACTTGTAATTTGAAAACTATTAAGTTAGAGATCTTTGTATGAATATGTTATTCAGCTACTTTGTGTCAGCTATAACATAGTAAAATATCAGGCCTGTAGCTCATTGCATAGCTGAGCAATAGCTACTTTGAGGTTATCACTGTTGAGTAAATCAGTTGCACCATGAAAACTATTGAATTTAGAGTATTTTCTTTGAATATGTTGTTCACCTACTTTTGGGTCAGGTGTAACATAGTAAAATTGCAGACCAGTAGGTCATTGCATAGCTGAGCAATGGCCATTTAGAGGTTCTCACTGTGGAGTAAATCAGTTGTAACTTGAAAATGATTGCATTTAGAGTATTTTATTTAAATATGATATTCACCTACTTTTGGGTCAGCAATAGAATAGTAAAACTGCATACCTGTAACTCATTGCATAGCTGAACAGTAGCTACTTTCAAGTTATCACTGTTGAGTAAATAAGTTGTAACTTGAAAACTATTGTATTTGTTGTTCACTTACTTTTGGGTCAGCTATAACACAGAAAAATTGTAGACCTGTGGCTCATTGCATAGCTGAGCAATAGCTACTTTCAGGTTCTCACTGTTGAGTAAATCAGTTTGCACTCGAAAAAAAACTATTGCATTTAGAGAATTTTGTAAGTATTTTTGGGTCAGCTATAACATAGTAAAATTGCAGACATGTAGCTCATTGCATATTTGAGCAATAGTTACTTTGAGGTTCTCACTGTTGAGAAGATCAGTTGTAACTTGAAACCTATTGCATTTACAGTATTTTCTTTAAATATGTGATTCACCTACTTTTCACTCAACTATAACACAGAAAAATTGCAGACCTGTAGCTCATTGCAAAGCTGAGAAAAGCTAATTTGAGATTCTCACTGTTGAATAAATCAGTTGTAACTTGAAAACCATTGCGAAGATCAGTTGTAACTTGAAACCTATTGCATTTACAGTATTTTCTTTAAATATGTGATTCACCTACTTTTCGTTCAGCTATAACATAGTAAAATTGCAGACCTGTAGCTCATTGCAAAGCTGAGAAAATCTAATTTGAGATTCTCACTGTTGAATAAATCAGTTGTAACTTGAAAACCATTGCATTTACAGTGTTTTGTTTAAATATGTTTTCCACCTACTTTTTACACCTTAACAGCTAACTTTGTACTTTAGTTCTGAATACCATTTGCAGGGCATAACTTTTGTGTTCTTTTACTTCTACTCTGAAACTCAAAACTCACAATCCGCTGACACAGAGCCCGTTCACAGGCACTGATTGCTTATATAAAACTACCACTATGTACAGGACTCATTCTAAGCAGCTATGTTATTGCACCAACTCTTATTAGTTTATGTTTTATCTTTGAGTCTGTCACATAATGTGAATTAAGTCTTTAAAAGCCCTAATTAGATTAGATTATATTTTTAGGAAAGACTATGGCTCTCCAATTTCTCTACTCCAAATAATACATAACTCTTTTACAAACACTAAAATACTCTTCTGTAGCCTTACTTAAAAGTCATATCTCACACATTTGTCTGTATTTTTCACATAAGTGTTTTTGGCACAATGTGTCTATCTTTGCTTTCTCAAAATTCATCGGATTGGTCACAGATGACACAAAATATAACCGAGAATATAGATTGCAAAGTTTTGACTGTTCTTGGGAATATTGGCCTGATAGATTGCTGGACATTTGCAATAACTCAATATGTTGCAGCTTTTGTGGACCATCTATCTTATTGTAAGGTATACGCCCAGTATCATAATCGTGGTAATGTACTTTCCCCCTGTATCTAAGCAGGCATTTAAATGTAGACCCCTGTCTATTAATGGGAAAGAAAGCAGCTTGGCGAAACCTGATGGTTTACAGTGTCGAAAAAAAACTAACAAAAATAGCATGCACTTTAAAATTTGCACAATCAATGTCTTGAAGGCAACATGTACCAAAATAAACATAAATTTGATTTTCATCAATAACTGTGGTCTTATCTTGTGCCATCTGTAAAGTCTTGTTATGGTTAGTTTCAGATTTGTCATAAGTGGAATTGTTACCCATCTGTTATCACATTCAATAGCGTGACTCTCACCTCTATGGTGGGGAGTTCAGTTCCAACTCTTGGCAACATGTCTGATTTACTTAGAGGTTTGTCTGATTCTGACCTTACACAGTGTAAAACTGCAACTTTGTTCCATACACTCCCCGGAAACTGTTACGAGGTGACATCTTGTAAGTAGAATTGGGTGTATGAAATGTTAACGGGAAAAAGGAGAGTTGAAAATGTGATTGTGTCTTCTTGGCATGAAAATATTTCGTGTAGAACAAAGCCAAATAGTTAAGTTTATGTATCTATATTACGTGTATTACAACATGTTTATTCAAAGGTATTTCGGCACAAAACAAACAATAAATTAAATACATATGATATCCATTTTGCAGAGTTTTTGGTACATAGAGATAATTACCACTTTTCAGTAAGTTTGAAATTACAAGACATAAATGAACATTGAAAGCTCTCTGTAATTAAAAGTTTTAATCGGTAGATTGGGATGTTTTTCAAAATAACATGTACGAGGACGTTATGGAGTGCGCGCACTTGTGATTTGTATTTGAGGGTTGTGTTAGCCACAGAAGTCATGATTTCTATGGTGTTGGCGTCATCTGCAGCGTTTATTGGTTAAAGAGGTTAAATGTTTTCTTTAGACACAGATAGCTACACTCCCATTGAATTAATGAAAAAAAATCCTTCTGCATTTACAATCAACCTGCAGTTTTCAGAGTTTGTACATAAAAAGAACTTTCCTACTTGACAACATATTTTGTTTTTGTTGAACAGATATATTTGAAATCTTGAAACTGTGGGTCTGTCCTAGTTGCCAAGTTGTTAAGACTGACCCTTGATCAAAATTCCATATGTGGACGTACCATATACACTGGCGACTTCCCTATTTTCTTTTTTTTTTCAGTTGAAATTTAAAGTCAATAGCTTTTTGGTTAAAGTTCTGCCCAATTACATAAGACTACAATATCTGCAATTGGAGGGATAATGAATCTGCAAAATAACATTTTAATGTACAGCCCAAAAGTTTATTGATGTACATCGTTGAAATAGTGAATAAAGGCATGAGAAGCAAATGAAGAAAAAAAAAAAACATGACATAAGATTTTATGAAATTATTTAGACCATTAAATTTTGTATTTATTAGAAACACAAATCAACAAAAGAACCAAACTTAAAGTTATATGTATGAAATTGTATACTATTCAGTCCCAAGTCAACATAACTTCATTAATCTCTTTCAAGGTCTACGTATTCCTTTAAAATACGTGGTATTGGTAAAGCTGCAATTCCCTCTGGCAGTAAGCGCTTGGATTTCAAAACTTTTCGAATAGTATTTCTTGCAATGGCTTCTAATGTTGGAACACGGCCTGTTAATTTTGAAGGTAAAACTCGTTTCAACCTCAAATCCAAGCAGATCCCTTTAAAGTAGCTTTGTTGAACATGTTTCCTCAAATCAGGAGAATTGTTGAATTTGCCTTTGAACTGTAAAGGCAGATATGGCTCAGCACGCAAGATATACCACAGACACTTAACCATGGATGTTGTTCTGTGGAAGTCGAACTTTTCCCAGAATTTCAGCTTTCGGTCCTTGATCTTTCTTCTGATCTTCATATAGTTGTGGACTGTAGCATTTAAGTGGTTTCCTAATACATACAGAGGCTGTACTGTGTTACAATGAGGCCTTTTGAAATTGTCGAACAAATGAATAGGTGTTGCACCATACCGCAATAACAACTTCACCGCTCTAGGATAAGCTTGTTGACAGGCCCAAGTTAGAGGTGTCATGTTTTGATAGCCATCTATTCTGGTGCAGATTGGAAGATTTATATAATCCAAGGTTATGTTAAACTGATATGGTTCTGAGTTTTTCCATCCTCCCATGTTGCAGTGTTGTAAGACCCCTATGTGGACATTATGGGCTTGGCACAGAGCCATCACAGGTACATTGCGGGCACATCGCAGGTAATACTCCATCGCCTCTAGGTGCTGATCAGTCATCCAACTGTCACAGGAATGGGAACTTCCATTCTTTACCGGCTCAAAGGGATACAAGATACTTTCTTTCACGTCAATAAGACTTCCCACTGGACTCAGAAATTCAAACCATTCCCTCGGATTCGCCAGCTGACTCAAGCGTTGCGCGAATATGAATTCCAGGTACTTAGGTTCCTCTAGGTTATATTGGCAGCAGATTCTGGCTGCATGCAGCAATAATGTATGGAAATTCCTGTCTTCTGGGTTTCTTCTTGCTATTCTCTTCATATAAATGGCCCAATAAACTGCCAGTACGGAGACGACCAATTTCTCCGCATCTTCAGCTGAGCAGACCGATTCTTGCAGGTAAGCTGAAATCAGAGTCTTTGTTTCTTCTAAATCTTCCAGCTCCATGTCATGGGCTATGCCAACAAATCGATAAAATGGATGCTTGGTGCCTTCAATAATCCAAGATACATCTGATTCCATTCTGCAAGTCCTCAAATGCAAAGGCCTGAGTTGGCGAATGTACATAACGCCACCAGACTCACATGTGAACACTGGAATATGATTGATCTTTTCGAATGACATTTTCATTGCATTAAGATTTCAACTTGTTTTTGGGGAAAAAAAACAATCCCGTTTAAACAGTGTGGTAACTAATAAAAGACAATGTGACGTACAAAGAAGCCAAGACGTACTATATTTTATGACATCACATTTTTCTCAAGTGACGTTTTATAAGATGTACGTAATAAATGAAGTGAACAGCTCAGAGGTGAACAAACTAAGTAGAATTCAAATTTGGTGGCAAAAGATACTACATGTTTTGTGCAACTTACAATTTCATTTTATATGTAATTAGTTGACCAATATAATACGTAATAACAAATTCTTGCAATGTTTTGTATTAACTACCAGTTTCACTCTTGTACTAGTGGCAAATTCCCGATTGTGATCAATGCCAGAAGTGAAAATAAACAGCAGTGTACAGCGGAAAATAAAAAATCATCTAATTGCTGGAATCCCCAAAAGGGGAGTCAAATCAGCTTCTGTTGTTGCTGTTTCCACTGCTGTTCTTGCTATTGGTAATAAATGTTGTTGATGTCTTACCCCCCATCAGAAAAAATCAATTGAATACACGGACTTGAATGAACAAAGTTTAGTAGTTATATTTGAGTTAGCTATCTGCTAGTTTTGAAAATAAATTGTGCATGGCCACTTTTGATGTTATCAGGCAGGGGAATTTTGTTGCAAGTAAGCTTGTGGGTTTGTTTTTTGGCAAAAGAGAATCCGTGCTAATTTTGCTTGGATTCCTTGTTCAACCCCAACATTATTCAGTTGCTTGCATAACATGAATTTTTTTAAGTATACTACTTAATTGTAAAATCTTATTTAACATTGTAATATTTATCCTAAAAAATGTATGTGAACAAAAACATAGTGTCCCAATAATTTAAAAATTAAAATGTGTTAAAGTTTAAAGGAAAGGAAAAAAAAATGTTGCTGTATGTTGCTGATGAGGTATTTACTGTGTGTTGAAAATAGCCTTAGTAATTTGGATGGACTTAAGTTTATAATTACTACCTGGTATAAATAAACGCACACATATACTTTTGGCTAAGCAGTGATGATGAGCGGGCATATCTAAAACAACTTTTCTGATCAAGTGACCTTGATAAAGGCCTAAGGTGAAGTATAAACACATTGGAAAAACATTCCCATGCCTAAGGTATATAAGTGCCAAAAATGGTTAGAAAGCATCCACTAAAAAGGGAGATATTCAAGGGAGACGATGTGGTGGTGGGGAAACTCAACCAAAAAACAAGTAAGTGCCATTTTTTTTACCTCATGTGTTTGTAAAAGTAATTTGACCTTTAACTCCTAATTAGGTCATTCAAAACTCCTCACCTGGTTTTTGAAAAGTTTTCAATTGGGTTAATTTAATTTGGCATGTTGGGATTTGACCTTAAGACCCTTGCTAGGTCATTGTGTCAACTTGTGACAACTTGTGGCCTGGGTTGTGCGTTGTGTTCTCCTTGCAAACAACCCTACTTAGAGAGTCATCAAAGAGGCACATAAAATTCTGCTTCTGTGCTGATGACATTATATATCCTCCTTGTATATAAGAACACTGCTGATGCAGTGCAGAAGTTGAATTAATTTGGTAAACATGTTCAGAAATATGTGGTGACTACAATGTGATATCAGAGGTGTGCTTAAACTGCAATGTTCTTGTGGTGTTGCCTTGACTACTGTATTTTTTAAGCGCGAGCCTCAATAGAGCTCACGCTTCTACAGAACACTTTTTTTGTCTCCGAACTTTGAGGGAAGTTACCTGTGCTTTCTGAATTTCCCACTCTTGCTCTCCAATAGCTAAAAGGACACATGTCTGTTCGGCTTTTCCCCATACATATGTCCTTTTGTCTCTGGACTTTGATGACATTGATAACACCTGGCTGTGCATTCTGAATTTCTCTCTCTTGTCCTTATTGCATCTTACTTTCAGAAATTGTGGCACAGAGTGATGACTATTTGTTTGTTCACTGAAGTTAAGTGGCAATGGGCTATGTCAGTACTTGCATGTGTGACCGTCTCAGTTCGGGTCCAGCGATGGGATGTATCTAAGTTGGAATTTCTTTCTGTCACGAGACTTTCATAAATTCTAGTGCACTACTCGTGGTCTCTGATGGGGACCAAAAACACATTTTGTCCTTGTTTTGTTCACAAGCCTGTCCAAATCCAATATTAAAAAATAGCATTGGGGATGCCTATACCCCACAGCCTGGGGAAATAGTTTTCAACACCATGAAAGATAGAAGTAGTGAAACAGTTAAAAAATTGGGAGACTTTCAGAGCAGTATCAGACTATCAGTTATATAAAGTTCCAGCAGTAAGTAGAGAAAAAAATCATCTAGGAGAAAGAAAATATATGTAAAAATAAAGTATTAAAACAAGATAATCCAATAGCAAGAGGACAGTGTTAAATCAGTAAACTAAAAATAGCAGGTGAATATACTTTGGCAGAGCCAAGGTTGAAGGTCACAAAATGAAGATGCACCATATACCTACACCACCTAACTACTGTCCCTACCAAAGAATCAACTTCCTACACCTTGCGGTTTCTGAGATATGGCCCATACAAGATTGTTAAGGTCCAGGTCACCATGACAAAGTCATTGGTCAAATTAAGGCCACATCATCACATTGCACACCTACACCCTAACTAATCTCTGTATCAAGTCACAAATTCCTCAACCTTATTGCTTCTGAGATATGGCCCATACAAGATTGTTAAGGTCAAGGTCATCATGGCAAGGTCAAAGGTTAAATCAAGGTCAAGTTACACACCTACACCCTCTAACCTATGTCCCAACCAAATATCAACATTTTACACATTATGGTTTTAGAGATATAGCCTGGACAGGATTTTAAAGGTCAAAGTCACTACAGCAAGGTCAAAGGTCAAATTAAGGTCATATTATAATATTTCACACCTACAATCCCTAAGATATGTTCCCACTAAGTATCAACTTCTTACACCTAATGGTTTTTGAAATGTAGACTGGACAAGAATTTAAAGGTTAAGGTCACTATGGTAAAGTCAAAGGTTAAATTAAGGTCACATCATGGTGTTACACACCTACACCCCAACCAGTGTTCATACCAAGTATCAACTTTCTAAACCTTACGATTTCCAAGATACAGCCTGACCAAGATTTGAAAGTTCAAGGTCACGATGGCAATATGCTACCTCTGCCCACAAAACTAACCATTGTGATGTGATGATGTCAAAATTGAAAATAAATAAATAAATACACATACATTAGTACTAGGCTAAGTAATGTCACATTTAGATGTTTCGAAAAGTCTTCTGTTTGGCTTACCACAAAAGTCAATTCAGATATTGCACAGAGTTCAAATTAGTTCATACCTGCTGACTCTAACGCCAGTGCCCAGAGAATAATTCAGATACTCTAATTCTTATATAATCTTCATGTACCCAAAATCAAGCTGGCACACCTTTCATCAAGATCATTTAGTGTGACTGACACATCATTATATAATATGTTATCCTACAGCATCAAGGCTGTAATAATCTGAACTGTTCACTATTTTTTTTTTCAAACGGACATTACTGGGATGACTTCAGAGGGGCTTGGAGGCAACTATGTTATAAAGTACACCCCCAACTCCTATGCATTTTGGTCAACAATACCTATAAAATCAATAATATTGAGAATTTTGTCTCCCATCATGCACAATTGAGTGGTACCACTGCTTCATCACACATGTCTCCATTAAAACAAAACATCAAGTACAGGTTAGACATAATTCCACTGTTTTATGCTTCTATCTAAATTAAATGCATTTGAGTTACATCTTTACAGATGAGAAAGTGACTTGTTATCCAAGAGATGGCCAATGTGAAACATTTATTAATATAATTCAAATAAAATATATTTTTTAAGTAATTCTTTAAAAGACCAACTATAGGTGAATTTTGAAGAAAAACACAATGTTAATATATACTGTACATGTTCAGTGGTGAATATTGTCACAGCAAACTTAAAAATTGACGAATTTTGAACATCAGGTTGTTGTCACTGTGAAAGGGCGAATAAGAAAGAGGACAAACAAAGAATAATGAGGAATCCACCAAGAACATTGCTGAAGAATTTGATATTCACAGATATTTGCCATTAATGCAGTGTTTCCACTGTAACCGACCCTAGGGTCGATTGCAAAAGTCGTAGAGTCGGGAGAAAAAGTGCGGGAAAATGGTGGGTTGGTTATGAAATCCCTGACAGGACGGTAAAGCTATAGACAAGTCATAATGGCCATCCCGACAAGCCGTAGGGTTGGGGACGTTTTTTACACGGCCTGTCGTAGAACTTCTACGACAAGCCGTAAACCCCTAACAGACAAGCTGGACTACAAACCGTGAAGACAAACAGACAGGCCTGGAGCATGTTCCTGACCCTTCCCGACAGGACTGATTGTTTTTGTGGGTCGGGATCCAGAATCGGAATTCATATCACACTATATAAACCCCCCTCTCCTGTGACATGCCATTAATTTCACACTTCAAAGATGACATCAAGAGCAACTGATAGATCACTTGAGGGTCTTTTTGGTTTTTAACTTTTTATTGAGTTTAATTTTTTTATTTTACTTGATATTTTCAAGGCACAGAAGACAGCAGAACCCAGCACCTGCCCAGCCAGCATCACCATCACCCCCACCCCCACCACCCAGAAGGAGAAGGAAGCCACAGAATCCATGGGTCCTGCCCTGGATACTGCAAAGAGAGGAGAGATGTTGCTACAGAACACTCTTGGACGAGCTAATCACTACTGACATACCAGGCTACAGAAATTTCACCAGGATGGAGCCAGCATTTTTTTATTTGATTGAAGAAAGAATCACCCCTCACCTCAGGAAGTCATTCACCAACTTTAGGAAGCCACTGGAAGTCGGCTTGAAACTGGCAGTTACTTTGATACACTTATCCACAGGGGAAAGCTACACTTCACTGCAATACCACTGGAGGGTTGGAAGATCGACCATCTGCAAGTTTGTCCCCCAGGTCTGCAAAGCCATTTTGAAGGAATTTCAACAAGAATATCTGGTGTGCCCCACTGATCCTGAAGACTGGAAGAAAATTGAAGAAAGATTTAGAAACAGATGGAATGTCACCCATGCAGTCAGTGCATTAGATGGAAAACACATTGCTATCAAGAAACCCAAGAAGTCAGGCAGTGAATATTTCAACTACAAGGGCTACTTCTCCTTGGTACTTTTGGCTTTAGTCGATGCAGATTACAAGTTTCTGTGGGTCAATGCGGGGGCCAGTGGGTCATTATCTGATGCACAGATTTTCAACCGCAGCAAACTGAAAAGAAGAATTGAGAACGGAACCTTGGGACTACCACCACCTGAACCACTTGGACCTGGGAGGCCCAGATCTACATTACTTCCTGCTGGGGGATGACGCCTTTGCCCTGATGCCTTGGCTGGTCAAGCCTTACAGTAGACGTCAACTGACCAGAGAAGAGAGAATAGCTAACTACAGGATATCCAGGGGGAGGAGGGTGGTCGAGAACTCATTTGGTATACTTATCAAGAGATTCAGGGTGCTGTTGACCATCATGGAACAGAAGCCAAAAGTAGTCAGAGACATTGTGTTAACATGTGTGGTACTACACAACATGTTAAGAAGCCATCAGGGGGGAGCAGACAGACCATCCACTCCAGCTGACGACATACAACCACAACAAGGGGACCAGAGGGAACAGAGACATCAAGAGAACTTCAGAAACCCATCGAGGGAGGCCAAACATCAACGAGACCTACTGAAAGACTACTTCAATCACGTGGGGGCGCTGGCTGGGCAGGAGGCCAGAGTTTAAGAAGACTGAGGGCAGAAGACTGAGGGGGAGAAGATGCTGTCATATATCAGTCCTTTTCAGGATTATCCAAATAATCCAAGAACTGTTATTTAGCAAAGTGTTGCCTCCCCCAAAGTAACCCCAACTTTCCAACTATTTAATTCAAATTCAATTTCACCAAAAATATTCCCCATAACAAATAACAACCCATCCCAAACTCACTTGAAAAATGTAAATTATATCACTTACAGATTCAAACCCAGGTCCTCACTCAACAAAGTTGCAATCCCACCCAAACATGACCTGGCTTTATTCTCTGAAAAAAAAAATTTACAAAGTGGTATTAAAAAAAGTTTCCCAAAAAATAACTGGAAATATTTCCAGCACAGAATTCACAAGAATTGAAAAAAAAATGCTAGTAAATATGCAAAACAAAATTATACAAGCTTTTCAGTTCCACTGAAATAATTTTTTTTTTACAGTTTATCAATCCATTGCCACTCACATTTTTATAAACTTTGTTAGGCCTCATGTTTGTTGGTGTGTCAGTGTGGATGTGGCTTTATATTTAAAGTGGGGTTTTGGGAAACAGGGACGTGGGTTTGAGTCTGGATCTTGGTTTTTGAGGAACATGGGTTTGAGTCTACAACTTTGTTTTTTGGGGGTTGTGAGTTTGAGTCCATATCTTTTTTGGGGGGTTGTGGGTTTGAGTCCACATCTTTGTTTTTGTGGGGTGGGGGGAAATTTTTTTTTTTTTTGTTTTGTTTGGGTGGTGGTGACGGTTTTACTTTGATTTCTTAGGGGATTATTTTTAAGGGGATTTTTATTTCTGGTGTTTTGTGTTGGAAGTTTATTCATATTTGTGGTGAAAGTTTATTTATATTTGATTAACATTCACACATTCATTCACACAATTTTTTTCTGTACTGTGGGGAGGTGTAAGTGTTGGATGGTGTGCTTTTTTGTTTTTGGGCACAAACATGTAGCTTAATAATTGTTTTTGGATGATTCGGGTGGCCCTTAAAAGGGCTGGGTTTGGTGTGACTTGTGCGGGCTAATCTGCTGATTTGGGCTGACTTTGACTCTGCTGGCTGGACTGGCTGGGAGGTCTTGAATGTTCATGATGAATGGAAGATGACACTGTTGACGGTGCTGGTTGAAGTTGAGAGGGTGAAAATGGCTGTGGTGTGTCCATCTATTGATATGTGAGCACACTGGGAATAGCTGCGAAGAGAGTGGATAATGTAAAAGTGTTGTGCTGACTCTCCTCCTGTTGTGAAGGTGCAACTGAAGGTGGATTGAAAATCATCTGTCTGGAAGTCCAAGGCTGTTGGTCATCCACAACAACATATGAAGTTGGCTGTGCTGATGATGATAGAGGCCCCAATGGTTGCTGTACTTTCGCAATCACTGTAACAGGCTGTCCTGTGGTAGTCTGTTGAGGCTGCACAACTGAAATGGATACTGGTTGAGTTTCCGGTATGGTGAGTACGAATTCCTGTCCTGCTGTGGACTGTGATGCTTCTGGAAGTTGATATGTGGTGACCTCTTGACTTTTGGTGATGTGTCTCTTGTGTTCTTCGGCCTAGTACTGTATTTCACTGTGAAGCCTTACTGTCTCATTCCTGAAGGTTAAAAAGTCCCTTTCTTCAAGATGTTCATTCTCAGAGTGGAGATTGTTGAAGAACGACTGTCGAGGACTTGGAGTGGGGTCCTGATGTGCATCCAGAAATGTGGAAATCATCAACCTCATCTGCTGGAACTGATCTAAGACTGGATCTGCCGACATGGTGGTAGTTGTGACTGGAGGTTGTCGTTTCTTGGGACTGGTGCTCGAAGACTGATGAGTAACATCTGATGCAATGCTGTTTTCCATCTCCGATTCTGTCTTCCTGGATGTAACTGTAACTGAAGCTGAAGCTATGGCTGCAGACGGCCTCTGGGGTGACTTGAATGCAGAAGACTTGGAAACTCCCTTCCTTCTCATGTGACCTTGTAGAAAACTGAAAGTGTCCTTCAGCCATGTCTGACGTTCTGTGCTCTTCTCAGCTGCTTGTCCTGACTTTATCTGAGTGAGCTTGCCATATCTGGTACGTTGAGTGTCGAACCACTTCTTCACAGTCTTGACGGGCAAGTTTCTGGTAGCTGCTCCCAAAGTATTTCCTTCTTTTGCTTGTCTTTGAAACTGCCGTTGGTCTTGTCATAAAGTTCCTCATGCTGTTTAACGAACTCCATGATGGCTTCTTCGTCTAAATCACTCAGGAAAATGGACTTCATCTGGCCTTTCTTCTATCTGGATTGAGTTGATTCTACATCAGTATCCGTATCAGTTCGCACTCTCTTCACTCCTCTTTCCGGGCTCTCTTCCCTCTGTCTCTCCATCCTCTCCCTGTCCCTCTCCTCCTACTCTCTACTCTCTCTTGCTCATCCCTCTCCTCTCTCTCCCTCCTCCTTCTTTCTATTTCCTCAGCTGTATCTCCTAACTCAAACTGTGGTTGAGCGTCTCCAGTTGGTACTTCAATTTTTCTCCTTCTGCCCCTTGGCATGATGATCAATCAATCAATTGTACAGCTTGTTTTAAAAAAAAAAAAACTTAAAATAAAAGTGAAACCTCACAGAACAGATTTCACTCCCAACCAGTCCTGCCTAGCTCAGTACTTAAGCTAATTTCCAAAAATTAAAAAACCTAAAATCAAAGCTGCAAGTTGTCTCTCGACAAGATTGTCTACCGACTCACCTTTTTATACCCACAGCTTTTGAAACCGACAGGACGTAAGATGCAAAAATATTGCCGGCCTGTCAGTTACATTTCCCAGCTTGTCTGTTAGTGTTACAGGCCTGTCAGTTATAGCTTACAGCTTGTCTGTTTCAGTTTACAGCCTGTCGGTTACAAATTTTCCCGACTCTAGGACCCAGTCTATAAAAGTTACCGACTGGCCTGTAAACTTTACAGGCCTGTCGGGAACAGTTACAGACAGGCCGGCTAAAGTTACAGACTGTACTGTAACAATTCCCAAACGGTCGGTGAGTCATCACGTACAGTCTGGAAGTCCATATTTGGGACAAGCCGGATACTTGTTACAGACAGGCCTGTTTGATTAACTGACAAGCCGGGAAGTGTAACCGACAGGCCGTTAAATTAACCGACAGGCCTGTTGCTAGGGGGCTGAAATTAGGGTCGGATACAAGGGTCGGCAACGGTCGTAGAAATATCAAACATGTTTGATATTTTACCGACTCTCCCCGACAGGCCGGGAACTTGCAACCGACCCTAACCGACCATGTAAACATTGGTCCCGACCCTCCAAAAATGCATAGTTACCGGCCTGTCGGTTCCAGTGGAAACACTGCATAAAATTCGCTACAGTGCGACCAGGGCTTTATAACAATCAGTTCTCCCCTTTCCATAGGCTCCGCCCACTTTCTCCACACAGCAACGACAGCTTAAGGTACGGGTTGCCACAATATTCCGCGCATATCATGTGTTTCTGTTTTAGAAACCTATTTAGCGATACATTGGCGATCAACGTGTCATATTTTCTGTAACTTGAATGGATGGGTTTCACAAATATTTGTTATATATTCACACGTATTTATGACACGCACGGTCTTGTAGTTTACGTGCCCATTTCTGGCAGTACACAAAAAAGTGGAAAAAGATAAAAGAAAAAGAGGGATATATTATGTAGGTGCATCATGGCATACTTTCAGGTAACGGTTAGCTTGTGCGTTTATTGTTCTTTTCACGTACATTTGTGGTTACTATAAAGCATCTTTTTGAACCAGTTTGTCGATTTTGACGTTTCTGTCAAATGTTTTTTTTTTTCACCTTGGAAACAAAAGATCAGAGTTTCTGTCCGCAAATTGATATACTGATGATATGCAATGGCGAGAGACAGAGTGGACATGTACTTGTTTTCTGTGTAAATCTGGAATGGCAGATTCCTACAGATATTATCACAGGTATAAAGTGTTATTTGCATTGTTTGAGGCAAATGTATGTGTTTTTGACTATTTACAGGAGGGGAGACCATTTCGCAGTGGACAGCGTTTCGCCAATTTCTATTGTACTTCATTTAAAGCTAACATCTACAGTGACACTGCAGGAACTGTATAGCATAGAAAAGTGTTCAATATGTCTTGTAGACGTGGTTACCTCAGCTCTACTTTACTTGCGTGTAGAGCCGTGGCACGACCCCATATAAAACTGGAGATTTGCATAAAATCCTTTTCTGTTGAATAAAACTTGATGAAATGACTGGAAATGGTATAATGTAGTTAAAACAATTGATATTAAGCTAAGGACACAGTAAATACAGCATGTGTATAAAATACATGCTATTTTACACAGCTTTTATAATAAAAGAACATTTTCAAATTTTTAGAGAAATGGTCAAAAAAACATTGAAAATGAGGAAATGTCTTTTATTTTTAGTTAACTATGTTTGCATGTTGACTGATTGTTGGAGGAAATACAATCAGTCAACATGCAAACAAAGTAATTGTGGGAACAGTTGTTTGTACACATTTGTATGGAATATATGTTTTATGCAAATCTCCAGTTCTATGTGGGGTCATGCCACGGCTCTACATGCAAGTAAAGTAGAGCTGAGGTAACCACGTCTATATGTCTTGATACTTTTCTAAGATTTTAAAAGTGACAGTATGTAGGATTAGAAAGATTAATAAAAAAAGTTTATATGTCAGTGCAAATATATGCCCATCTAACTGCATCTAACTGATTCAAAGAGATATGTATGTTCTCTAAACGGTGTCTGGGGTCAGTGTAAATACTATTTTTAACTTCATCATATGCTAGAATACAATGAGAAGAATCAAACTTAAACTTCAGTTATTGTATACAAAGTATTTAAGAGTCTTTGTAACTTTTTGAGAATAATGTAAAATAATTGGCGAAATGCTATCCACTTTTCGACAGCCCTTATTTTTTACCATAGTACAAGTTCTATGGGTGTATTTGTACTTATCACAAAATATATTTTAGGACGCTACTTTAGAACAGTTTGGGGAACCTCTTTTCATTGTAAAAACTTTTACAATACCACACTGCATATTTATTCTCAAGAGACTGTATTTTGGTGTTTTTATGGCTGAAATGCTGCCCCCCCCCCCCCCCCGGGTAATGCTTATCTACCTGGTATGACTATGAATAAATTTCAACATATTTTAAAATGTAAACAAACTTTACCACCCTTCCCTGTCGCCTTTAGTGTATACTAGAGTAATGTAACAAAGTTATGATAATTTTTCCATATTTGTGCTGTAAAATTGACAAAACCAAAAAGTGGGGAATTTACATCCATTGGCGAATTTACATCATGCAGTTGCTCTGTTGTAATGTCTGAAACATTTGCTAAACATATGTACATAACAGTTTGTTTCAGATATAATTAGTTCAAAAGAACAGGTAAGATTGGATAAGATTACAGAAATCTGCCATTCCAGATTTACACAGAAAACAAGTACATGCTAAATGTCAAGATAAAAGGCGTGGGTTCTGATCCCCGTGTGCTCCAGAAGGACTGAAAGTTTTGTGGCGTTCTTATGCTCCCTTCTCATATACACGTTTTCAATAGGTGGCAAATGAGAGCATGAGCAGCATGGGCAGAGCAAGAGAGGTTGAGGCAAGGCCTCCAACTACCAACAGTTACCAGCCAAGAGTCAAAGTTTCAATAAATGACAATTTTTGTGTAAATGTGGCCAGGAATCAAGAGACTGTTTTATATGTGACCCACAAGAAACAGACATTGGACATATACCAGACTTTCAATGTAAACTCTCCTGTTGCAAATTATGTTCTTATTGTAGGAGGGTTGCCACAAAAGAAAGGCGTAATTCCCGATATTGTTAAAAAAATGTTCAGACTGCTACTAGTGTCATTACTGGGTGTCATTAAAATATGTGAAAGATGTTTCCTGTGTAGATTACTTGTGTTTTGTCCAAAATTTCAGAAATTCCCCAATGGTTGCTCCAGGTCTACATGTAGGGGCTAGATTGTACCAATTTTGGGAAATATGGGCAGCCCTGTGGGCCAGTCCAAAGGTCATAACAGTCCTTGGAGATGGTTACACTCTCTCCTAGATCCAGCCAAATCTGACAATGTCGCCAAACTCACCAAACATAATAAGTTGCAAAGTACATCCCCTCAAGAAGAACTACCTGAAGGAAGCATTGCATGCACTTGTGCAAAGAATGCAGTGGATCTGGTCACAACTCCGAATCTCTGGGGTTTTACAACAGACTTTTCCTGGTTCCAAAACCCAACAACCATTGGAGACATATCTTTTATGTTAGTACCCTGAACAAATTTCTAAAGACATAGAAAATCAAAATGGAAACATCAAAAACTATTACTACCTGCCTCCAGCCAGGGGAGTGAGTAACATTCATAGATTTCAAGGATGCCTACATCCACATTCCAATTCAAACTCAAGCAAGGAAGTACCTACGTTTTCACATTCAAGGTCAGTCCTACCAATTCAAAGCACCTCAATTTGGCCTGTCCACAGCACCCATGGAATGATAGTGGCTAAGGAGGTCAAACTGATGACATTACAAAAGGGTACAAGACCAGTACCTAGATGACTGGTTGGTCAGTGCCAGAACCCACCAAACTTGTCTAAAGCATACACAATCTGTAGTAGTTCTGTGTTGGGAGTTAAGTTGAATGGTAAACCTGGAGTTATCAGAACTGGACCCCAAGCAAGTCTTCGAATTTGTAGGCTGCCAGTTTGACTTGAAAGAGGGCAAGGTCAGACTCACTCTAGAGCGTTAGCAGACCCTGAATACAAAGATTTGGAAACTCTGAAAATCCATTTTTGTGGATTCTGTATACTTCTTACAACTGAAGTTGTTCCTAAGATTTTCCCAAATCACAATGTTATTGCTCATTTAGTTGTACATGCGGGCTGGGGTTCTTGCTTGCTGATCCTGGCTATATTTTCAAAGTGGTGCCACAGTAATCAGGTGGACTTCAGGCACCCCCATAAAGTCCATAGCAGACTTCCTGCTGTACTTGTTCCAGGACACAAAGTTGCAGGTACTATTGATGGCTATAGATCAGCCATTTCAGACAAACTTGGAAATTCGCCCATTAATGTCAGCAAAGATGAGAATCTCGCCCAACTCTTGGATAGCTTCCATAGAAACAAACCCAAGGGTCGGAGGGGCATCCCCTCCTGGAACCTTTCCCTGGTGCTTCAACAGCTGACAAAGGCTCCATTTGAACCCCTTACGGAGGCCTCTTTGAAGCATTTGGCCTTCAAGACTGTCTTCCTCGTGGTATTGGGTTTTGGCGCTAGTGCAAGATGTCCCTACCCATCTCCTAGATTTCTTTCAAAGAACCAGCTAGCTAAAGAGGGTCGAGACAGTGTTGCTCCTGTGGTTATCCCAGCCCTGGCCCCAACTCTGGATAAATCTTTAAAGGGTGACAGATCACTGTGCCCAGTTAGAGCCTTGCACTAGTACTCAGATAGGACCTCAGGTCTCGGGCAGAACAAGGACTTGGTTTTTGTCTCCCTCAAGAAAGGCTTTGACAAAGATATCTCCCCTGCCACTATCTTCTCATGAATCAAGCAGAATGTGATCCTTTGTCATGAGCTCTCAGACCTAGAGTCCCTCACCCTACATTTAGTTAAAGCCCATGATGTCAGGGCCTTTGCCATCGTGGGTTTCCTTAGAACAGCTGTTGTCAGCTTGCCGTTGGAAGTCACACAACACCTTCACACAATTTTATCTGAAGGATGTGGCATGCGTTGATTTAGAACTTTTTCATTTGGGTCCTACAGTGGCTGCTCAGCAGATCCACAAGTAACCCGTTTAGCTGAGGGGATTTGTATATATTTACATATAGCTCTATATATATAAAATAAAAAAAACTGTGACATGCTACCTTCAGGAGTTTATTTTCTGTGACTGAACTCCTACCTCTCTTCCCCTACCTCTGAGCAGGTCTGTAAAAAGGTGAGGGGTGGCAACGTCAGTAAGTGGCCGGAAACACGGACACTTGCAACTGACCTTGAGGACCCTCTGAAGTCCTCAGTAAGACCAACACTGCCTTAATTTTTGGAGTTCTGCTACAGTCCTTAGTAACTGACCCACCTACCAAGCAGTAGTTATTCTTGCAATTGTCCATTGGGTAAGATGTATTAAGTTATTAATGCAATAAAATTGCAAATTTAATAACTAAATTAAGTTTTTATAAGTTAATACCTTACCCAATGGTGGATTTTGTAATTGAATAACACGAATGGGCGTGCATGACCTCGTAACCTCGCGAACTCTTTACCTCTTGACCCTTTCATCCCACACATATGCAGTGACAAGTAAATAAACAGGAAATCTGCCATTTTTGTTTTGAAATTGGAATAAAGAATTGCTTCATACATAGACGAAATATCGATATATTGATTATGTATCAGTCTGACCCTCTGATAAATAATATGTGCGTAAATTGCTTGATTTCGACCTAAATTTACACATGTTTGTAAACGGAAGCACTGCTTGAATTGACCTTTGATTGCCATGATGACCTTGACCTACATGCAGAAATTGATACTTGGTAGGGACATTGGTTGGGGGTTGTAGGTATGCAATGTCATTGTGTGACCCTGATGTGAGCTTTGACCTTGCTGTAGTGACCTTGATCTACAAAATCTTATCCAGGCTATATCTTGGAAAGTATAAGGTGTAGGAAGTTGATACTTGGTCGGGTCATTGGTTTGGGGATTGTAGGTATGCAATGTCATGGTGTGACCATAATTTGACCTTTGACCTTGCTGTAGTGGCCTTGACGTATTAATGTTGTCTGGGCTATATCTCAGAAACTGAAAGTATAGGATGTTGGTACTTTGTAAGGACATTGGTTGGGAGTTGTAGGTTTGCATCGTCATGGTGTTATGTTGCTTTGACCTTTCTGTAGTAACTTTGATCTATAATATCTTGTCTGGGCTATATTTCAGCGACCATAAGGTGTAGGAAGTTGATACTTTGTAGGGACATTGGTTGGGGGTTGTACCTTGATTGGCGTGACCTTGATTTGACCTTGCCATAGTGATCTTGACCTATAAAAATCATGTCTGGCCTGTAACTCGGGAACCCATGCTTAAGGGTTGTAAGTGTGCAACATTATGGTGTAATTTTCATATGACCTTTGACCTTGCCATAGAGACTTTGAGCATAAAGTGTAGGAATTTGATATTTGGTAGGGACATTGGTTAGGTAGTGTAGGCAGCTGAGTGTAGGTGTGCATTATCGTGGAGTGACCTTTAACTTTGGCTATGCAAAAGAGTGTTCACCTGCCATATTTGAGATATGTTTGTCTTATGACAAAGGTACATGGATCCCTGCAACTGATTATTGTATGTACTTTTACATAATGGTGCTTTTTCCAGTGACAGCTATACTCCAATAAATGAATTTTACAGCTTGGTTTGAAAATACATTTTCTTTCTCTTTGATGTTATTTTGTATACTTAATTATTATTTGGACTTACATAACTGACACTGCTGTGAAAGTATCCAGATCTTTGTACTGCTTCATTACCTCTATATCTCATGGTGTTGAAAACTATTCCCCCAGGCTGTGGGGAACGGGCATCTCTGATGCTAATTTAAATATACATTTCATGATGGCAAATAAATGACCACGTCAGAGGTCTTTTTAAGCGTCCCGCAAGGGACACTTGTTTGTGTATGGGAGACCTTCAGGCTCCGCCGGCTCCGCATTTTGTTTTCCTTATAACTCTGTAACCGTTAGGCGGACTCTTTTCAAATTTGGCAGGTTTAGGCAGTAGCCTTGGGGAATTTTTTTGAATATGCTGCAGTGACATTTCAACCAATCAGAAAGGTCACATGACCAAAAATGTCTTTTTTCGATGGGGAAGCTTGTCCGGATGATAACTTGAAAGGCAAATACATTCATTCTATTAAAATCTGGAAATCATTAGATTTTGGCATTGATTGGTTAAGAAATGGCCGAGTAATTAATGATTAATTAATCATTATGAATTTTCCAAATAAGGAAAACATAAAAATGCTTATATCTCGAAAACCGTGCTAGATAGAGCGATTTTGACGAAATTTTTGACCCACAGGATATCTCTGCAGAGTAGTTATCCCAATTTTCAAAAAATTTTTGTCTCGCAAAAAATGGAGGCCATTTTGAATTTTCGAATTTTTCGCAAAAATTGCAAAACATAAAAATGCTTATATCTCGAAAACCGTGCTAGATAGAGCGATTTCGACGAAATTTTTGACTCACAGGGTATCTCTGCAGAGTAGCCATGCCACTTTTCCAAAAAAATTTTCTCGCAAAAAATGGCGGCCATTTTGAATTTTCGAATTTTTCGCAAAATTGCAAAACATCAAAATGCTTATATCTCGAAAACCGTGCTAGATAGAGCGATTTCGACGAAATTTTTGACCCACAGGCTATCTGTCCAGAGTAGCCATGCCAATTTTCAAAAAAAAAATTTCTCTTACCAAAAATGGCGGCCATTTTGAATTTTCGAATTTTTGGCGCAAAAATTGCAAAACACAAAAATGCAAATATCTCGAAAACCGTGCTACATAGAATGATTTCGACGCAATTTTTGATCTTCAAGGTATCTCTGCAGAGCAGCTATCCCAAAGAGCTTTCACTCGGTGAAGTTTCAGACCCGTAGCTAATTATTCACCTACGCAAAATGAGTAAATGCTAATTATCTCTAAAACTATTGCGGATACCCAATTTTTATCAAATAACTGATTCATCTACTTTTCGGAGAGCTTTCGCATGGTGAAGTTTCAGACCCGTAGATAATTACTCACCTACTCAAAATGAGTAAATGCGAATTATCTCTTAAAAGTATTGCAGATAGCCAATTTTTCTCAAATAACTCATTCATCTACTTTTGGAAGAGCTTTCACATGGTGAAGTTTCAGACCCATAGCTAATTACTCACTTACTCAAAATGAGTAAATGCAAATTACCTCTAAAAGTATTGCAGATAGCCAATTTTTCTCAAATAACTCATTCACCTACTTTTGGGAGAGCTTTCACATGGTGAAGTTTCAGACCCATAGCTAATTACTCCCCTACTCAAAATGAGTAAATGCTAATTATCTCAAAAACTATTGCGGATACCCAATTTTTATCAAATGACTCATTCATGTACTTTTGGGAGAGCTTTCACTCGGTAAAGTTTCAGACCCGTAGCTAGTTACTCACCTACTCAAAATGAGTAAATGCTAATTATTTCAAAAACTATTGTGGATACCCAATTTTTATCAAATAACTCATTCATGTACTTTTGGGAGAGCTTTCACATGGTGAAGTTTCAGACCCGTAGATAATTACTCACCTACTCAAAATGAGTAAATGCGAATTATCTCTTAAAAGTATTGCAGATAGCCAATTTTTCTCAACTCATTCACCTACTTTTGGAAGAGCTTTCACATGGTGAAGTTTCAGACCCATAGCTAATTACTCACCTACTCAAAATGAGTAAATGCAAATTATCTCTAAAAGTATTGCAGATAGCCAATTTTTCTCAAATAACTCATTCACCTACTTTTGGGAGAGCTTTCACTCGGTGAAGTTTCAGACCCGTAGTTAATTACTCACCTACTCAAAATGAGTAAATGCTAATTATCTCAAAAACTATTGCGGATACCCAATTTTTATCAAATTATAACTCATTCATGTACTTTTGGGAGAGCTTTCACATGGTGAAGTTTCAGACTCGTAGATAATTACTCACCTACTCAAAATGAGTAAATGCGAATTATCTCTTAAAAGTATTGCAGATAGCCAATTTTTCTCAAATAACTCATTCACCTACTTTTGGGAGAGCTTTCACTCCGTGAAGTTTCAGACCCATAGCTAATTATTCACCTACTGAAAATGAGTAAATGCTAATTATCTCTAAAAGTATTGCGGATACCCAATTTTTATCAAATAACTCATTCATCTACTTGTGGGAGAGCTTTCACATGGTGAAGTTTCAGACCCATAGCTAATTACTCAGCTACTCAAAATGAGTAAATGCGAATTATCTCTAAAAGTATTGCAGATAGCCAATTTTTCTCAAATAAATCATTCACCTACTTTTGGGAGAGCTTTCACTTGGTGAAGTTTCAGACCCATAGCTAATTATTCACCTACTCAAAATGAGTAAATGTGAATTATCTCTAAAAGTATTGCGGATACTAGTGGGTGGACGATTGCTCGATTAATCGTCGGTGACAGTGTAGAATCGCGGTCGATCACTGACGTTTTCTAATGATCGATTATTAAGCTTATATCTTACCTTTCCTGATTTATATCAATATCCATGTATTTTTGAAAATATTTTAGGTATTTTTACTTAATAAACTGACAGTTTTGTCTTGAATTTCAAGTTTGTTTATGTCTACCGCCATATTTACAGGAAGTGGGTACTTTTGGTAGATTCTAAATGTCAGAACACCGTTATTCTTACCAGATTGACCTATACTTTATCCCGGAAAGTGTTTCTTAAATAATAAACAATAATGGAGTAAAATAATCGATTATGGGTCGATCATCGCTTGGAAAAATGGACGAATAATCGACATGAAAACTGGAGGCGATTCCCAACACTAGCGGATACCCAATTTTTATCAAATAACTCATTCATCTACTTTTGGGAGAACTTTCACTTGGTGAAGTTCCAGACCCGTAGGTAATTACTCACCTACTCAAAATGAGTAAATGTGAATTATCTCTTAATATTATTGCAGATAGCCAATTTTTCTCAAATAACTCATTCATCTACTTTTGGAAGAGCTTTCACACATGAAAATGAAAAATTGTGAATATCTCGGAAAAGCTATTTCTTCTCCTTTAATGCTCGGCGGGAGATACACACTGCGGCAATGGTCTTGTCAAAAATTTTTGTCTCCCCAAAAATGCTTATATCTCGAAAACCGTGCTAGATGGAGCGAACTCAACAAAATTTTTGACCTGCTGGGTATCTCTGCAGAGTAGCCATGCCAATTTTCAAGATATTTTTGTCTCGCCAAATATAGCGGACATTTTGAATTTTCGAATTTTTTGCAAAACACAAAAATGCTTATATCTTGAAAACCGTGCTAGATAGAGCAGACTGCGCTGACTTTGGTTGCCACAACAGTATAAGGCTAGAAATGAAGCATTTTCTTAATACTTTAGCACTCACCTTTATATCCTTTTCGGGACGCTTTGTTTTTGCTATGCAAAAACATTGTGTTTTTTTTGCGAGCGATCCTCTAGTTGTACTTTGGGTTGGGTTCTAGACTTCTAGTACATTATACTTGAAGTATTTTTGGACTTTAAGTACCTTTTTCAAAGTACTAAAAGACTTGCAGTGCTCATGTTTGTTTTAAGTATGTGTACTCAATACATGAGAGAAGTACTTGTACATATTACGGTACTTTTAAAGTACAAGATCACTATTCCAACTGTTTTCCCAGTCTATATCTGATTTGTTGAATGTATAACATGACTTTAGCAAGTAACAGTCAGCTATTAAAAGTTTGGGAAGAATTTTAAACTTAAGTTGTGTTGTGACTGTACACATTTGATACTCTTAATATGTATATAACAATTCAGTGAGTGGTCATGATTATTTAAGCACTTATTGGACAAAAAGGTATTATTAATGGTGCATTCAATTTAAGTGCTAGTACAAATTAAATGTAATAAAGTAAAGTTTGTGAAATACCTGAATGCTTTGAGGATTTTTGTTAAAGTACTGCTCAAACCAATAGTAATGGACTGAATGTTGCAGTTTATATCTAACCATTTTGCTCAAGTAAAAGACCAGATCAATCATGCTTTATAATGTACTGATATTTTAGTAATTTCATGAAATTGTTCAATTTTACAGGGATTCTTACAATTTTCGTTACTTGCTAACTGAATTGGGAACATTTGCAAAACTACTTTGGAAGATTCAGAAATTTCACAAAATAAGTAGTTGCACAATATCAGTTTAACTTCAACATATAAGTGTAAAATACTTTTAACAGAACAGATTTTGAACAATACTTTTACTTAAGCACATAATAAATATACTAGCCTCAATCCTGGTGTGTAAGTGTGGCACCATTTTTTTCAGTTCTTTTTTGTTGTACTCAATTGTGGTTCCATATATTTGCAGGTGGCACACTGTGTACAGAGGAAATCAAAGATTTCATGCAAACAATTTGCTTTAGCGGGGGTGCCAGTCTTAGTGCTAACAGTATTGGTTTACTATAACTACACACCATTCACAGCTAGTGACTTTGTAACACCCAGAAATGATGACATTTCATCTTCCTTGTTCGTATACACCTTGTCAAAAACAGCAGATGTGAACAAAGATGTGATTCTGGCATTTGTGGATTACGCGTATCTTGATTTGGGAATTAATTTGTATCTCTCATCCATCAAGCCATTAGGTCTGACCAATCACTTATTCTTGGGTTCAGATCCTGAAGTATGCCCAGCATTCAAGAAAGTTGTGCCAGAAGTGAACTGTGTTCAAGTGGCAAATGATAGGAACAGTAAGACTGCAAATGCATTTGCTTCAAGAGGATTCACTGCCAAAAACTGGAGAAAGGTCAAGGTCGTTTATGAAGTGCTGCAGCTAGGCTTCAATGTATTACTAGTGGATCTAGACATAGTAATGTTCAAGAACCCATTTCCATTCTTCGACAGATGTCCAACGTGTGATATACAAATTCAGTTCGACCATGTGTTTCTTTGTGGTGGATTTTATTTTGTCAGATCTACTAATAACTCACTGGAACTGTTCAAACGGACATGGGCAAGACTGAGTGACTTTATTACTGGAAAAAGGTCGATGAAACAGGGTGATTTTAATGAACAGTTATTGTTGACAGATATCATAAAACTTATGAATAAAACTGTCAAGGGGTTTAAGCCACTGGCTCTACCAGAAAAAGTATTTGCAAATGGGTATTCCTATTTTATACACAGGAAAATAATGTTTGGTACAGATAGCCATTTCCCAACAGATGTGTATATCGTCCACAATAATTGGATTGTCTATGCATCGTCAAAGGTGTATCGTTTCAGGGAAAACTTCATGTGGTATTATGATAAAGATGGTTATTACAGTGACAAGACGCGAAAGTATCTACAGTTTGACAATACCCTGGATGTTGATCAGATAGGAAATGATGCTATTCACGAGTTAGAAAAGGAGACTTTGCAAGCTGCTTTCAGTGTTGGGTTTCTTCTCAATAGGACGGTTATTCTGCCCAGTTTCACATGCAAAGGATGCAGCTCGGGTTGTTTTAGCCCAAAAAGTCAAAGATGTGCATTGAATAAGCATTTCAAAGTACCTCATATGGAAAGATACTTAAACAACTGATACAGAGAACACACATTTTTACAGAATACCATGGTGCCAGAAGCAGTGAAGACTTCTGTCTCTAAAACTATTGTAATTGAATCCGATTTCTACAAGAAATTCAAAGCCTTTTACAAGTTAGAGCCTGAGTTAGTTGATGTATACCGGCCACAGGATCCATCCAAGGGAGCTTCTCACCATGAATTACTAGGGTGGTTGTCCAAGTATTCACAGGTGTCTGTGCTCAAGTTTCACAATTTGTATCACTCTGTTCAACAGTTGCCAAATGAAGCTCAGTTTTCATCCATAAAGGAGTGTATTAAACAGGGAGTTGCTCTTTCTGTAGGTAACTATATGCAGGGTGGAAATGGTTAGATTTTTACCCCACAGCCCTTAAGGGCTGTCGGGGTATTGTTTTCACCCATGGTGTCCGGATGGGCGGGCGGGCGGGCGGCGGGAAATAGTTTGTCCGGGCTGTATCTCAGAAACCGTAAGGTGTAGGAAGTTGATACTTGGTAGGGACATTGGTTAGTGGGTGTAGGTGTGCAACGTCATGGTCTGACCTTGATTTGACCTTTGACCTTGCCGTAGTGACCTTGAGTTTGAAAATCTTGTCCGGGCTATATCTCGGAAACTGTAAGGCGTAGGAAGTTGATACTTGGTAGGGACATTGGTTAGGGGGTGTAGTTGTGCAACGTCATAGTCTGACCTTGATTTGACCTTTGACCTTGCCGTAGTGACCTTGACCTATAAAATCTTGTCCGGGCTATATCTCGGAAACCGTAAGGTGTAGGAAGTTCATATTTGGTAGGGACATTGGTTAGGGGGTGTAGGTGTGCAACGTCATGGTGTGACCTTGATTTGACCTTGCCGTAGTGACCTTGACCTATAAAATCTTGTCCGGGCTATATCTCAGAAACCATAAGGTGTAGGAAGTTGATATTTGGTAGGGATATTGGTTAGGGGGTGTAGGTGTGCAACGTCATGGTCTGACCTTGATTTGACCTTTGACCTTGCCGTAGTGACCTTGACCTATAAAATCTTGTTTGGGCTATATCTCGGAAACTGTAAGGTGAAGGAAGTTGATATTTGGTAGCGACATTGGTTAGGGGGTGTAGGTGTGCAGCATCATGGTGTGACCTTGATTTGACCTTTGACCTTGAAATAGTGACCTTGACCTATAAAATCTTGTCTGGGCTATATCTCGGAAACTGTAAGGTGTAGGAAGTTGATACTTGGTAGGGACATTGGTTAGGGGCTATAGGTGTGTATTATCATGGTGTGGCCTTAATTTGACCTTTTACCTTGTCGTAGTGACCTTGACCTTTAAAATCTTCTTGGACCTTTGGGTCTGTCTTTTTATGCAGATTAAGCAAAAGTCATATTAGAATTTATTAAGAATTTTACTTTCATAACTTCCCATTTGTAAGAGATAGAATTTCATCAAGTGAGCCACAGATTTTGCTCCAACACCACAATAAGCATTCATTAAATGTATTACCACTTATGTATGCATGATAATATTCTAACCATCTAAACCATAATTCGGCCATGCAGATGTAGATAAAGAGTGTTGAATTTTAGTTTACTGATTAATGCTGTCATCTTGTTATTGAATTATCTTGTTTTAATACTTCATCTTTATACGCATTATCTTTCTTTTAAACATTATTTCTCCATTAAACATTGTTTGGACCTTTATACAGCTGACAGTGCTCTGAAAGTATCCTGAGGTTTGTACTGGTACAGTACTTCTATATCTCATGGTGTTGAAAATATTTCCCTAGGCTGTGGGGTACGGGCATCTCTGATGCTATTTTTATGTCTGTGATCAGCTTGTTTGTGTTATAATTGCTGTCACAGTTTTCTAATTTTCTGCTAAACATGTCACAAAGTTAACCCCATTCATAAATAGGGGTGGGTTGGTAGCATATTTTCTGTTTCAAGGCTGTTTGTGGTCCATTACAGGCCACATTTCATCACTTTAGGTTATTTTATCAGGATTCAAGCCAGGAATAAATAGGCACTTTTTGTCATGGGTATACTTTTATCATTAAACTAGTCTTTCGTGACCATTCTGTTTATTGTAAACGAAGCTAAATTTCTAAAAGTTGCAGAATATCGCCCAATTGAGGTTAATTTTCATATTTGATGAATTATTTCACAAAGTTGCTGATATCAAAGAGAAAAGAATACTGTTTTCATATTTTTGTATTCTGAATTGTTCATTATTTCATATGTTGAGTACTTTATAGAACTACATTCCATGTTACAACTGTTGTACTGGGGTCACCACATGTATGGGGGTTGTTTGCATTGTAAGGGGATTTACTCCTTGTTGTTGATTCCTTCATGTAGAGGGTGAAACCCAGTAAACATTGCAAACGTTTCTAAACGTTTAGTAAACCTATAAACGTTTTTAAAACCAAATATAAACCTAAATATTGACAATTATTCAATATTATGGGTGTATAAACGTTTCAGCAATATTAGGTTGGTATATAAACATTTAATAAACGTTTTTAAAGAGTAAACACCTCATTTTCATTTTGGATTATGATGTCAGCACAGCCATTTTGAGAGAAACTGGAAAAATATTTCTTAAGTATATCTTGCTGTATCACTGTTGTTTGAAGCCATCATTAAATTCTAAGTAGAGATATAAAAGTATATAATATCATCAATATTATATACTTTTATATCTCTACTTAGAATGTAATGATAGCTTCAAACAACAGTGATACAGCAAGATATACTTACAGAAATATTTCTCCAGTTTTTAAGCGGTGTACAAACGTTTATAAACGTTTATGTATTTATGTTTATAAACGTTTATGTATTAACGTTTATAAATGTTTATAGGCGAATGTTTAGGGACCTATCATTTTAAACTTAAACTAAACCGTTCATTGTTAGGTTTATAATGTTTGTAATGTTTACTGGGAAAGTCCTTTGTTTCATCTAGTTTTTTACCCCACAGCCCTTAAGGGCTGTCGGGGTATTGTTTTCACCCATGGTGTCCGGATGGGCGGGCGGTGGGAAAAAGTTTGTCCGGGCTGTATCTTGGAAACCGTAAGGTGAAGGAAGTTGATACTTGGTAGGGACATTGGTTAGGGGGTGTAGGTGTGCAATGTCAAAGTCTGACCTTAATTTGACCTTTGACCTTGCTGTAGTAAGCTTGAGTTTGAAAATCTTGTCCTGGCTATATCTCAGAAACCGTAAGGTGTAGGAAGTTGATACTTGGTAGGGACATTGGTTAGGGGGTGTAGGTGTGCAACGTTATAATCTGACCTTGATTTGACCTTTGACCTTGCCGTAGTGACCTTGACCTATAAAATCTTGTCCGGGTTATATCTTGGAAACCGTAAAGTGTAGCAAGTTGATACTTGGTAGGGACATTGGTTAGGGGTGTAGGTGCACAATGTCATGGCCTGACCTTGATTTGACCTTGCCATAGTGACCTTGATCTATATAATCTTGTCCGGGCTATATCTCGGAAACTGTAAGGTGTAGGAAGCTGATACTAGGTAGGGACATTGGTTAGGGAGTGTAGGTGTGCAACGTCATGGTCTGACCTTGATTTGACCTTGCCGTAGTGACCTTGACCTTTAAAATCTTGTCCGCGCTATATCTCGGAAACTGTAAGGTGTATTAATGTGATACTTGGCAGGGACATTGGTTAGGGGATGTAGGTGTGCAACGTCATGGTGTGACCTTGATTTGATCTTTGACCTTGTCGTAGTGACCTTGACCTTTAAAATCTTGTTGCACCTTTGGGTCTGACTTTTGATGCAGATTAAGCACTGTTAAAGTCATATTAGAAGTCATTAAGAATTTTACTTTTACAACTTCCCATTGTAACAGATGGAATTCATCAAGTGAGCCACAGACTTTGCTCCGACACCACACATAAACATTCATTGAATGTATCTCCACTTCTGTATGCATGGTAATATTCAAAATAATGTAATCTTTAGTTTACTGATTAATGCTGTCATCTTGTTATTGAATTGTCTTGTTTTAATACTTCATCTTTACATGCGTTATCTTTCTCTTAGACATTATTTTTTCTATTTAAACATTGTTTGGACCTTTATATCACTGACAGTGCTCAGAAAGTATCCTGAACTTTGTACTGATACAGTACTTCATCTCATGGTGTTAAAAATATTTCCCTAGGCTGTAGGGTACGGGCATCTCTGATACTATTTTTAGGTCTTTTGAATGTATTGAGGGGTAAAATTAAACCAAGGCCTAGGATTCCAAAATCCCACCTGCTGTGCCTGCTGTACCCCCTCAAGGTCAACCTGGGATCAGAAAGTTGTATTTTATTGTATTTTGCATATTCCTTGCTATCTCTTGTTTTATCATAGAATGAATTGCATCAATAATTGAGTTTCTTACATGATGATGTTTTGAGTTATGTGATAGGTGGATAGATCTGGTTTGCTTGATTAAATATTATGGTTTTATGTTTTTGTATTATAAATGAGTTACATATGATATAAGTGGAAAATATAAATGTCTATTCTACTATCTTTTCTGAGATGAACAATATATGTAACGGGAGTTTAATAAGAGGAGCTGGGATTTTCTGAATAGAGATATAATGAATATAATTAATTACTTGCTGAACAATTCTTAACCTACAAAAATGATAACTCAAACCAAATTGCAAACTAAACCTGCAAGACTAGACATATCTGTCAGCCTACATGCAAATATAAATCGTATCAAGATATTTAAATATTGAAATAATATTAAAGCATAATGCAACAACTACTTGTAGATTTTTAGTAAATGTCAAAACTCAGTTATTAAGCTACAAATAAAAAATTAATTAGAAATATAATTTGGCTTGGTAGGAAACTCCAACTGGACTTTCTACCAGTTGGAACTTGATTTTGTAGTATACCAGCACTACCACATTCCTACCAGAAATTGCTGACTTAATTCCAGGCCTGGGGTCAAGTACATGGAACCAAGTACAAGTACTTTGCCATATAGCAAGTACAAGTACTGGTGTCAAGAACCAAGTACAAGTACAAGTACTTTGAGAAATTGCAAGTACAAGTACTTTTGGTAGTGTGCCTAGAAGTTAGAACGTAATGTAAAAGTATGTAAAGTAAAAGCAGATAATCAAAACTTGACACTTAAAATGAATTGTTTATTGAGATACACAGTTTAAAACAAATGCACTGAAAAATGAAAAATAATACCCATGTTTTATTAATTGGACCACATAAAAAGTATGGTTTAAAGGGACTTACATACAGAAATAAAGTACATGTTTCTATTATATAATGTGTTTTACACCCAAACTAAATAAACAGACATTTGTTTGTACAGGGATTATTGCACTGAAACTGTTAATCAAAAGTTTATTTATGTAAGGGATTCATTTGTTTGACTTACTTAAGCAAATAATTCCCATACACCTCCTTATATGTCACTTTAAATAATACCAGTGTAAAATAGAAGCAAATTTACCTTCACATGCTTCAACAAGTTTGAGGTGACTCCCTTTGAGCATGACAACAATGTGTCACACTGTTTACACTTGGCTTTGAAGTTTCCATCTCTGTTCTTTGGTAGCTCAAAGTATTTATACACTGATGCCATTTTAGAATGTTATAGAGAATACACTAGAATTCTCATGAACTGTTTATCAAACAAGAAAATGTTGAGTATATATAGCCATTATCCTGCTAGTAATTGCAATTTGAGAAAAAAAAGTCTTCTATTGATGGTTATAATTCTGTAGGTTGTCCAGCTTAATTTAGCCCTGGTTATATAAAAGAAAGAGGGTAGATTGCATGATCTTACTTGATGATTAAAGTATGACTGTGCTCTGGGTTACTGAGTAGGTCTTTTGTGTGTAAAAATAAAAGAGGATAAATTGTTATGATTAAAGCAAAACTGTGCTCAGGATTACTGAGTAGATCTTTTGTGCATAGAAAATGAAAGAGGATAGATTGTTATGATTAAAACAAAACTGTGCTCTGGGTGACTGAGTAGGTCTTTTGTGTATAAAACATGAAAGAGGATAGATTGTTATGATTAAAGCAAAACTGTGCTCTGGGTTACTGAGTAGGTCTTTTGTGTATGGAAATGAAAGAAGTTAATATGATAAAAGCAAAACTATGTGACTGAGTAGGTCTTTTGTGTATAAAAATAAAAAGGGATGGATGCAATACAGTTATTTATGTGAAAACACACAACTCACATAATGAAAGTCCAAATGTACTTTGAATGTACTTGAAAGTAATTGGAAAGTACTTGAATATTTTAGCCAAGTACAAGTACTTTTAATTTTCAATTGTCAAGTACAAGTACTGGAAAATGAGTAATTAAGTACAAGTACCAAGTACAAGTACTTGTACTCGCCCCAGGCCTGCTTAATTCAGAGCATGAAATTTTCCACTTTGAAACTTTCCCCATAAATTTTATAATGTTCCCCCAGTAGGAAAAATTATGTTTTAGTACACCTACAATCAAGTAAGCCACTGACTGGAAGTGAAAAACTGTAAATGAAACTGCAAAAGAATCTCCCCCCCCCCCCCCCCCCCCCCCCCCCCCCCCCCAGTACAAAATTAAGGGATACGAGTAAGCACTTAAGATTTGGGGGCTGTTTCTAATGTTTTAGGTTTTCCTTGAATTACATATGTTGTCAAGTGAGATGGCAGTTGCTAAATGTTGTGTCATGGTATGCGAGTAAAATGCGATCAATACCAAGGTACCTGTGCTACGTACCCGTCAAGTTTAGACAAACATCAAAATTAAGTTTGCAAAGTATTCTGAAAAACTTCTGAGCTATTTTTGTTTGATTGCAATTACAGATGTTTGTCAGCTAGAGAGGGAGACTTTGCGAGAAGATGGCTAGTAGTACACTTAGTGCAACACCTTTTATGCAGTTTCATGTAGTGTATAAGACAGTCAACAGGAAACCTATTTCATGATCAAAAAGACATTGATCTGGCTACCTTCCATTTACATGTAACCATAACCGGTTTCCCGACTCACCAAAGCATTTAACTGCAAAAATTAATCCACATTATTTTTTCTATTTTATTCTCCATTTTGTTAAAAGAAGGTTTTCAAAAAGTGCAGTGTGGCCTTATTTATATGGGAATAATATGTCATGTATTTTGATAACTAATGTCATGGCTTTTGCCAAATCAATCTTACCCAGTTTTTCAACAAATTTTCCCTTTCGGTAACTGGTTTTAGAATACGCAGTCAACTGCAATACTAGCTTCATGGCCTTGTTTCTCACTTGTACAGAAGCAACTGATTTTCAATTTAAAAATCTTCTTTTTGCAGAAATGTCATTGGTTCTTGATGGGAAATCACACATCTCACACTAGCTGGGGGGGAGACAGCAGCACTAACACTTCTCTCACAAAATTGGCCCACTTTCTCGCCTCTTTTATTGATTCTGGGAGTAGGAGTTCCTGTCTTTTGTTTGAAAAAAGCTCTTGTACTGAGTTATTAGTTATATTTAATAGTATTGTTACATATCTGTTTTTGTTATAAGGCCATTTCATCCTGAAGTACCTAATCTAGACCCGGGCACTTCATGTTGGAAAGTTGGTAGTTACTTGCTGATGCTCGGTGATTCATAGTGCAGAATCTTAACCAACTAGTATCCACTGGTTCCCACACCCATAAACTAAAACTACCCGTGGCAATATAACTGTGGCTATTCAACGTAACATAAAACAAAAAATGTAAAAATCCTACAGTACCTCTTCTGTTTTCCAATTCTTTTAATATCTGACCACAATTTTTTCTCTCCCAGCAGGGCTGAATAGAGGAGGTTACAAGGCGATATCATTGAGAGTTTTCTCACTCTTTAGTTGGATTGACTTTGTCTGTACTTTGATATTCATGTTTTTTAATTAATCAGAGGCCATATTCACAAAGGGAAATAGTGAAAGATCAGCTAAACTTAGCTTAAGTTAATAGAAAAATTGGATAAAGACTAAAGTTTATATTCAAAGAGAAGTTAAGCTTACTTTTTGCTTAATTTTTGGATTAAATGAGGTTAAATATGCACTTCATCTAAAAATCAGCATTGAGCTAATTTTTTTTTCTTTTAATTTTAATCTGATTTTTGACTTAGCTTCATCCATTTATAATAGGCCCCAAATTTGGTTTGGATGGATCGGACTCCTGTCTAGTGCACACCATCCCCTCAGAAACAATGCATAACATAGGAATACAAAATTGTAGACATATACAGTTTACCTGTATACAAAAATGCCAAATGATAAGCAATTGTGGGATAAAAAGGCTCAGGTTTCAACCCACAAAAAACAATCTTTGTATAGGATTGTGACTCAGTGTGGTAGTTTCAGGTATATGCTTAATAGTTTTAATTGTGTAGCTGTGCTTGTGTCTTCCATAGTGATATCTTTATTTTTTAAAGTTGCTTATTTATTGTTTGCAACTTTTTAACATTTGTGTAAAGTTATATTTTTACAATTTTTTAAGCCACAGTCTTTAAAGGCTGTGCGGGTATTGTTTTCACCCATGGTGTCTAGGTGGGCAGACGTTGGGGAGAGGGTAGTGGGAAAAATCTTGGCTTGGCTGTATCTCAAAAACCATAAGGTGTGAAATGTTGGTACGTCTTGGTAGGGACATTGCTTGTTGGGCTAGAGGTGTGGAATGTCATGGTCTGACCTTTACTTGACCTTTTACCTTGGTGTAGTGACCTTGATCTTTAAAATTTTGTCCTGGAAATATCTCAGAAAGTGTAAGGGGTAACAAGTTGATACTTGGGACATATGCTGCGGGTGTAGGTGTGCAGCATCAGGATGTGACCTTGGTTTGACCTTGGACCTTGCTTTAGTGACCTTGACCTTTAAAATCTTGTCCAGTCTAAATCTTGGAAACAATAAATTGTAGGAAATTGATACTTGACAGGGATATTGGTTGGGGATGTTTGTGTGCAATGTCATGGTGTGACATCGGTGAAACCTTTGACCTTGGCTCTGCCAAAATATTTCTACTGCCAAATTTAAAACATATTTCTCCTATCACAAAGTCATATGGATTGCTGCAACTGGTTATTATATGTACTTTTACCTTAATGTGCTATCTCCATTGGCATCTATACTTGAATTAATAAATTTTAAACTTCATAACTTTTAATTTATTTATAAAAACTATCAATTTGCCATTGGTTGTCTTGTTTTGATACCTTGTCTTTGCGTAAATTTTCTTTGTCTTAAGTGTTATTGCCCCTGTACTTTATATAACTTTAATCTTTAGTGATTTTATTGTGATCTGTTTATTTTTTAGAATTGCTCATTCTTTGTAGTTTTTTATCAAGTGTACAAGGTAATGTTTTGATACTTTTCATCAGTGTTCTCTGTTATGAAAATATACTTCAAAAAAAAAAAAATAAATAAATATACTGATTTTATTTTACTATCTATTTTTTTAATTTATTTTTCTTTTGTTTAGAAGTGCTCATTTTTGTACAAATTTTTACCAAGTGTACAAGGTAATGCTTTCATATGTTTTATCCATGTTCTCTGGTAGGAGAATTACTTCAAAATAAAAGAAGTAAACAAACTGATTTATTTATTATCTATTTTGTGGTTAGAATTGCTCACTTTTGTATAACTTTTTAGCAAGTGTACAGGGTGGTGTGTTAATACTTCATCTGTGTTCTCTGTTATCAGAATTACTTCTTTAAGAAAAGTTGATTTTAATTAAACCTTAAAAGAGAAGTACATTTCAGTTCACTCAGTCTGAGCTCATTGGATAGATGTATGGATGTCCTACATTGAAGTTTTCTTCATCAATGCCATCTCAGGATACCTACTCATTGACATGAAAGCTTGTCTTGAAATATAGCCTCCTTTCTAAGACAAGGTAGCTGTGCCACAATTTGATGATTTGAAATCAAACACTTTACTTATATCATCACCAAATTTTGTATGCAGGTTAACTGTATCACTTGATTGTTATTTATTTTTTGGCCCATTTTTGAAAAACAAGGTCCCCACTATCTTGGTAAGCTGTCATCAGTATATCAGTATGTAAAATTTGCTTTTGTTTAATCATGTTTTTGTAATTAAATATGAGTTTGTTGTAACAAGGTTATTTTATTAATTAGAATCTTTACAAAATACACTACTGTCTGTGTAGCTTTTACTTCTACATTATGTGTATACAGCTTGTATAACTTACTAGTTTTGAAGTTTTTCTACTGTGTATAACATTGTGCCAACAAACCTGTTGTTTTATCACTTCTTATTTCCTATTAACTCATTATCTTCTTGACATGTCATTACTTTGCTCAAATGTACCAGCACCTCTAGCACTGTGTGTCTGCGTTATATATGAAATCTGTTTTATACTTTTTTATGTTTTGTTTTTCTTTCTGTATTAACATTTTGTAAACAAATATATTTCAGTACTCACTTTATGAGTATTTCTTTTGTTACTTTTTCACATTGTAGTTGTTGGGTTTAAACAAATAAAAAGAATAATATATTTGAATGTCTTTTTATTTTATGCTGACAAGTCAAGAAGTACTCCAGTAACAAACAATAAACATTTTCATCTAATTTACTGCTTCACAGGCACAATTGTTTCCCAAAGAGGAATTCACACACCAAACCAATGAAAAGTGTGCAAAAACCATAATCAAAGGGCAATAAGTCAGTAATTCAGGGTTCACAATTTGAAAAGGATAAATACTAGGCAGGGAAGCTTAATTTGAAGAGGTGAGTCTCAAGATGCCTCCTGAAGATGTTACTATGAGAAACTGGTTCTTATATGAAATGGGAGTTCAGAATGAAGGGACATAAGTGGCTAAAACACTTGGAGTCGTGAACTCTATAATTGAAAAATATATTTCTTGCCTCTGGTATTTCTGGACAAAGTACACAGATATATACAGATGGAGTATCTCATTGATATATAGGAGTTGGCCATGTTTACGATTTTTATATGTGATCAACTGAACTTTGAACTATCCTATTTTTAATAGGAACCAGTTGAGTTTTTCCAATTGTGTGGTTTCATGTTAAAACTTGGAAGATTGAGTAGTGACCCGACAGACTCAGTGCCTTCAACCAGTTCCTCAAGGTCAAAACTTTCAAAATGGAAACACCAGAGTCCATTTGACTGTCCCTTTAACAAGGAGAGTGGGTCACTTCGCTGGATTTCAGTGACGCCTACTTTCACATCCCTATCAGTCCAAACTCAAGGAAGTTCGTGCGGTTCCATTATCAGGGCCAAACTTTCCAGTTTTGGGCTCTCCCGTTTGGTCTCTCTACAGCTCCCATGGAGTTTACCATTGTTGTCAAGGAGGCAAAGCTCATGGCTCAGGCCAGGAGCATAAGGATGCATCGGTATGTGGACGATTGGCTGATCCAGGCAAGAGACAAGGCAACATGTTTCCAGGACACCCAGACCCTTCTGGCTTTGTGTCAGGAGTTAGGTTGGGTGGTGAATCTCGAGAAATCCAAGCTGGAGCCAAAACCAGTTTTCAACTTAGTGGGCTACCAGTATAACTTGTTTCAAGGAGTAGTCAGGCCCTCCCCGGAGAGGTGGGAAGCTCTGAACTACAAAATCAGCTCCATCCTATTCAGGACCACTTGTTCAGTGAGGCAACCCATGTCCTTGATAGGCCTGCTCAGAGCAATGGAAAAACAAGTGCTTTCCGAAAGTCTGCACATGAGACCCATTCAGTGGCACTTGAAGAACCATTGGCATATCACGGAGTCACTGGAGAAGATCATCCTGATTCCACACCTCACTTGGTGGTTAAAGGACAAAAATGTCCTGCCGGACAAACACCTGCACCCCCTTCGTCACACTGTTCAGATCTTTACAGATGCATTAAACAAAGGTTGGGGCACATATTTAGGAGACTCTACCACAAGAGACATTTGGTCCATTTCAGAAAGCAAGCTGCATATAAATTTCCCGGAGTTTGAACCCCTTTGCCAGGGTCAGGTGGTTCTAGTTGCCACTGACAATACTACTGTGGTTGCATACATAAACAAAAAAGGAGCAATACGGTCAGGTTCCCTCTGTTCTCTCTTGTGGAGATTCCTGATGCAACCTCAGAAAGATTTGCCTGAGGGCAGGTCACATTCCGGCCCAGCTCAATGTGATAGCCGACAAGCTGTCCAGACATCGGCAGGTCATTCAGACGGAATGGTTGCTGCCCCCGGAGGTCTTAGCTCAGATCTGCCACAGGTGGCACCTTCCCAAGAAAGACTTGTTTGCCACCAGGTACAACAGCAAATTGCCTTGGTTCGTGTCCCCAATCCCCGATGTGAATGCACGGGCAGTGGACGCTCTGAGCCGGCCTTGTGAGAATCTGGACCTGTATGTGTTCCCTTCCAATTCCCCTCCTGACAAGCGTGATAAACAAAATCCTCAGTCTTCAATGTCAGAGGTTGACCATCGTAGCTCCGGGTTGGCCCAACATGCTCTGGTTCTGGGATCTGGTGGAGTTGTCATCCCAGATACTGTTGTGCCTACCAAACCGTCCAAATCTCCTGACAAAGCCATTCAACGGCAGCCTGCACAGGGATCTGCAGAACCTGAACCTTCATGTCTGGCTCCTCAAGCCAAGGCTACTCGGAAACAGGGTTTCTCTGACTAGCTGATAGAGAGAATTGAAGCACCTCAGAGACAGTCTACCAGATTTGTCTACGAAGCAAAGTGGTCCGTTTTTGTTCGATGGTGCAAGGCGAATCAGTAATCTTCCATTCTCCATCTGTAGAACAAATCGCTGATTTCCCCCTGCACCTGTTTCAGGAAAGAAAGTTACAGCCTAGTACCATAGACGGGTACAGGACGGCCATTGCTGAAAAAGTAGGGAACTCTACCGTTAATGTTAGCAAAAATGGGAATCTCAACAGGTTGCTAGACAGTTTCCACAGGCACAGGCCCAAAGGGCGTTGAGGTGTCCCTTCCTGGAATCTCTCTTTGGTCATTTATCAGTTGACGAAGGCCCCGTTCAAACCTCTTTGGAAGGCGTCCTTAAAGCACTTAACCTTTAAGATGGTTTTACTATTGGCTCTGGTTTCAGGAAAAAGCAGGAGCGTAATTCATGCTTGGGTCAATCGGAACATTCATCATCAGTCAGATTGGTCCAATGTTTCTTTGTGCCCTTCTCCAAGTCATCTCTCGAAGAATCAACTTGCACGAAAAGGCCTAGAGAGTATGGCTCCAGTGGTGATCCCGGCCCTGGCACCTACACTAGATAGATCTCTTAAACAGGACAGGCCTCTTTGTCCAGTTAGGCGGCTGTGCATTTACTTGGACAAAACTCAGGATCTAAGGAACAACAAGGAGCTTGTGTTTGTCTCCTTCAAGAAGAATTTCAACAAGGATATTTCTCCTTCTACCATTTATTTTTGGATCAAACAGACTGTGATCCTCTGTTACCAGTTGTTGGGTCGGGAGTCTCTTGCTCTTTATCAGGTCAAGGCTTATGATGTTGGAGCTTTTGCTGCTTCCAAGGCCTTTCAAGGAGGGGACTCCTTAGAACAGATTTTATCAGCCTGCCATTAGAAGTCGCATAACACATTCACACAGTTTTATCTGAAGGATGTTGGCTGATTTGGAGTTTTATCATGTGGGTCCAATGGTGGCGGCCCAGCAGATTCGCTCCTAGGCCTATCTACCTTGGGCCTTTTTTGGTGCAGTTATGTACATATTGTATATAGTTGTACATTGTGGTAGTTTCTGACTTGAATTTTCCTACTGGGATTAGGTTAGACCTTCCATTACAGGTGGTTTAAGCGATTAGGCACCTCATTCAGGTTCCATAGGAGTTTGGTTGATGGGCTCATAGCCTTCCTGGCTCCCTCCACTGGGACTCCACAGGGCTGGAACTCTTTCTCTCCCTCTCCCATCTCAGGAGAGAAAGAAAGGGGGGAACCCGTTGGGAGGTCTGGTTGGATCCTAAGGCCTGATTTTGGGGTTGGTTCCCCGTTAGAGTTCTGTTCAGTCCCTCAGTCAGCCACCCTCCATCCACTGGGTAGTTATTCTAGCATTAGTCTGTTACGTAAGATGTATTAATGCAATAAAGTAGAAAATTTAACAGGCATTCGCCCTCTAATGAGTGGAGAGGGTGTTGCTGGTCCGACTGGGGGATACCCAGGACATCTTTTTCTGGCATTTCGCGGACCAGCTCGCCCCGGTCATATAGCATTAATCTGTTAGGTAAGTTATTAACTTACAAAAATTTAATTTACCTATTAAATTTTCTATTCACCTACTTTTGGGTCAGCTATAACATAGTAAAATTGCTGATCTGTAGCTCATTCCAAAGTGAGGCAATAGCTACCTTGAGGTTCTCACTGTTCAGTAAATCAATTGTAACTCAAAAACTATTGCATTTACAAAATTTTCTTTAAATATGTTATTCACCTACTTTTGGGTCAGCTATAACATAGTGAAACTGTAGACCTGTAGCTCATGGCACAGTTAAGCAATAGCTACTTTCAGGTTCTCACTATTGAGTAAATCAGTTGTAACTCGAAACTGTTGCAGTTAGAGAATTATGTGTAAATATGTTATTCACCTACTTGTATGTTAGCTATTACATAGTGAAACTGTAGACCTGTAGCTCATGGCATAGCTGAGCAAGAGCTACTTTCAGGTTCTCATTCTTGAGTAAATCAGTTGTAACTTGAAAACTTTTACATTTACAGTATTTTGTTTAAATGTGTTGTTAACCTACTTATGGATTAGCTATAACATAGTAAAATTGCAGACCTGTAGCTCATTGCAAAGCGGAGCAATAGCTACTGTGAGGTTCTCACTGTTGAATAAATCAGTTATAACTGAAAAACTATTGCATTTACAGAATTTTGTTAAAATGTGTTCACCTAGTTTAGGGTCAGCCATAACATAGTGAAATTGTAGACCTGTAGATCATGGTATAGCTGAGAATTAGGTACTTTAAGGTTCTCACTGTTGAGTAAATCAGTTGTAACTTCAAAACTTAAGTATTTAGAATATTTTCTTTAAATATGTTGCTTACCGTCTTTTCAGTCACCTGTAACATAGTGAAATGGCAGACCTATAGCTCATTGCTTAGCAGAGCAATAGTTACTTTAAGGTTCTCACTGTTGAGTAAATCAGTTGTAAGTTGATAACTGTTGCATTTACAGTATTTTCTTTAAATGTATAATTCATCTAATTGTGGGTTAGCTTTACCTTAGTAAAATTGCAGCCCTTTAACTCATTGCATAGCTGAACAAAAGCTACTTTGAGATTCTCACTGATGAGTAAATCAGTTGCAACTCGAAAACTATGGCATTTGCAGTATTTTGTTTAAATATGTTTTCCACCTATATTTTACTCCTTAACAGTTAATTTGGTACTTCACGTTTGAATACCATTTGCTGGGCAAATTTTTGTGTCCTTTTCTTCTTTCACTTCTACTCTGAAACTCAAAACACATAGTTAGCTGAGACAGAGCCCGTTCACAGGCACCGATTGCTTATTTGTGTATTTTTGTACATTTTAATAAAAGATTAAACTTTTATTTGATATACACATGAATATATAAAATATTTCAAGATTTAGTGGTGGATCAGATCACTGAATCAGACCCAAAAGCCTAGTACAAGTTACTCCTCAGAACTTCATCTGAGACGTCAGATTTATATTCCCATGAATGCACAACAATACCCAGCAATGTGCTTATGGGAGACCTGAGTACCCTGTGACTGGAACCCCTGTTCTTGACAACCCCACAGCATGCTTCTGTGACCCCTACCCAGGTACTGGGACTGGGATCGATGTCTGGGAAAACCCCACAGTATGTTCCTGAGACCCTGTGAAATCAGTGTCAACAGCAATGGGAGCTTTTCAATAAACTGGTTGTCACACAAAAAAATCCTGAGCTCAACTCCCCAACCCAAATTGCCTCCCAGACTGAGAATCCAGTATTCAGACATCTCCCCAGACTTTGAAACAACCAAGGTTGAAAAAGTTAAAAAAAATAACAAAAAAAAAGGACAAATCAAAACATAATTACACACGCTTGTCAGCTCATCATCTGAAGCATCCCCTCTCGGGCTAAAACTAATAATAATGATAATGAACAAGAAAAATCAAGGCAACCAATGCATCTCATGAAGTCAGGAGGGAATTGCCTGGGGTAGAGGGCCCCTTCATGTTATGAAAGAACTGGAACAGCAGGCCAGGTAAAATGTTTGCACCCTAAACTTCTTGGCAGTGTTCAACCAAGCAATTTCTGAATGCAATTACATTATGGAATGTTGTAGAGACAGCATTAAGTCAACCCTGAAAAGAGCTAAGCATCAGATTCAAAAGGGAGCTGACCCTGAGTGGGTCATGAAAACACTTATGATTTGTATGAGATTTATATGCCATGGGATGTTCTGGGCTCATTAGGAGAGACGCATTCAGGCCCTACAAAAGTGGCCCTTTTATGGCCTCAAGAGAGGCAGGGGTTGCTATGGCAAATGCCCCTACTCCTGGTAGCTCAGCCTCCTCAAGCAGAGGAAGCTTCAGTAGAACAAGCAGCAGGGGCAAGTTCAGACTCCATCGTAGGGGTAAGGGTCAGGGGAACTCGCACAGAAACAATGACTCGCACAGAAAAGAAGTCCCACAACAGGAGGTCACCTTATGCAGTTCAGGAGAGCCTGGATAGAAGAGAATTGTTCCAGCTCAGTATTAAACATTATTACGAGTGGTTACATGCTTTCCTCAAGTCGAGGCTAAGCAGACATCCTCTGATCATATCAGGATACAAAGACCCAACACAAAGACCTGTCCCTGGCCTCCTGTATCCACTCTCCTGAACAAACAGCCCATGGAAATAATGCAAAATACAAAGTCTCTTGGATACTACAGTCGCCTATTACTAGTTCTTAAAGCCATAACAAAATGGAGACCGGACTTAAGCAGGCTAAATCAATTCCTGAGAATAGAAAAGTTCAAATGGAAACTCCCAGAAGCAATAAGGGTATCTCTAAATACAGTGGAATGGGTGTCATCAATAGATCTCTAAGATGCTTATCTGCATATCCCATTTCACTCAAGATCAAAACTATCTGAGGTTTGTCCACAGATCTCAAATCAACCAATTCACCTCTCTTCTATTCGGGCTAGCACTGGCTCCTCAAGTATTCACTATGAATGTGAAGGAAGTAAAACTCGTGACCCTGTCAAGAGGAATATGGGCACCAATACTTGCATGATTGGTTGATCAGGGCTCAGTCAGGGTAAGCATCACACAATACAAAGGTTGTGGTGAATCTGACAGAATCTTTAGGTTGGATAATAAATCAAGACAAGTCAAAACTGACTCCTATTCAAGTGTTTTCTTTTATGGGATACAAATACCATCTAAATTCAGCTCTTGTTAAGCCCACTCAGGAGAGGTGTCCAAAATTACAGGCATTAATCCTCAGGATAAACAGCCAGTCTACCCTGACTGCAAGATGCTCAATGTCTAATCTAATCTAATCTACTGCTTTGCAGGTGCAATATCGTCCCCACATAGGGGAACTCAGTGTGCTAGCTTAACAAAAATCATTTATCGTAAGGAGAGTTGAGGGGCGTTCAAGGTCAGTGATCCAGAGTTGATCCTGATTCCATAGTAAACATTAAGTCTGTCCAGGAGAATGGTGTGGTCAATGGTATCGAATGCGGTGGGGAGATCCAGAAGGGTAAGAGATGTGACAGACCCTTTTGGGCATATTGAGAAGATTATCGTTGTGAATATTAAGGAGGGCACTTTCAGTAGAATGGTGTAGATACCGATTGGAAGGCAGTCATAAGGCTGGACAATGTCGCTCATTGGGTTGCTAACATCAACCAAAAATGTGATCCCAGAAGGTCACCTTTACATGAGACCCTTTCAGTGGCACCTCCAGGAGAACTGGAAATTTCCTCATCCACTTGACAGACACCATGGTAGCTCACCTGGACTGGAGGCAGAACCCCCTAATGTTCTCAAAGACACGGATCTCTACCACCAAGAACACAGCATTTAACTGTTTTCAGACATCTCAAACATAGGCAGGGGTGCTCACTTAGAGCACAACTGTGGTCAGACCTAGAAAGGTCATTACATAAAACATGTGTAAACCACAAGTTGCCACTATATCTCCCCAGTACCAGATCAACAAGCATGAAACATATATGCTCTGGATAAGCTGGTCAGGCCTTGTAGCATATGCATATCCTCCAACAGCTCTGCTGTTCAAAGTGGTACAAAAGGTCCACCACTGCAACTGCCTCCTCATGCTGGTAGCCCTGGGCTGGCCAGGCATGCCGTAGTTCTGGGATCTGGTACAACTATCAATAGAAATTCCGCTCCAGTTGCCTGCGTCTCCAACTCAAACAGTCAAGCAACCAGGTGTTTCACAACAACCCACAGTATCTGAACCTTCATGCTTGGTGTCTAAGAGTCAGGAGTCAACAACTACAAGAACAAAGCTTCTCTTGTGAAGTGGCAGGTAGAATTGCTGCCCCTCAAGGAAATCAACAAGAGCACTCAAAGTGGGCCCATTTTGAAAGATGGTACAGAGAAACTTCAGTGGACTTTTCCAAGCCTTCTACAAAACAATTTTAGACTTTTTTATGCTCTTGTTCCAAGACTTAATAGATGCCCGCCCACTATTGATGGTTTAAGTTTTCATAGAAATATTTCCAAGTGAAACTTATCTGTTTTAATAAATGAGCTTACACAGAAGTCCTTTGAACCCATGAAAGACTCTGATATTAAACATTGACACTCAAAACAAGTCAAACAACCTTCTTATTAGCCCTGGCTTTGGGCAAATGCTGTAGTGAAATCCCCGACTGGGATGCAAACAAGGTGTCAAACCTTGGTCAATGGGAAAATGTAGCCTTCTTCCCCTCATCTGACTTCATTGCAAAGAATCAGTTAGCCCAGGAAGGAGCACAAAGTGTGTCACCAGTGATTATTCCTGCTTTAACAAAAATAGTTGACAGACAGTTCAAACAAAACAGATCACTATGCGCAGTAGATGCCCTGAGATATTATTTGGATAGAACTAAAGATTTTAAAGGTGATAGATCCCTCCTGTGTATTTCCTTCAAGGAAGGTCATACAACAGACATTAGACCAGCTCCCCTGTCTTCATGGCTTAAAGAGACAATTTTAATGTGTTACACACAAGCAGACCAACAAGGCCTAGACTTGGGCCAGGGTAAAGCTCATGATATCAGGACCTTTGCAGCTTCCAAAGCCTTTTACGGTTGTGTTTCTGTAGACCAGATTATGCAGGTGTATCACTGGAAAGCACACAACCCGTTTACAAACTTAATCAGCGATAGTGTAACCTTGCAAGATAGAGCATTTTCAGGTGAATTGAGATTCACCTCTTCTTTCAAAATAAATCCAGATATCCAGAGACATATGCTGTCTCTAATGTGGCAAAATATATACATTATATGTTATTATTGTTATTGCAAGTTCTCAGTACCTTGTTAATTTGGCACTGTTACTTGGGGAGTCTCGTGTAGGAAAAGTGCACAGTTTAATACAAACAATTATAAAAACTTAGGTGGGGTTCACACTACAATCCGGGTTGACAGGGATTGAGGGTTGAAGCAGATTGAAGCAGATTCATCTCAATCCGAGTGTCCACACTACAGAGATTAATCTGGATTGGGAAGTGTCCAATTTTATGCATTTGAAACTGACTCTTTGTGTGCAGTGTAACAACTAATATAAGCCCAACACACTTAAGTGCATTGAAAAGAAACATAAAAGCAGCGAATTTTAAAACAACATTTTGTTATTGTAATATATAATTAATATTACACTTGCTATAATATAAAAAAATTACACACAGTTTAAAGTATCAGAGAACCATACAATTGTAGCTCTATTGGTTTATTTATATTTGTATAGGTATAATTTCAATTAGCAACAATATTGCAGGCTCTTTTATTCAGCTAAGTAGACACTTCACAGAAGTTATGACATGATTGCTTCTTTGACAATATCCTTTTCCATGGAGGGTGCCCTTTAACCTCCTTTTGTTTTAAAATAATTATCATAATAATAGCCATTTCAGCACCAAGTCAAATGATTACAGTACCAACATTCTCAACCCTTGTCAACCCGGATTGAGAGGGTTCACACTACAAAGGGGGTTGAGCCAATCTGCTTCAATTTGCTTCAATCCACCTCTTGAGTGGGGTTGAGATTTATCCTTGTCAACCCGGATTGTGAGCGTTCAGACTAGTCTCCAATCTGGCTCAATCTGTATCAACCCGGGTTGAATCACTAGTCTGAACGCCCAGTTATATACTCAAAAAAGTAGTTCAACTGACAAAATCACAGTCCCGGCTGCAATTCCTACCTCCTAATGGTGGGATTCAGTATTGAGTCCCAGATGATAAACTATTGGAGTGAAATAAAATTGAAAACTTTAATTAAATGTAGCTTTTTATAAGCTACAAGCTTACCATCTGGGACTCTGGAGAGTCCCCCCTGCCTCCCTGCTAAAATTGCAGCTGAGGGGTGAGGGGCATCTCGAAGAAGGAAGTATTGTGCATGCTCACTGAGCCACCACCCAGTGAGCACTGCATATGTTTATAAACGTTTATAAACATTGACAACATTTATCGATGAAATATCAACATTTTACAGCTGTAAAACGACCAAACTGGCTGAATTTGGGCAAACTGTGAAAGGTTGAAGGATCTGTAAATGTTCATCTATCAATGTTTAAAAACGTTTACTGAACTAATCAAATGTTTAAAAACATAAAGAAATGTTTTTGAAATCTTGTGATAAGAAAAAAAACACATTGATTTCATATTTTTAAAATATATATTTTCTTTACACATAGTTTAGCTAAAAAATTAGTGAAAATATACAGATTTCTTAAAACATTATAATTCAGAAATAGTTATATTAAACATCTCAGCATCTCTGAGCTTAAAAGAATAAACACCTTCCTTTAATATTATTAGCGCATAGATACTGTCATATAATTGCTTTTGTTTTTCTTGCTTTACTTAATTGGAAGAAGAAATCTGTCTTATGGATGGTTACAATTATATAATATAAGATTATGCAAACAATAATGAACATTCATTGAGCTATTTAAATGTACATGTATGTAAAATGACGTTGATTTACAGCAACAAACATTAATCAACCTATACAGATAATTATTGCTTTTAAAGCACCACTGCACATGTTCTTTCTTTACACCCAATTATAATATCCATCAGAAAACATACTACTCTTTAAATAAGACCCTTAAAACCATGGAAGAAACAAATAAAGTATAATAACAGTGTGTTAATTAATTTGCCTGCAAGCATCTCTGAGCTTAAAAGAATAGAGACATTCCTTTAATATTGGCCCATGGATACTGCCATGTAATTGCAGTTGTGTTTCTTGTTTTACTTAATTGAAAAAAAAGATTGTAATGTCTTATGGACAGTCAAAATTATATAAAATTATGCAAGCAATAATAAACATTCATTGAGCAATTTAAATGTTCATGTACATAAAATGATGTAGATTTACAGCAACAAGCATTAATCAACCTTGTGATCACAATTGTTTTCACAAGTAGGAATTTAAAAATGTGATTGACTGTGACAATTCAAGATGCATAACTATATTAATTATTCGGAATGTGTGTTAACTGCATGGGTACATTCATACACATTTTAATTTATCAACATACAAAAGGGGTTTATATTATAAACCTCAATAAACATTGTATTTTAACCAGTAACATTTATAAAGATTGATATATTTTTGCAAAAGAAATGTTGATAAACGTATTGAATCTAAATGTTTATGCCTGTTTTCATTTTTAAACCAAATATCAACCTTTGAATAGGTATGTTCATAAAAATTTATAAACTTATGAAATGTTGACTTAGAAAATGATTAACTTACAAGTTTTTAAATAACTTTTCATGAATTTATATTTTTGAAGGTTGGGCTCACTACTTTCACTTTGTGATTAATACTACCAAAAGGTTTGTTTAAATAAAATTAATTTTTCAGATACTGCCATTAATTGCCTTAAAGAAAATATAAAATTGAAATGTAAAGCAACATTTGGCTGTTTAAATGCATTTATTAATGTTGATGTACATTTACTGAAAGTGATTAACCTTGTCATATATTAACTAATGTCAATCAAAATGTCTGGTGTTGATGTGTTTAAATATTTTAAGATACACTCCTATTAAATGTAAAACACAAGACCAAAATCATTTGGTTTTCTAACCAGAGTGGTTAATTTGACACCTTCCGTATAAATATATGAATATGTATGTACATCAACATTGAAATGTTTATTTTCATTAATTATCATTGATTTAAATTATTAGCCATGAAATTTGATAAATATTGATTTTAATGTAAACTTAAACTTATCCCACATTTTAATGGTTGAAGTAGTACCATTAGTAGCTTCTTGCATACATCGAACTGATGTTTAGGAACATTAGAAAAATTTCTAATATTCATTTAAATTCACGTTTATTTTATGTTTATAAACATTTATAAATGCTTAGGTGTCATCAAAGATGGCGGTGAGCAATAATAGGGGATTTTAAGGAACTTATAAAATAATTATTCAACATATAACACTCAATAATAGGAATTGAATGAGCGCTCAATTTTTAAGCCACTATCTCTCAAGTTTAGACATAAAACTGATATTCTCATGCTTTGAGAGCCCTTCTTTATGATGTTATTTGTACTTTATAAATGGAAATTGTTGGTTTTTAACATTTATAAGTTTAGCATTAATAATGCAATCTTAAGCTTTAAAAACATTGATCAACATCTTAATTATATTTGTTGATCTGGTTTTCAAACTTCAACCAAATGTTAATCTGTCAGAATAAAATGTTTATAAGTATGTTTATAAGTGTTTATAAATGTTTATGTACTATTTAACATACTTACTCAAGTTTAAGTATTGGGTACTTTAAGAAAACATTAATAAACATTTTTAACCTTATGCTGCATTGATGATATTTGCATAAAGAAACATTTATAAACATTGAAATTTTTTTAATTCGTCAACGTTTATATACATTGCAAATACTAACATTGATATACATTTACAAAATAAACATTTATAAGCATTTTAAATCTAAACATTTACGCCTGTTTTCATTTTTAAACCTAATATCAACCTTCAATGTGTACGTCTATAAACATTTATAAACATATGAAATGCTCACTGGGCAGACAGCTGGGTACAACTATAACGCTCAGCTGGTCATTTTAACTCTTTTTTTCTAGAGTTTGCCACCTGAGATAAGCATTGAGTCCCAGATGGTAAGCTTGTTGCTTATAAAAAGCTACATTTAATTAAAATTTTCAAATTTGTAAAGTTGTTAAATATTAACAGATGTCAATAGTATTTTTGCTGTAATGTCATTTTCCCCCTAGGGATTTTTTGTGAGAGGGAAAACACCCTTGTTGAAGGCTCAGTGTCCTTTGTAAATAAGGGAAAATATACATAAAAAGTTTTCACTTGGCATCATGTACTAATACATATACAGAAAATGGATTTTACATCAGCTATTTCCTAACATGTATGAGTGCTCTATGTATAGAAAATGCATGTATACATGTGTGAAAAAGATTTGGTAAAATTTGGGCCTTATGCAAGGCTAGGGGAAAAAACATCATATCCTCAGACCCTTGAAATAATATTTCAATATTGGAAAGAGTATTTAAGCTTTTTGAATCTTTATATGTATATATCAGTTACCATCATATATAATAGACCTAACAAAAAATCTCAACTCACAAGATGGAGAGAAAGAGAGATATTGTGACATATACATATTTAAAGATTATCTGTTATTATGTCAAAAGACTTTGCTTTATTGCTTTAATTTTATTTTTAATTACTTTTAAACACATAAGCGTGAAATAATTCACTGTGTTTAGTTTAGGGTATCATCATTGGGTTTCTTTGCATCATTTTTCATTATTATTTCTATTATATTATCATTAACATATTTCATTTTTACCATTAATATTACTAATATTAATATTTTTTTTACTGAAAAAACTATTAAGAAACTAAGGCTAAAAAATGGATCAATAACGAGTGACCAAAAGACTATACTTGAAGAAATTAGGCATTTCTATGCACAACTTTTTGATGATAAGTCCACTAATGATACTGTTCCAGTAAGTGATTTAGATGATATTTTACATAGTGTAAAAAAAAATAAAGTGAAAAATGTTTCTATTGGCCAAAAACTTGAAACATCAGAGGTCACCCAAGCTTTAAAAGTGATGAAAAATAATAAAACTCCAGGTATAGATGGTATATCAGTCGATTTCTTAAAGGTGTTTTGGACTCAACTGAAATTTTTCGTCACTAGAGCTTTAAACTGTTGTTTTGAAAAAGGTAAGTTATCTTGTTGTTTAAGACAATCAGTAATAATATGTCTGCCGAAAGGTGAAAAGGATAGACAACTATTAAAGAATTGGAGGCCAATATCACTTTTATGTGTCACATATAAGCTTGCTTCCTCAGTTATATCCAATAGAATGAAGCCATATTTGGACAAAATTATAGAAAGATCACAATCTGGATTTTTATCTGGTCGAAATATAGCTGAAAGTACCAGGCTGATATATGATATTATGCATTTTACTGAAGTTAAAAATATAGATGGTATCTTGTTACTAATAGACTTTGAAAAAGCATTTGATTCTTTATCATGGAACTTCATGTATAATGTTTTGTTATACTTTGGTTTTGATGACCAACTAATCGATTGGATTAAATTATTTAATAAAGATGTTGAAGCTAGAATTTGTCAATCAGGAATTCTCTCAGATCCAATTGTGATTAAGAGAGGATGTAGACAAGGAGACCCAATATCATGCTACCAGTTTATTCTGGCAGCTGAAATCCTAGCCTTATTGATATCAATAAATCCTAATATAGCGGGCCTAAATATTGGAGGTATACACTATAAACTTGCACAATTTGCAGACGACACTACCCTTATTCTCGATGGAACAACTAATTCCTTGCAGGCGGCACTTAATACTTTGGAGATATATGGTACATTGTCAGGCTTGAAAGTAAATAGTGAAAAAACCAAAGTAATATGGATTGGTAAGCGAAAAAATTCTAAAGAAAAATTAAAAGTATCTGAAAAACTAAATTGGGGTGAAACACATTTTAGACTACTTGGCTTACAATTTTCAGTTAATTTGGAAACAATGCCTGATTTAAATTATAAAATTGCAATTGAAAAAGTCAATTCTACTGTGTCTCACTGGAAAAGGAGAAGCATTACACCAATTGGAAAAGTAACAGTAATAAAAACACTACTATTACCTCAGTTTAACCATTTATTTACTTCTATTCTAGTACCAGAAAAAATGTTAAATCAATTAAACACAATATTTTTTAAATTTATATGGGATGGTAAAGTAGAAAAAGTAAGTAGAAATACATTATGCAAAGACTATAAGGCAGGGGGGTTGAAAATGGTAAGTATATACCATTTTGAAAAATCACTTAAACTGAGCTGGTTTAAAAAGATAATCAATGAGACCACAAGTAATCCTTCACCTTGGTTTACACTATTGACCACAGATATAGGCAACTTAGAAAATTTAACTGTGTTGGGACCAGAATGGTTGGATTTGAAATTACGAAAAATTACCAACCCGTTTTGGAATACTGTTTTTCAATCCTGGATCCATTTTTGGCGAAAAAATACCCCTGAAAAAGTATCAGATGTGGTTTATTCTCCAATATGGTATAACAATCAAATATCGAAAGAGCTTCTATTTCTACCAAAATGGCATAAAAATGGTATACAAGTTGTTGGTGATGTGTTGGACAAGGATGGTGAAATCTTTACCAAGGACCAATTACAAAAATTATTTAATATTGATTTGTTGGATTTTGACTACTACAGAGTGAAGTCTCTTATACAGAAGTTTAAAAAGAAAGTAAAATTTGAAAAGCCTATCCATTTCCATAGACCATATATTCCAGCACATGTTAGAATATTATGTAATCATGTAAAAGGCAGCCGAGTCTTTTACCAACAGTATATTAAGGATTTATATAAAACTGACCCTTTGAGTCAGGATAAATGGAATAGAAGTCTATCTGTATCTTTAAGTAAAACACATTGGTTCAATATATACCAGGCTTGTTTCCACATTGTAACTGATAATTATACTAAATGGTTCCAGTATAGAATTCTTTACCAGATACTAGGAACGAGACATTATCTTTGTAAAGTGGGATTATCTAACCAAGGGCTTTGTAGATTATGTAATAATCATAATGAAACCATAACACACTTAATGGTGGACTGCCTCAAAACCAATGAGTTATGGTTAAACATTTACAATTGGATTAAAAACAAGCTGGGCATTGAATTAAAATTGGGCAATGTAGAAAAAATACTGGGATATTACATATATGACAGAAACTTCACACCATTGAATTTTGTCCTGTTAAATACTAGAAGGTATATATTTTGGTGTGCAAGAAAGAATCATAATTTAAATTTTTACTTATTGCAATCTTTTTTAAAAAATTGTCTTTTTGAGGAGGAAACTTTAGCAAAATTGAACAATAGGATTGCAAAATTTAATCATCAATGGGAGACTTGGAGGCTTTTATTCGATTAGTATTTTAACTTTGGTAACAGTTTAGTCCTACTTTATAGTTATTTCTTGTCAGGTATTTGGTTTATCATTATGTAATTGTTAAATACAGGTCTGACATGTACAGTAGAATTGAAGTGTCAAGTACTTTGATATTGTTTATAAAATGTATGTACCATGGACATCATTTCGGCATTGTCCACTTGTCAAGTACACAAGAACTTTGCAATGGAACTGGTAAATGTTTTCAAATGATTGGAACTTGAATAAATCTGTAGTTATATATTATTCCTTTGAAATGCATATATTAATTAGTGTTTTGGTTAAAAAGAAAATATATAATTCTTTGCACACGTCTGATAACAACACTATCACTGAAAGTTGTAAATTATGTAAACTACTTTGTTTCTTTGAAAGGTCATTAATGCTTCTATAGATTACAAAGTGTAAAATGAGGATCCTATCTGCCGGGTAATCTTCATTTCATTTGGAAAAGGCAGATACCAAAAAGAAATAAAAATAAAAAAAAAAAAAAAAAAAAAAAAATATTACATGCACAGTCTGTTTCATGTGAAGAATACAACTGACAAAAACAGATTACAAATCAAATTACATACATATTCCATTCAGAAATAATTCGATAAGTTTAACAATATCTATATAATTACATAACATATATGTATTAGCATATGCTTTTAGGTTTAACTTAACTCCATTTAAAAAATTATATTTTGACACACTATTTTCATTATTGCTGTTGACCCATTCTTTAAAAACACAATATTGAACTACAGCTAGTGCCCAGTCAATATTTTTATTTTGATACCCCAGTATGTGGTTTTTCAGACTGCATTCTATGTTAAGCATAGAGTAAATTCTCACCCACATAGTTTTCTTATATGGACACTGAAAAATCAGATGCTCTACTGTTTCTGTTTCTCCACACAGTTTACACCTATCATCTGGTGCTTTCCCCCACTTGTACAGTTTTTTTCTACAAGGTAGTATATTACTTAAAGGTCACAGGAACAGAATTTTTTTTTCCTTTAGTGTTGTGGTAGGGAGGAAACATATCCAAAACATCTATTTAGAAGTAATAAAACACACCACAAACAATCACAGCAGTAAATGTTTAGCTGAACAAGCACATGTGCTTCTCAAGGCCAATCCAGGCTGAAGCCTCTCCGAGTGTCTGCACTTTGAGTGACGTCAGAGCTACTAAACAAACTTTTCTCCACTCCATGCTTTATCATGTGTTTATATAGGGAATCACTCCAAGCTTGTCCCAGACATATAACATTTCCAACTTAATTGACATTTTTAATCTACATTACTATAAAAATAGGCAAATATTATAATCACTAATTATATTTGCAAATGTAAAATGATTTCCTTCTTCTTGAAAATGTTATAATAGAACTAATGACATAAGTCCTAATTTTCATTCTGGTACTTTGACTGGGATCCCTTTCACTTTGTTTTTATTTTGCTTTTCATTGCATGTTTTATCATAGTGTCTGTTGTGATGACCTGTATTTCATACTACTGACTCTGTTTATAGTTTAAGGTGAGAGTACTGCTGGATAGTTTTCCAGTGTTATTTCAGATTTAATCTAAAACACACTCATAAACATTAGGTATATCTACTTGGACCCATCATTTATGTCATAGTTTGAGGAGTTTGTTGTCATACTTGTGGGATTTTGTTTGTAGAAGAAATAAGGTATTTCTAAATTTAATGAATAATCAGTGCATACAGATAGAATTGTAACTCTAACACAAGCAGTGAATATACAAAAGTTAATTTGGAATATAAAACAGAGCCATATTTTCATGAGCCATTGAAAAGTAAAGTTCTAGTGAAAGCTAAAGTGTTTCAATCAATGATAATACAGGAAGGTGGTTAGTGGTTCACTTGTTATATATATTTAAAGTAGCTTATATCTTTTGAAAATTTTTATGACATTCATAATTACTGTAATTTACCTCAAAATGACATTTCTTTTTGGACATGAATCTCAGTTAATATACTCTCAGTAAGTGCTTATAAAATAAAATATGAAATGTCTTTTAACAAACACAGATGAGGGGTCTACAAATGGATATGGCTATTTTCATGTAAAACAGAGCCAGCTTCTTATCTCTCCAGCTCTTTCTAAAGTGGCGCTGTGAAATCATGCTCTATAAATCAATAATTAGAGGCTGTGAGTTATTATAAATCTTTAAAATCTTTACCACCACTTCTTTCTACTAGTTTGATATAAAATTACATGTAGTTCAACAGTTTTGTGTGTACTTCTATCTCATTATTATTCTTCAGAATAATCATATTTGAATTTACCACTTGATTAGTGATAGTTAACTATTAGCTCAAAAACTTCCCATATATACTTTCCACACACTACTCATAATTGATAAAAATATATAAAAATATAAATCCTTTGTAAAAGAGAAAAAAGCCTTCCCACAAGCCTTGTTACAACACCAAGTAAAACACATAACCATTCTGTCAGATTATCATTTGTAAAACTATAAAACTAATACTATAATATATTGTGTGATTAAATTCTAACTATGACAATGACTACAACACTTTACTGTAGTAGATTTTCAATTTTATAAACAACAGTACATGTATGAAAGCCTGACTCAGCTAATAACTGTGTACATTTGGAGGGAAATGTTTAGTAGCTATTACGTGGCATTGAAATGCCTCACGGAAACCACCGAGTGCAGAGGTTTGTTTACTTGTTAATTGAAGAGAACTGGGAAGAAAGAAAAAACCACACACAGCAGTTTTCTACACATAAATAGGCTTGGGATAGGTTTTTATGTTTATGCTTCTGTGTACTGAAGAATATCCTGTGACCTTTAAAAGTTTGTAGTTATACTCACATATTTTTTTGTCTGGGATACTTTTAACCTTTAAAATATGTACCGGTGAGTAACTATAGTTTTGTATGTTGAGAAGTTTATTGTAGTAGTCCCAAGATTGGTACTAACTGTTTTTGTATTATCTTCTGATAGTGATCTTTGGTCGATATAAAATTAAGTTTTTTAACACTTTGTATCTGGCTGGTTGGATATGAAGAAAAGTTCTTGGTCAAGAGTTTTCTTATAGCATATGAAATCTGATATAATTCACTTAAATAGTTTGTCTTGTTTAACAATTTATTAAAAAGGTATGAATTACATATTTTACCTTCAATAATCTTTAAGTTACTTACAGTAATAATCCCACTTTCAATCCATTTTGGAAAATACAGTATCTCATTGTTTTTATTTAAGATCTGTTTATTTCCCCAAATACAAATTTCTTTTATGTCAATATCATCAGTCTTAGCTTCATACTTAATATTTCCATGAATGTATCCCTCAATAACTTGTTTATAAAAAGTGGGAATACGATTAAAACTCTGATACCTGCTAATGTTAGGCTCAGAAAGGAGATCTATAATTTCCAGAACATGTAGTTTTTTAAAAATACAGGTTGGAATATAAGCCCAAGTGTCATCCTTGCTTGCATTGCATAAACGTTTTACCCAGGAGGCTTTTAATGCATGGAAATAAGAGTCTACTTCAATCATTTTAGCCCACCTTGTTCAATATTACCTATAAGTGTGTCTTTTTTAACTTTAGCAGTATTACACCATACAAAATTGATAAACATTTAATTTACGGCTTTAACAATCCAATCTGGTGTATAGGAGTTTAATGCTACAAATGATACAAGAGGAAGCGCCAAGGCTTTAATGATCAAAATTTTGCCCAAAAGTGAGAGAGATCGTTCCCTTCACATTTTCAACATCCTTTCAATTTTATTTATTTTATCTGTCCAGTTCCTTTCAATACAATATTCTCTGTCATGCCTCACATAGATTCCTAAACTTTTAATGTTATCTATACATTCTAAGTTATCAATATTTTTATGTTTCCCATTGAGTGTTCCTAATAACATAATTTTAGTTTTATCCAGGTTTAATTTTAACCCAGCTAACTCTCGAAATTGCTTCATTCTACCCAACAGTGAGGCCATTTGATCAGTGTCTTCTAATATTATGACTGAATCATCTGCATATTGAGATATTTTGTATGTTTTTGAGCTATAGGGATTTTTTATTTCAATTCCTTTTATTGAATTGTCATCTCTTAAAATGGTAGACATAATTTCAACTGCAAAAATGAAAAGCAGAGCTGATAAAGGACACCCTTGTCGGATTCCTCTTGACATATTAAAGCTTTCAGATAGCCAGCCATTGTTTTTTGTGACAGCCTCTGGTTCTGTATACAGAATACTAACCCATTTTTGAAAAACTGGACCAAAATTGAATTTTTTTACTACTTTCTGAAGGAATTTTCACTCTAAACTGTCAAATGCTTTCTTAATTTTTGTTTATTTGGGGTTTAACGTCGCTTTCAACACTGTACAGGTCATAAAATGCTTTCTTAAAATCTAGAAATAATAATACCCCCTTTTTATCAAATTTGTTACAGTATTCAATCAGATCTTGTACAGTTCTAATGTTAAATCCTATAAATCTATTTTTAATGTACCCAGTCTGGTCATTATTTATTTATTTATTTTTTTTATTTATTTGGGGTTTTATGTCGCTTTCAACACTGTACAGGTCATATGACGACGGGTAGTTGGAAGGGCAGAGGGAACCAGTACATATAGTTCGCTAGGGTTCTGTACTGTAAACTGCCGACCAATGGCAAGCAACTACCAGCTTTCCCACTTACGGCCATGACGGGGATCGAACCCCGGCCGCAGAGGTGGGAGGCTAGAGTGTTACCACTCTGCCACCGTGGCCCCTGTTGTATGTTAGATGTTATTTTATAATAATACATACACCCCTAGAGTGACATGAATCAGTGAATGAGTGCACTACTTGCCCTTCCCACATTCTATTAAATTTTTGTACAAAGTCTTGTGTGCAGTATGTTTCTTGCAGCCATACAATGTCAAACTTCTTATCTGTAATCCATTGAAATAATGCTTTACGTTTATCTCTATTTCGTAAACCTCTTACATTTAAGGAAAGGATATTTAATTTTTCCATTTTCCTATTTCAGCAAATTTTGTATTTTACATTTTAGAAGGACCAAATTAGCATTGGTAGAACTAGTTAGCGGCTATCTTTGCCTGTTTATCTCTGAATGCTGTGTCATCCTTATCAGGAGAGGATGAAGCCTGTCTCTTTGTTGTGAAGAAGTTTCTGATACTCATTTTGACCTCAGGTGTCAATCTTGCATTTTCTGCACCTTGATCCTTCTTTGCTGGAACGCTGGAAGATCTGATTGCTGCTGTTACTTTTCTATTATTTCTATGAAGTCTTTGTGTATCTGTTCCTGTTACAGGAGTTGCCTTAGTGGCATCATCTTCTTGTTTGGCTGTGGGTATGACCTGTTGACTTTCTACAGCTGGGCACTGTGACTCTTTGTAAAGGAATACACTTTCATTTTAAGAAATGTCTTGTTCATTCATTGGACTGTTAGATGATGCCATCAGATTTTTGGAAACAAATTCTGATGACAGTTGACATGCACTGCGCAGTTCCATCATGATCTTGCCCAGTTCATTCAATCCTGGATAGTTTCCTGGTATCGTATTAATGGTTGCGTCTGGTGACAGTTCACTGGCAAAGAAAAGGTCTCCAGTTGCTTCTACTAATAGTTTATTTCCTGTTTCCATCAGCGCATTACAGAATGCTTCACATGAGTCCATTTTTAACTTGATCAGCTCAGTCATTATGTCCAGCTTAATAATATCCCAGGCTTCACTTTCTGGAATCTCCTTTGAGATCAATTTGGCATCCTTTTCCTGTTTTTGCCATGTATATCTTCTTCGCTGTCGAAGTCAATCTCACAATGATAGAAGTCGGAGAAGATTGAGGGTGATCTGAAAGTAATGGTGCAGTCCCTGTAATCTGGTTCATAGTAGGGGCACTCTTCTGTCAACTCTTTGTGTCCTTGTTGTCGACACACTTTGCATTGCTGTTCTGCTTTCTTTTGACTTACATGGTACAGTTTACACCTCAGGACTCCAATCCTCACAGACTTGGGTAATGGGTCTTTCAAAGGAGCCTTTGCATAACAGAACCTGTCCCCATTCTTGAAGTTTGACCATCCACCAGTAGGCTTCCTGGCTCTGCTAAACTTCACATCACCGATGATTTCATATCCTGGAAAAGAAGTTATGAGGTTGTACACATCTTCATTCTCCACAGACAAAGGCAGATCTTGTATGGTGATCTTCTTGGTTTGGCCACGATTTTGTCTTCTCATCCCAAATGGATTCTTGTCATACATACACACAGTCCTGTTTTGTATACTAAGATTTCTGGATAGAAGAGTTGCTCTAGCTTTTGGGGTGCTAACGTAGAGCTTCCACAATCCTCCGACCTTCTGGGCCCCTTCAATCAAGCTTCTATCAATTCTGTTAGCTGCAGACATGCAGACCTCATAACTACGGAATTCATTTTTCTCTTCTAACAGGCTCTGGCATAGCCTCTTTGTGCAGAAAGAACACAGGTTGCATTATTGCCATACTTTAGTACAATAATGTATAATTTGTTTGATAATATTTAAACTTCTCAATTGGTGTTCTCAGAACAATACAACCACAATATTATATACAATAATTTGTAGTATACAGCAATGTCAATGCTGTAGTAAGATGTTTGATTAATATGGTAGTTAATCTTTTTTTTCTTCTTTTGTCATATCCATTTATAAAATATACCATTTGCACACAAAGAGTGTACTGATCTGTCAAAGATGAACATTCCATAAGCTGCAAATGCACAAAGTCTTTATTTATTTATTGTTTCTTTATGACCCCAGTGTGACTGATAAGAGGGTGCCAGGGGTAAATCTGACCAGCTATATAGACTCGGTTCATATGGTTTCCTATCACCTCTCAATACACTTAAACCTCTAAAAGCAATAATAAAGGAGATAAAAGCCAAAACCATAAAATCTGCAATTTTATGGCCCATGTGTAACCCACAAGGGGGCGCCAGCAGGTAAATCTGACCAGCTTTCTGTACTCCCTGTATATGGCATTCTATTACCTTCCAATACATTCAAAACATCCAAAAGCAAAATTAAAGGAGGTAAAAGCCAAAAACATAGAATGTGCAATTTTATCACACCAGTTTGACCCATAAGGGGCAGCCATGAGATAATTCTCACCGAATATATAGACTCCCTGCATATGGTTGGTTTCCTGTTAGCTCTCAATACATGCAAGAGCTCTAAAAGCAATAGTAGAGATGAAAGCCAAAACATTTTAGGGGGTAAATCTGACTGGCTATATACACTGTTGCATGCTTGTGCTTTCCTATTGCCTCCCAACAAATTCAGAACCTCTAAAATCAATAATGAAAGAGTTATAAGCCAAATACTCAAAATCTGTAACTTTATGACCCCAGTTTGACCAATAATGTGGGGCCGGCCGGTAAATCTGAGCAGTTTTTTAGACTCACTGCATATGGTTTCCTATTACCTTCCAATACATTTTATGGTTTTAAATACAACAGATAAGGAAATATTAGGGTGGGGGTTCTGATAATTTTAAGCTGATTAATTGCCACCAAGTAAAAATAAACGCTTCTAAATTGTTCAATTATGGTCTAATTGCTCGTAAAATCTAATCAGCTTGAGATTTTGATAGTATTGACATGTATTTAAAATAACACCCTCTGTTACATATATAGGCACTGTGACAGTGCATTTTTTAATCTAAGCATTATGTGTACGTATTAACATTTAAGGTAATGGAGTTATTGATTTTTTGTGTTATGTGGTATTTATAGACTGGGGGAAATCCCTCTAGGCTTCTTTAACCTCAGTGATAATATTAACTGATTTGGGGAAACCCTTCAGGCTGGTTTCTAGAACTTTCTCACTTGTTCTGGTGACAGATATTACTTTCTAGTTAGTTCAATAACATTCTAGACATTTCCATAGCTATATATAAGTGCTGTACATCTGACCAGAGATGAACATAGTATTCGCTGGCTATAAGGAAAGCTACATGTGTCTTACAACTGATATCAAGTGGATATAAACTTCTTGTGTTGTGAACTCTTGTTGGGGTGAACAGGATATAGTGTCTGGATCTACCAGAGAGTAGATTTGCTGTACTTTGGATACCTTTTGCATCTGCATGTAGTGTGTGGTTCTACCTGAGAGTGGATTTACTGCATTTTGGACATTGTCCATATCTTGGGGCGGACAGTATAGTTGTGCACACTCTCTGAATATGTTTATTTTGTGTGATTGGACATCGAAAGGATCACAGGATGACATCACATTTTGTGTTATTGAATACTAAACAGATCAAAGGATACAGATATCTGTGTGTTAGTGGACACTGGACAGATCAACGGACAGATCACAGGGCAGATTGCTGGATACAGTGGACCAACTTAACTGTCAGTTACAGTGGCCAGGTCAAATTGGTTTCATTATTGTATCATTTTTTATACCATTGAGAGCATCCCAGTTGATTGTAATCATTAATTTTAATTGTTAAATAGATTTGTTAAGTAAAACTTTTTGTCTTTTCCTGTTGCAATTTAAAAGCAACCAGGGTAATTGCAACTGTGCTTGCCCTGTGACCATAACACCCTTCTACAGTAAGTAGTCTTGACTGAGCAGCGATGACGAGGGGGTATACCCCAAAAACCTATTTTTGATCATGAGTCCTTGATAAAGGTCAAATGTAAGCATGTGGAAAAATTTTCCCAATGTATACAAGTGCTAAAACTGGCAAGAGTCTGCCCACTAATAAGGGAGATTTTCAAGGGAGATGATAATGCGGTGGCAGTGGAAAACTCAAGATGAAAACATCAGTAGCCTCTTCAGGGGATGCTTAATTAAAAGCAGGCTTGTAGTTCTGTAGAACATAAGAGTGGAGTGACATTGGCCTGTTTGAAAAAATGTTGGGCATTTGCCTTGCATTGATGCATTTATTTTTGTTACAATAGGCCTGATAAAGATATCCGTCATAAATAACATTTTAATCGATATATGTCGTTCATAACATTAAATAAGTTAAAAGTAAGTTCAACAAAAGTAAGCAATTTGAACTTTTAATGGGTAACAGTTTGAAACCTAAGCAATAACATTAGTTAAAATAAGTGGCATCTGTTTAAGTATTTTAATCTAATTTAAATTGATCAACCGTCCTCACCTAGAAGTATTTACCCCAGTCACAGATTTTATTCCCCTGGTTTATCAGTCACAGTTTACTTTTACAAAGTATGATAATCAGAAACCATAATAGAAAAAAAAGGCAAATTTCTGTGAACAAATCATGGCACTATTTTAACATTACAAAACAGTTTCTTAGTTCTTATGTGTCGGAGTCAATTTGTGACTCTCCTCCAGTGTTTCCTACATGTTGCCAAGAGGTGGGTTACAGGCCATACCACAGAGGACACAATTATAACACTGCAGTGGCCTGATCATCTCAGTTGAATGAGACTGTAAACATGCTGACCACCTGAGTGAGGAGATTTTCGAATTTTAGCCATGACATGTACCTAGTAGGGACCAGACGGTATCTCATCTATGCAAAACCATTCTGGTTCAAGGATATCAGTGGTAGTTCATCAAATTGGGGAGCTCTAGAGCTGTGGTCGGAGGGACGTAAGGGGTGTGCTGGTTATAAATATATTTATTTGGTCAGTACACAATTTTTGAGATGTTTTACCCTGTATATGCTTCTTGATGTACTCAACCTTGGCGTGTTGGCATTTTCATTGGCATCTCCTTGTATGGACATAATGGTTTGAAACTCTTCCACATATAATCAAAGGTGAGGTGTGGTGACAGGTGCCACACCTGGCTAACATTTATTTATTTATTTGGGGTTTTACGTCGCTTTCAACACTGTACAGGTCATATCACGACAGGTAGTTGGAAGGCCAGAGGAAACCAGTACATACAGTTCGTTAGGGTTCTGTACTGTAAACTGCCGACCAACGGCAAGCAACTACCAGCTTTCCCACTTGAGGCCGTGCCGGGAATCGAACCCCGGCCTCAGAGGTGGGAGGCGAGAGTGTTATGACTCTGCCACCGTGGCCCCCCACCTGGCTAACAAACCAATCAGAAAAGTGGTGGGGCCAAGAGGAAAAGAGTCTTAAAGGTCAAATGCTTCAAAGAGGACTCTTTAATTGGTTCAAAAGGAGCCTTTGTCAGCTGGAGCAAAACCAGGGAGAGGTTCCAGGAGGGGATTCGCCTGCGGCTTTTGGGTCTGTCTCTGTGGAAACTTTCCAGGAGACAAGTGAGATTTTCATCTTTACTGAAATTAATGGGCGAGTTTCCCAGTTTATCAGCAATGGCTGATCAATGGTGCTGGGCTACAACTTCCTGTCCTGAAATAGGTACATAAGGAAGTCAGCAACTTACTTTACTGGGGGTGCCCTGAAGTCCACCTGATTGCTGAAGCACCACTTTGTAAAAATGGTCCACTTTGCCTCATAGACTGATCTGGTTGATCCTCTTTGAGGAGCCTCAATTCTTGCTGCCACTGCCTCAGAGAAGCCCTGCTCCTTGATTGCTGAGGTTCTAGGATTTGTCAGATTTCTGTGAGGGATCTGATTGAAGGGCTGAGTCAACAGGTTGGGCAGGCTCAGTGGGATATGGCTGGATATGGCCACTAGATCCCAAAACCAAGGCATGTTGGGCCACCCCGGAGCAATCAGAATAATTCTCTTGCATGGGGAGTCCTGCAACTTCTCCACCACTTTGCCCAATATGGGTGCTGGTGGGAAGGCGTATGCGTCCAGATCCTCCCATGGCATAATGAGTGTATCCACTGCTGAGGCCAGGGGATCCGGTACTGGTGACACAAAGAGAGGTAACTTGTTAAACCTCGTGGCAAATAGATCTGAGGCCGGTGCCACCTGCTGCATATCATTTGAAAAACCTCTGGAAGGAGGAACCACTCTGTCTGGATGGTCTGGCCTAGCCTGGATAGTTTGTCTGCTACCAAGTTCAACCTTTGAGAATCTCTTGCCTTCTGGTACACCAGGTCACGATTCTCCATAGTAGAGCACAAAGTGGGCCCGACCTCATGCCTCCTTCCTTGTTTATATATGACACTACTGTGGTGTTGTGTGTTGCTACTTTTCTTTTGATGCGTCTGTAAACATTTGCAGAGCATGTCTGAGTGTATGTAATGGTTGAACTTGAAGCACATTGCTTTCCTCCAGCCACCATTTGTAAGTGTGGGTGCAAGGACCTGGAGATTGGAATGATCTTCTCCAGTGATTCCGGTACTCTCCAGTTGTTTTTTAGATGCCACTGAACAGGTGTCATGTGTAGTCGGCCAAGGTGAACTTGCTTTTCTGTGGCTGTTAACAGACCTATCAGGGACATGAATTGTCAGACCAGACAAGCAGGTCAGGATAGCAATGTCAGTATTTTTTCTTGAAGGTTCTTCCACTGGCCTGGTGTAGGTCGGACCCGACCGGACCTGATGTTGAACTGGTAACCTACGAAGTCAAAGACCTGTTTGGGTTCCAGTTCAGATTTCTCCAAATTCACCAGCCAACCCAATTCCAGACACATTTGTACTAATCCTTGTGTATGTATGAGACAAACTCGGTGGGACTCACCAACCAGTCGTCTAGGTATTGGTGGATGCTTAAACCCTTGTGTATGGCCATCAGTTTTTCCTCCTTTGCTACTACTGTAAACTCCATGGGGGCTGTGGACAGGCCGAATAGCAGTGCTTTGAACGGATATGTTTTGTCCTGGATATGAAATCTTATATATTTCCTGAACTGTTCCTGTATGGAAATAGGCACCCTTGCAATCTACTGAGCTTACCCACTCCCCTTGTTGGATGGAGGTCCTGACGGTTTCAGGTGTCTCCATTTTGAATTTCTCCAGCTTGAGGAATTGATTTAGATTGCTCAGGTCTAGACTAGTATAGGTCTCCATTTGTTGTTTGGCTTTGGGACCAAGAAAAGTGAGTTGTAAAACCCTAGAGATTGATTTGTGACCAATTCTACTGCGTTTTTCTCCAGCAGGTAGAGGTTCCTGTGAGGATTGGCATAGCAGCTTATGATGGTAGGGGACCTTTTCAAGTATGACCGGATCCGAAAGGGGAGGATGTAGCCTTGTTTTATCATATGAAGAACTTTTGGTCTGGCTCCCAGAGTTTCCCAAGTTTTCCAAAAGGTTTGAAGTCTGGCCCCTACAGGCAAGTTTGAGACAGCATGTTGGACATTTGTTACAGGTTTTACAAAAGACAATTGATTGACACAGGAAACATCTTTCACATTTTTAATGTGACTTTTGGATAGCAGACTGACACGCTGGGACTTTCTTTTGTCAAAGCCTGGGTGCAGTAGGTGCTAGATTTGCAACAACTGAGTTTACAAGTGTCTTTGAATACAATGTCTTTGGAACTTGAACAGTACTTAAAGTCCTCTTGCTTCTGGCCAGCAATCCCACACTCAACATGTTTATACAGTAATTGTCATTTACAAGACTGCTGTCTTGGCCGGTCTGGATGAATAAAATGAAGTCTTCCCTTTACTTCTCTTGCCCTTGTATGTGCTGATGTTTTTCCAGGCCAGTTGGTCAGATCTCTTAGTGTCCAATCTTTTGTCTGAACGTTCATAAGGGTGATACCGACCCTTCTTGTATGTTCCAGATCTACCCTTATTGTCATAGTTTGAAATGTCCTCCTCGGACTTCTTAAGCACACTGTTGGGGGAAGAGGGTAGAGAGTTGCAGAGGAGCAGTTCTCAGTGCATGCCAAGGTATCCGGCTTGATTCCAGTCCTCATGTGTGACAGGTACGAATCTCTTCTGAGAAGAGTTAAATTAGTCATTGAAACAAAAACAAAGTCACTGAGATGCTCCATTGTCTTGGCCATGGCTTGACTTATGCTGGCATTAAAATCCATCAAAAATTGTAGTTCGTCACTGGCCATTGCAACTTTAGAGACAGACTTCCCTTTGCCTTCTGTCCAGATCGCTTTAAGTTGCTCTTGCATCCCTTGCTGTACTTTGAAGAGACAATGGTTAAATCTGGCTGCCTGATTACAGATCAGTGATGCTTCTGTAGCTGACTTCTCCCACTTTTGCAAACTGTCCTGAGAGATAGGGCGCGACTGGGGTGGGTTTAAAGCCTGTCTAGCAATTCTCATATAAGAACTGTTCAACCTGGAAGCGTCTGAACTCAATGAGGACACAGTAGTAGAGTCTCCTTTGCGGTCAAAATACAGCCCGTACCACTTGGCTGGGACTTCGCTGGTTTCGAAAACTGGTCTTTCATCAAACCACTGGCTTCAGAACTGCTTGAGGGATAACCCTCAACCAAAGTGATGTTCATCTTGCCAAGCTTCCTGCAAAGCCAGTCGTCTGCAGGCATCTGTACTGAGACCTTCCCTGGAGTCTGGACTTTATGACCGGCAAAAGGGTTGTCGTCAGAGTTACTAGTACTAGTGTCCATATCTGGAATGTGGTTCCAGCCCATGTAAGACCGAATCCCCCTCATTGTCTCTCTGTAGGTTTGTTCCTCAGAGACGGATTGGTCTGTGTCGGTGAGTGTCACATCCTGGTCATCCGACAATTCCCCTTCCTCAACAAAAATGTCTACAGATGGCCGGTCTGATGAGATGCTATCAGAGTCTGAAAAACTGTCTTTCCTGGTCGGTTCTACCATCTACTAGTTGACTGTTTCTTCAGGACAGGGTGGTCGGTATCAGAAGATGTAACAGGTTTTTTCCGGTCAGACTTCTTAGGTCGGTTGGATTGCGATGAACTGGCAGCTTGTTTTTTGGTAGAAACAGGGTTGGTGGTCAGTCGGTCAGCTGGCTTGAGAAGAGGTGTAGTTGGTCTAATGAAAGGTTTAGCATTCTTGCTCAGGTCGGTCGGTGGGGAGTGAGCCGGTGTCACCTTGATAGTCTGGAAGATCGGCTCTTCTCTAAAGTTCTGGCCAACAGTAGCACCTAACCGGTTAAACAGGTCCGACCACTTCTTGTCAAGTTCATCATATCTGGCATCAGTAGAGGGTTTGGTCGGTCGGTGCTCTGAAGACTTGGCTGGTTTCTCTGAAGCTTTCACCGACTTTGAGGTTGAAGGCTCGTCTTTCTCCATTTTGTTCATCTCTACCAGTGCACTCAAACCAGGGGACTTTACAGTGCCCTGGCCATCCATGACCCCCACTACCGACACTTGCCGGGTCCACAAGGGTGGGACTGAGAGTGACTAAAGATGTTGATTGTGTCTTTACTGGGAGTGGCAGCTTTCTTAGAATCCTGCTTTTCTTTCTTTAACTGATAAGATGGGGTAGATAGCTGGAATTTCTGGTCAGAAGTGAGCAAATTACAAAACTTACAGTCTGTATCTGGCTTTTCAACACATGGGTCCTTTCCCTTGCCCTTATCGCGACAACGCGCACACTAACTGTGGGAATCAAACCCAGCCATTAAGTGGCCACATCCACCACGCTTCACACCTGGTGATGCCATAACAGTCTATACACTCCCAAGAATCTGTTAATACAAGTTTCTGAACAAAAGAGTTCCAAAGAACTGGGGCATAGTGACTGAAAAAATTACAAAAGTGTTTGATTTATGAACTCTACCGTCGAAAGTGGGGGTATGAAGGAACTTAAGTTTTCGGGTGCTTCGGTTTGTATTTCTGGAAGAGGTGTTGGGGTGAATTAGATTTCTAAAACCAGGTAAACTGGTTGACCTTGGTTGAGAATTTTGTATATAATGAGGCCTATTTTAAATTGTACCGTGTACCTGACTGGAAGCCAATGGAGTTTTTCAGTTGAGGGGTAATGTGAGAAAATTTACAGGAGCAGGGGACAACCCTGCAGAGTCAGTTTTGGACTAACTGCAATCTCCTTAACTCAAAATCAGTGAGTGATAAGAACAGGGAATTGCAACAGTCCAATCTGCTGCTCACCAAAGCATTTGCTAAAATAACTGATGTTTTGAGGTCTAGAAGGGGACAAATTCTATAGAGGTCTCTCGCATGAACTCTGGTGGACTTTATGACCTGTAACACATGGTCTGAGAAAGTGAAATTGGAATCGAACACCACTCCGAGGTTCTTGACACTTTGTGCTGGTGAGACCTGATTACCAAGAATACAGATTGGAAAGTGAGAAAGGAGTTGTTTACGGTTGTTTTTGGAGCCTATCAGAATAAACTCGGTTTGTCAGGGTTCAGTTTTAATTTATTTGTGAACATGAAATTTTAAATGTTGTTTAGGCAGTTCTTATAGAGTTCAGTTTGTATAGAGTGGGAGAAATTTGCAGTTCTTATAGAGTTCAGTTTGTACAGAGTGAGAGAAATTTGCTAGCGAGAGTGTTATGTATAACTGCGCATCATTGGCGTAGAAGTGGTAGTTAATACTACTGTGAGAGTGAATGATTGAGCGGATTGGGTTAGTGTATAGAGATAAAAGAATTGAACCAAAGTTAGATTTATTTATTTGTTGTTTTATGTCGCGTTCAACAGCCAGGGTCATTTTGCGACGGGTAGTTTACAGGTGGAGGAAACCAGTGCATACTGCACTGTAAACCACCGGGCATCGGCAAGTAACTACCAACTTTCCAACATGAAGCGCTCGGCCCAAGATTTGAACCGGCAGCCTCAGAGGTTGGAGGCGAGAACTCTAACCGCTACACCACCGAGCCCCCTAAGAATTGAACCAAGGACGGAGCCCTGGGGACCCCATACTGGAACGCATCAGGATGCGAGTGTGCTACCTACCATGACCGAGTGCGTCCTTCCTGACAGGTATGATTTGAAACAGCCGAGTGCTAGTTCACTAATTCAATAGTAAACATTAAGTTTGTCCAGGAGAATGGTGTGGTCAATGGTATCGAACGAGGCAGTGAGATCCAGAAGGGTATGGGCCGTGACAGACCCTTTGGCCATACTGAGAACATAAGAATATCATTGTGAATACTAAGGAGGGCACTTTCAGTACAATGCTGTTTTCTAGAAGTCGATTGGAAGGCAGTCATAAGGAGGGCTTCATCAAGGTGAGTGTGTAGCAGGACAGCTACTACCCAAGTATCTTTGAACTAAAGTTTAGATTACAGACAGGAATATATTTTTTGAAAATTTCTTTGTTGAAGGATGATTATTTGAGGACTGGGGTAACATGGAAAAACATAAGGGGAGGAGAGTCTGGGATGATGTGTTGTGACTTCAGGGAAGTAGGGAAAGTTGAACGTATTTTAAAAATTTTTTTTTTCTGTGAAGAACTCCACAAATCTGTCAGCCAAATAATCATAATGATTTTATACAGGTTTTGGACATGGGGATATTAGCATGACCAATGATATTGTGTATGGATAATATCGACATGGACATAGAAAAGGATATTTGTTTATCTTGTGTCGCATTTTGAAGTGAAAGATGATGAATAACAATGTATAACTGGTTTAATTCATTTATAATACACTAGTATTGATACATTATTTACAAAAGCTGTAAACTATAGTCACTCATTTATTACACATTTAACAATAATATGTATATAAATGTGTAATTCTTAAAATCTGGTTTAAGATTCCAAAAGTTTGTAAAACAAAAATTGTGTACAAAACTTGTGCACTGAAATCTTTTTTTCATCTGATAATCCTTACACTTATGATACAATAACAAAATAACAGAAATGAGACATGATACCAAAATTGAATCTGACTCATAAAGCCTGCTAAGTTAATGAATAACATTGTGATGTGATCTTTATCTGGAATAAACAACTGGCAACATACTGTAAAAAATATAAGTAATCCAAACTGACAACAGTTATTCATAAAGACTTCATTGATGATACAAAATCTAGTGGACATTCTCATTTTTACTGAATTTGATGAATTTTTAAAACAACCTCAGAAATGAACTAGTTTGATATCAAATCTTTTTTTTTTTTGTCTAGAAACTGTACCTATCAAATAAAAGATAAATTTTCTTATACTTGGTGAGTAATTTTCACAATCCCTTTTATACATGAAATTAGCCATTTTCACTAGCCTTGCATTGCTCCCAGATAAAAATTCACTATGGTTCTCAAACATCTAAAGAGAACTATCTTTGTACTAGCTTTGAATTAACTAGGTATATAGCACCTGTTTTGACTTAGCTCACAGCATTTGCCCAATGGAAACACTTGATGTTAATTCACACATCACAAAAGAAGTGTTAGATTTTGTATTAAGTTATATATACAAAGCTGCTACACTTGATAATAAGCCACAAGTTTATTGCACTGTTATTTGATCTTAAATGTCCATCTCATTTGAGCTGAAAACGTACAACAATTTCAAAGTGAAATCAAGAAAATGAAAGTTTTCTTTCTCAAAAGGTCTTATTACTTTTTAGAGTACACAAAGATGCAAGTGCAAAAATAGAAACTACTTGATACTAAGCTTTCCGATAAGAAAGAAAAAATAAGCAAAACAAAATAACTAACACCATGCAGAACTATAATAATACTTAGCATTACATAAATATGACAATGCAATTTCCTCTACAATAAAAATAAATAGAAGTTTTAATCTAGATTATACAAGAATATTACTTATAATTACATTTCTATCATGTCTCAAAGTTCTACGAACAAAGAGAGAAAGTGTTCAATAGGGAATGGTAAATGTATCAAGAGGGTTACTCTGCCTAGGTCTTGTGTCAAATACAAAGATATCCAGAAATGTGCATAGGCAACAACCGCAAAATCTCTAACTTTAGACAATTGTTAAATCCATGTTGATGATGTATCTTTTAAACTATAAATTTTTCAGCAAGTTACTGTGAATATATCCATAACTGAATGTTTATGAAACACTTCTTTCTTACAGTCAATAAATACAGTAGAACCTTTATTATCTGACCCTCTTGGGAGAGTTACCATTGGTCGGATAACAGAAAAATTGGATAATAGAAAGGCAAAAATAGCCGGATTAAATAGAGTTGGGAGAGTGGGTTTGAGTTTGGATAATTGAAAATTTGGATAATAGAGGATCAGATAATAGAGGTTCTACTGTACCTTATAACTTCTATGTAATTGTAGTAGCAGAACTTTACTTTTTACTTGATTTTTACACCCATTTGAAGGTCCAGTGTTTGTGTGTCTTTTTTTCACAATCTGCCTCAATGTTTTCATCACTACAAACTTGTTGTATTGAGGACTGGGAGAGGCTGAGTACTTGGAAAAAATGGGCAGTGTGGAGAAACCCATTACAATCCAATAAACTGGGTACTGGCACAACTATTAAAATTATTGATTATTTCCTGAAGTAACATTATTTTAGGTTTGTTCCCTAATTTTCTTTTTCACATAATTTTTCTTTTTCTTTTCAGGTATTTAACACGCTATTAAATATGTTTACAATATCTGTCATATTTGCTTTATTAGTACTTTCAGTAGGTTACAAGTAAAGAATAGAATTGAATAGAAGCATTTATATAGCGTAAAATTGAAAAGAATCTCCTACTTTACTTTAGTCCAATACGGAAGAGTCCTAAACCCAAGCAGGATTTCTGTCGTGTTCGTGCAACTGAGGACAAGAATATTTATTTTAAAATATTCTCACTTGGTCGTATTGTTTGCTCCTGCCAAGGCGTAAGCACTAGTGAGCATTAGTGAGGATAAGGTAAGGGTATTTTACACAATAAAAAGAAGCATTTATATAGCGTAAAATTGAAAAGAATCTCCTACTGCACTTTAGTCCAATAAGGAAGAGTACTAAACCCAAGCAGAGGTGATTATCCAGCAAGCGCCCGCCAGGGAGAGGCACCCATGGAGGGAGGCATGTCAGTTTGAATATGTATTACTCAAATACTAGTACCTGATTCTCAACAGTTCTACAATACGGTCACCCAGACCTGGTTTTTACCCCAAATCAAACCCCCTAATTGTATTGGAAATACAAAAAGTAAACAGGCACTTGTAATATGTACACTTTGTTCCTATATTTACAGTGGTAATCCGCAGCTCACTGCTTGATACTAACTTAATAATGCATTGGTAGAACATTCTGCAATGTCAATGTAACTCTTGCCATACACAATGCCTACATATGCAGGAATTACTGAAAATACTGATAAAAACATGCTTTCCATACACAAATTCATCTCTTTAGCCACCCTTTTCTTCAAAGAATGTATAACATATGATAGATTGAAAATACAAAGTTTATATAACGAGGAGTTAATTTTCTGCTGCAACTGACTGAGGTCAATCAGCCAGTAAAAGGCAGAATGTATACACACTGCCATCCAAAAGTTAGGGTCTGTTTGCAGAAACCCAAAATTCTGGATAAGTGAAAAGATTGTAAGCTGACATTTCTTTGTTTCACATAACAGAATCTTACTTAGTGTAGTCATTTGTGATTGTAGAACTAAATTTCAAATGCCAAAGTTTTGTTGCAAAAGGACTTTTGTAAAGCACACCTTCCCTTTACAATAACAACTAGAGGATCGCTCGCAAAAAAAAAAGATAATGTTTTTGCATAGCAAAAACAAAGCGTCCCGAAAAGGATATAAAAGTGAGTGCTAAAGTATTAAGAAAATGCTTCGTTTCTAGCCTTATACTGTTGTGGCAACCAAAGTCAGCGCAGTCTGCTCTATCTAGCATGGTTTTCAAGATATAAGCATTTTTGTGTTTTGCAAAAAATAAAAAAATTAAAAATGTCCGCAAAATTTGGCGAGACAAAAATATTTTGAAAATTGGCATGGCTACTCTGCAGAGATACCCAGCAGGTCCAAAATTTTGTTGAGTTCACTCCATATAGCACGGTTTTCGAGATATAAGCATTTTTTGTGTTTTGCAAAAACTTTGAAAATTCAAAATGGCCACCATTTTTGGGGAGACAAAAATTTTTGTCAAGACCACTGCCGTGGTGTGTATCTCCCACCGAGCATTAAAACAGAAGAAATAGCTTTTCCGAGATATTCACAATTTTTCATTTTCGAATGTGAAAGGTCTTCCAAAAGTAGGTGAATGAGTTATTTGAGAAAAATTGGCTATCTGCAATACTTTTAGCGATAATTCGCATTTACTCATTTTGAGTAGGTGAGTAATTAGCTATGGGTCTGAAACTTCACCATGTGAAAGCTCTCCCACAAGTAGATGAATGAGTATTTGATAAAAATTGGGTATCCGCAATACTTTTACAGATAATTAGCATTTACTCATTTTGAGTAGGTGAATAAATAGCTATGGGTCTGAAACTTCACAGAGTGAAAGCTCTCCCAAAAGTAGGTGAATGAGTTATTTGAGAAAAATTGGCTATCTGCAATACTTTTAGAGATAATTCACATTTACTCATTTTGAGTAGGTGAGTAATTTGCTATGGGTCTGAAACTTCACCAAGTGAAAGGTCTCCCAAAAGTAGGTGAATGAGTTATTTGAGAAAAATTGGCTATCTGCAATACTTTTAGAGATAATTCGCATTTACTCATTTTGAGTAGACGAGTAATTAGCTATGGGTCTGAAACTTCACCAAGTGAAAGCTCTCCCAAAAGTAGGTGAATGATTAATTTGAGAAAAATTGGCTATCTGCAATACTTTTAGAGATAATTCGCATTTACTCATTTTGAGTAGGTGAGTAATTAGCTATGGGTCTGAAACTTCACCAAGTGAAAGCTCTCCCAAAAGTAGGTGAATGAGTTATTTGAGAAAAATTGGCTATCTGCAATACTTTTACAGATAATTCGCATTTACTCATTTTGAGTAGGTGAGTAATTAGTTATGGGTCTGAAACTTCACCAAGTGAAAGCTCTCCCAAAAGTAGGTGAATGATTAATTTGAGAAAAACTGGCTATCTGCAATACTTTTAGAGATAATTCGCATTTACTCATTTTGAGTAGGTGAGTAATTAGCTATGGGTCTGAAACTTCACCAAGTGAAAGCTCTCCCAAAAGTAGGTGAATGAGTTATTTGAGAAAAATTGGCTATCTGCAATACTTTTAGAGATAATTCGCATTTACTCATTTTGAGTAGGTGAGTAATTAGCTATGGGTCTGAAACTTCACCGAGTGAAAGCTCTCCCAAAAGTAGGTGAATGATTAATTTGACAAAAATTGGCTATCTGCAATACTTTTAGAGATAATTCGCATTTACTCATTTTGAGTAGGTGAGTAATTAGCTATGGCTCTGAAACTTCACCAAGTGAAAGCTCTCCCAAAAGTAGGTGAATGAGTTATTTGAGAAAAATTGGCTATCTGCAATACTTTTAGAGATAATTAGCATTTACTCATTTTGAGTAGGTGAGTAATTAGCTATGGGTCTGAAACTTCACCAAGTGAAAGCTCTCCCAAAAGTAGGTGAATGAGTTATTTGAGAAAAATTGGCTATCTGCAATACTTTTAGAGATAATTAGCATTTACTCATTTTGAGTAGGTAAATAATTAGCTATGGGTCTGAAACTTCACCAAGTGAAAGCTCTCCCAAAAGTAGGTGAATGAGTTATTTGAGAAAAATTGGCTATCTGCAATACTTTTAGAGATAATTCGCATTTACTCATTTTGAGTAGGTGAGTAATTGGCTATGGGTCTGAAACTTCACCATGTGAAAGCTCTTCCAAAAGTAGGTGAATGAGTTATTTGAGAAAAATTGGCCATCTGCAATACTTTTAGAGGTAATTTGCATTTACTCTTTTTGAGTAGGTGAGCAATTAGCTATGGGTCTGAAACTTCACCAAGTGAAAGCTCTTTGGGATAGCTGCTCTGCAGAGATACCCTGAAGATAAAAAATTTCGTCGAAATCGCTCTATGTAGCACGGTTTTCGAAATATTAGCATTTTTGTGTTTTGCAATTTTTGCGCAAAAATTCGAAAATTCAAAATGGCCGCCATTTTTGGCAAGATAAAATTTTTTTGAAAATTGGCATGGCTACTCTGCAGAGATACCCAGTGGGTCAAAAATTTCGTCGAAATCACTCTATCTAGCACGGTTTTCGAGATATAAGCATTTTTGTGTTTTGCAATTTTGCGAAAAATTCGAAAATTCAAACTGGCCGCCATGTTTTTAGAGAAATTTTTTGTTTGAAAATTGGCATGGCTACTCTGCAGAGATACCCTGTGGGTCAAAAATTTCGTCGAAATCGTTCTATCTAGCAGGATTTTTGAGATATAAGCATTTTTATGTTTTGCAATTTTTGCGAAAAATTCGAAAATTCAAAATGGCCGCCATTTTTGGCGAGACAAAATTTTTTTGAAAATTGGGAAAACTACTCCGCAGAGATACCCTGTGGGTCAAAAATTTCGTCGAAATCGCTCTATCTAGCACAGTTTTCGAGATTTTTTTTTTTTTTTTACCCTCAGAAGGTCGCCAGTAAAAATGCACAGCCATATTAGGGTGTTAATGAAGTGAATAATTAACGACACACTATAGAATGTATATCTCAAGACAGTGATAGTGTTCTATCAATGAACAATGACTTTTCCATTTTCATGTTCACGTAACGGACAAGTGGGTTCAGTTCAGATCATTCACACAATGGCTATTTTGTTTTTAATTTAATTTCAAGGCTCATAAAAGCCTGTTGGCAACATTTTCATCATGGGGTCTCCGCCATTGTTTTTGTTCAGAATTTTCTTGATGTTTTTTTTTTAATAATCTATCCCCCCTTAATAGGACAAGGGAGGCTGCAGGCGTATGCAAGTTGTACAATAGCGAATCAAAATCAACTACCAAGTACAATTACTTCAATAAACAAAATTTTTCGTAAACGCCTTTCAGAAACGTTACAATACTTGACATTGAGTGAACATTCTCATATATTTTTATTCTCACTGACAGATCTAATTTTACGTGTAGAACTATATCATTAGTTTGCCAGTTTACTTTCTGACCATACAGTAACCATTCTTTGTAGATTGAAAAAGCAACAATGATAATTAACATAAACAGGTTAGATTCTAAGTCATTTGATAGGATGATGTCTTTTAGAGAAATATCGATACCACATATTCTAGATACTGTTTTCCACACTGCATCTGCTTTTGTACAATAAAATAACAAATGGGGTATATCATGTGTTACATTGCATATATTGAATTTATTGTTATCACGGATTCCCCATCTGTTTAGGTTTAAGCCACATGGTAGGATAAGGAGAAGTACTTTATAATTAAACTCGGCCAGTTTTTTATCTGCCATTTTTATTTTTTTGGGATAGACATTTGTAAAATCTATTTTCTCTATTTTCAGCACCTTGTGCCATACCTTTTCTTGAAAAGGTGATTCATACTTTTTGGTCACAAGAATGTTGTAAGCTAATTTGCTTGTAAATTTCTGAAGCTCGAGATTTCTATCTATACAAGGATCTCTATAATTTTCTTGAGGTGTATTTGAGTACCCGGCCAACATGTCTTTGTATGGCACAAGAGCTTTCCTGAGGCTTAAAATTTCACAATAAATATTTCTTTTGTCACATATTTTATTATAAATAAATGTCTCATCAATTGATCCGTCAATAAATCTCAGGGAGTTTAGTGTTATTACACCAGACAACACCCAGTTCTTATAAAATAATGTTTTTCCATGCTTGCTATGTTGTGTAAATAACATATTTCCCCATAGGGTTTCTTCTAAAAGTTTCTTACGGTTATCTGAAATAGTGACAGTTTTTATATCATTATATGCTAATATGACACTTTGGTAAAAGCTGGGTATATTTTTAATAGGTGGGAAATGCTCAGCATCAGTAAAATTATAGTGTAAGAATAGTTGATTAACTCCTATGGAGTTGAAATATTCATTTCCAAAAAAGGACCAGTCTGAGTCTCCATTTATAATTTTAGGCATCCAACTTGCCTTCATTGCCTTAACTTTTGATTCAAAGTCTATCATTCCTAATCCCCCATTCTGAACATCTGATTTTAAAGTATTTCTCTTTATCCTGTCTTTAGAATTCCATATGAATTCAAATAACATACATTCAAGTTTCTTTATAAAACCATTAGGTGTTTCAAAAAAATTGACATGAGAACAAAAGCTTTGGTATTATTAGATGCTTAATCAGTGTTATTTTACCTATTATTGTTAAGTTTCTCATTTTCCATAATGTTAACTGGCTTTGTATTTTTGGAAGTTTTGACCACCAATTAAGGTTGTCACATTTTTTACAATTTGTGCCAACATAAACTCCAAGACATCTGATTGGATCAGTGGACCATTTAATACTTCTGTGTGGGCAGTTTATTTTCTGATTCTGCTTATTCCCTAAATGGATACCTTCTGTTTTTTTAATATTTAGTTTTGGACCAGCAAAGATTCCAAAATTATCAATTATTTTTAGCACAGTCTCAATTTGTGCTTCATCTTTTATAAGTAAACATGTATCATCAGCATACTGCGATACCTTCATCTCCTTTGTTTTATTATTAAGTTTTACTGCGATTCCTTCATAGGAACTTTCTTTCAATACAGTTGCTAAGACCTCTGCAATAATTATGAACAGAAGGGCTGAGACTGGACAGCCTTGTCGAATGCCTCTAGTCATAGTGATTTTATTTGAAAACCAGCCATTATTCTTTATTAATGCAGAGGGGTTTCGGTACAACAGTTTTACCCAGCTGACAAATTGAGGTCCAAAATTGAACCTTTCTAAGGCTTTAAAAAGAAATGGCCATTCTACAGTGTCAAAGGCCTTTTCAAAGTCCAGCATCAAAAGAATTCCTGATTGTTTTGTTTTATCTAGGTATTCAACAGTATCTAGTATTTTCCGGATATTAGTCCCAATATATCTTTTTCTTATATATCCTGTTTGGTCAGTTGAGATTATTTTATGGAGAATGGTGTGAAGACGGTTGGCTAATACATGTGCGAGCAGCTTATAGTCTGTATTAGTGAGACTAATTGGCCTGTAGTTTTTTATGTCTGACGGATCACCTTTCTTAAAGATGAGTGACAGAATGGATACATTCCGAGAGTTCACTAATAGTTGATCTTGAAAAGCTTCATTGAAAGATTCTACAATTAAATCTCCCAGCTCAGGCCAAAATGTTTTGTAGAATTCAATACTGAGGCCATCAAGGCCAGGGGATTTATTTCCTTTCATCTTGAGTAATGCTTTCTCACATTCACTCTTTGTTATTTCACCTTCTAAAGATTGAGAATCAATTTCAGACAGTTTTTTAAGAGTTTTTATCTCATCTAAGTAATTTTCAATTTTTTCTGGATCGGGCTTTACAGTCGAATATAATTTTGTGTAAAACTTTCTAGCTTCTTCAAGTATTTCTGAGTCAGTTGTAACCTTGTTACCATCATTGCCTCTAAGCCTATGTATACAGTTTATGGACTGGTGCTGTTTTTCTAAATTTAGGAAATAGGGTGTACTTTTTTCACCTTCCTCTAACCATTTTGCTCTTGAACGAATGTAAGCAGCAGTACTGTTTTCTTGGTATAAGTTATTTAGCTCATTTTTAAGGGATTCTCTTTTTATTGATAGAGTTGGATCACTAGAATTTGAGATAGTTCTGTCTAATAGATCTAACTCATTCTCAATTTGGGATATTTTACACAGTTTCCTGGCTTTTTTGCAGGTGGAATATCTTTTCGAGATATAAGCATTTTTGTGTTTTCCTTATTTGGAAAATTCGTAATGATTAATTAATCATTACTTACTCGGCCATTTCTTGACCAATCAATGCCAAAATCTAATGATTTCCAGATTTTAATAGAACGAATGTATTTGCCAAGTTTCAGGTGAATTGATAAAATTCCTTTCAAGTTATCATCCGGACAAGCTTCCCCATCGAAAAAAGACATTTTTGGTCATGTGACCTCTCTGATTGGTTGAAATGTCACTGCAGCATATTCAAAAAAATTCCCCAAGGCTACTGCCTAAACCTGCCAAATTTGAAAAGAATCCGCCTAACGGTTACAGAGTTATAAGGAAAACAAAATGCGGAGCCGGCGGAGCCGGCGGAGCCGGAAGCTCTCCCATACACAAACAAGCGTCCCTTGCGGGACGCTTAATGATGCAGTGCATGATTCATATTAAGTCTTTCTGATTTATTACAAGAAAAATTTATAAACCCACTAGTAATATCAATCTTATAAACAGACATAAAAATATATCTTACTACTGGGTGGCCAATAATACTAACATAATTTTCATTAAAAAATTGCAACATAGATCTCTTACATCACTAGCAAATTACTGGATGTGAAGATACAAAGTGTCCCAAATAACTGTTTACACAACTGTATTTAATAAAATTTTCCCTTAAACTATATATGTTGTAAACTACATACGCGACACATGTAGAATAACAACTTAAATGCAACAACCAACCTGACTGTACAAAGAACTATACAGAATGACAATGAGCTTGTAAAATAAGTTAGACTACAATCTATCTAAACTAAGTCTTTCATTTCTCAAAAACAATGTCATATACTTCAAAAGATTTATTCAATATTCAAACAATGGGAAATTGTTAACAATGATCAATGTTTTTATCAATGCTTTGTCTTTTTTCTAGTGTTGGTATCGAATAATAATATATGTATCGATATCAAACCATATTTTTGCCTTCTGTATCGATCGATATTGAAATATCGGGGCATGAGATGCTTTCCGTTGGGACACCTTCCAAACTCTTTCGCGAGGTTTAGTATTTCCCGAAACGTAAACAAATATGGCGTTTCCGCTTTAGCGGTAAGTGAAATTTACAAAAATAATATGAAAACCAATGTATTCTTCAAATATTTTCCTTTATTTGAATGAAAAACCCCATATTTGTACCTGTTAAGTAGTATATTTCGATATTGATATGGCACTCTACATTATTGATATCGGCAAATTTAGCGTGAATCAATAAATATTTCAATATCGATAAACAATACCAGCACTACTTTTTTCTTCACCTCTGACGTACCTGCTTTTAAAGACCAACCATGTAATGAATATGACATACTATTAACTTCAATGTATTCATACCTTCTCTTTGTAGCACCTTGAGAACAAGAACTGCTGATAATAAAACATGGAACTAGTTTTTTTGAAAAAAAAAAAAAATATATAACTGAATGGCTTAATTACAACTTGTGTGTGTGATGCCTTAAACCTTTAGCAAATGTTCCTGATTTGGTCATTTAGTACTATTACTGCTTGGCAGTGTTCAAATTCTCCTTAATGGTTGTAGATCAAGGGATAAAGCATGGACTGTTATGGCCCTTGGTAAAACCTACCATGGCGCCATAAGCTGGATTTGAAACTTCAACCACAGAGGGAAGATCCAGGTCATTAAATACAAAACTTGTCCTGTATTGCACTAATGAGGCCTCTGGATACTCATTCACAGTAAAGTCTCTGGCTCCGGCTTAAAGATATCATTGAGTACTGGACATTCTATACAAAAATCTTTTTCTGAATACAAAAACCCGAGTGACATCAGTTTGCATGCATGTTTACTACTCATTATTACCTTTATGAAAAGTATCAAGATATGATTTCTATTTGTCTACATGTGTTCAAAGAAATTGTGGCCAGCATCTGGTAGTAAATATATCAAAGAATAAATATGTTTTTTTTGCTCACAAAGATGAAAGAAATAAGGTCTATCAGTCAGAGAGAGAGCATGGGAATATGAAGTGTCACAATTATCTGTAGAATTACCACTGCATGTTCACTTTAGTGCTTGACTGGGTGCCCTGTACCAGCTTTGTGTGAATGTATTTACTTGACACAGAACTCACGGTACTAGTATTATATGGAAAATTTTACATGCAACTTGCAACTTTATTTTCATTTTACTAGTTGGAGTGGGAGAACTGAACATAATATTAGCTGTCAGGTAGTCTTTACCTGACAAAGTCCAGGGGCGGATCCAGCCTTTAAGTAAGGTGGGGGTTCACATTAAGTAAGGTGGGGGGTTCACATTGAGTAAGGTGGGGGGTCACATCAGACATATTATAACTAAGGGGGTTGGGGGGCATGCCCCCCGAGAAAAAAATGAATTTTTGGTAAATTTCTTGTAAATTTAACACCATTCTCAAAAAATAATTTTGTACTTTGGGCTGAACCCCCTTACATTATTTTTCAAGGGGGGGGAGTTCGTTTTTATTTTTCCAAATATTTGTTTACATCATCTCCCATGTTGCTTTACTAGTACATCTAGTTGGTTACACCTAGTTACCAAAAATTCAGATTGGTTCTTTCCAAGCAGATTCCCGGTCTCTCTCTGGTTTTTCTGATGAAGTCACAGTCTTAGACTAAACTACATTCAGCAAATACACCGTCATTATCGGGTTAGTTAAAAATGGTAAAAACCAAATAAGATTGACTGCAACTTCCCATACTTGAGTTTAAAAAAAAACATATTTTACAAGACACATTTTTGTCACTAAGCCAATAAATAAGTTCTATACAAAATAAAGATCATGTTGGCTTTCATATGAAACATAATAATGCTTGCTCTGACCCTTTGACCAAGTATCTGGGGCGAGTTGACTGCACTAACTTTGAGGCTGTTTGTCAGTTGGGGTTGCAAAGTCTAGAAATCCTAGCACTGAGCCACTATTTTCATTTTACAAAGATATTGCAGTACTGAAAGAGAGGGTAACATATGCAGTATGTCCCTGTACTCCTTCTTAGAATTGTAAAAGTATATACACTAGCTACAAAATAGTTTACTCTATGCCTTTCACCAACTCGGTGTAGCTGCTTACTTAACAAAGAGTTCATGGTACTGGGATATTAGTAGCTGTGCACATGAGTTCACGCAGCCCAGTGACGCCAGGGAGGCTTGACTCTTAGACCAGAGCAGATTGGGTCCGAACACAATAGCCAGATTCTGCTCAGTCATTTTGTTCACCTCACAACGGTCTGATACCTGCACAACAGAGAAAGAAGTCACAGGTGGAGTCTATGATATGGAAACTAAAACAGCATATTTTTCAACATCATGAGATAAAGAAGAAGTGACATAGAACAAAGATCAGAACACTTTTAGAGCAAACAGAGTGACATGACATTGCACATCTACACCCTCTAACCAATGTCCCTACCAAGTATCAACATCCTATACATTATGGTTTCCAAGATGTAGGCTGGACAAATTTTTCATGTCAAGGTCACAATGGTAAAGTCTAAGGTCAAATAAAGATCACACTATGATGTTGCTCACCTACACCCCCTAACCAATGTCCCTACCCAGTAATAACCTACTACACCTTACAGTTTCCGAGATATACCTGGACAAGATTTTAAAGGTCAAGGTCAGTACACCAAGGTCAAATCAAGTTCACACCATAATATTGCTCATGTACACCCCCTAACCAATGTCCCTACCCAGTAATAACCTTCTACACATTACAGTTTCCAAGAGACACCTGGACAAGATTTTAAAGGTGAACGTCGGTACACCAACGTCAAAGGTCAAATCAAGTTCACACCACGATATTGTACACCTACACCCCCTAACCAATGTCTCTACCAAGTATAAACTTCCTTTAACTTATGGTTTGTAAGATATAGCCTGGACAAGATTTCTAATGTCAAGGTTACTACAGCAAGGTCGAGAGCCAAATCAAGGTCACACCATGACACTGCACACCTACAACCCCAACCAATGTCATTACCAAGTATCAACTTCCTACATCCTACAGTTTCTGAGATACAGCCCGGGCAAACATTTTCCTATCGACCGCCCGCCTATCCAGATGCCATGAGTGAAAACAATACCCGCACAGCCCTTTAAGTCTGTGGGGTAACAATGGCAAAAATGGACTTGTGATCGATCAATTTTCTTGAAAATATCCAAGACAAAGTCAATGTGGCAGACAGCTAAACACACTGAAAAAGATGTGATATATGTACTACATAATCTGTATTTAATATGCACTCTACAATTTGTACTCTACAATAACACAAATGTATTCAGGATTTTGACTGATCAATTTTTTGAGGTATATGCAAGATACCAAGTCGCCTGACAACTGTACAGATAAAGATATCACATATGCACCACAATGAAATATATAATCTACAATAACATAACCGTTATAATTAATCAAACAATGAAATAATTGTTTCTCAATCATAATGCATGCTGATTTTCTACCATTCAGCTTACTTCTATACTAGGATATTATCATTATTAAATTTATAGAAAATTATGTCAGTGAAAACAAGCAGTAAAATGCCAGTGCACTTATTGTTAAAACTTTTTAAGAAAGATCAGAAATGCTGTACACTATCCTGGCATTGCAAATGTTTACAACAACCTTTAGTTTGAAAAACTCCAGTTTGACCTGAATATTTAGGCAGAGCTTTATCTAAGTGTTGGATTATATCTAGTAAGAAACATAAAATTGGCCAGAGTATGTGAAACTCACTAGTGAGGAAACATCACTTTTATATCCGTGACTTGTGGGAAACAGTTGTGGTTCTTCTGACTACAATAGGCCTCTGACTTTCCTGATGTGAATTTGACCAAATTTTGATTATTTTGTCTTACTTTTAAAGGCTCCCCATAGAGGTAAATTTTGCATTTGTTATTGTACAACTACTACTACTTCCTATGTCTTTGAAACAAAATAAAGTAACAGTAAGTCTTGGCTGTACAAACCTCAGTGAGGAAGTGTATCACAAATTTGAGAACATAGTAGTTATCGTCGGGCAATTCGTCAGAGAGAAGTCTCCGCATCTCCAACAGTCGCTCTTTACCATCACACCCTACAAAGATCGACAGAAACACGATCATATAGTGCATCCTCTTTAAAGGAGAGAATATGGTAGGACTGATACTTTTTTCAGATAGAAGGTTCATAAAAACAATAAAGATATTTTAGAAAGGAATCACAAAATTGCATATTCAAACAATAGAAATTAGGAAAATAAAGGTTTTACTGTATTAGCACTACAGTTGTCAAGATGAATTGATTACTCACAGGTGAGCATATCAATGATTATCTGGATTACAATATTTGGGAAAGAGTCTACTTTCTGGCTTGATATCAGCAGTTTGGCATTTATGATATTCCCATAAAATGGCGATCAAACGAGTGACTCATTCTGTGAATAGCTCCCAAGCCGAGACATTTTTACACATGACAGAGTTCTGGTTAAAAACTTAAAATGTAACATCACAGTGTAAAACAAAAGATTGTTCACATCATCAATATTAAAGTATACTTTATAATGAATTCAATCGTGGTGATGTTTATTCACCAGTTCATTCTGGTATATCTTAACCATGTAACTGGGTAAACTGAAAAAAGTATTCATGGATTCAGATTGTTTATGAAATCGGCTGCTATTTACAAAGGGATGTTTGCTCATGCTGCAGTCACAAATGTTTCTTTTTAATTTTAATTGGAGTATTTACAGTGCAGCTGTTGGCTTTGTACAATGATATATTTTTTTCACAGACCTGACTTATTATACTAATATGAATTGAGATGGTTTATCTTATACCCTGATTGTGCAAGACCTTTTTTGTGTCCTGATGATATGGTATATATGTGTGGGCTTACCTTACATATTCAGAATGTATTTATGCATGGGACTTACTTTGTACCTCTAAGGGTAAGCTTAACCAATGGATGGCTTACCTAAAACCATGTTCTTGTGGTTATATATGTGTGAACCTACCTTATACCCTCCCCACTAAATATTTTTGGGTTTTGCAAACGTTTGAAAGGAAACGTTTGGCAAAGGTTAAAAAATGATGGGTACGAAAACCATTTGTAATAGAATGTTTTTAAAACGTTTTACGTATACCGTCATTGAATGTTTAACGATAAATAATAATGGGGTCAGAGGTCAAATTCAATATCTTTGTATGGTTGCTCACTATTGGAAATATTATTTTTATGTCTAAAATTGTAAGAAAGTGGCTTAGAAATTGTGCCCCCATTGAATTCCAACTTTTAGGAATTGCATGTGGGGCAATTTTTGACAAGTCCTCTAAAATCCCCTATTATTGCTCACCGCCATCTTTGTTTGGACATGTTTGAAGGTGAAGGTTTAAAAATATAGGTTTAAAAAACATTTTTGATAAAATGTTTTTAAAACATTTGACAAGCAATGTTGTTTAAACATTTTATGTGTACTGCTTATCAAACATTTCATGATGAATGTTCAAAAAACATTTCCAGCAAAACCTACATTTCTTCAGCTATTTTATAAATGTTTTTAAAATGTTACCAGTCAAACCTGATTCTTGAGTTATTTTATAAATGTTTAATAAACGTTTTCAGCAAAAATGTTTGTATAGAGAATGTTTATAAAACATTTTTTAAACATTACAGCATAAAAGTTTACTTGGAAAGGTTTAGAAAACCATAAGATATGGTTTAATTAGGTTTTAAAAATGTTTTGTAAACGTTTAAACCATTTAAAAACATTTCTAATGTTTACTGGGTCCTGATGTAGTTCTACATGGCTTGACCTACCCTTGATCGTATTGGCTCTAGAAATTGTGAGGACTTACCTTGTACCCTGATGATGTGGTCATACAAATCGTATGTGAGGAGGGGCTCTGGGAGCTGCCTGAGGAAACTCTTTAAAAGAGCCGCTGGAATGTGGATATCTCTTAACTTGTTAAAGTCAACCTTTATACCTGTCAACATACAACATATAGAAGGAGAATATAATAGGGCTGGCGAGAAAGAAGAACCAACTGTGACTGTTGAAATAATACAAACAGTCTGTACAGTTGCTTTAATATGACAAGTGACAAAGAATTTCCCTCTCTGGAAAGTTGAATATTGTTAAAAAAACTATATATATGGGCCAGATGGTGACACTTTTAACCAGCTGCAGTTAATTGTTCTCTCTTTTTGGGGAAGACAATATGTAGATATTCTAAGAACTTGTGGCAAAAAAGTTTTATTTAAATATTCACTGACCTATAGAAACTAGGGCAGGGTCGGTAGCATATTTTTCATTCCGGTATCCCGCCAGTGTAAAACCGTACCGATTCCGGGATACCGAAAGAATAAATTTTGTTCTTAGCATATACCCAATCGAATAAGCCCACCAACCGGAAGTTGGATTTGCGGAAAGAAAACATTGCAGTTCTGACAGAAATCACTATAAAAATGCTAAAATACATAAAAATATGGGATAAAAGTTTGTAATTTCTTCAGATTTGAGGTTTGTTGCTAATACTTTACGTTTTCTCACAATATTATGTACTGACATTCGAAATACCGGTTGTAAAGTGTCACCTCGGTGTTGAAGTGAATTGGTCTCGATACCGTAATACCGGTGTTACCGACCCTGCCCTAATAGAAACTGACATTCTGGTTTGCCAGAGTTAATTCTATGTACTTTAAATGCTCCACCTACACTTCACAATTTACCTGCATTAAACTGTTGCTGTACATTTTTCAAAGTGGTGGCATTAGCAGATCTTCTGAAGATGCCTTCCACATCTAAAGCTGTAAAATATAGAGTGAAAATAGACTTCAATATTTTGTGCAACTTCATAATGACAAGGGTATGTAAGTGTGTTTAAACCTCTTTCTAGAAATGTTATTTTGTAGAATTATGATGTTTCATGTCAACCTCCCCAAAAATATTATAAAAAGTCTAATACACATGACTTTATTATTGTTACAATACTTTGAGTCTTTTGTCATACATGATAATAATTGATAATATATTAAATTTCTTGAAATTGTGTTATCAATTGGTTACTCTCATTCAATGACATAAAATATGTCTGTTTTTATACACATTACTGAATATTATATGAGATGCCAACTTCAACTAGAGTATTGCTTTACAAGAGAAAAAGAAATGGTTTTTGCACAGAAAAAAACAAAGCGTCCCAATGAACATTAATGAGTACCTTGTTCTATTTCATATATTTTCCATTTGTGCATAAAATTCAACCTGCTTGCAAAACTTGGCATAAAAATGCTTTCTTGAAAGAGTGCCATGTGACTATGCATATACCCTGTGGACCAAAAAAGTTTGTTAAAATCTCACACCATTTCTGTGATTAAAGCATTTTTGCATTTTATGCAGAATTTCAAGATTGCCATCAAAAATGGAGGGAAAATGACTTTTGAAAGACCCTGGCAAATGACTTTGCATATACCCAGGGGTAAAAACTTTTGTCAAAATTGCTCGATCTCGCACCATTTCAGAGATAAATGTGTTTTTGCTTTTAATGTGGAAATTGTAGTCTAGATGGCCGCCAAATATGGTAGGAAAACAATTATTGGCAAAAAGACCAGATGACTCTGTGTACACACTGCGGGCAAAAAGTTTCATTAAAATCTCTCTATCTAACACCATTTTTGAGGTTAATGCATTTTTGCATTTTATGAAGAATTTCAAGATGGCCGACAAAATAGCGGGAAACCAATTTTTGGCAAAAAGTGCCAGATGACTGTACCTACATCGAGTGTGCCAGAAAATTTTGTCAAAATTGCTCTATCTCACACCTTTTCCGAGATAAATGCGTTTTTGCATTTTACACAGAATTTCAAGATGCCCACCAAATGTGGTGGGAAAATGATTTTGGCAAAAAAGTGGACAAACAAGCATCCATTCCAGGATGTTTAATTCATTTTGAAATATACAGGTATACTGAAATTAGAAAAATTGTAAATTTCACAATCACAATGCATATTTTATTGAAATGAAATTTACAGAAATAAGGCTTAGCTTACCATGTTCTCTGAGGTAAGAGACACACTCTTTGACCACTTGAGGCACTACATCCCCATTATTGTGGTCTTTTATACTGAAATAACATCAAATATGCTGTTCATTACATACTATATTGAAAAATAGCATCAGAGATGCCCGTACCCCACAGCCTAGGGAAATATTTTCAACACCATGAGATATAGAAGTACTGTACCAGTACAAACTTCAGGATACTTTCAGAGAACTGTCAGTTATATAAAGGTCCAAACAATGTTTAAATGGAGAAATAATGTTTAAAAGAAAGATAATGCGTATAAAGATGAAGTATTAAAACAAGATAATTCAATAACAAGATGACAGCATTAATCAGTAAACTAAAATTCAACACTCTTTATCTACATCTGCATGGCCGAATTATGGTTTAGATGGTTTGAATATTACCATGCATACAGAAGTGGTAATACATTTAATGAATGCTTATTGTGGTGTTGGAGCAAAATCTGTGGCTCACTTGATGAAATTATATTTCTTACAATGGGAAGTTATGAAAGTAAAATTCTTAATAAATTCTAATATGACTTTTGCTTAATCTGCATCAAAAGACAGACCCAAAGGTGCAACAAGACTTTAAAGGTCAAGGTCACTACGACAAGGTAAAAGGTCAAAGGTCACACCATGATAATACACACCTATAGCCCCTAACCAATGTCCATACCAAGTATCAACTTCCTACACCTTACAGTTTCCGAGATATAGCCCAGACAAGATTTTATAGGTCAAGGTCACTACGGCAAGGTCAAAGGTCACATCCTGGTCAGACTACGACGTTGCAAACCTACACAACCTAACCAATGTCCCTACCAAATATCAACTTCCCACACCTTACAGTTTCCGAGATATAGCCCGGACAAGATTTTATAGGTCAAGGTCACTACAGCAAGGTCAAAGGTCAAATCAAGGTCAGACCATGACGTTGCACACCTACACCCCCTAACCAATATCCCCACCAAGTATCAACTTCCTACACCTTACGGTTTCCGAGATATAGCCCGGACAAGATTTTATAGGTCAAGGTCACTACGACAAGGTCAAAGGTCAAATCAAGGTCAGACTATGACGTTGCACAACTACACCCCCTAACCAATGTCCCTACCAAGTATCAACTTCCTACACCTTACAGTTTCCGAGATATAGCCCGGACAAGATTTTCAAACTCAAGGTCACTACGGCAAGGTCAAAGGTCAAATCAAGGTCAGACCATGACGTTGCACACCTACACCCCCTAACCAATGTCCCTACCAAGTATCAACTTCCTACACCTTATGGTTTTATAGGTCAAGGTCACTACGGCAAGGTCAAAGGTCAAATCAAGGTCACACCATGACATTGCACACCTACACCCCCTAACCAATGTCCCTACAAAATATCAACTTCCTACACCTTACGGTTTCTGAGATATAGCCCGGACAAGATTTCATAGGTCAAGGTCACTACGGCAAGGTCAAATCAAGGTCACACCATGATGTTGCACACCTACACCCCCTAACCAATATCCCTACCAAATATGAACTTCCCACACCTTACGGTTTCTGAGATATAGCCCGGACAAGATTTTATAGGTCAAGGTCACTACGGCAAGGTCAAAGGTCAAATCAAGGTCAGACTATGACGCTGCACAACTACACCCCCTAACCAATGTCCCTACCAAGTATCAACTTCCTACACCTTACAGTTTCCGAGATATAGCCCGGACAAGATTTCATAGGTCAAGGTCACTACGGCAAGGTCAAATCAAGGTCACACCATGATGTTGCACACCTACACCCCCTAACCAATATCCCTACCAAATATGAACTTCCCACACCTTACGGTTTCTGAGATATAGCCCGGACAAGATTTTATAGGTCAAGGTCACTACGGCAAGGTCAAAGGTCAAATCAAGGTCAGACTATGACGCTGCACAACTACACCCCCTAACCAATGTCCCTACCAAGTATCAACTTCCTACACCTTACAGTTTCCGAGATATAGCCCGGACAAGATTTTCAAACTCAAGGTCACTACGGCAAGGTCAAAGGTCAAATCAAGGTCAGACCATGACGTTGCACACCTACACCCCCTAACCAATGCCCCTACCAAGTATCAACTTCCTACACCTTACGGTTTCTGAGATACAGCCCGGACAAACTATTTCCCACCGCCCGCCCACCCGCCTGCCCATCCGGACACCATGGGTGAAAACAATACCCCGACAGCCCTTAAGGGCTGTGGGGTAACAAACCTTATTAATATTACATTTCAAATAATATTAATACATTTATAATTCAAACATGAGGTTTAATACAACTTTAATACATTGTTTAGGTAATATAAGATCAATTAGAAAAGCTAAAATAATAATGAGAACAAGAGCACTTGGAAAAGCCATACCTCCATCAAGGCATGTATGATTTTTAAAATATGCCTCAATAATAAGTTCAAGGGAAAATCCAGAACTTTGATATTTTTCTGTATCCAGAGGGTGATCCAGATCATTCACAAACTTTAATGGGATCTAAGTTGGACCACAACCCAATTTCTCGTTTCCTTTTTGATGAAATAACAGTAGCATTTGCAAAATCATGCTAACAAACATGCAGACGAATAAACAGTCATAAATTCAATATCTCCTTGGTGGAGGCTGGCAGATAATTAACAAGAAAACTATAAATTTACTGGGATGTTAAGGCAATATCTTGACAACATATACCGGTATATTATAATATTAGTAACAAAATTACTTGCTGTTTAATGTTTCTAAGAAAAATTTTAATGTATTTGTGGTTTTTAACTGATTTTTTTTCATTACACTACCTCATCATTGTGCTAGTAGATTTGATTTATTTTTGTAAAACCTTTACATATTTGCTTTAGAACTTGGATTTGAATTCTGACACTAGTTCAAAGATGGTTTTACATAGTTGAACCATTACTGCATATTTATACATACAACTGTAGGTTGACACCAAACTGCTGTGTTGGTAGAGGGGCGTGGATTATACTTGTGGGTACTGGCTGAGGCTTATTCTTAGCTAGGAGGAAGGCATCATGGCTGAAACATACAAAGATCAACTTATACTGTATTTCAAATGGAGAATTAATATCAGAAGTAGAAACAGTTTCAGTGTTTACAGTGTCAACAAAATACATGGACTTTTCATTGTCTATACTACAAAAACACAAGCATTTATATTGTTTGTTTTTATTATTTGGACTAAGGCAACGGGAATACTATTATTTGATGTTATAAACTCTGTTGAAGTCTACTAATTTCATAAATGTTTACTGTTCAATGTACTTCTTCAATGATCTAATTCTTCAAATTAGCTAATAGATCAACAACACATATCAATGTAAATACATTCAACTTGTGGAAATCATAACACAGAGTACATATTTACTATTACTATATTCTTTCATTCATATTCAATTAATTTTTTTTGACAGCCCTGAGAAAAAGCAATGCAAAAAATACTACAGCATAAGTTTCTACTCATCACAGCCCAACTACATTTTCATTGTGTTATATAGAATAATAGAATACTGAAATAATAACTTCAAGTGTTTAACTCATAACATTACCTGTCATTTTGACTTGAACTTATGACAGGTGATTTAGTGGCACCACACCCCATTAAATGACCTGTATTCTGTTTGAAGAAGACAATAGCCTCCCAGCAATTTTGGTGTGCTTTGTTTCAATGAGTTAATAGGCACTAATCAATAATCAATACACAATATGCCATGAAATAGACATTTATGAACCGGAATAAGTTTGTTGCCAATATATTCCCCTTATGTCAATACAATAGAATCAGAAAACTTCACAGGTATTCCTTCGTCTTTGGAAATCATGAAAATTCAACTTCCGTATCATATACAATCTAACCGTAACTCTGATTTCAATGGGTTTTTTTCTTGTCAAACATTATATCTTTTATTATGATATCAAAAAATTATCAACCAATATCTTCTGTCATATACATGATTCTGGTGCTTCTTTTCAGATGTAAAATGATTCTGACAAAGAGTTACAAACTTCTTTAAAACTTCCACACAGACATCAACATGCATTACATAATTCTGCCACTAATCCATTTGTTTTTCAAACAGGTGTTACATAATTCTGCCACTAATCCAATTGCTTATATCATTGTCATGTTTAACACTATAAATATCCATAGTCACTTGATACCAAACCTTCTCAAAAAGGACAAAGAGTAACAATTAATGCAGGGCACGGTCAACAGGATAAACCAATCCCATATAGACTGCATGTAACCAGTACTAAGGTTCCCATACTTAGTTTCAGTTAATGTTCTTTGTGGGCATTTTAAACTAACAAACATGCACGGGCAACTGGTCTCATGACAATAGTACTTGTTATGCAAATATTACTATAAATGTATAGTGTATCTTGCGTAACATAATTAACGAGTAATCCAGATTATATTGATCCAATTTTATCTGCCTGAGATCTAACCTGTTTACTCTCTTTTATTATTGAGGAGGAGGGGGGGGGGACATATTTGAACAGCGGCATGTCAAGTACACAGAATTGATGTTATTGTTTTGTTATCAGAAGATTAATAAAGCATTTGACTGATGTTAAAACTGACATGACAGTAACAAAGGAAGAGTTGGTACATTTACTGTGAATGAATGGCAATAATATTTATTACCTCATAAAATCAAGGTAAAATTTTCTTCCATATACAGATCACAAATTATTGTGTAAAATTAATTGGACAATTGTAATAGAATTTTAAAGTAGTGTTGAACTCTGCAGTAATGTAATATTTATGATAACAGGAAAACTAATTTGTCGGAAACTTATAATAATAATAATAATAATAACTTATTTTTGCATTAATAATACTACAAACTATTTCCACAGATCAATACAATCACTAAGAAATTTAACAGGACAAGTTGTGACATCACACAGTGATATGATGTCACAATGCTACATTATGACATCACTGTAAAGTAATCAATAAAACTGGTGACATCACAACATGATACTGTTTGTTAAAAATGTATTACACAAACAGAGAATAACATATTCTATATTTGTCTATATTTATATCACAAATAAGAATTTTAACAAATAATTTAATGATGAATACTCATTGTTTAGGAAATAATTTTGACATTTCAATTAGATTTCCAATGACCCACTGATGAAAAACTATAAACTATTTCCTTTGTTGCTCCATTATTTGGAAAGTATACCTTTCTATTTAGTTATAAATTGAAGAAATTATGAAATGTAAATGATCCCAGAAATAGTTGTTGGAATGTTGTATAAAACTTAAAAAATATATCATATAAAATGTATCAATATTTATTATTTAAGGATATTTGGACAAATTTCAATAAAAAATATTCTCTTCTTAAGTTGGTGAATCTGTTACTTCAAGCTAACAGGGGTGACATAAAAGTATAAACTATTACAAATAATATTTTATCATGCCAAGAAAACCAACATAATCCACTTGTTACCTTTGGGTGCCTTCCCAATATATTCTTATAGTTTGTCAGTATCTAACTCATTCACAGAGTACTCATACCTAGAGGATTTTGTATTCTCAAAAACCTACTAATGGGTTTAATTTGTGTTGAAGTACTCAGCTCAGAAACATGAGAAACATGAGAGCGTGACTTTTTTATGAGACAAAAAAATTGGATGAATATAGAAGCGTGAACATTTAATAATTCAAACTGTATCTTTGATATGACATTATAAGATTTTGAAAGCAGCATATATATGTACCCAGTACATACACTAAGCTCTTTGTAAAGACACAATGATTCAATGCACTTTAACACTAATTGATACGATGTAACTAATTACGGTATAATTACGGTATGTGAAATAACAAAGTTAACAAATACAAATTTAAAAAATACAAAGGCTACCTTCTCAGGTGTAAATCCAGAAATCCTTTTTAAGTGCGAGCCTCAATAGAGCTCGTATTTCTAGGAATCACTTTTTTTTTTGTCTCCGGACTTTCATGAATTGTGGCGCAGTGTGACGAGTATTTATCTGCTCACTGAAGTTAAGCGGCAATGGGATACGTTAGTACTTGGGATGGGTGACCGTCCGAGTTCTATTCCAGCTGTGGGATGTATCTGTGTTGGAATTTCTTTTCGTCACCAGACTTTCATATATTCTAGACTTTTCTAGTGCACTACTCATACCTCTGATGGCTTTGCGCTCGGGGACTGAAACACCTTTCGGCCTTTTTTTTTTTTTTTTTTTGTACAAAATACATAAGCAACATCAGAATTTCTTATGCTTCTTGAAATATTTCAATTGGCCATTTGGTTTTGCAGATGGGTCAAAAGGTCAAATGTATTGCTTAACCCTTTCGCTACCATCTCTGACGTCTAGCAGTCGACGCTTATGTGTATTACCAGGTACCATGTCTGTCGACACAGGGTCGACGGCAATAATATTGATTTCTTCTTTCCCTTCAGTATACTGCAATACGTTTTCTTTGGTTTATCAGTATTAAAACGATTGCTTAAGTAAAATATATATATGTTATGCCATATTTTAAACAAAAATCGCCATTTTTAGCTATTTTAACTGGTTTCTGTAAATATTGCCGTATTTACCGCATATAACTGCATATTGTTTACTTGTGGTTATATTTATTTGGGGAATTCCCACGAATTTCCCCCATTCGACTTTCATCAATTCCTAATGAAATATGCCGAAAAATACCGCAAATGAAGTGTATAAGGTAGGGAGTTAATGTTTTACTTGATTGGCGTTTCTGACGTGATATGACGTCATATGGCTACAGTCCCCCAGAATAATGATCCTTCAGTAGCGAAAGGGTTAAGACTTCCCAGCACTTATTAAGGCTTAGTTAAATCTTAGTTTATGATTATGTTATGCCCAATCAACTTTCCCATGCTGTTTTATGGCATAAATGTTTTAAAGTTTATGTTTAAAATAATTTATTGTTAAAAAGGGGATATTTCAATGATGTTAACATTAATTAAATATTATAACTGCATTCATAGTGCTACCAAATAAGATATCTCAAACAAGTGAGACAGAAAAAAAACACTTATTGCCTTTATTTTTAACTTGATATTTGAAATAACAGAGTTTCAATACTAGTATATCTAATATACTTGTACATCTTCTGTTAACATAATATAGTATCATTGGTATCAAAACTAGAGGATCGCTCGCAAAAAAAAAAGATAATGTTTTTGCATAGCAAAAACAAAGCGTCCCGAAAAGGATATAAAGGTGAGTGCTAAAGTATTAAAAAAATGCTTCGTTTCTAGCCTTATACTGTTGTGGCAACCAAAGTCAGCGCAGTCTGCTCTATCTAGCACGGTTTTCAAGATATAAGCATTTTTGTGTTTTGCAAAAAATAAAAAAATTAAAAATGTCCGCTATATTTGGCGAGACAAAAAGATTTTGAAAATTGGCATGGCTACTCTGCAGAGATACCCAGCAGGTCAAAAATTTTGTTGAGTTTGCTCCATATAGCACGGTTTTCGAGATATAAGCATTTTTGTGTTTTGCAAAAACTTTGAAAATTCAAAATGGCCACCATTTTTGGGGAGACAAAAATTTTTGTCAAGACCACTGCCGCGGTGTGTATCTCCTGCCGAGCATTAAAGCAGAAGAAATAGCTTTTCCGAGATATTCACAATTTTTCATTTTCCTGTGTGAAAGGTCTTCCAAAAGTAGGTGAATGAGTTATTTGAGAAAAATTGGCTATCTGCAATACTATTAAGAGATAATTCATATTTACTCATTTTGAGTAGGTGAATAATTATCTATGGGTCTGAAACTTCACCAAGTGAAAGCTCTCCCAAAAGTAGGTGAATGAGTTATTTGAGAAAAATTGGCTATCTGCAATACTTTTAGAGATAATTCGCATTTACTCATTTTGAGTAGGTGAGTAATTAGCTATGGGTGTGAAACTTCACCATGTGAAAGCTCTCCCACAAGTAGATGAATGAGTATTTGATAAAAATTGGGTATCCGCAATACTTTTACAGATAATTAGCATTTACTCATTTTGAGTAGGTGAATAAATAGCTATGGGTCTGAAACTTCACAGAGTGAAAGCTCTCCCAAAAGTAGGTGAATGAGTTATTTGAGAAAAATTGGCTATCTGCAATACTTTTACAGATAATTCACATTTACTCATTTTGAGTAGGTGAATAATTAGCTATGGGTCTGAAACTTCACCAAGTGAAAGCTCTCCCAAAAGTAGGTGAATGAGTTATTTGAGAAAAATTGGCTATCTGCAATACTTTTAGAGATAATTCACATTTACTCATTTTGAGTAGGTGAGTAATTAGCTATGGGTCTGAAACTTCACCAAGTGAAAGCTCTCCCAAAAGTAGGTGAATGAGTTATTTGAGAAAAATTGGCTATCTGCAATACTTTTAGAGATAATTCGCATTTACTCATTTTGAGTAGGTGAGTAATTAGCTATGGGTCTGAAACTTCACCAAGTGAAAGCTCTCCCAAAAGTAGGTGAATGATTAATTTGAGAAAAATGGGCTATCTGCAATACTTTTAGAGATAATTCGCATTTACTCATTTTGAGTAGGTGAGTAATTAGCTATGGGTCTGAAACTTCACCAAGTGAAAGCTCTGCCAAAAGTAGGTGAATGAGTTATTTGAGAAAAATTGGCTATCTGCAATACTTTTAGAGATAATTCGCATTTACTCATTTTGAGTAGGTGAGTAATTAGCTACGGGTCTGAAACTTCACAGAGTGAAAGCTCTCCCAAAAGTAGGTGAATGAGTTATTTGAGAAAAATTGGCTATCTGCAATACTTTTAGAGATAAATCACATTTACTCATTTTGAGTAGGTGAGTAATTAGCTATGGGTCTGAAACTTCACCAAGTGAAAGCTTTCCCAAAAGTAGGTGAATGATTAATTTGACAAAAATTGGCTATCTGCAATACTTTTAGAGATAATTCGCATTTACTCATTTTGAGTAGGTGAGTAATTAGCTATGGGTCTGAAGCTTCACCAAGTGAAAGCTCTCCCAAAAGTAGGTGAATGAGTTATTTGAGAAAAATTGGCTATCTGCAATACTTTTAGAGATAATTCGCATTTACTCATTTTGAGTAGGTGAGTAATTAGCTATGGGTCTGAAACTTCACCAAGTGAAAGCTCTCCCAAAAGTAGGTGAATGAGTTATTTGAGAAAAATTGGCTATCTGCAATACTTTTAGAGATAATTCGCATTTACTCATTTTCAGTAGGTGAGTAATTAGCTATGGGTCTGAAACTTCACCATGTGAAAGCTCTGCCAAAAGTAGGTGAAGGAGTTATTTGAGAAAAATTGGCTATCTGCAATACTTTTAGAGATAATTCGCATTTACTCATTTTGAGTAGGTGAGTAGCTATGGGTCTGAAACTTCACAGAGTGAAAGCTCTCCCAAAAGTAGGTGAATGAGTTATTTGAGAAAAATTGGCTATCTGCAATACTTTCAGAGATAAATCGCATTTACTCATTTTGAGTAGGTGAGTAATTAGCTATGGGTCTGAAACTTCACCAAGTGAAAGCTCTCCCAAAAGTAGGTGAATGAGTTATTTGAGAAAAATTGGCTATCTGCAATACTTTTAGAGATAATTCGCATTTACTCATTTTGAGTAGGTGAGTAATTAGCTATGGGTCTGAAGCTTCACCAAGTGAAAGCTCTCCCAAAAGTAGGTGAATGAGTTATTTGAGAAAAATTGGCTATCTGCAATACTTTTAGAGATAATTCGCATTTACTCATTTTGAGTAGGTGAGTAATTAGCTATGGGTCTGAAACTTCACCAAGTGAAAGCTCTCCCAAAAGTAGGTGAATGAGTTATTTGAGAAAAATTGGCTATCTGCAATACTTTTAGAGATAATTCGCATTTACTCATTTTCAGTAGGTGAGTAATTAGCTATGGGTCTGAAACTTCACCATGTGAAAGCTCTGCCAAAAGTAGGTGAAGGAGTTATTTGAGAAAAATTGGCTATCTGCAATACTTTTAGAGATAATTCGCATTTACTCATTTTGAGTAGGTGAGTAGCTATGGGTCTGAAACTTCACAGAGTGAAAGCTCTCCCAAAAGTAGGTGAATGAGTTATTTGAGAAAAATTGGCTATCTGCAATACTTTTAGAGATAAATCGCATTTACTCATTTTGAGTAGGTGAGTAATTAGCTATGGGTCTGAAACTTCACCAAGTGAAAGCTCTCCCAAAAGTAGGTGAATGAGTTATTTGAGAAAAATTGGCTATCTGCAATACTTTTAGAGATAATTCGCATTTACTCATTTTGAGTAGGTGAGTAATTAGCTATGGGTCTGAAACTTCACCAAGTGAAAGCTCTCCCAAAAGTAGGTGAATGAGTTATTTGAGAAAAATTGGCTATCTGCAATACTTTTAAGAGATAATTCGCATTTACTCATTTTGAGTAGGTGAGTAATCATCTACGGGTCTGAAACTTCACCATGTGAAAGCTCTCCCAAAAGTACACGAATGAGTTATTTGATAAAAATTGGGTATCCGCAATAGTTTTTGAGATAATTAGCATTTACTCATTTTGAGTAGGTGAGTAATTAGCTACGGGACTGAAACTTCACCAAGTGAAAGCTCTTCCAAAAGTAGGTGAATGAGTTATTTGAGAAAAATTGGCCATCTGCAATACTTTTAGAGGTAATTCGCATTTACTCTTTTTGAGTAGGTGAGCAATTAGCTATGGGTCTGAAACTTCACCAAGTGAAAGCTCTTTGGGATAGCTGCTCTGCAGAGATACCCTGAAGATAAAAAAATTCGTCGAAATCGCTCTATGTAGCACGGTTTTCGAAATATTAGCATTTTTGTATTTTGCAATTTTTGCGCAAAAATTCGAAAATTCAAAATGGCCGCCATTTTTGGCAAGAGAAATTTTTTTTGAAAATTGGCATGGCTACTCTGCAGAGATACCCTGTGGGTCAAAAATTTCGTCGAAATCGCTCTATCTAGCACGGTTTTCGAGATATAAGCATTTTTGTGTTTTGCAATTTTGCGAAAAATTCGAAAATTCAAAATGGCCGCCATTTTTTGAGAGAAATTTTTTGTCTGAAAATTGGCATGGCTACTCTGCAGAGATACCCTGCAGGTCAAAAATTTCGTCGAAATCGCTCTATCTAGCAGGGTTTTCGAGATATAAGCATTTTTATGTTTTGCAATTTTTGCGAAAAATTCGAAAATTCAAAATGGCCGCCATTTTTGGCGAGACAAAATTTTTTTGAAAATTGGCATGGCTACTCTGGAGATATACCCTGTGGGTCAAAAATTTCGTCGAAATCGCTCTATCTTGCAGGGTTTTCGAGATATAAGCATTTTTATGTTTTGCAATTTTTGCGAAAAATTCGAAAATTCAAAATGGCCGCCATTTTTGGCAAGAGAAATTTTTTTTGAAAATTGGCATGGCTACTCTGCAGAGATACCCTGTGGGTCAAAAATTTCGTCGAAATCGCTCTATCTAGCACGGTTTTCGAGATATAAGCATTTTTGTGTTTTGCAATTTTGCGAAAAATTCGAAAATTCAAAATGGCCGCCATTTTTTGAGAGAAATTTTTTGTCTGAAAATTGGCATGGCTACTCTGCAGAGATACCCTGCAGGTCAAAAATTTCGTCGAAATCGCTCTATCTAGCAGGGTTTTCGAGATATAAGCATTTTTATGTTTTGCAATTTTTGCGAAAAATTCGAAAATTCAAAATGGCCGCCATTTTTGGCGAGACAAAATTTTTTTGAAAATTGGCATGGCTACTCTGGAGATATACCCTGTGGGTCAAAAATTTCGTCGAAATCGCTCTATCTTGCAGGGTTTTCGAGATATAAGCATTTTTATGTTTTGCAATTTTTGCGAAAAATTCGAAAATTCAAAATGGCCGCCATTTTTGGCGAGAAAATTTTTTTTCAAAATTGGGATAACTACTCCGCAGAGATACCCTGCGGGTCAAAAATTTCGTCGAAATCGCTCTAACTAGCACGGTTTTCGAGATATAAGCATTTTTGTGTTTTGCAATTTTTTGCGAAAATTTCGAAAATTCAAAATGGCCGCCATTTTTGGCGAGACAAAAATTTTTTGAAAATTGGGAAAAGTACTCCGCAGAGATATCCTGCAGGTCAAAAATTTTGTCGAAATTGCTCTATCTAGCACGGTTTTTGAGATATAAGCATTTTTGTGTTTTGCAATTTTTGCGAAAATTTCGAAAATTCAAAATGGCCGCCATTTTGGGCGAGACAAAACTTTTTTGAAAATTGGGAAAACTACTCCGCAGAGATACCCTGCGCCTCAAAAATTTCGTCGAAATCGCTCTATCTAGCACAGTTTTCGAGATATAAGCATTTTTGTGTTTTCCTTATTTGGAAAATTCGTAATGATTAATTAATCATTAATTACTCGGCCATTTCTTGACCAATCAATGCCAAAATCTAATGATTTCCAGATTTTAATAGAATGAATGTATTTGCCACGTTTCAGGTGAATTGATAAAATTCCTTTCAAGTTATCATCCGGACAAGCTTCCCCATCGAAAAAAGACATTTTTGGTCATGTGACCTCTCTGATTGGTTGAAATGTCACTGCAGCATATTCAAAAAAATTCCCCAAGGCTACTGCCTAAACCTGCCAAATTTGAAAAGAATCCGCCTAACGGTTACAGAGTTATAAGGAAAACAAAATGCGGAGCCGGCGGAGCCGGAAGCTCTCCCATACACAAACAAGCGTCCCTTGCGGGACGCTTAAATATGTACATGGGAGGATGCCAATGTAAAATACTTATGATTCCCAGACAAAAATGAACAATTTATTCAGAATTGGTGTTTGTTTTTATTATTTGTTTTCCTTCAACCATATTAGTTGATAATCAAGAAGGCGGTTGTAAAGCGTTGTCAGGGTAGTTTAGTAAAATGCTTTCCACACTGAGATACCATCTCTATATTGTTTATAGGCAAATGTTTTTTCCTTAATCTATGCACAGAAATTATATTTTCAAGTTTAAGATTACCACAATGGGCAAGCCACAATTGAATGAATTGCCTGTTTCACAAAAATTGGAAATTCTGTTGATTGAGTATGATACATAAGCATATACAAAAGGTGGGGTCAAATGTTAAATTTACCCAGCTGAGTTGATTTTCAGTCAATTATTTCACAATGGATACTTTATGTCCAAAAGCAGTAGCAGAATGGAAAAGCTATAGATTTAAGACTTAAGGCGCGATCTTTTTTGAAAACAAAAACTTTTTTTGCTGCTTCCATTATATGTATACACAGTTTTTAATGTAGTGGTAGTAATGTAGTAACTGGCCAAATAAAATCTGGTACAGTATAACCTATATTATCCAACCCTCCATTATCCGAATTTTCAATTATCCAACCTCAACCCCACTCTCACAAATCCATTTAAACTTGTTACTCCGACCTTTTTATTATCCAACCTTATTGTAACTGTCCCAAGAAGAACGGATAATAGAGGTTTGAAAATATTACAAAAAAGTTTTGTTTGGGGTATGGGATGACTCGTGTCAAAAACTAGGGTCTGTTTTGTTTTGCATAATACATTTGTATCCAGGTAGCCATGTTTAACAGTAACTAGGGCTGTTACTCGGGTAGAAAAACAGGGCTCGGTAACTGTTGTTGAGACCTGTTCTCTGAGTGTCCCAAATCTGGGTACTTGCCTTTTAGTTATAACCCACCAGAGATACCAATGAAGGAAACATGGTCGATGATATAAACAAATTTATTGTTAACTAGAAATAGGACGCCCTGTTGATAGTAGATGTGAATAGAAACAGGATAGCATAGAAGAACACACATTATCATGTGTAATGTCCACCCCATGAACCTTTTGCCAAAATTGTACAGTAGTCTTACAAGACCCTGTTTCATTTGTAAAATATATCAATGATGCTTAAATATTTATTAGTGTAATTATTTCAGCTTCATGCCTTTTTGCATTGGTTGGGTCGAAAATTTTGATGAAATCACTCTATCTTGCACGGTTAAGAAGATAGAAGAAAATTCCTGTTTTTCTATTTTTGGCAAAAATTTGAAAATTCAAAATGGCCGCCATTTTTGGGAAAAGGAAAATTTTTTGAAAATTGGCAAGAGTACATTTGTTAGATACCCTGTGGGTCGAAAATTTCGACGAAATCGCTCTATCTCACATGGTTAAGGAGATAGAAGCAATTTTGTGTTTTGCCATTTTTGGCAAAAATTCGAAAAATCAAAATGGCCGCAATTTTTGGGGAGGGGAAAATTTTTTCAAATTGCAAAGGGTACATTCCTTAGATACCCTGTGGGTCGAATATTTCGAGGAAATCGCTCTATCTCGCACGGTTAAGGAGATAGAAGCAAATTTGTGTTTTGCCATTTTGGGCAAAAATTCGAAAATTCAAAATGGCCGCCATTTTTGAGGAGGGGAAAATTTTTTGAAAATTGCAAAGAGTACATTCCTTACATACCCTGTGGGTCGAAAATTTCGACGAAATCGCTCTATCTCGCACGGTTAAGGAGATAGAAGCAAATTTGTGTTTTGCCATTTTGGGCAAAAATTCGAAAATTCAAAATGGCCACCATTTTTGGGGAGGGGAAAATTTTTGGAAAATTGTAAAAGAGTACATTCCTTAGATACCCTGTGGGTCGAAAATTTCGACGAAATCGCTCTATCTCGCACGGTTAAGGAGATAGAAGCAAATTTGTGTTTTGCCATTTTTGGCAAAAATTCGAAAATTCAAAATGGCCACCATTTTTGGTGAGGGGAAAATTTTTTGAAAATTGCAAAGAGTACATTCCTTAGATACCCTGTGGGTCGAAAATTTCGACGAAATCGCTCTATCTCGCACGGTTAAGGAGATAGAAGCAAATTTGTGTTTTGCCATTTTGGGCAAAAATTCGAAAATTCAAAATGGCCACCATTTTTGGGGAGGGGAAAATTTTTTGAAAATTGTAAAAGAGTACATTCCTTAGATACCCTGTGGGTCGAAAATTTCGACGAAATCGCTCTATCTCGCACGGTTAAGGAGATAGAAGCAAATTTGTGTTTTGCCATTTTTGGCAAAAATTCGAAAATTCAAAATGGCCACCATTTTTGGGGAGGGGAACATTTTTTGAAAATTGCGAAGAATACATTCCTTAGATACCCTGTGGGTCGAATATTTCGACGAAATCGCTCTATCTCGCACGGTTAAGGAGATAGAAGCAAATTTGTGTTTTGCCATTTTTGGCAAAAATTCGAAAATTCAAAATGGCCGCCATTTTTGGGGAGGGGAAAATTTTTTGAAAATTGCGAAGAGTACATTCCTTAAATACCCTGTGGGTCGAAAATTTCGACAAAATCGCTCTATCTCGCATGGTTTAGGAGATATGAGCACATTTGCCTTTTTCAGTATTCAAAATAGCTAATTACTCATTTATTTAATTAATTACTCACTCATCTATGAAGCAATTCCCCCCAAAAGCAATCCCATACAAGCTATTAACCCAATGAACCTCCATACCAAATTTCAGAAAGCTAGGCTTAATAGCATTCCTTAAAATGTCTGGAAACCAAAGAGCTACCCAAAAGTAGCAAAGTAGCTATTACTCAGTTAGCTATAGAGCTATCATCACCAAAAGCAATCCCATACAAGCTATTAACCCAATAAACCTGCATGCCAAATTTGGTAAAGATAGGATAAGAACTGTTGCCTAAAATGTCTGGAAACCAAGTGGGACGCCGGACACCGGACGCCGGAAAAAGCAAAAATAATATGTCCACCCCCCAGTGGGGTGGACATAATAAAATGGTAAATAACTGTGGAAATAAGGAGAGTTACTTGAAACACTAATACCAGGTAGACAAATCTGGTTGAATATTGGGTTTCAGCCATGTTATTTATCAAAATATTACTGTAACAGTTTTACGGGTACCTGTTGCGCTAGTTTACACTCAGATTTTCAAATGGGCAGAGTTGTCAATGGGCAAAGTTATTTTGGAAAAAAAAAAAAAAAATTAGGTTGACAAATCTGACTGAATATATTAGGATCTTTTCAGTTGTGTTACACAAACAATATTGTAATAGTTTTAAGCATACTCGGTTTGCCAATTTCAACTCGGTTTCTCAACAAAATCAATCCACTTTTGTGATTCAGTAGTCAATGCCTCAAATGTGGAATGGCATTAATATTAAATATTCTGACAAGTTACTTCACATTCCAGAGCTCTTTTGTCTATCCAGCATTTACACCTGCGTCACTGCCTTTATCTTTTAATGTCAAATAGCGACAATATAAAGGGTTAAAGTATACATATTTTTTACTACAACCAAATGAAAAGCGGCACAAAAGTAATCTGTTTAGAGTACTGTCAATAAGTTTACATATGTCATTTTATTAAATCCTCATCAAATACTTACTCTTTGACTTTCTGAGGAATATTCAACTGGTCCAAGGGGATGTACTGAGCTAGTTCATGGAGGTAATTCACATAGGTCAGCTTTCTGCCGAATTTTGCACTGCAAGGTACAACAGGTATACAGTCTGTTTCAGCAACAAAATAACTTTCTCAAGCAAACATTTGGCTGGATTCCAGTGTTCCCCTCATGGAAAAAGTCAATGTAGTTTGTGAATTTATATATAAATCATCCTCCCCCAAAACATGAAAAACAAGAAAACCAGCCTTTACAACAAAATGCAGAGTCCAGATTTTTAAAGGAATTTTTATACATATTTTACTTAATTTTCAACTGCTTAACATTTTCTAAAAATGCATAACTTTCAGCCATATTTGCAAAAATATATGAAATAATGAAATAAAATAGCATCAGAGATGCTCGTATCCCACAACCTGGGGAAAAAATTTTCAACACCATGAGATCCAGAGGTAGTGCAACAGTACAGGAACACTTTCAGAACAGTGTCAGTTATATAAAGGTCCATATAATGTTTAAGTAGAGAAAAGAACATATAAGAGAAAAGAAATTTATGTAAAGATGAAGTATTAAAACAAGACAATTCAATAGCAAGATGACAACATTAATTGGTAAACTAAAAATTACGATGCACACTTAAAACCCTAAGGATGTCCCTACCAACTATCAACTTCCTACAATTTATGGTTTCAGAAATATTGCCCAGAAAAATTTTAAAGATCAAGGTCACTATGGCAAGATCAAGGTCAAATCAAGGTCACACCATGACGATGCACACCTACGAGCCCTAACCAATGTCCCTACCAAGTATAAACTTCCTACACCTTACGGTTGCAAACATATAGCCTGGACAAGACATTATTGGTCAAGGTCACTACAGCAAGTCAAAGGTCAAATCAAGGTCACACCTATGACCCCTAACCAATATCCCTTACAAGTATCAACTTACTACACCTTACAGTTTCTGAGATATAGATCAGACAGGATTTTATAGGTCAAGGTCACTCAACAAAGGTCAAACCAAGTTTACATCACGACATTGCACACCTACAACCCCCCCAACCAATGTCCCTACCCAGTCCCTACTTATAGCCCCTCCAAGACATTATAGGTCAAGGTCACTACGGCAAGGTCAAATCAAGGTCACACCATGACGTTGCACACGTACAAGCCCTAACAAATGTCCCTACCATGTATCAACTTCCTACACCTTACAGTTTCCAAGATATAGCCTGGACAAAATTTTATAGGTCTAGGTCATTAGGGCAAGATTAAAGGTCAAATCAAGGTTACACCATGACCCTGCACACATACAACCCCAAACCAATATCCCTACCAAGTATCAACTTCCTACACCTTATGCTTTCCAAATATAGCCCCAACAAGATTTTATAGGTCAAGGTCACTGCAGCAAGGTCAAATCAAGGTCATACCATGACGCTGCACACCTACAACCCCTAACCAATGTGCCTACAGTGTATCAACTTCCTACGCCTTACGGTTTCCGAGGTATAGCCCGAAGAAAACTTTATAAGTCAAGGTCACTGCGGCAAGGTTAAAGGTCAAATCAAGGTCATACCATGTTGCTTGCACATGTACACTCCCTAACCAATGTCCCTACCATTTATCAACTTCCTACACCTTTGAGGAAAGGGGGGGGAATTCCCCCCTTGGTCTAAAAAAAAGGGGGGGGGGGATTTCAAAAATAAAAAGGGGGATCCGATCCTCCATGGAAATATGTCCAGAGATTATCAAAGTTTAGTACATATTACGACCTAACCATGTCATACATTGTTATTTGACAGAATCTGAAACTCATATAATGTAATGCATATTGGATATCTAGAGTTGTGGAAACAGATGCAGAAGTTTGGATAACTGGAGTTGTGTAAACAGATGCAGAAGTTTGGATAACTGGAGTTGTGGTAACAGATGCAGAAGTTTGGATATCTGGAATTGTGACAACTGGAGGCAGAGTGCATTGGTTACTGTCATTGCCTTTACCCTGTTCAGAGTCCTTACTGATTACTGAACTCCTAGCATTATTGTTTCCATTTGTGTTGCACACCTTGGGTTTGAAGGAATCACTAATGGATGTATTGTGGGGTAAAAAGTGGGATTTTTCCCACACTTGAGACGTGTTTGTGTAGAAATAAACTAAGTATGCGTGAACTTTATTGGCAATTCAATCACAAAAGTAGCCTCATATAAAGGACCAAATTCAAAACGTTGATTATGTTTTTTTCACAAAGTTTTCTGTTTATTGCTTGTTATTATCTTTTTCAAATTTATTTTTGAGATTATATTCTACAACCATGTTCGTAGACTGGAACATCAGACATTGTTTTGTCTATTAAGTACTCCCATGAAATGCTCTGAGATGCATATTCGTCGAATGCCCGGATCTCTGTTTTATAATGATTGTTACAAGGAGTTTTATGCATATTTTACTCAACTGTCACTGGGGTTTACTCCATCTAATGAGCATATTTTAATCCATATTACAAAAGCTGTATATAAGCACGTAATAAAAATGACTTTTCCCATATTTTCAGCAATTTTAACGATTTTGAATAGCTGAGAATGATGGTGACAGATACAATAGATTTGATTGGTTGTCCTTGAATGAAGACAAACACTCTACAATCACATTTGAAGTGCTGCTCTTTGATTCCCACCCTGGTAAACAAATATACCCCATTTCTGTGCAGTGATATCAAATTTTTACAAATTCATGGGATTTGGGTGATAAACCTGTTATAAACCCTGTTTCACATGGACATAGGTGCAATTGCTAAGCACTAAAATTACTTTCTAAACAAGAGGAGAGTGCCCGTGAACGGGCACTGTGTCAGCTGACTGAATGTTTTTGATTTGTGATGGTGATAATGAGAGGAAAGCATAATTATCAGGGAAAGGGCTGTACAGAAATACAGTAAATGGTAACTGAACAGCATGTTCGAAAGATATTCCGAAGCTGACAGAAAAAAAGGACAAAAAAGTTGTGCCCTGCAAATGATATTATGAAATAAAGTAACAAGGTAATTGTTTAAGTGTAAAAAGTAGGTTAAAAATATTTAAAGAAATACTATAAATGCAATATCCTCGTTCGACCATGAAGAAGGGGTCCAAAGGTCAAATCTGACCATAGCAAAAGATTCCCAGCCAAAGAATTTAGGATGGTTTACCATCCCAAACCTCTCGGATCAATAATAAGTGAGTCATAGGCACTTTTTAAGTTTGGCTATCCTTGTTTGACCTTGACGGAGGGGTCCAAGGTCAAATCCGACCACACAAAAAAATTCCCAGCCCATGATTTCCTGTAGCTTGTTTACCATCCCAAACCTGTAGGACCAATAATAAGCGAGTTCTAAGCAATTGTAAGTTTGGCTATCCTCAATTGACCTTGAAGGAGGGGTCCCAGGTCAAATCTGACCACACCAAAAGAATCCCAGCCCATGATTTCCTATATGTTGGTTTACCATCCCAAACCTCCAAGACCAATAATACGCGAGTTATAAGCACTTTAAGTTTGGCTATCTTCGTTTGACCTGGAAGGAGGGGTCTAAGGTGAAATCTGATCACACCAAAAGATTCCCAGCCCATGATTTTCTATAGGTTGGTTTTCCATTCCAAACCTCTAGGACCAATAATAAGCGAGTTATAAGCACTTTTAAGTTTGGCTATCCTCATTTGACCTTGAAGGAGGGGTCCAAGGTGAAATCCGACCACACCAAAAAATTCCCAGCTCATGATTTTCTATAGGTTGGTTTTCATTCCAAACCTCTAGGACCAATAATAAGCGAGTTATAAGCACTTTTATGTTTGGCTATCCTCATTTGACCTTGAAGGAGGGTTCCAAGGTCAAATCGGACCATATTAACAGATTCCCAGCCCATGATTTCCTACAGGTTGGATACAATGATTTACTCAACAGTGAGAACCTGAAAGAAGCTATTGCTCAGCTATGCCATGACATAGAGGTCTGCAATTTCACTATGTTATAGCTGACCAAAACGTCTGTGAATAACATATTTAACAAAATACTCTAAATGTAATAGTTTTCAAGTTACTACTGATTTACTCAACAGTGAGAACCTCAAAGTAACTATTACTCAGCTATGCAATGAGCTACATGTCTGAATTTTTGCTCTGTTATAGCTGACAGGTGAACAACATATTTAAGCAAAATACTGTAAATGCAATAGTTTTCAAGTTACAACTGATTTACTCAATAGTGAGAACCTGAAAATAGCTATTGCTCCGCTATGCCATGAGCTATAGGTCTGTAATTTCACTATGTTATAGCTAACCCAAAAGTAGGTGAACAATATATTTTAACAAAATACTCCAACTGCAATATTTTTCAAGTTATAGCCAATTTACTCAACAGTCAGTGCCTGAGAATAGCTATTGCTCAGTTGTGCCATGAGCTACAGGTCTGTAATTTCACTATGTTATAGCTGACCCAAAAGTAGCTGAATAACATATTTGCACAAATTTCTGTAAAGGCAATAGTTTTCCAATTACAACTGATTTACTCAACAGTGAGAACTTCAAAGTAGCTATTACTCAGCTATGCAATGAGCCACAGGTCTGGAACTTCACTATGTTATAGCTGACCCCAAAATAGGTGAATAACATATTGCAACAAAATACTCTAAATGCAATAGTTTCCAAGTTATAAGTGATTTACTCAACAGTGATAACCTAAAAGTAGCTATTACTCAGCTATGCCATGAGCTACAGGTGTGAAATTTTACTATGTTATAGCTGACCCAAAAGTAGCTGAATAACATATTTATACTAAATTCTCTAAATGCAATAGTTTTCAAATTATAAGTGATTTGCTCAACATTGAGAACTTCAAAGTAGCTATTACTCAGCTATGCAATGAGTCACAGGTCTGGAACTTCACTATGTTATAGCTGACCCCAAAATAGGTGAATAACATAGTGAAACAAAATACTCTAAATGCAATAATTTCCAAGTTATAAGCGATTTACTCAACAGTGATAACCTCAAAGTAGCTATTACTCAGCTATGCCATGAGCTACAGGTCTGAAATTTTACTATGTTATAGCTGACCCAAAAGTAGGTGAACAACATATTTAAGCAAAATACTGTACATGCAATAGTTTTCAAGTTACAACTGATTTACTCAATAGTGATGACCTAAAAGTAGCTATTACTCAGCTATGCCATGAGCTACAGGTCTGAAATTTTACTATGTTATAGCTGACCCAAAAGTAGCTGAATAACATATTTATACTAAATTCTCTAAATGCAATAGTTTTGCAATTACAACTGATTTACTCAATAGTGAGAACCTCAAAGTAGTTATTACTCAGCTATGCAATGAGCTACAGGTCTGAAATTTTACTATGTTATAGCTGACCCAAAAGTAGGTGAACAACATATTTAAGCAAAATACTGTAAATGCAATAGTTTTCAAGTTACAACTGATTTACTCAATAGTGATGACCTAAAAGTAGCTATTACCCAGCTATGCCATGAGCTACAGGTCTGAAATTTTACTATGTTATAGCTGACCCAAAAGTAGCTGAATAACATATTTATACGAAATACTCTAAATGCAATAGTTTTCTAATTACAACTGATTTACTCAACAGTGAGAACTTTAAAGTAGCTATTACTCAGCTATGCCATGACCTACAGATCTGAAATTTCACTATGTTATAGCTGGCCCAAAAGTAGCTGAATAACATATTTATACGAAATTCTCTAAATGCAATAGGTTTTAAGTTACAAGTGATTTACTCAATAGTGAGAACTTCAAAGTAGCTATTACTCAGCTATGCAATGAGCCACAGATCTGAAACTTCACTATGTTATAGCTGATCCCAAAATAGGTGAATAACATATTGAAACAAAATACTCTAAATGCAATAGTTTCCAAGTTATAAGCGATTTACTCAACAGTGATAACCTAAAAGTAGCTATTACTCAGCTATGCCATGAGCTACAGGTCTGAAATTTTACTATGTTATAGCTGACCCAAAAGTAGCTGAATAACATATTTATACGAAATTCTCTAAATGCAATAGTTTTCAAGTTATAAGCGATTTACTCAACAGTGATAACCTAAAAGTAGCTATTACTCAGCTATGCCATGAGCTACAGGTCTGAAATTTTACTATGTTATAGCTGACCCAAAAGTAGCTGAATAACATATTTATACGAAATTCTCTAAATGCAATAGTTTTTAAGTTACAAGTGATTTTACTCATGATGGAAGTTACTGAAAAGCCCAAAAGTAGCTATTACTCACTTAGCTATTGAGACAGGCACCCAACTTACTCACCATATTGTAGCTATGCAAAAAGTAGCTGAATAACATATTTTAACAAAATGCTCTAAATGCAACACTTTTCAAGTTATAAATGATTTTGTGCATGATTTCATGAATTTTAATGCATTAAAAATTATTAAAAAAATTTATTAAAAAAAAAGTAAGACAGATCCAGGTCTCATACTCACACAAGAGAATCTACCTGTGGCCTAGTACATATATGCAAGATATGAGAGAAATCCCTGCAATAGTCACTGAGAAAATTGTGATTAAGTGTTGAAATTTTCACACTTTTGGTGGGGGTACCCCCCTTGTAATGTCTCTAGCAAACAGACGAACAGACAGATTTGCATGCCTTGAACAATTTTTCATCCTCGATAGATAAGGTATCTTTTAAAAAAAACAGTACGTCTCTAGGCCTTGTAGTTTTGGAGGAGAAGTTGTTCACGCGGACGCGTACGCGTACGCGTACGCCCACGCCGCAGAGTGACGACATAATGTCAGCTGACTGACAAGTCAGCTGACATAAAAATTTGGGAATGAAAATTTGAGTTCTCAAAACATGAGTACCAATACACAATTAACTATAAATAGGTTACATACACTAGCAAACATATTTTTCTTATCAAACGTCTGAAAAACAAAAAGTTTTATCATTAGAATACCTACCTTATTATTGGTCTGAAGATGTTCCACACAACCTTGATAAATCGTGATGGGTGGACTAGATACAAGGCCTTCAGGTTCTTTTTGTACCTGTCAGTGATATGAATATAATAATATCAACATTCTTAAATAAACTTTGGATTTTTTTAGAGATTTAATGCATGAATGATCACACACTTAAGGGTATTTACTCAAAAATATATTGTGTCTGGTAACTGCTTGTACATTACATCAATTTCTGATAAAGAAACTTATTTTAGTGCATGTTGATGCTTATAATCACCATACAATACCATGGAAACTTTATGCCATCATTTGATGAGTAACTGACCACAGGAAATCAACAAAAGTCATAAAAAATATGATCCAACAGTTGTCAAGTTTGTAGGTGTGCATCACAATATTATATAACATTAAAGTGACTTTCAAAATGGATCTGAATCAGAAATAGTTACATCCCTTGTGGGCTACTTTAAAGGACAGATTAAAGACATGTACTCATCAACAATGATATAATACAACATGATCCGACAATAAAGTAGTAACTAACAGGACATTTCGGTAATGAATATCCCAAGACGATAAACTTTTACAAATGAGGGACCTTTATAAGAATAAGTTAAAGAACTGCCTTAATTTGACAGGGGGCCTTATTACAGAATTAATGTAGCTTGTCTATACACACTATGAGCAAAAAAAAAAGAATGTTTCAAAGAATAAATACCAGATGTTTCTTCTTTCTAGTCCAGTTGTGAAAATGTTCCACCACTTTGTGTATTTTAAAGAGGGCTTGTGTCTGACCATATTGGATTGAATTGTATCAGTTTGCAATGTACAGGCATCAACATTTACACACCAAGTTTTAAAATGGAGCTTTGCAATAGTGCCATAATGGAGAAATATGACAGGGAGAGTCCTTGCCCAAAAGCACAGGAGTTTATAAACTTACTTTCTATCGAAGTCTGAGTAGGCACCTCTGAGCCAGGCAAAGGAGGGCTTATTCTTGCTGTTCATACCATGGTGGAAGTAGACGAGTGTATAGTCATTCTCTACATACTGGTCTAATGTGTGCTTCAGGTATCTGATAAAAAGATACAGACACTGTAGACATTAGTGTTGGAACAATTAGATGTGTGTTTCATTAATCATCAGTGATAGTGTACAAAGACGGTCGGTCATTGTCGTTTTCTAATAATCAAATTTTCAGCTTTAAAAATCTTACCCTTCTTTATGCACCTCAATATCCACTATTTTAAAAATATTTTAGGCATTATTGTTTAATAAATTGACAGATTTGTCATGAAACTAGAAATAGGACGCCCTGTTGATAGTAGATGCGACATATGAATAGAACAGGATAGCATAGAAGAACACACATTATCATGTGTAAAGTCCACCCCATGAACCTTTTGCCAAAATTGTACAGTAGTCTTACAAGACCCTGTTTCATTTGTAAAATATATCAATGATGCTTAAATATTTATTAGTGTACATGTAAATTATTTCAGCTTCATGCCTTTTTGCATTGGTTGGGTAGAAAATTTTGACGAAGTCACTCTATCTTGCACGGTTAAGAAGATAGAAGCAAATTTCTGTTTTTCTATTTTTGGCAAAAATTCGAAAATTCAAAATGGCCGCCATTTTTGGGACGAGGAAAATTTTTTGAAAATTGGCAAGAGTACATTTCTTAGATACCCTATGGGTCGAAAATTTCAACAAAATAACTCTACTTTGCACGGTTAAGGAGATAGAAGCAAATTTGTGTTTTGCCATTTTGGGCAAAAATTCGAAAATTCAAAATGGCCGCCATATGTGACGAGGGGAAAATTTTTTGAAAATTGCCAAGAGTACATTTCTTAGATACCCTGTGGGTCGAAAATTTCGACGAAATCGCTCTATCTCGCACGGTTAAGGAGATAGAATCAATTTTGTGTTTTGTCATTTTGCGCAAAAATTCAAAATGGCCGCCATATGTGGGAAGAGGAAAATTTTTGAAAATTGCAAAGAGTACATTGCTCAGATACCCTGTGGGTCGAAAATTTCGACAAAATCGCTCTATCTCACATGGTTAAGGAGATAGAAGCAAATTTGTGTTTTGCCATTTTTTGGGAAAAATTAGAAAATTCAAAATGGCCGCCATTTTTGGGGGAGGGAAAATTTTTTTGAAAATTGCCAAGAGTACATTTCTCAGGTACCCTGTGGGTCGAAAATTTCGACGAAATCGCTCTATCTCGCACGGTTAAGGAGATAGAAGGAAATTTGTGTTTTGCCATTTTGGGCAAAGTAGCTAAGTAGCTATTACTCAGTCAGTTATATAGCTATTATCACTAAAAGCAATCCCAAGCAAGCTATCGACCTAAGTAATGCTCATACTAAATTTGGTAAAGATATGTCAAATATTTTTCCTTAAAATGCCCGGAAACCAAAGAAGTACACAAAAGTAGCTAAGTAGCTATTACTCACTTAGCTATAGACCTATCTTCACCAAAAGCAATCCCATGCAAGCTATTAACCCAATAAAGACCCATACCAAATTTGGTAAAGATAGGATAAATACTTTTCCTTCAAATGAGCGGAAACCAAGCGTCTGGACGCCGGACGGCGGAAAAAACAAAAATAATATGTCCACCCCCTAGCGGGGTGGACATAATTCAACATTGTTTATATCTACCGCCATATTTATAGGAAGTTGGTACTTTTGGTAGATTCTAAATGTTGGAACACCATTATTCTTACTGGATTGACCTCTACTTTATCCCGGAAAGTGTTTCTTAAATAATGACCAACAATGGAGTAAAATAATCGATTAGGGTTCGATCATCGGTCGGAAAAATGGATGAGTAATCGAGTTGGAGGCGAGTCCCAACATTAGTAGACATAATAAGATACACAGAGTGAAGTCAGCGGAGGAGCTTGATAGTAAGATGTGCATACTTTAAATGATTGGATTATCATAATACACATAGTGAAATCTAGTGTGCCAAAGATATCTGGTAAAATATATAAAGATTGAAGTTCCAGACACACAGGTATACTTGATCGTTTGTATCTTTTGTGCAAATTTGATGAACCTAGCTGCAATATTTCAAGTTTCAGAGCATCTTAATGATTTTGAAATAACTAGCTATGGCAGCCATTCTCTTTTTCAAAACAAGAGGAGAGTGCCCGTGAACGGGCACTGTGTCAGCTGACTGAGTGTTTTTGATTTGCGAAGGTGATAATGAGAGGAAAGCATAATTATCAGGGAAAGTGCTGTACAGAAGTACAGTAAATGGTAATTGAACAGCATGTTCGAAAGAAATTCCGAAGCTGACAGAAGAAAAGGACAAAAAGGTTGTGCCCTGCAAATGGTATTATGAAGGAAAGTAACAAGGTAACTGTTTAAGTGTAGAAAGTAGGTTAAAACATATTTAAAGAAATACTGCAAATGCAATATCCTCATTTCACCTTGAAGAAGGGGTCCAAGGTCAAATCCAACAACACAAAAACATTCCCAGCCCATGATTTCCTATAGGTTGGTTTACCATCCCAAACCTCTAGGACCAATAATAAGCGAGTTATAAGCACTTTTAAGTTTGGCTGTCCTCATTTGACCTAGAAGGAGGGGTCCAAAGGTCAAATCTGACCACACCAAAAGAATCCCAGCCCATGATTTCCTATATGTTGGTTTACCATCCCAAACTTCTAGGACAATTAATAAGCAAGTTATAAGCACTTTTAAGTTTCGCTATCCTCGTTTGACCTTGAAGGCAGGATCCAAGGTCAAATCTGACCACACCAAAAAAAGATTCCCAGCCCATGATTTCCTATAGGATGGTTTACCATCCCAAACCTCTAGGACCAATAATAAGCGAGTTATAGGCACTTTTAAGTTTCGCTATCCTTGTTTGACCTTGAAGGAGGGGTCCAAGGTCAAATCCGACGACACCAAAAGATTCCCAGTCCATGATTTCCTGTAGGTTGGTTTACCATCCCAAACCTGTAGGACCAATAAGCGAGTTATAAGCAATTTTAAGTTTGGCTATCCTCAACTGACCTTGAAGGAGGAGTCCAAGGTCAAATCTGACCACACCAAAAGAATCCCAGCCCATGATTTCCTATATGTTGGTTTACCATCCCAAACTTCTAGTACCATTAATAAGCGAGTTATAAGCACTTTTAAGTTTGGCTATCCTCGTTTGACCTTGAAGACAGGGTCCAAGGTCAAATCCGACCACACCAAAAGATTCCCAGCCCATGATTTTCTATAGGTTGGTTTTCCATCCCAAACCTCTAGGACCAATAATAAGCGAGTTACAAGCACTTTTTAGTTTGGCTACCCTTGTTTGACCTTAAAGGAGGGGTCAAAGGTCAAATCTGACCACACCAAAAGATTCACAGCCCATGATTTCCTACAGGTTGGTTTACCATCCCAAACCTCTAGGACCAATAATAAGGGAGATATAAGCACTTTTCATGACTGACAAAGAAACACCTATGGCGGCCATGTTGTTTTTCAAAATGAGGCCAAAAATATTCCCAGTCAAGATTTTATAATGAGGAACATATCATGCGAATTTGAGATCTCTACCTATAATACCCTTTGCTCTAGAGGGCCAACAAAAGTCCTTGTTTAAAGTCGAACAAACGTCCCTGGCGGCCATCTTGTTTTTCAAAATGAGGCCAAAAATATTCCCAGGCAACATTTTATGGTTATTAATATATCTTGCAAACTTGAGAAGGCTAGCTATAATATTTTATTTGTTAGGGCGGTAATGGTGAAATCTCTCTACACACTGCGGCTATCCAGTGGATACAATGATTTACTCAACAGTGAGAACCTGAAAGTAGTTATTGCTCAGCTATGCCATGACATACAGGTCTGCAATTTCACTACATGTATGTTACAGCTGACCAAAAATTACGTGAATAACATATTTAAACAAAATACTCTAAATGCAATAGTTTTCAAGTTACAACTGATTTACTCAAAAGTGAGAACCTGAAAATAGCTATTGCTCAGCTATGCCATGAGTTATAGGTCTGTAGTTTCACTATGTTATAGCTGACCCAAAAGTAGGTGAACAACATATTTTAACAAAATACTCCAAATGCAATATTTTTCAAGTTACAACTGATTTACTCAACAGTCAATACCTGAAAATAGCTATTGCTCAGTTATGCCATGAGCTACAGGTCTGTAATTTCACTATGTTATAGCTGACCCAAAAGTAGCTGAATAACATATTTATACAAATTTCTGTAAATGCAATAGTTTCCCAATTACAACTGATTTACTCAACAGTGAGAACTTCAAAGTAGATATTACTCAGCTATGCAATGAGCCACAGGTCTGGAACTTCACTATGTTATCGCTGACCCCAACATAGGTGAATAACATATTGAAACAAAATACTCTAAATGCAATAGTTTTCAAGTTATAAGTGATTTACTCAACAGTGATAACCTAAAAGTAGCTATTACTCAGCTATGCCATGAGCTACAGGTCTGAAATTTTACTATGTTATAGCTGACCCAAAAGTAGCTGAATAACATATTTATACGAAATTCTCTAAATGCAATAGTTTTCAAGTTACAAGTGATTTTACTCATGATGGAAGTTACTGAAAAGCCCAAAAGTAGCTATTACTCACTTAGCTATTGAGACAGACACCCAAGTTACTCACCATGTTGTAGCTCTGAAAAAGGTAGCTGAATAACATATTTTAACAAAATGCTCTAAATGCAACACTTTTCAAGTTATAAGTGATTTAGTGCATGATTTCATGAATTTTAATGCAGTAAAAATTATTACAAAAATTTCTTAAGAAAAAAATAAGACAGATCTAGGTCTCACACTCACACAAGAGAATCTACCTCTGGCCTAGTACATATATGCAAGATATGAGCCAAAGTCAAAGTCAAAGTTGGGGTTTTACGTCCCGTTCAACAGCCAGGGTCATATTGGGACAGGTCCTCAGAATTGCCACTTGTGGGACTCGAACCCACAGAGGTGACAGCCTATGATTAGATGCCAAACTTGCTAACCACTAGGCCACTGAGGACCTCATGCAAGATATGAGAGAAATCCCTGCAATAGTCACTGAGAAAATTGTGATAAAGTGTTGAAATTTTCACACTTTTGGTGGGGGTACCTCCCTTATAATGTCTCTAGCAAACAGACGAACAGACAGATTTGCATGCCTTGAACAGTTTTTCATCCTCGATAGATAAAGTATCTTTTAAAAAAAACAGCATGTCTCTAGGCCTTGTAGTTTTGGAGGAGAAGTTGTTCACGCGGATGCGGACGCCCACGCCGCAGAGTGACGACATAATGTCAGCTGACCGACAAGTCAGCTGACATAATGAGGGCAAAACTGTTCACAGACAAAACATTTGGACTTCCCATGGGCTGTTTTTACTTTCTGAAGCCCTAGGCACAATAATAAGGGAGATAAAAGGGTGTTTTGGTATAATGACCCCATTAAGCCTTGAAGCAGGGGTCAAAGTTCAAAATCAACACCTGAAAAAGATTCCATGGCCATGATTTTCTACAAGATGTTTTCCCATTCCGAGCCCCTAGGAGCAATGGTAAACATGTGATATGGCAGCCATTTTTTTTTTTTTTTTTTTTGAAACTAGGCCAAAATCACTATCAGGCTAGCTTTCCTAGCCATATATCTTTTGTGCAAATTTGATGAAGCTAGCTGTAATATTTCAAGGTTTAGAGCATGTTTATGATTTTCAAACAACTGGCTATGGCAGCCATTTTGTTTTCAAAATCAGGCCAGACATGTTTTCATATCCATAAACATTCCTGCAAATTTAGTGAAGATATCTTTATAAATGAATGAGATAGTAAGGTTTATGTAAAAACGTGATGAATGGACACATGGACAGATGGCAGCACGAATGGACAGAAGCACGTAGTAATGGCATTTTATAATCTCCTGACCAGTGCCTTCGGCCGCTGGCAGGAGATAATATGTGCATATTCAACATTATAGAATTTCCAGTGATACAAGTTATAAATAGATCTCAAATTGGATCTGATTTTGATTTGATCTTAATCCTTGTGAGTGAATATCACTCCCAGGTCTTTAAAGTGCCTTTTAGATGTCTTTTAGATGTAAAAGTATTCATCTTCTCCCTTGAGACTAGCCTTAACTGTACATTAACAAGCTGAATCATTTACTTGAGGAGTTTTCCGTGTGGATTCCCATCTCCAGTGTCCAGTTCTTCTCTGTTGGGAAGTTTACATGCTGAAAACACGATCACTTTTCTGCCGTACGTGTCATCACCTATGAAATGAAAAAGACAAAACAACTCTGTGATTTATCAAGTAACACAATATTTTTGCTTCAGAAAATGGAATTATATTCTGAGGACCGATCAAAGCTAGAAATATAAAAGTTGTCAAAATTTTGTGGTCACTGCTGTCTGTTTTAACATCTGGGATTATATCAGTATTTATCAGAGGCTGTGAGGAGCTGGATATAAACCCACAATTTGAACAAAAATTGTGAAAACCACAAGGTCATCTAACAATAATGCCCAAAAAATTACTGATGTTTAAATTGTCTTTATTTCACCACATTTTACTGAACACTTGAAAATTTATTTATTCAGTGTTTTACATCACGCCTAGTAAGTCATCAGTTACACTGTGACAGGTAGTTGGAAGGGCAGAGGAAACCATTACATACAGTTAGTCAAGGTTATGTACTGTAAACTGCCGACCAATGGCATGCAACTACCAGTTTTTCCACATAAGGTTAGGCTGCAATTCAAAAAATGATTCAGAGGTGGGAGGTGGGTGTTGAACATGGAGTTATCCTGTCACCTGTTCCAACATTTGCAGTAATTCTAAAACCAGCAGAGACATTGGTTCATAAAACCTCATTATGCCATTTAAAACATTAAGAACAAAATTTTATGTAGGATTTCGCATCTCGAAAAAGGATACCAAATACACATATAACACAGTGGTACTTCAACATAACTGTTGAAATGTCTATTTTGAACATGTGACTGACTGACTGAACTTTATAGAAATTCCTGTACGTGGAAAACTCTTTTTTTTAAGAAACTTTGTCAACCAAAGCTACTCCTTCAGACCTTCAGTGATAAAGTGTTAATTTATAATTCTATACAGAGAAGACAGGAAAACAATATCCTCACATTCGGTTTGTAACTTACATCATAAACGAACGGACGGAACTAGAGGAATGCTTTTGCTAACAAAAGCGAAGCATCCCTTAAAGTTTAAAATGCTTTGTGGTTTTAATAAGCATGCTGTAAAGCTAAGAATGCACAAAGCTGCACCGTATGCTTGCTTTCCCAATACTTCTTAATACATTCTGAAGCTATAAAAGCAACAATAAAGGAGATATAAGGCAAAAACTCAAAATCAGCTATTTTATGACCCCAGTTTGACCCATAAGGGAGGGTTGGGGGGTAAAACTGACCCGCTATTTAGAATCTCCACATATGCTTTCCCAATACCTCTTAATACATTCTGAAGGTCTAAAAGCAACAATAAAGGAGAAATAAGGCAAAACTCCAAAGCAACTATTTTATGACCCCAGTTTGACCCATAAAGGGGGGTCGGGGGATAAAACTGACCGGCTATTTAGATTCTCCACATATGCTTTCCCAATACCTCTTAATACATTCTGAAGCTATAAAAGCAACGATAAAGGAGATATAAGGCAAAAACTCCAAAGCAGCTATTTATGACCCCAGTTTGGCCCATAAGGGGGGGGCCGGGGGGTAAAACTGACCGGCTATTTAGACTCTCCACATATGCTTTCCCAATACCTCTTAATATATTCTGAAGCTATAAAAGCAACAATAAAGGAGATAAAGGCAAAAACTCAAAATCGGTTATTTTATGACCCCAGTTTGAACCATAAGGGGGGGTCGGGGGGTAAACTGACCGGCTATTTAGACTCTCCATATATGCTTTCCCAATACCTCTTAATACATTCTGAAGCTATAAAAGCAACAATAAAGGAGATATAGGGCAAAAACTCAAAATCAGCTATTTTATGACCCCAGTTTTACCCATAGGGGGTTGGGGGGGGGAGGGGGGCAGGGGGTAAAACTGACCGGCTATTTAGACTCTCCACATATGCTTTCCCAATACCTTTTAATATATTCTGAAGCTATAAAAGCAACAATAAAGGAGATAAAGGCAAAAACTCAAAATCGGCTATTTTAGGACCCCAGTTTGACCCATAAGGGGGGGTCGGGGGGTAAAACTGACCGACTATTTAGACTCTCCATATATGCTTTCCCAATACCTCTTAATACATTCTGAAGCTATAAAAGCAACAATAAAGGAGATATAAGGCAAAAACTCAAAATCAGCTATTTTATGACCCCAGTTTGACCCATAAGGGGGGGCCGTGGGGAAAAACTGACCGGCTATTTAGACTCTCCACATATGGTTTCCTATTACCTCCCAGTACATTTTATAGCTCTAAATGCAATACTTAAGAAGATAATAGGGGGGGTTGGCCTAAATTTAAGGCTTTCAGATTGGAAGGTGTCAGAAAATCACTCATAAATGAGACATTTTTCAAGGGATTGCTACCAAAATCTAATCAGCTCGCGTTTTCAGTAGTATGAACAGGTGTGTCAAATTATAAGGCTCTGTAGCAAGTAGTTTTTCCTGAACTGTGATGACGGGGGGGGGGGGGGGGGGGGGTATACTTCAAAATATTGTTTTTGATCATGTGACCTTCATAAAGGTCAAAGGTCAAATTTAAGCATGCAGAAACATTTTCCCACGCCTAAGGTATATAACTGCCAAATATGGTTTGAAACCTTCTAATAATAAGGGAGATATTTAAGGGAGACCATAATGCGGCGGCGGCGGCGGTGGCGGCAGCGGCGAGAAAACTGAGATGAAAACAAATAAGCGCCCTTTCAGGGACACTTAATTACACCAATTTCAAAAGAAACCTAGCTATTACGGTGATCTATCTCAGTCTCAAGTTTGAATTCGATTGGACAGAGCATTTTCGAGTTAGAGTCTGGAAACGGAAATTTTGATGGACAGACAAACAGAAAAAAAACAGACAAATGAACAAACGGAATTACACCAATTTCGAAAGGAACATAGCTATAATGGTGATCTATCTCCTTGTCAAGTTTGAATTCGATTGGACACATCGTTTTCGAGTTAGAGTCCAGAAACAGAAATGTTGATGGACAGACAAACGGACAAAAAATGGACAAAGGAACAGACGGAATTACACCAATTCCGAAAGGAACCTAGCTATGATGGTGATCTATGTCCCTGTCAAGTTTGAATTCAATTGGACAAACCGTTTTCGAGTTAGAGTCCGGAAACGAAAATGTGGACGGACAGATGGATGGACAAACGTACAAAAAACCGACAAACGAACAGACGGAAGTACACCAATTTCGAAAGGAACCTAGCTATGATGGTGATCTATCTCCCTGTCAAGTTTGAATTTGTTGGACAAACCATTTTCAAATTAGAGTCCAGAAACGAAAAATGTGGACGGACAGACAGACGGACGTCGGACATATCAATCTAATAGGCGGGTCGGTTACACGCAACCCGCCTAAAAATTTGAAAGCCCAAGAAGTTATTCAAGGGAGACCATAATCCGGCGGCGGCAATCAAGTCAAACTTGAAATTAAACAAATAAGCGCCCCTGACGGGCCGCTTAATTATGGTTTGCATGTTTTCGATATTGTTCAACCCTACCAAAGTGACCTCATACATCTGAGTGAAGATATAAGACTTTTCCCATTTTTATGTTCGTTTTGTATGGTCGAATTATGGTTTGAATGTATTGAATATTACCCATACATACAGATGTGGCAAAACCTGTGGCTCACTTGATGAAATACCATCTGATAAAATGGGAAGTTGCGAAAGTAAAACCCTTAATGAATTCTAATATGACTTTAACAGTGCTTAATCAACATCAAAAGACACCCAAAGGTGCAACAACCTAGATTCAAGTAAAAAGATATAGGAGAGATATAAGAGATAAAATAGTATCAGATATCCCTGTAGAGAGATAAAATAGCATCAGATATGCAAGATCAAAGGTCAAACTCAGGTCACACCATGACGTTGCACAACTGTAACCCCCAATCAATGTCCCTACCCAGTATCAACTTCCTACACCTTATGGTTTCCGAGATATAGCCCGGACAAGATTTTATAGGTCAAGGTCACCACAGCAAGGTCAAATCAAGGTCACACCATGACGCTGCACACCTACAACCTCTAACCAATGTCCCTACCAAATATCAACTTCCTACACCTTACAGTTTCCGAGATATAGCCCGGACAACATTTTCAAACTCAAGGTCAGTAAGGCAAGGTCAAAGGTCAAATCAAGGTCACTCCATGACGTTGCACACCTACACCCCCTAACCAATGTCCCTACCAAGTATCAACTTCCTACACTTTACAGTTTCTGAGATACTGGCCAGACAAACTTTTTCCCACTACACACCCGCCCGCCCATCCGGACACCATGGTGTGAAGACAATACCCCAACAGCCCTTTATGGCTGTTGGGTAAAAAAGGCTTGGAAAGCCCTTTCATCCAAAAGTGACAGTGTAAAGTCTAAAAATCAGAATGACTGATTATGTTCTACTTATAAAGGTACAGGTAAAATATAAACACTGTACAGAATTCTAGAAGCCGATTCTATCAATTACGTTACCTGAGAAGTTCTGGCAGTCTAAACGGCACATTATTAAAACACACAACATCATGTAAAATATTATTTTTTCTGTGCACCTAAAATCTTTTAATAAGACAACAGCTTTCATATTGAAGAGCCTTTCATCCTTTTACAATTTGGGTGGTTTTGTTATGACAATAATAACAAGAAGGTCGGAAAGGCCCCAAAAGGTGGGTTGCACAGGCAGCAATAAGGTTAGGGACTGCTGTAATTAAATTTAGAAACAAGAAAAGAAATGTTAGGTCATCCCATTAAGGTAAATGTGTTAGACGAGCTAAGAAATGTAAAACTTGTAATCTATGTTACATAATTGTATCTATGCTATAAACGGACAAACAAACAGATGGAATTACACCAATTTTGAAAGCATCTTAGCTATGATGGTGATCTATCTCCCTGTCAAGTTTGAATTCAATTGGATAAAGCGTTTTTGAGTTAGAGTCCGGAAACGGAAATGTTGACGGACAAACGGACAGACAGAATTACACCAATTTCAAAAGCAACTTAGCTATGATGGTGATCTATCTCCCTGTCAAGTTTGAATTTGATAGGACAAAGCGTTTTTGAGTTAGAGTCCAGAAACGGAAATGTTGACGGACAAACGGACAAAAAACAGACAAACGAACAGACAGAATTACACCAATTTCGAAAGAAACATAGCTATGATGGTGATCTATCCCCCTGTCAAGGTTGAATTCGATTGGACAAAGCGTTTTCGAGTTAGAGTCCGGAAACAGAAATGTTGACGGACAGACAAACGGACAAAAAACGGACATACAAACGGACGGAATTACACCGATTTCGAAAGGAAGTTAGCTATGATGATGATCTATCTTCCTGTCAAGTTTGAATTCGATTGGACAAAGCGTTTTCGAGTTAAGAGTCCAGAGACGAAAATATTGACGGACAGACAAATGGACAAAAACGGACAAACAGACGGAATTACACCAATTTTGAAAGGAACCTAGCTATGATGGTGATCTATCTCCCTGTCAAGTTTGAATTCGACTGGACAAAGCGTTTTCGAGTTAGAGTCCGGAAACGAAAATGTTGACAGACAGACAAATGGACAAAAAAACGGACAAACAAATGGACAGAATTACACCAATTTCGAAAGGAACCTGGCTATGATGGTGATCTATCTCCCTGTCAAGTTTGAATTCGATTGAAAAAAGTGTTTTCGAGTTAAAGTCCGGGAATGAAAATGTTTGACAAACAAACAGATAAAAAAGGGACAAACAAACAGATGGAATTACACCAATTTCAGAAGGAACCTAGCTATGATGGTTATCATGTCCCTGTCAAGTTTGAATTCGATTGCACAAAGGGTTTTTGAGTTAGAGTCCGGAAACGAAAATCTGGACGGACACACAGATGGACGTCAGACACATCAATCTAATATGCGAGTTGGTTACATACAACCCGCCTAAAAATAGCCAGTCTTGGCAGGCAGGAACCCCCAGCCAGCAGGGACAACTAAATGGGCAACAACATTGAGTTTTGGAAAATCTTAAGGAACAACTTCACTGGTAAGAAATATACAGAATCCATGAAATATTTTCAGATGTAAGATTCACAGGCAATGATCTCTTATAAGTTGTTTCATATTTTGAAGCCTTAGAACCAATTATAAGGAAGATATAAGTCCCTTTTAGCATGATGACCCTACATGACCTTGAAGAAAGGGTCAAAGTTCAAATATGACACTTGCAAATAATTTGCAGACCACGATTTCCAGGAAGTTTTTTCTCCTTCCAAAACCCCTGGGACCATTGATAAGGGAGATATTAGGGCTTTTTGATATGCCCCCCCCCCCCCCCCCATTTTATATCAAAAATGTGATATGGCAGCCATTTTGTTTTCAAAACAAGGCCAAAATGGTTCTCAGGCAAGCTTTCCTAGCCATTTACATTTTGTGCAAATCTGATACAGCTAGCTGCAATAATTTAAATTTTAGAACATATCAATGATTTTCGAGCAATCAGCTATGGCGGTCATGTTGTTTTTTAAAATGAGTACCATAATTTTTTATACAGATGTTTTCACAGCCATAAACATTCTCTGCTAATTTGCTGAAAATATCTTCAGAACTGAATCAGTTATAAAGCTTGATTTAAAAATGTGACAAATGCACAAATGCATGCACACATGCACACAACGAAGACGTTTCATAATCTCCCAACCCTGGCCTTGGCTGGTGGGACAACAAAATGCAGCTGTAGAAACATTGGTTTAATAGCGAACCCTTTATAAATGAAAAAGTTTAAGACCGAAAAGTATTAAAGCGTTGTCATGGCAACAGGTGTTGTGAGATACCCTCCAAAACCTACTCGCCTGTAGATCCTGTTTCAGTTAAAATATCCTGAAAATTTAGTCAAAATCCATGCATTGGTTTAGGCTGTGGAACACCCACAAATGTTAAAACCCAAAAAAATTCAAAGCATTGCCATGCCAACAATTGTTGTTGGATACTCCCTTAAAACTAAACAGCTCTAAATCCTCTTGGTGTAAACATATCTTGAAAATTTGAAATTGCGTCAAAATCCACGCATGGGTTTAGGCTGTGGAACACCCACAAACTTTAAGACACAAAAATCTTAAAAGTGTTGCCATGGCAACAGTTATTACCGTATATACCTCCCACAACCTAATCAGCTCTATATCCTCTTGGGGTAAACATAACCTGAAAATTTGATGAAAATCCGTGCTTGGGTTTAGGCTGTGGAACACCCACAAACTTTAAGACCCCAAATTTTAAAAGTGTTGCCATGGCAACAGTTGTTACCAGATACCCCCAAAAACCAATCAGCTCTAGACCCTCTTGGGGTAAACATACCCTGAAAATTTGGTAAAAATCCATGCATGGGTTTAGGCTGTGGAACACCCAGAAGCTTTATGCCCGCCACCAGACAGGGGACGACTATAACCCCAGCCTTTATGGGCTGCGGTTAATAAAATTAATACAATAACAAGGTCTACTAGGGTTAACTATGTCTGAAAAGGTGTTCAACACCGCTAGTTAATCTATTAACATTGACTCTCCACCTTCATGAAGGTACCAGTTTTCTACCTACATAATTTTACACCATAATATGAAGCAGTCTATGAACAGGGTATTTCATTACATTGAGATCTTATGCCAGGTCTCGTGCCATGTACCATTCACATGTATAATTCAATATCTCAAATTGAGCTTAAACTTTCATATATGGCTGAAGCTCACAAGTCACTCACCTCCTACTTGTTCAAACCTTTATTTGGAAATAACCTCCAACTTTTAGCAAGTCCTGGGTCACATGTCACTCACCTGCTACCTGTATGATTCCATATCTAGATATGTCCTTGAACTCTGAATCTGGATCATTGCAGTCATCCTGTAGGGCGGGTCCAAGCTGGTCCTCAAAATCCTCATCATCCAGCCCTTCAATGAGACCCTCAGGGGAGATGGTACGGAGCTCTCCATCTGCCTCTAACTGGATGCCAGAGACATCTGGTGGAGAAAACAAGAACTAGAGTGTGGACATACAGTAGATTTCTTGAAAGCAAAACCAGTGTCACTCAAACTTAGGTACAAGCGGAACTTAGGCCCAGTTTAAAAATGCTGTATTGCCGTGGCTGTTGGCCAGATGTAGAACCTAATCCGGTGAATTTTGGAAAGGCTGATACACAATCTGTAGCAGAGGTCATAGAGAGAATGCAATATTTTGTATCCTTTTAAAATGTAGCCATCAGTATTTTCCACAGGATTTTTATTATTATTATTTATGAGAATCCAAAATCACAACCGCAAAGGAGAGAGAGGAAACACAAAGGTAGCTATGGGCAATTATACAACAGACTATGTGGAAACTATTTTATTTTAATTACAATTTATTTGTCAAAAGGATAAACTTAAAAGGTTTTGAAGACAGGAAATCAGCAATACTGCTACTTATTGAGAATAGTTTTACTAGAATAAGATGGTAAAAAGAAAATTACATTTTAACTTAGCAGGAAGACTGGGGAATTCTGGAACTTTATACTGAAATAATTTTCTTCCTTTTCTAAAAATACTTACCGTACTTGAAATTTTAGGTCTACAGATATTTATAAATGGCCATCCATAAAATATAATCAAGTGTATGTTTTATGAAGAATAAGGTTTTAAATTATCACAATATTTTTAAAAATGCTACAAAGATTAACAAGATTATGCTACAAAAATTTGTGATATTCAAGAAGAAAGCAGAGTAAAATAAAAGCTTCAAATATCTTAATACTAAAATTTATGCTATCATATCATATGAAAAGTAAGTTTTAATGGAAAAATGTTAAACATAAAAATAGCAAAACTACATCAATTAGATTACCAAAATTTTATTTTAAAATTTCATAATGCAGAAGCAAAATTAGAAAAATTGCATTGCAATACACATTCCCAGTATGTTAAATGCCAATTTAAGCAGTTAGACTACTGTTAAAAGCTACAGAACAAAGCTGGCATGAAGTAGTATAACTGCAAGAGCCATAAAGCAATAGCAGCAATCCATCCCAGAGAAACAGTCATATAAACATCATGGTACAGTGTCCCACAAACAAATACATGTACATGGTAATATTAGTAAGTATGCAATGAAAGATATTCGTTAATCACATAAAATTGGTGAATCAAGCAATTATTACAAAGCTACAACCTGATTGGTGTGATTATATACACATGTGTTATAATGAAAGCATAAGCAATAGAGGTGACTGATCAATCCAGAGTGAAATAGAAAAAAATCACACACATGGGAAGGGTTCAGTACTGTTGAACACACAGGTTACACTGAAATGTTTGAACATGAAAATTACAAAAACCTTTACCACTTCCAGAGATTTAAACATAAAATTTAAGCGATATGTCAGTTGTATCAGTAGAAATTTTAGCTTCAAGACAATTTAATTAAATTTCTAAAGATCTTTTCACTCACGACAAATCTGTCTAATCTAATAAGGACTTTCATGGCACTTAATCTCCATCACATGATAGACTCTAACATGCAACTTACATTAACATAACTGAATAAGGGCGAGTCCATTAACATAACCAGGTCATATCAGAGAGACACAGTGGAGCAAAGTGGCTAAGGTGGATAGGTTTTTGAGTTTTTTTCTGAAGGAGGCAACAGAGTATACACTATGTATGTCGTTAGGTAAGTTATTCTAAATCTGAAGTACATCAAAGGTAAAATAATCATGTGGTTTGTCAGTATTATCACCATTTTATGACAGGACCAGTCACAGCAGTACCGCAAGTTTAAAATGGGTTAGGTCTTAGAACTAATCTGGACAATGGAGCAGCAGTTTAAGGTAGATTTGATTGCAGTCTTTCACAAATGTTATTGTATCAGGTATCCAAGTGCTTAATCTCAGATCTCGCGGATTCTAAGGCACACCATCCAAATCATAATACATAAATCATAAGTCGTAAGACATAATAAAGGTTGTCACCAGGGGAATATTAATGTTCGGTAGTAAGGAAACCTAGGGAGGAAAAGACTTATGAAACAGATAAGTTTTAATCATATCAAAAACACTTGTTGAAATGAACTTAAGATTTATGAACTGAAGAGCTGTAGAAGGGAACTTTGAGAAACATCTTTTCTGGATTACTACACCTTGTTTAACAGCAGCTATATATAAAGACAAATATGGAGCAAAGTATTTTGGCTTGCCAGTGGTAAGGTACTTATATACGAGTACCAGAGTTTTGAAAATGATTTGTTGTTTAACAGGAAGCCAGTGAGACTTTAAGGTTGGAGTGATGTGAGAAAATCTGGAAACACCAGAGACAAAGTGTCCTAAACAATTCTGGATATTCTGAAGCCTTGTAATATTCTTGGAGGACATACTGCGAAAGAAAGAATTGCAATAATCCAAACGACTACTGTGTCTTTATTCAGGTGCCATCAAATTTACCTATCAGTCATTAAAACACCTGTCAATCTTGATAAACAAGGATCATGGTAATTTATGCAAGGAAGTAACTAAAGTATAAGCACTTGATCACTTCAAGCACCAAAATTCCTCACAAAGTCCCAGCTTTTCACTCACACATAACTACTTTCTACCGATAAACCATATCAGTGCAATTAAAGAACTTCTAGATGGCTCAAACATTGGTTCAGTTGTGTGCAGGAAAATAATTTAGAATCATTTAAATACTCAGATACTTGACAAAATTATTGATAAAATCTGTGTTATTGTTATGTGTAAGCCACTTTACACTTTCAGTGAGAGAGCAAATCATATTGGGACTGGTTGAACTGGGAATATATTTCTGTCACCTCTTGTTAAATTCAATATTTAATTTATAAAATATTAATAAAATATTTATTTATTCAGTTTTTTGGGAATTAATCGCCATATCAGTGGTATTAGCTAGACTGAAGCCCGAATCATTCAAAATTATTATTGATATTTTCAGTGTACCCAGAAACTTTTCACAAAATATTTATAAATGTTACCAGCCTCAATCTGATATCAACTTTTACAAAAGCCATTTTTTCCACAATAAAAGTTTTTATACATGGTTTTGAAAACAAAAATATATATATACAGTGTATATGCTTTGGGATGCTTTGCAAGATAATTTTCTCTTCATGGGAGGATTTTCACTGTTGCCTAACTCTGCAACTACAAGGCAGATTTTTTTAAAAATAATTCTTTAAGCATTTATAAATTAGCACTATTAATTATTTCAATGGGTTAAAAAGTTCCACATATTTTAGTTAATAATATGTGTATGTTAATCACATGGGGCTGAGTTCTGAGGACAATATTAAACTTCCAATTGGCTGCTGGTTCTAGTAAATCACAATGGGTTTCTGATGATCAACTTGAGCCACGAGAAGCCTACACTTTCAGAGATTGAGCACTCTTAAATACCATTTCCTTCAGTGTCTTTGCTTGCACAGGGTACAGCATCCTCCAGAGTTCCGAACGATGCCTGCAAATCAACATCCTGAAATATCCGTTCCATGTCTTCAAGGCGACCTTCATATACTGGCTCTGTAGATAGATGGCATGTGTAGCTATTTGCCATAGTATACCACAGTTTATGCAATACATAATCACCAATATGTCCCAAAGGTGACTCTCATACTCTGACTCTGTTGATAAAGGATGTCATATATAGCTATGTGCCATAATATACCATAATTGTATAATAAATGCCACTGAAAGCATGCATTTGTCTTGAAGGTGGGGATTTTGAAAGTCTGCCAGCCAGAAGTAAATTTGACAGTTTTAAGAACTACAGTAGTTACTTATTTTCATGACAGCTACAGTCTGTGAATTCTTTATCATGTCCACAGGTATAAATTTTTGAGGTTGCATAGCCTTTAGTTAAGTAAATTATGCATTGTATTTCACTGGAAGATATATTCTTTTCCTATCATAAATTACTAAAAACTGTATACATTACTGGCTTAAGAAAATTAAGCACAGGGTATGTGGGCTGATATTATTAAGTTGCTCTGAATTTGGATCTGCTCCTTAACAGATTTACATTTTAAATGATACAAAAACTCTTGCTTTTGAGAGAAGACTAGAAAAACACAGGAACTGGGAAATATATATACATATAGAATACAGTTGAAATAAGTAATACTTTTCAGAAGATGCAATATTCTAACATGACACGGCTGTGTCCGCGATTCTGATTGGTCGAGAGCTATGGTAAAACCTCGATATACATGTTGGCTGTTCCATTGTCATCCCACCGCAAGTAACAATAACCAAGTACATGCTTCTGGTTTTTGACAGTTAAGGAAAAGAACTTATTATTATTCATAAAAGCACTTTTAATTGAATATAATTCTGATAATGAAAAGAAAATATATAGAACCTAAAAATTTTTTTAAAAAACTCTTTATTTTCGTCATATTTAGTGAGAAAATGCTACTGCCACAATGTACAATTGGTAGAACAGCCTGATTTGTTTCGAACGTTTGTGAAATGGGCATAATTTTTTGCAAAATATAAGGAAATTACAAGTATTTTAATTGCTTTGTCATGTTAGAATAGGAATAACGCCCTCCAAACCATGGTATATGCAGAATTTTACCATGGTTTGAGATTATAAATCCCGAAGGCGAAGCCTGAGGGGTTTATTGCCTCAAACCATGGTAAAATTCTGCATATACCATGGTTTGTCAGGCGTTATTCCTATAGTATATTTTCTTCATTAAGAAGTTACTGCAATCTGACATTTTACCCACAAGCATCCATTGCCTTATTGTTCTACTTTTCACAAAAAAAGATGAAAGGGCTCTACAGGCAAATAGCTCAAATTAAATACTTCACTAACATGCTTTCAAGACAATTTTTCCCCAGAAAAATATAATACCAACAACTATCAGAGTCATTTTAAGAAGATACTTCCAATTCTCAGACTCATTGTCATGCAAATAGTAACTGTTATTATCATTAGAATTTTTCTAATGTTACTACTGATATGCAACATCATGCAGTTAAATTCATAACTATATGACAGGAATATCAATTTATATTAAATATCTATGTGGGTATTTACAGATCACTTAATTACACATGTGTTAGTGTGTATCATCACAGTTTATAAGATTAAAAGTTTAGTACTGATGCAGGAGTCAGATATGTACTGAATAGATGCTGTAGCAGTTAAACAAATACTGAATTTTATCGAGTAAAATGCTAATTATTTGTTGTGGAACAACTGACAAACAATATGGCTTACTATCAACTCAATAAATTTAACCCCAAGAAAAAAATGATTTTCCATTTCATCCCATGTCACAAGAGAACTGGGTATGAATAACTGAATCAATAACTTACAAAGTTAAGTGTTCTGAGAATGGGTTCATTTTTTGCAAATTAGATTTTCTTTTATTTCCTGTGATCAATGAGAATTACTTTCCAGTCAGTAATTTTCCTGTGTTTAAGTAATTTTTCTATTAACATAATCTTCAAATATTGAATTTTCACACAATAATTTTCGTGCGAGGGTAGTGAGCTGAAAGCCTAAAGCTTTTGTGGGAACTAAACCCGACTATATCTCATTTCAAAATTTTATTTTCTTTACACTTCAACCCTTCATAGCTAAAATAAAACTTTACCCCTACAGATGCAGCAATATCCAAACATTTAACAACTGGATTGTGCCAACTCGACGCCAACATATACCCAGACAGGCCATCTCTCAAGCCACACGCATTCACTGGGTATTTTTTGTATAAATCATTTTTTTTTTTGGTCACACCATCCAGTTTTTACATTTTTTTTTCATTGTGGCCAGGTCAATCATACTGCAATGAGAAAAACAATCCTTTTTCAAAGTACTTGAATGGTTATCATTACTTTCTAAAATAGTAGCATGAAACTTTTGTAAGGTTTGCATGCCTTTAATATATTAGTTGAGAGATGAAATCATAAAGACGGTGATTAGATCTTAGCAGCTTCACTTATACTTCAAGAATTTTACATTTCTTTTATATAGAAAGGAAAACATATACCCAGGAAAATACACACATATAAACACCCCCACACTCAGATTTATTAAACACTATCTGAAACTCATTTTCCTTGTGCACATAGAAAGTCCACTTATTGTAGGACACTACCCAAGGAGGTAGGGGTGGGGTGAGAGGAGAAACTGAAGAGAAAAGGCTGACAAAAAGATACTGATATTTGTCACAGTACAGAGGTCAAGCTCTGGTGTTAAAAACCCTCAATACTTGATAAGTATTAGAGCTAAAGAGCTGCAACCAGGTGAGGAGATATTGAAGGGAGAAGGCCGACACAAAGATGCCGATATATATCATACAGATCAAGTTCTGGTTTAAACACCCCCAATACTCACTAAGTCTGTGAAAAATGTTGAAAAAAAAATGTCTAAGGAGGATCTTCATGGGCCACAAACAACATTTTAGCGTCAATATAAAGTTTTAATTTTTGGCATTTTTAAGATATTAATATTAATGTGTTCCCATGTAACATTGGAGCCAGATGAGCCACATAGTTTTTGACCTACAGGTCATAAAGTGGTCAAAGGTCAAATTTCTGTCCTTTGGGTGGCCCAACTTCTTTATTATTGGGGGTTTAAGGTCACCTTAAAATACAGTTCCTCTCCTGACCCAAATACATGTACGTGCCAAGTTTGCATAAAATTCCTGAAAGCGTTTTCGAGTTATCGGGCACACAAGTCAAAACGTACGGAGGTGGCGGCAGCAGCAAGACAGACATGAAACCAGCATATGCCCGATTTTCGTCTGAGGATTATAAAATATCTGCTTTTCATAAAATAGTGATCAACCTGTTTAACTGCTGCAGCAGCCTAAGGAGCATAGGAAAACTGAAGGCAGAACAGAAATTAGGCAGCAAACTCAATACATTGCTAAAAGTACCTCTGCTTGGTCCTGACATAAAGGACAAGTAGGCATGCCTAGAGTGCAAATAATCGTTGTTTATACCTTCATCTCCATCGGAATCACTGGCTAGTAAATATATACACAAAGACACGCTTTGAACTGTGCTGCCAAATCTTCAGAAATACACAGAGACATTGGCCTTCATTTACAAAGTATATTAACTACTGCAACCTCTCTCATAACAACACCCAATTCTTGTTTTTTGATAATAACTGGACGTTTATCTGAATTGTTCAAAGGTCAAGCAAAGGGAATTTTTGTCCATGTCACCAGTGGTGTAGCCTTCATAAAACAAGGTTTGCATACAAAACAAGGACCAGTTTTTGAATCCCCCCCCCCCCCCCCCCCCCCCCCCAAAAAAAAAAAAAAAAAAAAAACACAAATTGTTATAAAGGGAGATAAAAATAAATTAAAAACTTTAATATAATGTGACATTGTGAAAAGAGTGGGTCCCTTGAAAGTCTTTTCAAAACTAACAATGGGTTTATATTCAATGAATTAAGATGCAGGTACTCTACTGTGGTAATCATTTTGAGATGTCAGAGATGACATATTGAAACAACATGGGGATGTTATGAGTGAGAGTACGGTAGTATACAGGATGAAAACAGCTGAAAGCACACACAAGAATGAAAGAGCTGTTGACAAAAGAGATTTCTGGTCAAAAGACCTATGTTTGAACATCTGGGTACTTAAGTGGTAAGTCAGCTTTATCTGAAAAACATATTGCCATCTTTTTTCTTCTAAAATATGGTCTGGAATTCAATGTTTTTCAAACAACAGTACACCAAGCATTGCTTTGAATAAATTGCATTCTGTACTGGGTTTTTACAACTGATTTTATATAAGAAAACAGTGTAAAATGAATTTAGCTTTTAAAAAGAAAAACAGTTTTGAATGTTGAATAATCAGGAAATACTGTATTTTCTAAGGCAGTGAAGTTAGCCGTAACTGGAACCAAATTCTGATATTGGGGGTTCTCTTTATAATAATCCAATGTCTTTGAAATAACTCCGAAAATGTGGAAAATTATGAATGAAAACAAAGATAAGGTAATCACAATTTGAAATAATATTAGGTTTAAATGGAGATAAAATCTTCCTTTGTGTGACACATTAGAACTGATGAGTGATAGTACAAGATTTTGATAGTGGATATCACAGGGACGGTAAATCTTCTGTCAACAGATTTATAAACATTTCTTATTTTACACATTTACAGACACTTCCAAACTGAGAGTGAGAGCTTTGGCAAAATTTAGTGACATAATAACAACAATTTTTGTCTGCAAAAGAATGAAATTAGATGAAGCATTGCAGTCTCCAGCACTGGAATTGTAAAGTTTAAGCTATTTAGCAAAACCCTGGGCATGGAAACATAGTTTAGAACAGTGAAAAAGAAAGCAACATTTTACAGTAAACTACACCACAGACTTCAATATTAACAACAGGGCTGAATTGTAAGAATTTAAAAACTACAACTAACAACTGAAAATAAACTGTCAATACAAATAGCTGTACCTCCATGCTTTTCCCCTGATGTTTTCACAGAGAACCGTTATTTTTATTTTAATAGACAACACAAAACTCTGCTAGTCATGTTTTTGTGGTCAATCCAGTTTTATTGCTGATTTCGCCAAAAAAGTGTTCTTATTGACATTAAAGGCAATATATTGCGCAGCTGATAAATTAAAAAATATAAGTGCTCGGTGACTTAAAAAACTAAAATGTTGACCAGTAACAAACACAAGTTTAAGTGAGTTAAACCAATAGGAGAATTGTTCATTGGCCTGTTTTATTATTTTTCACACCCACAGCTTAGCTAACCACATAAAAGTAACATTCTAAGTCTTTCACATTCCATTCAAGTCTACAGTAGTACAGTAGTACTCAAAGTATTTTACTGTTTCACAATACTGAAGTAACTTTCAAGAAACTCCAAAAATTTAACAACAAAAGAATTTGCCAAGGCTTTTAAATCTGTTTGTTATAAAATTATGACTCTTTGAACGTTGAAATATTTTAGTTAAAGGCAATATATTATTAATGAAGCCCACAACAAGTCTGTTATATTACAAAACATCAGTGTGTGAAAGATGCATCAGGCAATATTGTTCCAATATAATGATAATCATAAATATTGATTTTTTTTTTCAAAGTTCAGTTTATTTTTAATTACCTCCGCCAAGGAGATCATGTTTTCGCCTGGGTTTGTCTGTCCGTCTTTTTGTTTGTGAACAAGATAACTCAAACACTTATGGACGGACTTTGATAAAATTTTCAGGATATGTCCGAAACGGTAAAAGGAAGAAGTGATTAGATTTTGGGAGTGATCCGGATCATCTGGATCTTCTTGATCCATGAAATGTAATTAAGACAGATAACTCATAAAGTTATGGGAGGATTTTGATGAAATTTTCAGGATATGTCCTAAATGGGACAAGGAACAAGTATCCATGAAAAAGTGGATCCATGAAAAATAAATTGGGAGTGATATCGATCACTATCATCAAAAATATGAAATAGAGGGGGGGGAGCAATATCAGTGCTAATGGTAGGTTTCGAAAATCCAGGAATTGAACTCCCGTGGCAGAGGTCTGCGCTTTCCAAGTGCTCTGGTTCTGTCTCAAATCTATCTCACTACCTGTTTTGAATAATGTTAAAGAAGTACCCATGTTAAACCTATTTTCTGGCTCTTAATCCTTTAGAGTTTAACACTGACTTGCTTACAGCTGACACTTGAAAACAAGCACCTCAGTGACCGCCTTGACAGTGACTATATACATCAGGTAACCGGTAAATGTTGCTAATACCCCATTCACATTACAGGCGGTATCACCAGGGGTAACCCGCGTTCGGTGAAACGTCCCTGTCCTTGGATCACCCTCTGACGTCTGCATGTGACCTCGCAAATCAGTGGTGAAACCGTCCATACCTTGCGAGTCTTGCCGTTGTTTCCAAAACTTTCAAATTTCCGCCTCTGATTTCTGTACCGAGAGCATGCGCAGACAATTTCGCACATGTGCATATTAATTTCTTTCTACGGTAACCAAAGGTGTGGTCCATGGTGTACACAAGGTTGTGGTTTGGTCGTCTTTCAGTGTAACACGGCGACATAAGGTGAGTTAAGATATTACTCATTTCAGCCAACAGCTACTGAAGGTAAGTTGAAGTTGCTTCACGGTGACCATCGTTTGTAGCACTGTCATTCTACTGTTATTGACGGTTAACACACTATGTCCAATCAGTGGCCGTCCACCTGTAGCAGGGTTGCGGTCAAAGTACTTTGTACTTAAGTACATTTGTACTTAAGTACATTTTTCAAAGTACTAAAATGTACTTAAGTACATTTTCAAATTCCAAGTACATGTACTTGAATTGTACTTAAGTACATTTTAAATTGAATGTACTTACAAGTACATTTAAGTCCTCTTTAAGCACTTTTAGTTTAAGTAAATTTTTACTAATTTTTCAAAAGTTAGTGTATTATATAATTATTACAACTGAATTGAGCTTTTTCCATATCTTTATTGATAAACATTTATTTAAATTAAATTTTCATAAATGTTTCAATGCTATATCTGACACAATTTGATAATAGTGTTTCTTTTAAAAAGTTTAGTATAGTTGATAATAATAATGAATTCAATTATTTAAGTTTCAATTCAATAAGCCAATCACATCTTAAAAGGAGGGACAATTGTTCCAAGATTGCATATTACTCCCCTTCTTTAATCCTCTTATAACTGTCTACTTTGAACTTGCCTGATCTCAGTTAATAATATCTACCCTGGTATGAGTATTCTTTGTAAATTGCACCTGGGCATTTAAGAGCTTTCAATTGGTCCAAGTAAATCATAAGGACCAGATTGACACAGTCTCTGTGATGTAATTGCTCAGAAATAAGTTTTTTTTCAATGCATGAATACAGATCAGAAGATTGTTGGAGTAGGTAAGACTGTTGATTACAGAAAAAAGATTATTTCTTTCACTGGCCATGATCTTGTCTGACCACTATAAATACTAGGACAGGGGGATTGACAAACCACTTACTTTATGGTAATCACATTGTGTTAGCAAGTGACAACCCTAATCCCAATCTTCAGGCCAAATTGGCTGATTGCAATTTTGCTGGCTGCATTAACATTCAGTTATAGTAAGTAAGGGATACATATGTTATGACAGATCACATATATAAATTCACTTATGTAATTGACAGTTGCATTAAGATGGTTGTTTTGTAAACTATATATTTAAAATTGAATAAAGTACTGATATGTCCATGACAGTAGATATGTATGATAGTCGTCGGAAATACAAGACGGTAGCCGAAAGCTGTATACTGTGAAACCGCCATTGTCGGTAGCCAAGTCACTTCGTTTTTTATATGTTGTATCTGTTGTTTTGTGAATTATTGGTAGTCACTAAAATAGAATAAACAATAATAATAGTGGGCCTTTTAAAGATAGTAAAGATAGTAATAAGTGGGTAACAACCAATTAGTGTATAATTGTAATTTTTGTATTAATGTTTGAAAAAACTTAGTGGTGTTTTTTTTTTCTAATTTACTTTGTCATTCACGGATGAAAAGTACTTGTACTTAAGTACTTTGAAAAGTACTTGTACTTAAGTACTTTGATGAAAAAAGGACTTGTATTTGTACTTGAAAATTAACAAAGTACTTTTACTTGTACTTAAGTACATTTCAATGTACTTGACCCCAACCCTGACCTGTAGTGTGAACAACTCTTGCGAAATTGGGCAACCTGGAGGCAGATTCGCCGCCGAGAAAAACTTCTCACTGCGGGACGTACTGCCTGTAGTGTGCATGGTGCATAATGCAATGGATCATCCTTGGGCTAGTTTTCACTTTACCAGACGAGTATGAGATTTGGGGGATAATATAATTCCACATTTTTAATCAATTGCATCCTTTCATTTTTATTGTAATACACAGGAATACTATTTCTGGGGGTTGGGGGCTTGCCCCCATTTATAACTTTTTAAATTCAATTTCATATTTTCTTGACAATTTCCTGCAATTATCAAATATGGCAGATCCCGTACCGGTAAAGTAAAATTGCCCCAATAATAACAGCAACATGTTTCAATTTTGGATTCAATCAGTGTCTTTATCAGTATTTTGTGACAATATCTTTGGTCTGCATGGAGTTATATTCATCTATTTGTGGCTTGCTTGATACTTAAAATGTTACTGATGGATTGTATCATGAATGAATTACTTTGTATGTCACTACTCATCTTTTCTACAGATTAAGATTGTTAGATTGAAGGAAACCTTGAAAAAGTTGTTCCATCATTTTAATACGACTTTCTAGAGAAAATATTTAACAATGTGGCTAAAAATTAGTTTGTCCATATATTTCTTCTTATTGAATTGATGATAAAAAAATACCGGAATATTGAGGCACATTGAATGTGATACATGTGTATAACAAGTACTGGTAAAGTAAAAACTAGCCGTTATTACTTCCTACTTTCCATATTTCAAAAGTATGATGAGATAAACTTAACTAAGTAAAAGTAAAAGAGAAATTCACTACAGAATGTGAAATTTAAAACATTTTGTGAAATTTCAGTGTCAACTATAAACCACAGTGTCAACTATTTCTTCATAAATTGTATAGAAGTCTGTTGAATATTGCGATTAATTTAGGCAAATTATCTGATCTAATGTGGAATTTCCTTGCATTTTACTTCTTGTTTAGCACAATGTGATAGTACAATTACACCAAGCCTTCTTGCATGATGAAATATTATAACTTAACTTCAAGATAGTCACAATTCCAAGGACCATTACAAATATCATATTTTCACTCAAATATTCTCTTATGTGATCAAATTCAAATTCATCTAGCGTGTATTACTCATTATTTTTGTGAAAAATAATATCAGAAAACAGTTGCTGGAAAGTGTCTTTTTCATAATGTAATAAATCATTCCAAATTTTAAAATTCAAAATTTTGTCTGAATCTTTCAGTGACTGTACTTGATGTCCACCAATGGATAAGAATACAAATTGATCACTGATATCATCAAGTCTCAAAAATGTCTCATATTAATCAATTTTAAAGGAAAACCATGTTAAACAGATACTGAAGAAAAGATTTTCTGAACACGATCAAATAGCTCACCAAAAATATGTAAACTTAAAAACTTCAAATGCACAAATTTTTCAAAATTAAGTAATTAACACGATGCAATAAAAACACCTAAAATGTCACAACATTTTTACTTGCCCACTTTTCTATCCAAGATGGCTTTTGGTTTAAACTGGAATAAATAATGAAAATTCAAAGTAAAAATTCCTTGAATAGGTAAGATGTGGTTTCAAAAAACAGCAAGATCTGGGTTTAAACCCACCATCGTGAGCCTCCAGATCCAGGCCAGTTTCATCATCATATTCTAACTCAGGCTCATCCACACTCTTCCAGCCCCGTGGACTGTCTTCAGGTCCACTGTCCACTGAAAAGACACAGGAAAATGTTTAATAATACACAGTAAAGTAAGCCATGTTTAGTATTGTTTACTTTAGTGTAGTTATCAACAGATTTCAAAGAAACTGTTTTCTTCAAGTGTACTATCCACTATGAATCAAAGGGAAGCATTTCTCATAAAAGTACATTCACATTTATTAAAGAATAATTGAAATTGGTGTTTAAGATGCTGTCTTTGTACTAACTATAAAACCTGTAGGGAAACGATTTTACAACACAGGGACAGTTCATATTTACTAGTCAAGCTTAAATACAGATATTTCTCATAAAAAATTTCCCCACCAAAAAATTTCACACACACAAATAAAAGAATATAAAATCAGTGAAAACAAAGACAGACTATAAACAGAAAATATAAGTAATTTCTCTCAATTTATTTCAGTTTCCCCCACCTAGACTCGTTCCCTTTGGTCACACGCATAAGTCCTGACTACTGACTTTGATCACCCCTCCACTATCCTTATGACTAATGTATTTGTTACTACAGTGCACTGACTTCCGCTTTGTGGGAAAGATATTGCACCTGCAAAGCAGTAGATTTGATTAGATAACATTTTATGGTTTCCAAATTATAACTTGGACAAAATTTTAAAGGTCAGTCACTACAGCATGGTCAAATCAAGGTATCACCATGATGATACATATCTACCCCTCCCAACCAATATCCCGGCCATCCCTGACAAGATTTTACCTGCTTCCTACTCATACAGCTGGACACCATAGGTGAAAACAATACCCGAGAAGCTTTAGAGGATGTGGGGTTAAAATTGCATCAGAGATGCCAATACCCCACAGCCTGGGGAAAGAGTTTTTAACACTGTGAGATATAGAAGCAGTGGAATAGTACACAGATCGCGTCACTTTCAGAGCAGTGTCTGACTGTCAGTTAAATAAAGGTCCAAATAATGTTTTAAGTGGAGAAAATAATGCCAAAGAGAAAGAAAATGTATGTAAAGATAAAGGATTAAAACAAGACAATTCAATAGCAAGATGGCAGCATTAATCAGTAAACTAAAAATTTTGAAGTTGTAATTAAGTTGTATGAAGTTGTATTAACTTTAGAATAGCTGTCAATGGAAATAGAACAATTATGTAAAAGTTCATATAATAATTAGTTGCAGCCATCCAGGTATCTTTGTCATAAGAGAAACATGTCTCAAATATGGCAGGTGAACACTATGATGCACACTTACACCCCATAACTAATCTCCCTACCAACCGTCAACCTTCTACACCTTACATAATCCAAGAAATAGCCTGCACAAGATTTTACAACTTATGGTCACTACAACAAGGTCAAAGGTCAAATCAAAATTACACTATGATGTTGCAAACCAGAACCACCAACCAATGTCCCTACCACATATCAACTTCCTGCACCTTACAGTTTCTGAGATATAGCCCAAATAAGATTTTGCAGGTCAAGGTCACTACAGCAAGGTCAAAGGTCAAATCAAGGTCACACCCTGATATTGCACACCCACAACCCCTTACCAATGTCCCTACCAAGTATCAACTTCTTACACCTTACGGTTTCCGAGATGTAGCCTGGACAAGATTTTATATGTTAAGGACACTACGGCAAGATCAAAGGTCAAAACAAGGTCCTACCATGACGTTGCACACCTACAACCCCCAACCAATGTCCCTACCAAGTTTATATAGCCTGGACAAGATTTTATAGGTCATGGTCACTACTACAAGGTCAAAAAGGTCAAATCAAGGTCACACCTTGATGTTGCACACCTACTACCCCCAACCAATGTCCCTACCAAGAATCAACTTCCTGCACCTTGTGGTTTCTGAGTTATAGCCTGGACAAGCTATTACACGTCAAGGTCACTATGGCAAGGTCAAAGGTCAAATCAAGGTTACATCATGACGTTGCACACCTACAACCCTTGACCACTGTCCCTACAAAGTATTATTTTCCTACACCTTATGGTTTCTGAGATATAGCCTGGACAAACTTTTTGCCGCCGCCTGACCGCCCACCCCCCATCTAGATACCATGGGTGAAAACAATACCCCGACATCCCTTAAGGGTTGTGGGGTAAAAAATCTTGTATTTTAAAATCTGTGATAAAGTATGTAAGTGGTAACAAAACTGAACAGTTTTTATTTGACATAATCTATCAAAAGAAACAAGCTCTGCTGCAGTTAAATCAAATTATAGTAATCTGCACTGATGTAAATTCCATCTGTACTAATACACATCTGTTGTTCATTTTCTGTACAATGTACATAAACAGCACTAAGCATGGCATTAATATTCACTGAAGAGAATAAGGATTGGAATTAGTCTTGCACATCAGTAAATTCATTTTCACTGCAAAATAAAAGAATGAATGTCTGTGAATATACTGTTAAAATATGCATGCAAACAGAAACATGAGTTTTTCATATCACCACAAACCAGTCATTCCATAGATAACAAGACCACTGCCGCGGTGTGTATCTCCCGCCGAGCATTAAAGGGGACCTAACTTTAACACTTTTGAAGATATTTCACATTTTACCTCTTTCATTATTTTGCTACAAATAACAAAATGGCTATTGCTCATTTATGGCATGCAATAGAACCCTAAACTATGTACCATGTTATAGCTAAGGACAAAGTAGCCGAACAACATATTTTAGGAAAATACTCTAACTGCAATAGTTTTGGAGTTACAATGGCTTTACTCAACAGTCAAAATTTCAAAGTAGCTATTACTCAGCTATCCGAGGTGCAACAGGTCTGAAACTTTACTATGTGATAGCTTACCAAAAAGTAGATGGATAACATATTTGAAAAGATTTCCCTAACTTTAATACTTTTGAAGATATTTGACATTTACTTCTTCTGTTATTTAGCTACAAATGAGAAAATAGCTATTACTCACTTATGGCATGCAATAGAGCCCCAAACTATGTACCATGTTATAGCTAAGGACAAAGTAGCTGAACAACATATTTTAGGAAAATACTCTAACTGCAATAGTTTTGGAGTTACAATGGCTTTACTCAACAGTCAGAATTTCAAAGTAGCTATTACTCAGCTATCCAAGGTGCAACAGGTCTGAAACTTTACTATGTGATAGCTTACCAAAAAGTAGATGTACAACATATTTGAAAAGATTTCCCTAACTTTAATACTTTTGAAGATATTTGACATTTACTTCTTCTGTTATTTAGCTACAAATGAGAAAATAGCTATTACTCACTTATGGCATGCAATAGAACCCCAAACTATGTACCATCTTATAGCTAAGGACAAAGTAGCTGAACAACATATTTCATGAGAAAACTGTAACTGCAATACTTTTTTGAGTTATGAGTCCTTTACTCAAAGTAGAAAAAAAATCCATGGCAGCCATCTTGTTAACACCCATGGTAGCCATCTTGTTTTTTACTATGTGATAGCTTACCAAAAAGTAGATGTACAACATATTTGAAAAGATTTCCCTAACTTCAATACTTTTGAAGATATTCGACATTTACTTCTTCTGTTATTTAGCTACAAATGAGAATATAGCTATTACTCACTTATGGCATGCAATAGAACCCCAAACTATGTACCATCTTATAGCTAAGGACAAAGTAGGTGAACAACATATTTCACGAAAAAACTGTAACTGCAATACTTTTTGAGCTATGAGTCCTTTACTCAAAGTAGAAAAAAAATCCACGGCAGCCATCTTGTTAACACCCGTGGCAGCCATCTTGTTTTTCAGAATCAGGAGAAAAAGATTCCCTGGCAAGTTTTTCCAATGATGAATGTATCCTGCAAATTTGGAAGCTCTAGCTATAATTTTGAGCTATGAGTAAAGTAGAAAAAAATCCACGGCAGCCATCTTGTTAACACCCGTGGCAGCCATCTTGTTTTTCAGAATCAGGAGAAAAAGATTCCCTGGCAAGTTTTTCCAATGATGAATGTATCCTGCAAATTTGGAAGCTCTAGCTATAATAGTTTTAGAGATAGAAAGGCTTCTGTAAAAACGTGACGCACGCACGGACAGAGGGTATTTTATAATCTCCCGTACCGGGCCTATCGGCCGGCGGGAGATAATAAGATTTAAGCAAGGACTACTCAATCACTTAATTGCTGCATGTTTTTGTACATTATTAGGACATTTTGTTGATATAATGACAGTGGATCCTAAAGGACAAACATTATATAGACATTTAATAATTGGACGAATCATCCATTGTTATTTAAATTTAATATTGATCAATATAGGTTCCTGGATCTAAATTTGGATACCAAATGTGTTCATTTAGTAATAATTTGAGAAAACTAGAAATAGGCCGCCCTGTTGATAGTAGATGCGAATAGAAACAGGATAGCATAGAAGAACACACATTATCATGTGTAATGTCCACCCATGAACCTTTTGCCCAAATTGTACAGTAGTCTTACAAGACCCTGTTTCATTTGTAAAATATATCAATGATGCTTAAATATTTGTTAGTGTAGATGTAAATTATTTCAGCTTCATGCCTTTTTGCATTGGTTGGGTTGAAAATTTTGACGAAATCACTCTATCTTGCACGGTTAAGAAGATAGAAGCAAATTCCTGTTTTTCTATTTTTGGCAAAAATTTGAAAATTCAAAATGGCCGCCATTTTTGGAAAAAGGAAATTTTTTTGAAAATTGCCAAGAGTACATTTCTTAGATACCCTATGGGTCGAAAATTTCAACAAAATAACTCTATTTTGCACGGTTAAGGCCAGTTTGTGTTTTTCCATTTTGGGCAAAAATTCAAAAATTCAAAATGGCTGCCATTTTTGGGGAGGGGAAAATTTTTTGAAAATTGCAAAGATTACATTCCTTAGATACCCTGTGGGTTGAAAAATTTCGACGAAATCGCTCTATCTCGCATGGTTAAGGAGATAGAAGCAAATTTGTGTTTTGCCATTTTTGGCAAAAATTTGAAAATTCAAAATGGCCGCCATTTTAGGGGAGGGGAAATTTTTTTTTAAATTGCCAAGAATACAATGCTCAAATACCTGTGGGTCGAAAATTTTGACGAAATCGCTCTATCTCGCATGGTTAAGGAGATAGAAGGAAATTTGTGTTTTGCCATTTTTGGCAAAACTTCGAAAATTCAAAATGGCCGCCATTTTTGGGGAGGGGAAATTTTTTTGAAAATTGCAAAGATTGCATTGCTTAGATACCCTGTGGGTCGAAAATTTTGACGAAATCGCTCTATCTCGCACGGTTAAGGAGATAGAAGCAAATTTGTGTTTTGCCATTTTTGGCAAAAATTCGAAAATTCAAAATGGCCGCCATTTTTGGGGAGGGGAAAATTTTTTGAAAATTGCAAAGATTGCATTCCTTAGATACCCTGTGGGTCGAAAATTTCGACGAAATCGCTCTATCTCGCACGGTTAAGGAGATAGAAGCAAATTAGTGTTTTGCCATTTTTGGCAAAAATTCGAAAATTCAAAATGGCCGCCATTTTTGGGGAGGGGAAAATTTTTTGAAAATTGCAAAGAGTACACTCCTCAGATACCCTGTGGGTCGAAAATTTCCACGAAATCGCTCTATCTCGCACGGTTAAGGAGATAGAAGCAAATTAGTGTTTTGCCATTTTTGGCAAAAATTCGAAAATTCAAAATGGCCGCCATTTTTGGGGAGGGGAAAATTTTTTGAAAATTCCAAAGAGTACACTCCTGAGATACCCTGTGGGTCGAAAATTTCGACGAAATCGCTCTATCTCGCACGGTTAAGGAGATAGAAGCAAATTTGTGTTTTGCCATTTTTGGCAAAAATTCGAAAATTTAAAATGGCCGCCATTTTTGGGGAGGGGAAAATTTTTTGAAAATTGCAAATATTACACTCCTTAGATACCCTGTGGGTCGAAAATTTCGACGAAATCGCTCTATCTCGCACGGTTAAGGAGATAGAAGCAAATTTGTGTTTTGCCATTTTTGGCAAAAATTCGAAAATTCAAAATGGCCGCCATTTTTGGGGAGGGGAAAATTTTTTGAAAATTACCAAGAGTACACTCCTTAGATACCCTGTGGGTCGAAAATTTTGACGAAATCGCTCTATCTCGCACGGTTAAGGAGATAGAAGCAAATTTGTGTTTTGCCATTTTTGGCAAAAATTCGAAAATTCAAAATGGCCGCCATTTTTGGGGAGGGGAAAATTTTTTGAAAATTGCAAATATTACATTCCTTAGATATCCTGTGGGTCGAAAATTTCGACGAAATCGCTCTATCTCGCACGGTTAAGGAGATAGAAGCAAATTTGTGTTTTGCCATTTTTGGCAAAAATTCTAAAATTCAAAATGGCCGCCATTTTTGGGGAGGGGAAAATTTTTTGAAAATTGCAAAGAGTACACTCCTTAGATACCCTGTGGATTGAAAATTTCGACGAAATCGCTCTATCTCGCACGGTTAAGGAGATAGAAGGAAATTTGTGTTTTGCCATTTTTGGCAAAAATTCGAAAATTCAAAATGGCCGCCATTTTTGGGGAGGGGAAAATTGTTTGAAAATTGCAAAGATTGCATTCCTCAGATACCCTGTGGGTCGAAAATTTTGACGAAATCGCTCTATCTCGCACGGTTAAGGAGATAGAAGCAAATTTGTGTTTTGCCATTTTTGGCAAAAATTCGAAAATTCAAAATGGCCGCCATTTTTGGGGAGGGGAAAATTTTTTGAAAATTGCAAAGAGTACACTCCTCAGATACCCTGCGGGTCGAAAATTTTGCCGAAATCGCTCTATCTCGCACGGTTAAGGAGATAGAAGCAAATTACTCAAAAGTAGTACTGAAAATACACAATGAAGTACCTAAATGGCTATTACTCATGTACTGACAAAGCTATCAGTCCCAAATGCAATACCAAGCGAGCTATGGACATAACAATCTTGTATTCAAAATTGTAGTAAAATATCTTTAACTATTTTGGCTTAAATGCACGGAAACCAATGGGTACTGAAAATAGCTGTACTTAAGTATTACTCAGTAAGCAAAAGAGGTACAACAGCCAAAAGCAATCCCAAGCAAGCTACTGACACAATAAGCCTGCATACCAAATTTGGTGACAATAGCTCTAATACTTTTCCTTTAAATGAGCGGAAACCATGCGTGACGCCGGACATCGGACGCCGGACATCGGACGGCGAAAAAAGCAAAAATAATATATCCACCCCCCAGGGGGGTGGACATAATACTGGGCTACCATTTAATAAAGAATTTTGGGTAGTGTTACTTTGTTTTTTGTTGTTTTTTTTCATTATCATCAACTTGTGATAAAAGAAACATACTCATGGAAAAAGATAAATTAGATAATAAATGTTTATCTCAGTGTAATAGGAGGACTGTTAAAAGTAATATGCCCATTATGCATAAATTTACATATGTGCAACATGAAGAATTTCACACTTTTTAACATGTTATTTTTTTTTTTTTTTTTTTTTGGTTGTTTAACATGTGTACTACCTTTATGAAAATGTCTCTTTTTTTTTGTTTGGCCCCCCCAAAAATGTTTATACCATGGTTAAAATATTGATTTTACCTTTATGCTTTTAAAAACCTTTGAATAAAAAAGTATTTTATACCGTACCATGTCAAGACTTACAAATATGAATACAATTTATTCTGAAATGTTGAAAAATAATTTCCATACTTTTTATCCTTCTCTTATGTTTATCACACAATTCTAGCTCTTGACTTATCCATCATAAACTATATCTATGCATGTATAACATCCAAATACAAGACCAAATACACCCAAATGAGAAACTGTTTAACATATCTTTTTACACACATCACAGATAGTTTTCCCTGAAGTCAAATGTGTAAAACAAGTTATTTACAATGTTAAACTCAATTCTAGAAAACAGCCCTCTAACACTAGATAAAAAGCCACAACAATCATGTAACAGGATGCCTGTTACAGGAAAAATACACTCAGAAAACAAAAAACAGCTTTGTATAACAGTTTTCCCATTGAACTAAAGACTATGAAATAGCATGCCCAACAACCCAGACCAACAACATTTTATTATTTTTGCCTTGTGATAAACTACCAATAAAAGATGCCACACAAATAAAAAAATGATCCGGCAGTAAAAGTTCAATGACTTCAAATGATAAATAACCTACAAACAGAACTATTAATATGAGTTATATGGGAAACAAATTAACATCAAAATCCATACTTTGCACTTTTCAGTGAGTTAATGTACTGGATGTTTCTGGTGAAATCAATGTGCTTCACCAATAAAGTTTCAGAATAAAAGTATCAATAATAAGCACTAAGATGAGTGCAAAGCATCACTTAAGACTGTATGACTGGCAGTATACACAGAGCCGATGTTGCAAATTAGACAACAGAAATATCTAAACAAAACCAAGAGGACTGTAAGAGTAATGCCTGGGGCCAGTTTCATTAAGATAAAGGTCACCTAAAATTTAAGGATTTCCTTTGATTTCTTCCTGCTTTGAAAAACTCAGTTTCACAAAGCCTCCTTCCTTAAATGAGACATTAGAATATCAGGGAAACTTCCTTGAAATTTAAGGAAGCCAAGGACCTACCTTAAATTTAAGGAAAATATCCTTGAAGTAATTTTTGTGCAGTAAAACGTCTATTTTCTGACCTTCTATCATCTGAATATTCAATTTATGAACCATTTCTACTCTCCCATGTTTGCAGTTTCCTAGTGTTGTATATTAAAATTCCCCTTTTATATATTATGAACCTTCTATTATCTGAACAAAATTTCACCTTTACAATTGTTCAAATAATTAAGGTTCTAACTGTACTAAATTGTTGAAAGTATCAGGACTGACATAAAATAGTTTGAGTCCTTATTACACACGAGTGATGCATTATCCATTCCCATTACATTCTTTTAGTCTGTTAGGTAAGGTATTAACCCTTAAAAATTTAATTTACTTATTAAATTTTCTATTTTATTGCATTGATACACCTTACCTAACAGACTAATGCTAGAATAACTACCCAGTGGATGGAGGGTAGCAGACTGAGGGACTGAACAGAACTCTAACGGGGAACCAACCCCCAAAATCCGGCCTCGGGATCCAACCAGACCTCACAGTTATCGGACCGGTTCCCCCCTTCTTTCTCTCCTGAGACAGGAGAGGGGGGGGGGAAGAGTTCTAGCCCTACGGAGACCCAAAGAGAGAGCCAGGAAGGCTACAAACCCATCAACCAAACTCCTGTGGAACCTGGATGAGGGGCTAGAAGAAGTCAGAAACTAACACTAATGCAGGCTTAAGATAGATAGGCCTAGGAGTGAATCTTGCTGGGCCGCCACCACAGGACCCAGATGATACAACTCCAAATCAACCCAAGCAACATCCTTCAAATAAAACTGAGTGACGGTGTTATGCGACTTCCAATGGCAGGCTGACAACATCTGTTCCAAGGAGACCCCTTCTTGAAACGCCTTGGAAGCCACAAAAGCTCTAACATAATGGGCCTTGACCTGATGAAGAGTAAGAGACTCTTGATCCGACAACTGGTAACAGAGGATCACAGTCTGTTTTATCCAAGAAATGGTTGGAGGAGAAATATTCCTGTTGAAATTCTTCTTGAAGGAGACAAACACAAGCTCCTTGTTGCTCCTCAGATCCTGAGTTTTGTCCAGGTAATAGCGCAGAGCCCTAACTGGACAAAGAGACCTATCCTCTTTCAGAGATTTATCTAGAGTAGGTGCCAGGGCCAGGATTACGACTTGAGCTAAACTCTCTGGGCCCTACCGTGCAAGCTGATTCTTTGAGAGATAACTAGGATAAGGGCACAAAAAAACCTTGGACCAATCCGACTGATGACAGATGTTTCGATTGACCCAGGCTCCTACATTTCCCCGAACCCAGAGCCAAAAGGAAGACCATCTTAAAGGTCAAGTGCTTTAAGGACGCCTTCCTAAGAGGTTCAAATGGGCCCTTTGTCAACTGATGAAGGACCAAGGAGAAATCCCAGGAAGGGACACCTCGATGCCCTTTTGGCCTGTCCATGTGGAAACTGTCGAGCAACCTGTTGAGATTCTCATTTTTGCTGATAGTAACAGTAGAGTTTCCTATTTTATAAGCATTGTCCGACCTGTACCCATGTATGGTACTAGGCTGTAACTTCCTGTCCTGAAACAGGTGTAGGAGGAAATCAGCGATTTGTTCTACAGATGGTGAATGGAAGTTCACCTGATTCACAATCTGGGATGACAACTCCACCAGATCCCAGAACCAGGGCATGTTGGGCCAACCCAGAGCTATGATAATCAGCCTCTGGCACTGATGATTGAGGGCCTTGTGCACAACGCTTGTTAGGAGGGGAATTGGAGGGATCGCATACAGGTCCAGATTCTCAAGAGACAGTCTCAGAGAGTCCACTGCCAAGGCTTTCGTGTCATGGACTGGGGACACGAACCAAGGTAGTTTGCTGTTGTATCTGGTGGCTAACAAGTCTATCTCGGGATGTTGCCTCCTGTGGCAGACCTGAGCAAAGGCCTCCAGATGCATCAACCATTCCGTCTGAATGACTAGCCGGTGTCTGGATAGCTTGTCGGTTACCACATTGAGCCGGCCCAGAATGTGATGTGCCCTCAGGCAAATCTGTCTGAGGTTGCACCAGGACATAGAGTCTCCACAAGAGGGCACACAGGGAACCTGAGCGCATGCCTCCCTCTTTGTTTATGTATGCTACTACAGTAGTATTGTCGGTGGCGACTAGAACCACCTGATGCCGGCAAAGGGGTTCGAACTCTTGAGGGCTAATAAGACTGTCTTTAACTAGGAAATTTATGTGCAGCTTGCTTTCTGGAATGGACCAAACGCCTCTTGCGGTATAGTCTCCTAAATGTGCACCCCAACCTGTGTTTGATGCATGGGTAAAGATCTGAACAGCACAATGCAGGGGGTGCAGGTGTTGGCCTGGCAAGACATTTTCCTCATATAGCCACCAAGTCAGGTGTGGATGAAGGGACCTTGGATCAGGATCTTAGAAGGGTCGTAGAAGTATGAAGATCTTTTTTCATGTGACCACACTTTCCCGCCTTTTTTCAGTGAATTTTGGAAAATTTGAAGTTGCCTCTAGTCTTCTATATTCTGTGACAGTCAGACCCCAACTAACTAGTGTGTTAGCCGGAGAAAATCGCACAACAGGAAGGAAAGAATTTGTTTGAACTAATAATTTATTGACAATATGTAGAAATCAGTGTTAAACCAACCAATACAGAATATATTTGAGTTCAATGAGAAGTTATAGCCTGATGACTTGAAAGTTTGTAGTCACCTGGACTAGTATCAGTTGTAACAAACAGCTCTGAAGAGTTGACTGCCTCTGATTGATGTAGTTTCGAGAACAATGTGTTCAATTGTAACGGACGTAACAATTTCCTTGCTCGGCACTATGCTGGACTTCTTGCTCCTGAGGTCTTCTATGAGTCTTCCCCTTTATTGCTGTGCTCAATCTCTTTGCTCTTGTGGATTTCACTCCCAGTTAATCTGCTGGATAGTGTCTTTTTATCACACACTCAGTCAGGTTCTTCAGTTAAACAGTCCTTGGACTGTTTAACAACCTTTTGAAGTTTTGAGTAGGCAATACAATTTCATCTAGGGTATAGAACTCCTGTCCCAACAATGCTAATCTGTAACTGTGAGATGTCCAGCTTAACAAGATAAGTGGTCAGGAACCTTACCATTACAACATACATATTTTCTAAGAAATTAACATCCTAAAACTTGACTTACCTTAATTATAGTAAACATTTCTTGGAAGGAATCCTGTTTTTGCTAAATCTGCAACTCACTTACTTTATTATTTCACAATTTGACATACTTTTCTTATAAACAGCACACCAGGATGTGAAATTGTAGAACATCTAGAACATCTCTCTAGAACATCTCTCTGCTGTAAACAGGTAGCAGGTACACACATACCCAGCTACATTTTGTTATTTTATCGTAGCAACCTCTCCACTGTGGGACATGGGCTTAGAGAAAAATGCTTTCCACCTTCTGCTCCATCTTTTTAATATTTGTTAAATGCAACAAAATGACAAGAAGATGCACTTGGAGAGAGCAGAATGCTCCACTGGATGTGACCTGTTTTATGAGTGTTGTAAAACATTCTCATCTATCTATTGTCATTTAACTTTTATCTGTGTACGAAGACAGTGACCAAAATATTTGATATCTTTGCAAAGTAAATTGAATGGCGTGAAAACAACACTCATATTATGCATATCCCTTTGACAAATATCCTCACAAAGAAATAATGAGTGACATACTTAGGATGTACTACACATTGCTTACGTCACAAGAGAGTCCACAATTCATGAGGAAGAAATCTTGTTATGATATTGATTTTTATGTATGTGAGAAGAGAAGTAGATTGCACTGCATATGCCCAATTAAAAATAAGAAAAACTCTCTCCTGACTTTAATTTTCAATCAAATTGGACTAAATTTGGAGGAATCCTCTTGTACCCTATAAAATATTTGCCCACCAAATTTAAGCTTAATTGATGTTATAGTTTTTGAACTAGAAATAGGACACCTGTTAAGAGTAGCCGCAACATATGAAAAGAAACAGGAGAGCATAGAAGAACACATATTATCATGTGTAATGACCACCCCATGAACATTTTGCAACTACTGTTCGGTAGTCTTACAAGACCCTGTTTCATTTGTAAAATATATCAACAATGCTTAAATATTTATAAGTATACATGTAAATTATTTCAGCTTCATGCCTTTTTGCATTGGTTCAAGATTTGCTCAAAATCACTGTGTCTCTAAATGTTTTTGTAGATAACCAACATTTTCGATTTCCGATAAAATGGAAGATGGTAGGCGAAATTTGAGAAATTTGTCATTTTTCAGAGACAATATACCAAAGATCTCAAATATCCAAATGGTCAAAAATTTGCTTGAAATTGCTCTATCCCTTACAGTTTTCAAGATAAACAACATTTTCAATTTCCGCCAAAATTCAAGATGGTAGACTAAATTCTGGAAATTCTGCTTTTTTCACAGGCACTATATCTCAGGTCTCTAGTACCCAAAGGGTTCAAACATTGCTCGAAATCTCTCTATCTCTAAGGGTTTTTGAGATGAATGACATTTTCAATTTCCACCAAAATTCAAGATGGTGGCCAAAATTTGGGAAATTCAACATTTTTCAGAGGCACTACATGTAACTTCTCTAGTACCCAAAGGGTTCAAAATTTGCTTGTTGCAGGAAAACGATTTTTGGGAAAAGTCGCCAGTATATGAATATATATTTTTTTTTCATGTTTACACATAAATTCAAGATTGTGCACCGTTCCCGAGATAAATGCGTTTTTACATTTTACACAGAAATTCAAGATGGCCGCCAAAAATAGCAGGAAAGCAATATTTTTTGAAAAGTCGCCAGTAGACTGTGCAGATACCCTGCGAGTAAAAAATTTCGACGAGGTCACCTTGACAGAGAGTACTTGATAGTTCAACCTTTCCTTTCCTCAGTTCATAAGTCATTCAATAATTTCAGTCATAGTTTTGCCTTTGATGTTCCTAAGGTTTAGAATGACCTACCTGACATTCGAAATGCAAGCTCCATTGCCTCTTTCAGCATGAAAGTCCAAAATTTACCTGTTTACAAAAGCCTATCTGCCATAGCGCCCCACATCCGTGTTTCTTCTGATATGATCTGGCTAGGTTTATAGACCAACACTTGTTCAATATGTGTATGCATAGTTACACCTTAGAGTCTATCACATGAAGAAGATTAAATACTACAACGTCCTTAGCACATAAGATCAGATTCTTGCATTCTTGAGTTACTTTCTCCAACTTTAAAAGGAGTACTCATTTAAAAGCAAACAGTCAAAAATTACTATTCTTTTATGACCTACTTTTTAGGAAGAGGTGTACTGGTCCCAAGGGAGTAACTGGTCAACAACCACTAGAAAGATATATGAAGGCTTGAACATTTTACCTTGGTCCAGTGTTTCCTGTGAGTAAAACCCTTCACTGTGTTCCTCCTCCGCTGTCAGCAGGTTCTTTGGCTTGTTGATAACTGGACTGTTCTTCTGGGGACTTTCATCTTTAGTGATGGTATCTTTTTGAGTCTCCATTTTTCAAAGCATGACACTAAATACCAACTGAGAAACATAAATAGTTTACATGTTAAAATATAAATAATTTATATACATGTGCAAAGCTAGGACTGAAAAAGATGCTCAAATATTTCCAAGTACAGCTCAAAGAAAGAAGCATGTGTAATGAAAAAAAATAATAAAGAAAGAAAGAATGGATGATGAAAAAATTAAGTATCTTATTTTTTCACAAAATAAAGAAGACCCACAATCAAAAATTGTTTGACTGGCATTTTTTCATAAATTAACAGCAGGATAAAACTATTGAAAAGATATCAACTGATGGTTTTAGTTTGCCAACAGGGACAGTTGGGGAACATTTTGTGGATACAAGTAAAGACAGGTCAAGTCGAAATTTTTAAGAAACACACATCTACTACTTTATGATATACAAAGATGGATGTCTTTCAGTAAATTAAAAATGAACCCAGATAAAACTAAATTCACTGTTTTTGGTTCTAAGGTTCAATGTCAAAAAGTGTCATCTCATTTCCCTGTGAATATTCTTGGTAATCTTCTTTAACCTACTGAAACTATCAGAAACCTAGGAGTGTGGTTTGATACAGACTTCTTCTCAGAACATGTTCGTAAGACTTGTAGAGCCTGTTTCCTCCAAATTCTAGACCTCCATCAAATTACACAACATCTTGCCCACTGTCCCACTTGACAACTGTCCTTGCTGCAAATGCCTTAGTAATCGTTTGGACTATTGTAACTCTTTGTTCAGGAGTTTGTCAAGTTTCAACATAAATAACCTGCAGTGAATTCATAATAATCCCACATGTACAGTCACAATTCATAGGCAAATGGCCCCTCGCCTCTACTTACGATAAAGAATTTTTGTTAACCAGTGCACTGAGTTCCCTTTTGTGGGAAAGATATTGCGCCTGCAAAGCAGTAGATTAGATTACATAGGCACTGCCTATTAGGCAGTATGCTCATGTAGCACCACTCCTTAAGCAACTCCACTGGCTACATGTTGAATACTGTTGCATGTTCAAAACCCCAATGTTGGTCTACTAATTTCTCCAAAATGGTTCCCCGAGCTATTTTGGGCCACAGTTGTCTCTGAGCAGTTGCTCCTACTGAACCAAGCATCGCCACTTGAGGCTCACCTTGATCATCAGTACCTGGCAGTTCCTCCTTTCCACTCTTCACTTGGCCATCCTCGTTTGACCTTGGAGGAGTGGCCCAAAGTCAAATCTGACCACACCAGAAGGTTCCCAGTCCATGATTTTTTATAAGTTGATTCCATACTGCAATCTTCTAGGACCAATACTAAGCAAGTTATAAACACTTTTAAGATTGGCTATCCTCATTTGACCTTGAACGAGGGGCCCTAGGTCAAATCTGACCACATCAGAAAATTGCTAGCTCATGGTTCCCTCTAAGCTGGTTTTATATTGCAAACCTCTAGGACCAATAATAAGCGAGCTGAAAGCACTTTTAAATTTGCCCAGCTTGTTTGACCTTAAAGGAGGAACCCAAGGTCAAATCTGAACACCTCGGATGAATCCCAGCCAATAATTTCCTATGAGTAGGTTTAACATTGCAAAACTCTAGGACCAAGAATACGTGAGGTATAAGCACTTTTAAGTTTGAACTTTCCTCATTTGATCTTGAAAGGGGGGGGGAGGAGGGAGGGGGGGGGGGGGGGGGGAGGCAAGGGCAAATCTGACCATATCAGAAAATTCCTAGCCCATGACTTGGTTTCATATTACAAAACCTCTAGGACCAATGATAAGCGAGTTATAAGCACTTTAATGTTTGGCCTTGAATGAAGAGCTTCAATATCAAATGTCTGCAAGCTTGTAGAGGACATGTATATCTGTTATACACACCTACGGACAGATTAACCCTTCTACTTATGAGAACCAGCCAGTAGAAAAAGGTAAATAATTTTCAAGGGCATCCATCTTGCTTTTCAGAATGAGGCTAATTTCAGTTCCACAGAAGCTTACCTCCCAATGAAGAAATCCTGCAAATTTAGTGAAGCTAGCTGGTGTAGTTTCTCGCTGAGAGCGTTAATGTCAAAATCTCTATGCACAGCAGCAGCGTAGTGAACGCTAAACCAAAGTATCACCAGATACACCCAGTGGATAAAATAAAAGGAAAAATTAAAAAAAAATATATAAATGGATCCAGCTGGATTTGAACCCATGACCTTGGGGTTACAAGTCAAACACTATAAAGACAGAGATAGAGTGGCAGCTGTATTGTTCTGATGTTTAAATAGTACATGTTGAATGTGAATTTAAAAACCTATGTGAAACAATTTAAATGTAAAAACTTTTAAAAAATGAAAACATCTCTTAAATAAGCTTAAATGTCATGTTAGAATAGAAATAATCCACTCGTGAAGATGGTTTTACATGGCATTTAACCATGGCACTTCCGCATAATTTTACTCAGCCTTTGGCTTCATAAAATTATTACCGGAAGTGCCATGGTTAAATGTCATGTAAAACCATCATCATTCATGGATTTTTCATACATTAAGTGAAACATTGGAAAAAAATTAACCCCAAACAAATGATTTTAACTGTACCTTAATTTCGATATTGGGGGCCAAAAGTTGGATCCCTTAGTTAGAAAATTTTACTCTTCAGGTAGACATGGTTACCTTGGCTCTACTTTACTTGTGTGTAGAGCCGTGGCACGACCCCACATAGAACTGGAGATTTGTGTAAAACACAAATATCATACAAATGTGTACACATAACTTCCCACAACTATTTTGTTTCATTTTCTTCCACATTCAATCAACATGCAAACATGTTTGACAAAAAATAAATGACATTTCATGATTTTCCAGGGTTTTTGGACCATTTCTCCAAAAATTTGGAAATGTTCTTTTATCATAAAATCTGTGTTAAGTAGGATATATTTTGTACAAGTATTGTATTCACTGTGTCCGGCTCGTTATAAAACTCGGAGCTGGAGCTGGAGTTGGAGCTTTACTCGGAGCCGCACCTCTACCGCACCTTTTTACCGCACCCCTCCTCTGATTGGCTGTGTGTCTTCATACTGCCACCGCACCTAATATAGATCTAGTGGGTGTACAAGTACCAGCATTTAATATTTTATTTGTTTTAAATATTGTGAGAAGGCAGTATTAGGTGCGGTGATAGTAAAATATTGCTGGATTATATATTTGTAAAATATTGTTAGAAACCCCATTATAGCCTCACGTTTTCATCACTCTGTGGGTGGACAAGTACTACAGCATTGGAGGTGCGGGGCGGGGGGGGGGGGGGGGGGGGGGGTCGCGATGGGGTGCGGTAAAAATATTTGTACAATAAAATATTGCTGGATCATATATTTGTAAAATATTGTTAGAAACCCCATTGTAGCCTCACGTTTTCATCACTCTGTGGGTGTACAAGTACCAGCATTTTATATTTTATTTGTTTTAAATATTGCCAGAAGACAGAGTGAGGTGCGGTGACAGTAAAATATTGCTGGATCATATCTCTGTAAAATATTGTTAGAAACCCCATTGTAGCCTTATTTTGTCACCGCACCATTGAATCCGAGAATTGTACGAGTACATTATGATCACAGTCACCGCACCCCCCACCGCACCTCCAATGCTGTAGTACTTGTACACCCACAGAGTGATGATATGATCCAGCAATATTTTACTGTCACCGCACCTCACTCTGTCTTCTCGCAATATTTAAAACAAATAAAATAGCAAATGCTGGTACTTGTACACCCACAGAGTGATGAAAACGTGAGGCTACAATGGGGTTTCTAACAATATTTTACAAATATATAATCCAGCAATATTTTATTGTACAAATATTTTTACCGCACCCCACCGCACCCCCGCACCCACCGCACCCCTCCGACCGCACCTCCGGAGCTCCGAGTTTTATAAGGCACCACTGTGTCCTTGGCTAAATATCAACTGGTTCTAATTATATTAAACCCTTTTCAGTAATTTTTTTTCAAGTTTTATTCAACAGAGAAAAAGATTTTTTGCAAATCTCCAGTTCTATGTGGGGTCGTGCCACGGCTCTACACGCAAGTAAATTAGAGCCGAGGTAAACACGTCTATCTTCAGGGGACCACATTAAATAACAAAGTTTTGAACACACACAAAAAAAACATTTCGAAAATAACAATTAGTTGTTTGTATTATATTATGGCCTTAAAGAAAAGCAGTTTAATTGTAGTTTATGCAAGTTTGACGGCTGAATCACGGCTCCCGGGTGTATCTCAGTGACCACCCGTGTATATATCGTACACAGTTTCAGATATGGCAATTACTTTGAAATATCAAGGTTCATACTTTCTGCGATTATAATATCTTTAATTCTGGCTATATCACAGTGATCGTGGTACTTGAAGACCTACTAAATTATCAATAAACTGTGAAGTATTTACTTTTTTGTTGAGACTGTTTTTCTCCAACCGACTTCCTATATCTCTTGTGGGTTCGTATTTTACGACACTTGAAAAAAAAAATTCAGAACAAGAATTGTTTTTCAAGTAATATTTGAAGTAGGTATGTCACTTATCCGCGAAGGTTCCGCAAATGTTTGCAAAAAGAAAAACAATATTAGTCAATTAGTTTTCTTATTGGAAACGGGTATTTAGTTATATTTTCTGCTTTAATGGTACTTACTAAATATTTATTGAAATTATTCTAAAATTTCTTGTGTATGCGAGTAGTATAGGGGATAGTATAGGAACGCAAGGGGGCATTATAGTCACACAATCTATATGGCCTCCTTTGGGGGTTGTATAGATTTTATTACCAAAAGAGCCACCCCAGCAGGCATTCAACTTTGCAATCAGGTTGAATCCAACGGTGAAATCTGGTTGAAATACGTGTAGATTTTGCAAACCGTTTTTAGTTGGATCCAACCGGTGAAATCATGTTGAAACCAAATGTTGAAATCTGGTTGAATTCAATGGGTGAAATCAGGTTGAAATACGTGTAGATTTTGCAAACCGTTTTTAGTTGGATCCAACCAGTGAAATCATGTTGAAACCAACTGTTGAAATCTGGTTGAATTCAATGGGTGAAATCAGGTTGAAATACGTGTAGATTTTGCAAACTGTTTTTGGTTGGATCCAACTAGTGAAATCATGTTGAAACCAACTGTTGAAATCTAATTGTATTTATGTGTGAATTCTGCTTGAAATACATGTAGATTTTGCAAACAGGTTTTGGTTGGATCCAATGTATGAAATAGGGTTGAGTTGAATGGGTAAAATCAGGTTATTTACATTTTCTTCTTTATTTGAATCATTATAGCTTGTGTGTCATAATTATAGCTTCTTAATAATATTATACAATAACTATCCATATGCATATTTTACACTTCGGATACAACTCAAAGTAATTAATTCTTTCCAAGATGGCGTGTATTCATGAATCATTGTATATTCAATATTCTATTTCTGATGACATTGTAATGATACATAATTTTGCATCAAATATAATTATAATTGCTCAAGATATGTAAATCCATATTATCCAACTAGATATCCATTTTTATGTTTTTAATAGGACAAGTATTATTCAATGTCTTCAATTGAAATTCTTTGTGTAAAATTTTAAAACATTTTTTTTCTTTGTAAAAAAGAAACAATTTTGACATTATTTATATCTTCAGCATTTTATCCAATCAGTTTCTGTTAAATGTTTTATTAAGTTGGCTATAATTATATTGTAATTATAAAGAAGCTATAATCATGTAGCAAAGCCACAATGCTCAGTTCAGATGCTTGTGTCTCATACAACTTTGGCATATAAACTGAGAAAAAAACACAAGAATAGCCACATTATTAGAACTCCACCCATTACTCCCCACCTTAATTAGTTGTCAGTGCTGACTACAAAAAAAAAACAGACTCAAAGAAGTAAACACCATGTATTCAATTGAGCAATGGTAAACCCCCACCCCCACCCCTGCTGTGTTATCTAATTACTTTAGTCACAGGTCCAGTGTTCTGTGTAGCAGGGTACAGATAAGAAAAACCAGGAACCCCCCAACCTCACTGTTGTGTGATAAAATGTTATAGCTTAGGTTCTCTGTATAGAGAAGTTTTCAGTGTAAACTTGCAAACTGAAAACTAGTTCTTTGTGTATGGGAGAATTTTGAGAAACAAATTCTAATTACTAAGTTTTGATGAATAAGTTTGAATTTATCTTTTTTATATTTAAGATAAGTTTGACTTCAAAATGTTTCTTTTTTTAATTATTGGGAATTGTATTAATCAAAATATAATTATAAATTATAAAAATTATATTTGGATGCATCAATTAATTAATAAGGAGAATGGATAAAAATGTACAAGTACATGCACACATAATCTTTATCATCTTTATAATCTTTAAAAATTAGTCTTTGCTTTACAAATACTTACAAAGTCAAAAACAATTGCAATAATAGTTCTTTCAAAAAGTTAGACTTAATCACTATATCACCCTCTAGAAAATGAATTTTCAATCAACCAGTCATTCATTTCCCAATATTCAACCTGTTTTCTGTTCAATAACATGACTAAGATTTCATGTCGAAAAACCTAACTTGATTTAGTGGTGATTTTTATGAAGTATCACTACTTTTACCAGTCAGAAATCCAGCTTTGAAATACTGTTGAAATTGTGTCAGTGTCAGTTTTTCAACCAAAAATCACCATGATTTCTGGACAAAATATGACTACTTTTTCATGTCAGAAAACTAACCTAGATATAGTAGTTGGTAATGTGCATTTCAACGTCAGGACCTGTTTTCAACTCTAAATCAACGACATTTCAAGGCGTGTGCCTGCTGGGACCAGAATTCAAATCACGGCCCATCTGTGTGAGGGGGGATATGTGGGGAAGGTGGGGGTTTACTTAATGCATGGGTAGGTGTTAATTATCTGTGAAAATTAGGTTGAAATGGAATACATTTATTGGAATGAAGTACATAAAATATTCATAGCATCACTAACAACTACACAACATTTAAAGCAACATAAAGGCAAATAAAATCATGCCAAACAGCTAAAGGTAAAATAAAACCAGCAAACATCCAAGGACCTTTAAAAACTAGTAAACAACTTTTGGATATTTAAGCATCTACATATTTATAAGTCCATTAACCGCTGAATGACTCTACTTTTTGCTACTTTTCATATTTTCAAACCAAAGCATCATCAAAGATTCTGGATTTCCATTGGAGTGACTATAATTCCAGCAATCCGATTGGCGTGACTATAAATCGGCATCTGGGCCATATAGATTTTGTGACCAAACAGCCACCAGAGTTCAAATCACGGGACATCTGTGCAAGGGGGGATATGGGGGGAGGTGGGGTTTTACTTAATGCAGGAGGTGTTAATTATCTTGTATTGGAATGAAGTACATAAAATATTCATAGCATCACCAACAACTACACAACATTTAAAGCTACATAAAGGCAAATAAAATCATGCCAAACAGCTAAAGGTAAAATAAAAGATGCAAAGACCTTTAAAAAACTAGTAAACAACTTTGGAATATTTAAGCATCTACATATTTATAGCAACAAATAAGGGACATTTACAGCTATGTACAGATCTATCATAACACTAAAGAAATGAAACACAATTAGGACATTGAAAGGCACACAAATGTGTAAGGTATAAGGACAAAACATGCAAACAACAAGGATTATTAAATCATCTACACATTCATAGCAACAAATAAGGGACATTTAAAGCTACACACAGACACACACATAAAGTGCCTTGTCTCCTCCATAATTTGGGTTAAAAGCATAAATTTCAAATGCTCATAACTTTGTGAGGGAGAGTCCGATTTTAAAAATTCAAAAAGGAGCTAAATCTACGATTCCAGATGAAAATTTTGATACCTAACACTATAACCCCAAATAATAAATGCACAATATTTCGAAATACAGCACATTAAAAAAGTCCCATTGTAAAAGGGTATTATCCCCTATTGACAAAGCCATTCACACAGCTGGTGTCATTAATCTTTAAAAGGTCTTGTTAAGGAATTATAATGTATAATTTTCAAGTGCTCATAACTTTTTGAGGAATAGTCCGAATTTAAAAATTCAAAAAGTGTCTTAATCAGTGAGTCCAGATGAACGTGTTGATAGCAAACATATGTGACCCTCGCAAACTGCACGTGTAACACAATGTGCGCACACGTAACACAATGTGCACCGCACAAACCGCACGTGTAACACAATGTGACCCCCGCAAACCGCACATGTAACACATGAAACACAATGTGCACCACACAAACAGCACGTGTAACACAATGTGCAGCGCACAAACTGCACATGTAACACAATGTGCGCACACGCAACAAAATGTGCACCGCACATGTAACACAATGTGTGCACATGTAACACAATGTGCACCGCACAAACTGCACATGTGACACAATGTGCACTGCACAAACCGCACATGTAACACAATGTGCACCGCACATGTAACACAATGTGTGCACATGTAACACAATGTGTACCGCACAAACCGCACATGTGACACAATGTGCACCGCACAAACCGCACATGTAACACAATGTGCGCAGATGTAACACATGTAACACAATGTGCACCGCACAAACTGCACATGTAACACAATGTGCACACACGTAACACAATATGCACCGCACAAACCTCCCTCACATGAGGCCAATCAAACATAATCCATTGCAGGGTTTCCTGGTCCCCCTTCTTTTTGACTATCGGAAGGTATTATTCGCTCAAAAATGAGGGTATCGCCTCGGGACCCCAACTGAGGCTCATTGTTGCCAGGATTCTATGACTTTACCATCTTTTAAGACTCTCACGTTTATTTGGTCGTTACTGAATCTGGCTTTCCTGTAAACCCGCCATAGCGCATTCTCTGGCATCTACGTAATTCTTCTTGCTCAGCAGTTTTTCCACGTATTCGATCCTATAAGTATACTTTGCAATACTGGGGTGATATCTCGCATGCTCCTTTTTAAAAAATTTTTTTTAATAATTTTTTTTTATAATTTTTATATATTAAAAATTCGGATGTTCAATAAAATCTATGCAGGAACTGCCTAATTGTACTCCATCACAAAAATATATCCTTTCGCGCCATCTTTCGACCTGTTGTAGACTTTTTAACTCTCCTGACTGATGTATTTTTACTCCCAGACTTTTTAGTTACATAGTTATTACCGGTCTTCTTTTTCTTCACCATTTTTCTTATATCTTTCTTCTTTTTTTCCGTCGGTTTTCCTATTCCTTTTTTCTGCACTTGTTTTTCTATGCCTCTCCTCCTTTTGACCAACATTTCAGCCATTTCAGTTTGCTGTTGCACGGGACTGATTAATTTAAATGGATGGTATCCTTTCGGTATCCACATATTTTTTCCTTAGATACAAGGTACACTCTATATCGCTCAGTTAGTAAGGGTTAAAGTTTTTGATCGAGAATATTCAATCTTATACTACACACCTCGGATTTGTTTGTTTCTACGATCTTTTATAAACATTTCAAATATTTATGAGCCACCTAGCCACTCCCTTTTATTAAGGTACAAAAGTTAAGGCTATGACTTGGTTAAGGCCTTTTTTCAAATCCGGGTATTTAGGTAAAATACATTGTTTGTTGGGTAATAAATTTAACTAAAAATCCTTCGCATTGAGTGGCCAAATTTATAAAAGATGGCAGTTACATTTAGATGAAGACGTTATATATTTCTAGACACCGAAGAGTCACCATGAATAAAACATGCGAAAAGTGCTTAAAGGATTTTGCTACGCCTTATTCATTCAGGAGACATATGTTTACACGGCACAAAACTGGTGCAATGTCGGGTTGGAATGAGAGAAAAATTGTAAATCCATCATCAGCCGATCTTGCACACGCAATGCCAAATGTTACACATGTCGCAAATATAAACCCTAATGTGGCACACGTAGCACCCGATGTCACACACGTGGCACAGGTATCACCCTACGAAGCACGAGAGACATCGGTTATAGCGCCTTATGTAAATAATGTAATGCCCATTATAACACCCGAGACACCGCAAGAAAAGTATTTATCATCCAATGCATTACACGGATTGAGACAAATTTCTCTTCCGCGTTTGAAAGTATCGTCAAAACAGGATAATGCCTTTATGTTTAGGCACCCGTTTACGATGTTATTGGCAGGACCGACCTCTTGCGGAAAAACAACCTGGATGAAACATTTACTGCAACAGGCTGAATCAATGATAACACCTCCTCCTGAAAAGATCTTATGGTTTTACAAAAGATGGCAGCCGGCTTACACTGATTTACAGGAAACTGTTCCTTGTATCGAATTCGTGCAGGGTATCAATCAGATGGTCAGCCTACCTTGTACATCTACGATGACCTTATAAAAGATACCACAAAAAATGTAGACGTATGCAAAATGTATACCGAAGGCTCTCACCATTGTAACTTGAGCGTAATTTGCCTGCTACAAAATTTGTACCATCGAGGGAAAGAAAACAGAACTATAAATTTAAATACGCAATATATCGTACTGTTTAAAAATCCGCGTGACCAGCAGCAGGTGGCACATTTGGCAAGGCAGATGTACCCAAATAATTCTCACTCGTTTTTAGATGTATTTTGTTATACCACCAAGGAGCCCTATGGCTATTTACTAGTCGACCTCAAACAAGATACAGCTGATGAAGACAGGCTTAGGACTAATATTATAAAAGGGGTTGGAAATCGTAAGATGCATCACTTAACATCTGTTAGTGAGCAGGGAAACAGTGTGAAAAAGAGAGTTGAAGATATATATAAAATGGATAAAAGCCAATGGTCTTGCATCGATTGCGGTATCATTTTTGCATCTACAATGGACCTACAGAAGCACGTTAAAAGAGAGTGTCCCGAAAATGATGAGCCCCCTATGAAAAGACTGTGTGATGAAAATACCGATGAACCTGATGAATCTGGATGGGATAACATAGTGCAAAGAGTGTATAGAAAGTACGATGACCAATACTCCGAAAAGGTTGATTCCTACGAGAAAGAGGGGTATTCTGAAGTAGAATCGAGACAAAAGGCCACAGAAGACTTATTTTGGAAGTACAGAAAGGGTATTGTGAAAAGTTATGCCAATATTTTGACAACGGTGCATCATTTGAAAAGGAGTACGATACACCAGGAAGTGATGGAAGAGATCCAGACTTTAATGAGTGAAAAACATTACCGATTCGTCCAGGCTTTGAAAATAGTTCTTCGACGAAACTCATCTTTGTTTGATGAGCTTATTGACAGCGAAGAAGAAGATGATGATGATACGACTATGGATGAGGAATCCGGTTCGCATACAGAGGAAGAAAGCTCTGAAACGGATGGGGAATCCGATCCGCATGTGCAGGATGAAAGCTCTGAAATGGATGGGGAATCCGATCCTCATGCACATAATGAAAGCTCTGTAGAAAGTTACAAGACCCCTTACAATTAGGCAGTTCCTGCGTAGATTTTATTAAAAAATAAAAAAATATTAATTAAATATCAAAAAATTATTAAAAAAATTTTTTTAAAAGGAGCATGCGAGATGTCACCCCAGTATTGCAAAGTATACTTATAGGATCCAATACGTGGAAAAACTGCTGAGCAAGAAGAATTACGTAGATGCCAGAGAATGCGCTATGGCAGGTTTACGGGAAAGCCAGATTCGGTAACGACCAAATAAACGTGAGAGTCTTAAAAGATGGTAAAGTCATAGAATCCTGGCAACAATGAGCCTCGGTTGGGGTTCCGAGGCGATACCCTTGTTTTTGAGCGAATAATACCTTCCGATTGTCAAAAAGAAGGGGGGACCAGGAAACCCTGCAATGGATTATGTTTGATTGGCCTCATGTGCGGTTTGTGCGGTGCATATTGTGTTACTTTTTTGACATTGTGTTACATGTGCAGTTTATGTGGTGCACATTGTGTTACATGTGCGGTTTGTGCGGTGCACATTGTGTTACATGTGCGGTGCACATTGTGTTACATGTGCGCACATTGTGTTACATGTGCAGTTTGTGCGCTGCACATTGTGTTACACGTGCTGTTTGTGTGGTGCACATTGTGTTTCATGTGTTACACGTGTGGTTTGCGCGGGTCACATTGTGTTACACATGCGGTTTGTGCCGTGCACATTGTGTTACGTGTGCGCACATTGTGTTACACGTGTGGCTTGCGAGGGTCACATGTGCTACGCGTGCGATTTTATGCGTTACATGTGTTATATCATAATGAACTCTTTGGTACAGTTAAAATTCAATTTCCTGTTATTGCTCATATAAGGTTAAGTTTGATATCAAAACGTTCATCTCGACTCACTGATTAAGATGATTTTTTAAAATCTGACTATCCCTCGCAGAGTTAGGACCGTTTGAAAAATGCGAATTATGTGTCTCTTAACATAATTAATGAATATTTTTTCAAATTTTTTATTAACGGTTTAACAGGAGCGTTTGCTATCAACACGTTCATCTGGACTCACTGATTAAGACACTTTTTGAATTTTTAAATTCGGACTATTCCTCAAAAAGTTATGAGCATTTGAAAATTATACATTATAATTCCTTAACAAGACCTTTTAAAGATTAATGACACCAGCTGTGTGAATGGCTTTGTCCATAGGGGATAATACCCTTTTACAATGGCACTTTTTTAGTGTGCTGTATTTCGAAATATTGTGCATTTATTATTTGGGGTTATAGTGTTAGGTATCATTTGTTTTGTTTATTTGGGGTTTTACGTCGCTTTCAACACTGTACAGGTCATATCACGACGGGTAGTTGGAAGGGCAGAGGAAACCAGTACATATAGTTCGCTAAGGTTCTGTACTGTAAACTGCCGACCAACGGCAAGCAACTACCAGCTTTCCCACTTACGGCCATGACAGGGATCGAACCCCGGCTGCAGAGGTGGGAGGCAAGAGTGTTACCACTCTGCCACCGTGGCCCCAGTGTTAGGTATCAAAATTTTCGTCTGGAATCGTAGATTTAGCTCCTTTTTGAATTTTTAAAATCGGACTCTCCCTCACAAAGTTATGAGCATTTGAAATTTATGCTTTTAATCCAAATTATGGAGGAGACAAGGCACTTTATGTGTGTGTCTGTGTGTAGCTTTAAATGTCCCTTATTTGTTGCTATGAATGTGTAGATGATTAAATAATCCTTGTTGTTTGCATGTTTTGTCCTTATACCTTACACATTTGTATGCCTTTCAATGTCCTAATTGTGTTTCATTTCTTTAGTGTTATGATAAATCTGTACATAGCTGTAAATGTCCCTTATTTGTTGCTATAAATATGTAGATGCTTAAATATTCCAAAGTTGTTTACTAGTTTTTTAAAGGTCTTTGCATCTTTTATTTTACCTTTAGCAGTTTGGCAAGATTTTATTTGCCTTTATGTAGCTTTAAATGTTTTGTAGTTGTTGGTGATGCTATGAATATTTTATGTACTTCATTCCAATACATAATTAACACCTCCTGCATTAAGTAAAACCCCACCTCCCCCCATATCCCCCCTTGCACAGATGTCCCGTGATTTGAACTCTGGTGGCTGTTTGGTCACAAAATCTATATGGCCCAGATGCCGATTTATAGTCATGCCAATCGGATTGCTGGAATTATAGTCACCCCAATGGAAATCCAGAATCTTTGATGATGCTTTGGTTTGAAAATATGAAAAGTAGCAAACAGTAGAGTCATTCAGCGGTTAATGGACTTACAAATATGTAGATGCTTAAATATCCAAAAGTTGTTTACTAGTTTTTAAAGGTCCTTGGATGTTTGCTGGTTTTATTTTACCTTTAGCTGTTTGGCATGATTTTATTTGCCTTTATGTTGCTTTAAATGTTGTGTAGTTGTTGGTGATGCTATGAATATTTTATGTACTTCATTCCAATAAATGTATTCCATTTCAACCTAATTTTCACAGATAATTAACACCTACCCATGCATTAAGTAAACCCCCACCTTCCCCACATATCCCCCCTCACACAGATGGGCCGTGATTTGAACTCTGGTGGCTCTTTTGGTCATAAAATCTATACAACCCCCAAAGGAGGCCATATAGATTGTGTGACTATAATGCCCCCTTGCGTTCCTATACTATCCCCTATACTACTTATGCGGAAGTCATGTGATTTTTGCTATTTACTTAGTTTTCGATCTATCTTCATTAATATATCCACTTGTATCTGTTCTTTGCCATTATTTTCATAATATTCCACGTGTATCCTTTTTATTTCATTTTATATTCCACTGCCCTTCTCTTTATTGTTTTTATTGGCCTCATTTTTATCTTGATTCTGGTGTCCATTACGGATTTTCTCCAAGTTTTCAAGTACCTGTCCATTTATTTATGTAGTGTTTGATGTTATACTTGGAACTTTATCTGTTGTATTGTGATGGGTAGTTGGAAGTCCAGAGGAAACCAGTACATACAGTTGGTCAAGGTACTATAAACTGCTGACCAATGGCAAAATACTTTTAGCTTCCCCACATGAAGCCAGGCCAATATTTGAACTCTGATCTTAGAAGGTGGGAAGCGAATGTGTCACCACTGGACCACCATTTACTCAAGTATATGTCCAAGTTCTATGAAAAATGAAATGTCATTTTTAATAAATGTTTGTCAAATCATAAAGCTCTCTGTCGGATATACTTTAAGGTTAGAATATTTCACATGCACATGATGATTCTGACATGATTTCTGTATATTTTTGACCCGTTTTAAGGTCCTTCTAATGTTTTACAATCTTGCTTTAATGTCTTAATCTGTTCCAGTATTTGATGTAACAAAATAAGCAAATAAGGGCGCACATCTTATTTGTCACTCATTTAAATGTATTGCAGGTTGTTCATTGTATCATTTCCCTTTTGTTAGTGTTCAATCATTAAATTCTTTTGAAATTCTGAGGCAGTTGTTTGCATATAACATGGGAGATGAGATAATAAGACTACGTTCTCTGCATGGTCCATGTATGTAGGGTATGTATGTAATTCATGTACAAGCTTCTTTTTGGTGTTGTTCAGATTTAATCTTTGTATGTTGTGAGGTAGACATTGTGAAGAGTTTGTTTTACTAAAAACCCTCGGTTGTTCTCTGGGTTGATTTATTTGTCCTTTCTGTCATTTGGTTACAACATTGAGTTATCACAATTAGATAGCTGGCAGAAAAATTGCTTAGATAGCAAGTGCTTAGCACAAAGTCAATGAGAAATTAATGAACAATGCCACTCTACTGCTCAGCGTGTGCTCCTTTTAAAGAAGAAAGTGACAAACACCTTTGATTTGTGGCAAAACTTAGGAAAAAACCCAGCTGGTTGACTGTTGGACTCCTATCATAAGGACAAATCTACCAGGTGCCAGTGTGAGTGTATGTGGTATAAGGATAGGTCTCAGTTTAGCAGACCCAGATTATGTAGATAGACTGCCTGGTGCAACACAATCATCAACAGAGACCAGGTGGAATACTACAGCACTATCTTTAATGACAATAACCATGAGACAAAAAAAAACTGAGCCTTTGCTTTGATAAGTCTTTGACAATGGTCACAAGATGATTTTTTTCTCATGATCAGTCTGACAAATCTTTGGCCAATCAGTTTGCTTCCTTGTTCAGTGAAAAAATAAATAGGATTCATGTTATGTTCCGAGTATCACCTAACCTCTCACCTCTCTCATTTTAATGAAGTCTCAGAGAATGTGATACTTAAGATCTTTAAAAATTCTCCAACCATATCATGTCTTTTAGATCCCATGCCTACTTTCCTTTATAAATATTTTGTGGATATGTTACTTCCATCAGTTACAAAACTCTGGTCACCCGATAATTAAAGAAGGTTGTTGTCACACAGCTCTTAAAGAAAATATCATTACAAAGATTTGAAGAACTATTATCTGCACTCAGGACTATGTTTCATGTGTAAAATATCATCACAAAGATTTGAAGAACTATTTTCAGCAGTCAGGACTATGTTTCATGTGTAAATTAGTGGAGCGAGTAGTTGTCAAATAGCTCATGCACCATTTCACAATTAAAAATGTTGACACTCTTGAGCAAACTGGTCATTCCATTGAAACTGTCTTACTGCATATAAAACAAGAAAAACTCTCAGAGACAGCAAAAAGCTGGACTCGATATGACCAGTCTTGCAAGTATTATAAAGTATTGCAAGGAAGACAATAAAATAAAACCAAACATGTAAATTCGTTTTTAGTGGATTTCACCCCACTGAGGAATATCTGCATACCTAATGACATATACAGACACTGAATAAATATTTTGTGAGTTCATGATAGTGTGGCTCACTCTCTACCTGACATTATTTATTGTAAATGTTAATAAAATGGGCATCCACACATCCACCTTGGTGGCATTTTCAAATATTTTGGAGGTTTATTGGTATCCAGAATATTAACTGGATCTTTCCTAAAATGTAATCACTTCTTCTCATGGCTATCCCCTTCCTATATAAAAATTTAACATTCAAAATTTCTTCATTATTTTTGAAGAAATATCAAGTAGAAAGCCATAGTCATTAAAAATACATTGAAAATTCATGATTTTTTGTATCCAAAATATAATCCATGATTTTTTGTATCCAAAATATAATCCAGATCTTTCCCAAAAAATAGTAGCCTCTGCCTTTGGGCAGATCCTACCCACACAAAAATAGTATAAAGATCTGTTAATTAGTTTTGGAGTAATCTAAACACAAAAAACCAGACAAACAGACAAACAACCACACAAAAACATAAACTCCTGGTTGAGGTAAAATGTTTGTTATAAGCCACTTTTTGGTAAAAATCACTAAGGGTTAATTTTTTGTGATAGACTGTGAAGGAATTGAAAGGAAAAAATGAAAACATAAATAAATAAAAATAATGAATACACCATGTCCCTCTTTATAATCTTTATGTCAATTTTTAAGAGATAAAATGAGAAGAAATATTTTTACTTAAAGGCAGCAAATATCACAAGCTAGGTTTGTGACCTGACTATGAAAATTGCATTGTGACATCATTAAGTAATGACATCATAAGAAAGCAAAATATTGATTTTTATGTCGTCACTCTGCGTTGGCGTCCACGTTTTTTTTACACATTTTAGCGTTCGCCAGGGGAGACGTGGTTTTTATATTTTCGTTTAAAATTTTTACTTTCTTTAAAGAAACTGGTCGGTTTTTGACATATTTTACTTTAACTGTATGTATTTGATCAAATAATTGTAAACCAATAGATTACTGATTCTCAGCACACCCAGATATTTGTAAAAGTGCTGTTTGTCATTAAACGGGTATTATCGCCCACTCGATAATTCCCGCGGTAACACTTTCAATGTTCCACACACAATATTGTTTAAAATATTGCTTACCAATTAATTATCCCTGTCCACTGTTTGTTATATTTTAATCCCACAATCTTAATCTTATATTTTAATCCCACACATCTATCTAACATATGCACTAATCTACTCCTTCCTAACCTACCATCTTTTGATTTTGGTACTGTGATGCTGTAATTAGAAAGGTTAGTACGTAGGAAAGGTAGGTGCACCTATTTCTAAATTTTAATTTTGGCTTTCATTGGTCATGCATTGCACTTTTTGGTTCTGCTTTTCCATCCTTTTCACTGTTCGGTCAACAACCCCCACCAAGGAAACTAGTTTGCCATCACCAAAAATTATTCACCCAAGTTTACTCTCCTCTTTGGACAGTTGCAACATTGCTTTTGTCGCCCTGCAGGCCCACTGTCGTCAAGTGACGCACTGTTTCAGAAATGTCAACCCTTGGTGGTCCATCATCCTGATTCTTTCTGGCGACATTAGTTTGAACCCAGGTCCATCAGCCAGAAATATCAAAGTCTGTCATCTGAATGTCCGTTCATTGCGTAACAAAACATCAGCATTTAGTGATTTTGTTTTGTCAAATGATCTCGACATCGTTGGTGTCACTGAGACATGGCTAAGACTGTCGGACACACAAGGCCTAATGGATGAGATAACGCCTGCAGGTTTCCAGCTTCACCAGGTCCCACGCGAGAACAAGAAAGGAGGTGGAGTTGCTGTCCTTGTTAGGAATGACATTGATAGCGTGCGTTGTCAAATTGATCGGCGGGAAACGTTTGAACACATTACCGTCAAACTGTCAGATCGACAGTCAAGCTAGCTCCTGGTACATGTAATTTACCGACCTCCAAGTACCAGCAAAAGCAGATTTATCGAGGAATTCAACAGTTTCATGGAAGCAGCTGCTTTGTCACCACATGAAAATATTATCCTGGGAGATGTCAATATCCAGCTTGACAGTCAAAATTGCTGGACTGAAAATTTCAACACAGTTCTATTGGATTTTGATTTTATTCAACATGTGTCAACACCTACACACATACAAGGACATATCCTTGATGTACTCTGCACTAGTAAATCCCTAACTTCCTCAGTTCACCATCATGTTAAGGACGGCATATCAGACCACCTAGCTGTCTTTTTCACTACAACATTCCCTGTCAAAAATTCCTGCAGAGTAAAACGGTTGAAAATCAGGAAACTTCGTAAGATAAATAAAACTGAATTTTTGTCTGACATTGTAAATTCTGAGCTTATCCAGGCTCCTTACAAAACAGCTAGCTTACTTTCACACCAGTACTTTCATACCCTTAGGAACATACTTGACAAGCATGCACCTGTACATGAATGTAAAACCCCACAACATGTCAACAAAGGGTTCATCAACAGTGAGATTTTGGCAGCAAAGAGATGTAAGCGCAAACTCGAAAGGGAGTGGCGAAAGGACAACTCTGCCATAAACCGCAGTAGGTACAGAGCCGCTGTGAACCATTTCAACCGTCTCGTGGAATGTGTAAAAACCAAACACTACAGTGATATGGTTAGGGAAAATGAGGATAACCCCAAGGCCTTGTGGAATTCCATAAAGAAAGTCCTCCATAGATCACCAAAAATGGTACTTCCAGATTATACCACCATGAACAGTCTAGTCAACACTTTTGGCAGGTATTTTGCAGACAAAATTACTAAATTAAGAGTTTGTCTCTTTCCGGACCATGTCAGAGGAAGAAGTCTTAAAATCATAAAGTCCACATCAAATAAATCATGTGACTTGGATCCCATCCCAACATCATTGGTCCTTGAATGTATCAGTGTGCTCCTGACTCCTATCACAAATATTGTGAACTACTCTCTACAGGAGGGCAGTTTCCCTTCCTGCTTTAAGACTGCACATGTTACACCCTTGTTGAAAAAAGCTGGTCTTGACAAGAATATTCTCAAGAATTATCGACCAGTGTCCAACCTCAGCTACATCTCCAAACTCATAGAGAAAGCTGTGGCTAAGCAGATAAATGAGCATATTGCTCACGAGGGTATATCTAACGAAAACCAGTCCGCATATAGAGCTTTTCACTCAACTGAAACGGTGTTGCTCAAAATACAAAATGACATTGCCACATCAATGGACAAGGGTGCAGCTGTTGGATTAGTCCTTTTGGACTTATCTGCAGCTTTCGATACAATAGACCACTCAATCCTATTCAACTGCCTTCAGCACTGGTATGGCATTGATGGGGTAGTGCTAAAGTGGGTCCAGTCATACCTCCACTCACGCAAACAGTGCATCAAAATAGATGAACATCTTTCAGATGCTTTTCAACTCCCTTACGGGGTTCCCCAGGGCTCAGTTCTAGGGCCACTCCTTTTTACCCTATACACAACCCCTCTCAGTTCAGTCATATCTAAATTCAATGTCACCCACCATTTATATGCAGATGACACACAAATTTACTTGGAACTCAACTCTAGGAACTTCGATTCCAGTATCAATGAATTAACAAATTGCCTTGAGGCGGTCCAGGCTTGGATGGGAAATAATAAGCTTAAATTAATTCCTGACAAGACAGAATTCATAGTGATTGGTGATGATCAAATTAGAAGTTCCCTGAAGTCATCTTTCCCAGTGAGTTTGCTTGGCAACACCATGGAACCAGCTGAATCAGTAAAAAACCTTGGTGTCATCCTGGATGCTGAAAATTCAATGCAGACACGTGGCTAATCTATGTCGCATAAGTTACTACCATCTCCGGGAACTACGAAGGGTCCGCAGGTACTTAAATCATGAAACAGCTGTAAAGGTGGCAAATGCCTTGGTAAGCAGTCGTCTGGATTACTGTAACTCACTGCTGTACGCAAAAAAGGCATATACTAGCAGACTACAGAGAGTTCAAAATGCCTTATGTCGGACGGTGTGCAAGCTAAATAAATACTGTCATGTTACACCCTTCCTGCACAAACTACATTGGCTCCCCATTCATTACCGTATACTGTTCAAATATGATCTCCTCATTTATAAAGCAATACATTTGAGCCAACCTCCATATCTCTCCGCTCTAATTAGGCGGAGTGATCTCACAGGGGGCAATCGCCTATCAATTTCCTCATCTAAACCAAATAAACGCTCAGGGCTACGCAGTTTCATAGCAGGGGCTCCCACAGAGTGGAACAAGCTTCCTCAAGCCATCAGAACCATAGAAAGCATTTCTGGTTTCAGGAAACAGTTGAAAACATACCTTTTTAGATTGGCTTATCCTCCACCATAGCCTATCTCCCCGACCGGACGCTAATATGGAAACTGACATCTTTCTGGAACTGGACTATCCCTGCACATCAGCGCCTTAGAGGATGTTTACATCAAATTCGGCGCTATATAAGTGTTTCTTACTTACTTACGTCCTCACAAACAACTTCTCCAAAATTACAAGGCCTAGAGACATGCTGTTTTTTTAAAAGATACCTTATCTATCAAGGATGAAAAGTTGTTTAAGGCCTGCAAATCTGTCTGTTTATCTGTTTTCTAGAGCCAATGCAAGGGAGGTACCCCCACCAAAAGTGTGAACCACCACCCCACTTTACCACAATTTTCTCATTGACTATTACAGAGATTTCTCTCATATCTTGCATATATGTACTAGACCACAAGTAGATTCCCTTGTGTGAGTATCAGACCCGGATCTATCTTAATAGTCCGTGAGCCAGGACCACAACAAATTTGAGCCACCAGTACCATTTGAGGGAATAATGGTCATAATAAGTTTTGATAAGGTATACACCTCTAGTTTCAGAATATGTGTGATAGCACTGCTTTGATGGTAGCCTTTTGTGTGTCATTGCATGATATATTAACCTACTCCAAATCACATCAGTTGGATATAGCACCAAATAATGTGTCTGACTTCAAAATGATGATTCTCACTTCTTATTGATCATATGTTTTGGAATTTATGAAAATTTTATTTATAATATGTTATTAGATATTGAAATGGGGGTAAAATGAGGAAAGGTTATATTTAACATCATTGTTAATAGGCACTGTGCAAATGCATTGTGTGTAAATATCAGTTTTTATGAGAGAACAAAAGTCTAATTTCTGTGATGGCTATCCAAAAATTACACATACTAGAACTAATTTTGAAACTTTAAAAAACTAATGTTTACATTTGTGCAAACAGCAGTAACAAAAAAAGTGATTGCTTCAGCATTAGATGCAATGGTCTTAATACAATTCCATTAAGAGATACCCCTGTATGATAACACAAATGTGGCAAAAATCATATCTTATGCCTGGTTATATTTGGATTGTCATTGTTAAAATGTCATTTGTTGATATTTTGCTTGTCCAGTAAGACAGTCAGATCCTTTTGCTATAGTTTTCAGTCCAGCATGGATTTTCAGTCCATTGCAACTGGCTTCAGCTATTGAATGCCATGTTCATATTTAAATAGGAATACCAACATAATTTCTCTAATTTTTATGTTTTACAGTATAGGTGTGCATAACAGGACAGGTGAGCAGTAGAGTAGATGTAGATGTTATATGTATGTCAATTGCTTTAGAATGGAGACTAATCAGCCATTAGAAAATATTGAGACATGTGTATTGTACACTGTAAATCATCAAAAGTTGAACATTTAGTTACCCTCCAAAATTATGAATCATGGAAAACAATGCTTGAAGCAGCCAAACTGAGAAATTTTAGATATTGCTAGTAGTAACGGGGAGTGTATAGCATTATTTTTGGCACCCCCTATATGGGGGTGCCCTGAAATAATGCCATACGCCCCCAGAAACCCAAACCATGGACCATCTGTCACGGTAATCGGCGATCACAGGATTAGGGAGGGGGAAGGGGGAATTAATGAATGGGGTTAATGAGCATAAAAAATGGCTGTTTGAAAGATTGAGATTATTGAAATGGTCAATTACCTGGACTATTATAAATATTGACCTCTCAGTAATTATTTATAGGGTGTGTAACTCATGTCTCTTTCATAAGCAATAAAGATGTCTAAGGAGAAAAAACACACCACCGATGGAAAATTTGCTGTGACCGGCTTTTCATTATCCAGGACCGGTTCTATGATCGGATCGACAAATCAGGACACAGCTGAGAAAAATGCACATGAAGGTTTCTCTAACAACGATGCTAGAATCGGAGATTTTTCATTATCAGGGACCGGTTCTACATTCGATTGACAAATCAGGATACAATTGAGAAAAGTGCACATCGAGGTTTCTCCATTTTGAGGTTTAATAAATATCTCCTGTATTTGTCTAGAATCGCCACCTTTAACACTTGGTTGAAATCCATGCCTTCACTGCAAAAGAATTAGCCCATGCCGGATTCATTTACACAGGATATGCTGATAAGGTACACTGTCCCTGGAGTATTCTTTTGAAACAAGAGACAGCGCATTCGAAGAACACCTCAAACACAGCAAAGGAGGCCATTACCTTCTAATGACTGTTTCCGACAAGTTTTTGGACATCAATGGGTTATGCCCTCCAAAGAGAATGGGACAGTTTTAAAATTCTGTAATACTGAAAGCACCAAACACACACACACACATGCCCCGATATGGGAAAACAGGATTTAAAGTGTAACCAATCAGAGGATGCCGATTTATCGCATCATCAATCAGAGGGTGTTGACTTATAGCATCACCAATCAGAAGCCCGCAGTTGACATTAAAATCGATAACCATTTTACCAGACCATATAGAAAAATTGCCAACAAAGCCATTTGGCAGCAATCATGGAAATGACGGCAGAAAGGATTAAATTCTCAGCAAAAACAATCATTACACATTTGCTGTTCAAATAATGTCTGGACGAAGCTCTCAAAACAATTCAATCTCATAACCAAAGCTCTGAAAAATGAACAAAGCTTCAATTTTTAACTCACCAAAGACTCTAACTTGGAGACACTTCCCTTTCATGGCAAGATTTCTGTCTGTTTTAAGAAGACTAATCTGAACATCAATATGGACGAGAACCAATGGAAGACTTTCTGGAGAAAGCAATCGACATCCTTTCTCCAGAGGACAAAGAAAACATCCTCCAGAACCAACCATAACAAAGTACCTTTACATTATGGAGCATCAATTGCCCAACTCCTTCTTCTCCAACACTGCTATGAAGGACTACGCTGAACAGGAAGGATGGCCCTACACTATTGCCGAGAAAAAGGTTCCTGCCATGGACAAACAGAAACTCCTCAGACTTGTTAGAGCCTATATGACCCAGAAGCAAGTATCTGCCTTAGTTAGAGAGCATTGTTACAGTTGCCAATACAACATGCCCGGACAGAGGGATCATTGCTACTTGGAAGAAGACGTATAACGAAATAACCTGCATTTGGTCAAATTAAGTAATGTGGCAAAAAACGTCGGAAAAGTCGTTCTGATTTTAGGACTAGAGGAAACGGAATATGCACAGAATGAGGAAACTACCCCACCCGTACTAGAAACTATTCTGGAAGACTACCAAGTGCTGTTCCAAGAGACACTATAAGCTATTGATTATTCGAATTTCTTCTATTTTGGTGAAATATTGGGTTCAATAAAAATATCTACTCCTTAAATCCTAGTTTTATTATCATAGGGTTTCCTGGTCTCCCCTTCCTTTATCATAACTGAAGGTATTATTCACTCAAAGCCAAGGGTATCACCTCAGGACCCCAACCGAGGCTCATTGTTGCCGGGATTCAATGACTTTACCATCTTTTAAGACTTACATTTATTACTTGTTACCGAATCTGGCTTTCCCATACTGTAAACCCGCCATGGTGCACTCTCGGCCTCTACTAAATTCTTCTTGCTTGGTAATTTTTCCATGTATTCAATCCTATAAGTATACTTTGCCATACTGGGCTGATATTACATGCTCCATTGTTTTTTTATATTTTTTTGTTTTTTTTTAATTTTTTTGTTTTTCTTTTGTTTTTTGTTTTTATAACAATTCTAGCTCTAGTAAAATAGCATTCACTTTGTTATCCAAGTCTTTTTCGGATTTTATTCCAGTTATGATTACTTATTTTTATTTATTAACCGTATAATGTATCCCCTCTCTTATAAATCCAACGGTGTGGAAGATTTCTGGTTCGTACGAACCTTGCAATTGCTGGACTATTTTCCAAAATTCCACTTTTCCGCCTAAAGTATATACAGCTCTCATAGTAATCGTTTTTATTTTAAGAATCCTTAGGGGATACCTCTTTCTTTCCACTAGCCTGGCATATTTTCTCAGTTGCTCTTTTCCAGTAGAATAAATCATGCAGCTGTATCCAATTTTCCTGTGTCTCCACACTAATCTTTCAAATGGTGATGAATGGTACTCGAAAAGACATTTCTGCAATATTCACCAGATTTAACCAACATCCCAAATCTCTGTAAATCACTTGATGCGTCAACTTCACCATCTGGTCAGGGACTGATCTCTAATTAGGACTTTCCATATTATATATCTCAGATCGGACATCTCTCATTTGATCGTTTATAGATCTTCTCGTATATCATTAGATTATCTGGTAACCTCTCGCTAAGCCGAGAAGCGATCTAGTAACCCCTCTAACTCACTACCGTCTGAATGCCTATTTCCAATCCAATTTAATATTGCAAGATTAGGCCAGTCATCTAAATCTGGTATTTGGGAAAAGCTGCTATTAACAATATCCAACATATCTCCGACTGATTAAATCTCGGAAACTCTTCAATTTCAGGATACTACAGGATATTAAACTCAGAGACTTGTAGCATCGACAAACCGCTGGTTCACTGCAAGGTTTGCAATAAAACCCAGGTATCCAAAAGAGTATCAAGAAATATTTCGTATCCATTGTGAATGACGTATTTTTAGCACCCACTCCTCACTTTTATAGAATTTTTAAAGGATATTTCTGGCAGCATACACTATTATTTTGGCCGGAAAGGATGCATACAGCAATACAGTAGCATTTTCTTGTAATGCCTTAACAAATTTTAAATTGATTCTGGTATGCCCACATTTCTTCTGATTTACCACATCCCCATCTACTCTTCCAAAAATTCTAAAAACATATATGCAGTGACCATTGGGATATTCTTTAATTTATATACACCAGCTGTATCTGGGTTCTTTGCACATCAGGGTCCAGTAAGCTTCAGAAAAATCTCCATTGGTATAGTTTGGGGTGATAGCCTGAGATAGAACGGACACTCCAGCTACCATAACTTGTGCGAAATTTAATTGGTAATTTTTAAAATTAAAGGGATTTTCAGCATAATTACCTTTGAATGCGCTTCTGCTGCACAACACCATTTTTATCTCGGAGGTATGTTCCCGTGATACACATCATCGGAGGACCACCAGTAACTTCCCTTTTCTATATTGAAGCTTTCAGATCCGACTTCCAAACGGGTACACGACGCATTGCTTTGATATTCTTTTTTCATGCGCTACCACCACAGGAGGGCTTAGTTTAACCTGACAGACTCTTAAAGAGGCCTATTGTATTTCGACTTTGTAGTCGTCGGAGCTGGTAAAGTTTCATCCAAATCTGAATACCATTGATAATGAATCTCTTCTGTTGACAAATATCCATTCTAATAAGGTCTTCTAAAATGACCATATTACCTTTACTTGTCCGTTTGTACCTTCGGTCGAACCAGATATTACTGGTCGAGTCGCTATCCATCGTGTCGTAAGGGTCTTTATGAAATAGTTTGTTCTTTAATTTTCCCTTGGTGTCTTCGATGTTACTGTGTAAAACGACGTCTAAATACGCTTTGTAAAAATAATAGGACCCCATGCTTGTGGTAATCAGCCTTTGGTTTAACTCATTGTCTACTTGTCTGAACAAACTTTGTAATCCCTGGTTTGTCAAACATACTTCGTCCGCTTCAGTCTCCTTCCTACATTAGGATGTGTAAGCCCACTCTCAATCTACTTCTATTTAAATCAATATATGAGGCAGAATTTCCGGGTATATCGAATTCTAAAGGAGCATTTCTTCCTATCATGCCCTGAGGGGTATAGGGAATCCATTCCATTTTTTTCAATGAAAGAATCCGTATGGGTCTCTTCGAACAAATGCAAAATAGATTCATACAACCTCCATCACAAAAATATATCTTTTTCTCTGCAGGTTTTCCTATTCCTTTCTTATTTTTCTGGGCTGGTTTTCCTATTCCTTTCTTCCTTTTGACCAACATTTCAGCCATTTTGATTTGCTGTTGCATGGGACTGATTAATTTAAACACATGGTATCCACATATTTTTTCCTTAGATACAAGGTACACTCTATATCGGTCAGTCGGTAAGGTTTTAAGATTTGATTGAAAATACTCAATCTTATACTCTGCACCTTGGATTTGTTTGCTTCTACAAAATAGGGGAGCATATATTGAGCCTCTTTCCCTTCCACTCTCCATAACACCGGGTACTGATTTCCCTTTAAAAACCTCTCTATGTTGCCCATATGAACCCTAATGTGTCACACCTAGCACCTGATGTCACACACGTAACGCATGTATCGCCCCATGAAGCATGAGAGACATCGCTTATAATGCCTTATGTAAGTAATGTAATGCCTGTTATAACACCCGAGTCACCGCAAGAAAAGTTTTTATTATCTGATGCAGCACACGGATTGAGACAAATTCCTCCTCCGCATTTGAAAGTATTGTCAAAACTGGAGAATGTCTTTGTGTTTAGGCACCCATTTACAATGTTATTGACAGGACCAACTTCTTGCAGAAAGACAACCTAGATGAAACATTTACTGCAACAGGCTGAAACGATAATAACCCCTCCTCCAGAAAAGATCTTATGGTTTTACAAAAGATGGCAACCGGCTTACGCTGAGTTACAAGAAACTGTTCCTTGTATCAAATTCATGCAGGGCATCGAACAGCGGGATCCTGATGGTCAGCCTACCTTGTACACCTAAGACAACCTTATGAAAGATATCACAAAAAATGTAGATGTATGCAAAATGTATACTGAAGGTTCTCACCACTATAACTTGAGCGTAATATGCTTGCTACAAAACTTGTACCATTCGAGGGAAAGAAAAATATAAATTTAAATATGCAATATATCATACTTTTTAAAAATCCGCATGACCAGCAACAGGTGGCTCATTTGGCGAGGCAGATGTACCCGAATAATTTGCACTTGTTTTTAGATGTATTTTGTTATGCTACCAAGGAGCCCTACAGATATTTACTGGTCAACCTCAAACAAGATACAGCCAATGGAGACAGGCTTAGGAAAAATATTATAAAAGGGAGTGGAAAGTGTAACATGCATCACTTAACACCCGACAGTGAGCAGTGAAAAAAAGAGTTGAAGAGAAATATAAAATGGATAAGAGCTGTTGTTCTTGCATCGATTGCGATATTATTTTTGCATCTATAATGAACCTACATAAACTCTTTAAAACAGGGTGTCCTGAAAATGATGAGCCCACCGTGAAAAGACTGTGCGATAAAAATACAGATGAATCTGATGAATCTGGTTGGGATAACATAGTGCGAACAGTGTATAATGGCGAAAAGGTTAAATCCTACGAGATAGAGGGGTATTCTAACCTAGAATCGAGACAAAAGGCCACAGAAGACTTATTTTGGAAGTATAGAAAGAGTATTATGAGATGTTATGCCGATATTTTGACAAAGGTGAATTGTTTGAAATGGAGTTTGATTCAACAGGAAGTGATGGACGAGATCAAGACCTTAATGAATAAAAAAATATTACAGATTTGTTCAGGCTTTGAAAATAGTTCTTCGACAAAACGTATCTTTGTTTGACAGCGAAGAAGACGATGCTCTGCAGGTTACAAGACCCTTTACAAATAGGCAGCTCCCACGTAAAATCCTGGCAACAATGAGCCTAGGTTGGGGTCTGGAGGTGATACCCTCGTCTTTGAGCAAATAATACCTTCCGTTTGGATAAAGGAGGGGGGACCAGGAAGTCCTATGAAAATAAAAACTAGGACTTCAAAAGCATGTAATTTTATTGATGCAAATACATCGCAGCAAGTGTCACATGTGTTACACGTGTGATTTTGTGTTGCTAGTGTGGTGTGACATGTGCGGTTTTATATGTTACATATGCTTGTGATTTTGTGTTGCTAGTGTGGTGTGACATATGCGGTTTTATGTGTTACATATGTTACACGTGCAGTGTCACATGTGTTGCATCTGCATTGTAACATGTGTCACATGTGTTAAATGTACAGTTTTATGCGTTACATTGTTTCGTGTGTGGTTTTATGTAGTGCTTGTTTTCTAGTGTGATGATTTAAGTTTGCATGAGTGTCTATTAGTTGTCTATTAATTTTTGTTTACCTTTAAATGCCTTTAGTTATTTACATGTTTTAAATACCCTTCGTTATTTACATGTTTTAAATACCCTTATTTGCTGTGATGCTATAAATTTGTACATGTTTAAATTACTTGCTGTGACTCTATAAATTTGTATGCATAGTTACGACAATGCTATAAATTTGCTGTCTTCTTCAGTTTTAATAAATGTATTGTATTCCATTGATTTATTCTACTACCCTTCTTGACCATTTCAATAATCTCAATCTTTTAAAAAGCCATTTTCACGGATCATTAACCCCATTCATTAATCCCCCCCTTATCCTTTGATTGCCGATTACCATGACAGATGGTCCATGGTTGGGGGTTTCTGGGTGTGTACAGCATTATTTCACATTGGGGGGTGCCAAAAATAATGCTGTATGCTCCCCCTTACTACTATTGCTAACAAACTTTCAGAAACCCAACAATCTACTACCATCGCAACTGTCAAAGCCTCTTCATGAATATTTACAAAATACTGTAAATACAATAGTTTTCAAGTTACAGCTGATTTGCACAATAGTGAGAACCTGTAAATAGCTATAGCTCAGCTCTGCCATGAGCTATATGTCTACAATTATACTATGTTATAGCTGATTCAAAAGTAGATGGATGTAACAGTTTTAAACAAAATTCTTTTAATGCAATAGTTTTCAAGTTACAACTGATTTACTCAACAGTGAGAACCTCAAAATAGCTGTTTCTCAGCTATGCAATGAGCTACAGGTATGCAATTTTACTATGTTATAGCTTACCCATAAGTAAGTGAATAACATATTTAAAGAAAATACTCTAAATGCAATAGTTTTCAAGGTACAACTGATTAAGACAACAGTGAGAACCTAAAAGTAGCTATTACTCAGCTATGTCATGACCTACAGGTCTATAATTTTACTATGTTATAGCTGACCCATAAGTAGATGAATATAACAGTTTCAGAAACAAAATACTCTAAATGCAATAGTTTTCAAGTTACAACTAATTTACTCAACAGCTGATATACAGATTGATGACATTGATAAAACACAATAAATCATGCCAAAAGACATTTTTGCTATTAAGGGATAGGAATAACGTTGAATGCTGTAGCGATGTGAGTATAGACTTTTTGGAATAGATAATTAAGCATTCCTGAAAGTGCCACCACCGCATTATGGTCTCCCTTTAATATTTCCCTTATTATTTGAAGCTTTACAATCACATTTGGTTGTTATATACCATAGGCATGGGAAACGTTTTCCATATGCTTAAATTTGATCTTTATCAAGGTCACAAGATCCAAAAAATTTGGGGGGTATACCCGTCCATAATTGCCACTCAGCAAAATCTACCTATGCCAGAGGCTTGCAATTTCAAACACATATTTATACTTTCAAATACCCAAGCTGATATGATTTTTGGGAGTGATCCTGATGAAATTTGACTGATTAATGAGTGATTTTCTCACAGGTATCAACCAGAAAGCTAAAGTTTCCTATGAATCCCCCTATTATCTTCTTAAGTATTGTATTTAGAGCCATAAAATGTATTGGGAGGTAGTAAGAATCCATATGTGGAAAGTAATTTAAATCCCCCGACTCCCTATAGGGGGTCAAACTGGGGTCATAAACTAGCAGATGACATTTTGCTTTATACTTCCTTTAATATTGCTTTTCAGCATTAGAATGTATTGACAAGTTATAGGAAACAATACAAAGTGATTCTAGATATCTGGTCATATTAATCCCTAACCCCCCCATTATGGGTCAAACTGGGGACATAAAAATAACAGATTTAGTATTTTTGCCTTGTATCTCCTTTATTATTGCTTTAACAGCTTAAAATGCATTGAGAGGGTATAGGAAAGCATATACAGAGAATCTACATAGCCAATCAGATTTACCTCCTTACCCCCTCCTCCCAAATTATGGGTCAAATTGGGCTTTTAAAATAGCAGATTTTTTGTTTTTGTAGCTTTAGAATGCATTGAGAGGGTGTAGGAAAGCATATACAGAAAGTGTACATAGCCAATCAGATTTACCTCTTTACCCCCTCCACCCAAATTATGGGTCAAATTGGGCTTTGAAAATAGCAGATTTTTTGTTTTTGGATTATATCTCATTTATTATTGCTTTTACAGCTTTAGAATGTATTAAGAGGTATTGAGAAATCATGTGTGGTGAGTCTGTATAGCTGGTCAGATTTACCCCAACCCCCCTTATGGATCAAACTGGGGTAATAAAATTGCAGATTTTGTGTTTTAGCCTTATATCTCCTTTATTATTGCTTTTACAGCTTTGGAATATATTAACAGGTATTGGAAACCATATATGGAGTCTATATAGCTGATCAGGTTAACCCCCTGACCCCCCTCTTGTGGGTCAAACTGGGGTCATAAAATAGCAGATTTTGTGTTTTTGCTTTATATGTCCTTTATTATTGCTTTTACAGCTTTTGAATGTATTAATGACCATAGAAAACATAATAAAGCTTTACATTTTTTTTTGTCTTTTGTGTATGCATAAACATCCAAACTGTCTGCTCAACTTTCAGTTATTCTCTCAGCACTGCTGGTTTTTCTTTTCAAAAACATTTTTTTACATTTGTACTATTTCCATCTAACCTTTGGCGACACTTTGTTAGCGCTCGACGATAGGAGAGGGTTATTGTGATCAGTTTGTTTCTGTCTGTCCATCTGTCTGTCTGTCTGTCTGTCTGTGCACCGTTTCGCCCTTATAACTCAAAAACTATAACACCAATCGAGCTCAAATTTGGTGGGCAGGTATTTGATGGGGTACAGACGGATTCTTCCAAATTTGGTGTAATTTGTGTGAAAATTAAAGCCAAGAGAGAGGTTTTTTATTTTTAATTGGGCTTTTACAGTAAAAATTCTGCTTCTCTGTCTGTGCACCGTTTTGCCCTTATAACTCAAAAACTATAACATCAATCAATCTCAAATTTAATGGGAAGGTATTTTCTGGGGTACAGAAGGATTCTTCCAAATTTGGTGTAATTTGTTTGAAAATTAAAGCCAGGAGAGAGTTTTTCTTATTTTTAATTGGGAATACACAGTGAAACTGCTTCTCTTCATCACATAGGTAAAAAATCAATATCTTGCTTTCTGATGATGTCATTACTCCGTGATGTCACAATGCAACTGTCATTGTGAGGTCACAAACCTAGCTTGTGATACTTGCTGTCTTTAAGTAAAAATATTTCTTCTCATTTTAATAAACATAATCACTATATCACAATCAGGACCTGTCTTAGCCACTTGTGGTAAGGGCTGGATTCTAACCCATGACCTACCCAGATAGCATTCCACCGTCGGACCTTGGGCCATCATCGGCACATCCGTCGGTTCGACGGTATATTCATCATTTTTATTAATTATTATTTCTGTTTTATTTTCTCTTTTTTTATTTCAATTCCTTGACAGTCCATCACAAAAAATTACCATGCGTGATTTTCACCAAGTGACCTTTAAGCAATATTTTTACCTCCAGCAGCAGTTTAATGTTTTTGTGTGCTTATTGTTTATTTTTTTTATTTTATTTTATTTATTATTGTGTGTGTGTGTGTGGGGGGGGTGTAGTTACTAAAAGAAAGATCAGGATCTTAATTTGGATACAAAAAAATTCATGATTTTTCAGAGGTCCCATTTCAATGTATTTTAAATGACTTTAGCTTTCTACTTGATATTTCTATGAAGATTAATTTACATGTTTGGTTTTACTTTATTGTCTTCCTTACAATACTTTATATCACTTGATGAACTGCACTGTAAAACTGGGTGGGTCAAAATTACTTAAAAAATTTGGTGTAACTTGGGTGCATTGTTTCAACTTAAAATTTGTGTTTGTTTTTACAGAAAAAAAAGTATGAGAATTAACCTAACTTTTTAAGTGAACAAAATTAAAGTGCATGCAAATTTTAAGATTGTTTACTTTAAAAAAATGTGTACGTTAACTCAAATTTTTAAGGCAATGGAAAAGTAAAATTTTAAGTATTTCTACTTAAAAAATTGTATGTATTTAACTCAAATTTAAAGCTTTCATGAATAAATATTTTTAGCATTATAACTAAAATATTTTACGTAATTTAGCATTAACCAAATATTTCTAGTTGAAACAATGCACCCAAGTCACACCAAAATTTTAAAGTAATTTATACCATTAAAAGTTAAGTTTATTAACTTAAAATTATAAATATATATCAGCAGGTATTGTGACCATTTAAACCATTCAAATTGATCTTGTTAAATGAAAAAAGCAATATAATGAATTCTTTTATTAAAATGGTTAGATTACAATAAACTAGATACTTTATGTGATAAGGAATTACACCAAAATGTATTTTAAAAAAACTTTTTCAAAGTTATGCTTCTTCAAGAGTAGAATAACAACAGAAATAGGTACACACACCCCCAGTGGGTAAACATAATAACATGGTTCTCTTTAATTACAAGAAAGAAGCCTGGGGAAGACAATACTTGTTATAATTCCAATGAGGAAATTCAGAAATGACATACAAGTACTTGAAGATTTGTAAAACAAGAGAAAAAATATAGTACTTTTTTAAAAATTAGTCATTCAGATACAGTAACATAATGCTAAATATTTTATGGAGACTTTTAATAATGTACTAGTTGTCATTCTAATTAGAAACAGCACAAGGGGAATTAGGAAGATCATATCGGTTAGAATTATGAAATATGCATCATACACAAATACCTTGTGTATGAGAAGAACATTTAATAAAAACACTTAAAGTTGTGTTTATATGTTTTACTCAAAGTACACACATGAACCGTCATAAAACTAGGCAACGAGGCCAATTTTAGATCATTTTAGGCAAATTTGTTAAATTAAGAGAATTGGAAGATAACCATATTAGCCTAGATTACCCAGTTACCTAATGACCATTCCATATTAGGAATGTTCCACATAAGATTCAAGAGTGTAATAGTGTCACTGAAGCTACAATTGTGTGAAGTGAAAAATCATTGAAAAATAGTTTTAGATATATCTAAGTCGCACATGCACACTAATAGAGGGTCAATTCAATCATCTCAAACACTAATCTCAAACACTACAACAATTACTCCTATTTAGGGAATACAAATAAAAATAACCCCATGTTAGAGAAGAATAAATTAACAGAAAAAGGTCAATACCTTCCTAAAAATAAAACCATTTTCATAAGATTTGAGAGAACAAAATAAACCTTATTAAAATATAGGGCAAATTACAATCTACATAATATTCATTTCTTTTAAGACAAAACTGAAGCTGTTTGTAAGGTTATGATATATATCCTCAACTTTTTAAGAAAAATATCAGATGAAATTGAAAATGTCACCACCAAATCTTCACACTTAAGTATTTGGGGACAGTATAATGCCACCAAGTTCAAATATATAAAACATGATTTTGTTTACTGATTAACAAGAGTCAGACAAGAGTCATTTAAACAGCAGCATTTAACTTTTGTTTAAAAAGAGCCATTTTTGCGGAGATATTTCCAGGGCTGATCTTGAGCAGAACTTTTTCAACAAACTCCCATATATACTTGCTGTCTTTTGGATATTGTAAATTCAATACCCATATGAAGGCAAACAAAATGTACATGGCTTTTGTCAATGTAGATATGTCTTTTGCGACAAGATTGTTCTCTATTAAAACTCCATAACTTTCTCCATCTTTAACGATTGCAAAGCTCTTGAATTCATTTACATCATCTGAATCAAACTTTAGGACCTAAATAAAATATACACAGAACACATTACTTTAGAAAAGTAGAAATTGTAGCAATGTTATTGGATTCATCCGTAGCCTGCTGAAATAATGCACTGAAAACCTCTGACAAATATTAATTTGTCATTTATTTGTCAAAATGGTGCCTAAAACAACAAACTTCCTAAATGACAAATTTAAACTTGTCATTTTCTTGTTGAACAAATTAACTGACAAACTTATGACAACTAAATAACCCTGATATTCCAATTAATTTGTCATTTTAGGCATCTGTTATTGGTGACATTCTTATGAAATTAATGTTAAGTGCACTAATTTTTTTGTCATAAGCTTTCAAGTAATATGACCTATAATTTATCAACATTTGACTATCATTCAACAAGAAAATGGGACTGAAATTTGTCATTTAGGAAACTTGTTGTTTTAGGCACCATTTTGACAAATTAATAATTTTCAGTGTGCATAACACCTGTAAGAATGAGCAGGTCAAGATTAGTATACTATTTAAAATATTGTAGTCTAGTTTTGAGAAAAACCAACAGCAAAAAGAGACACATATCTCATTTACAAGCAGTAGCACAACAGTTTGCTTTTGTTTATGGGTCAAATCAACAATTTTATATTTTGTGTCACTGAGCAGAATGGTATAGTTTTATCAAGTTTCTCAAAATAACTAGACCTCGGCCGGTTGCATCTGAACCAGAAGCAAGAGTGTATCCACCGCTAAAATAATCCTCCTAACGCAGCAATAGATCATTTTGCTATATGTTTGCAATTTGTCCAAACATCAGGACAGCCTCATCATCCAACCTCCAAAAGCAATAGTAAGAGGCATTTCAAAGATGGTAAACCTTAATTTGATCATAAAGGAGTTGGTAAAAGCTGATATGTGAGAGCATAAAAAAGCCAAAAGTCTAATTTGATCTCATCAAAAGATTCACAGTACATGGTTTCCTATAGGTTGGCTTAACATCACAAACCTCCCAGACCAATAATTAAAGAGTTTTAGGCCATTTAAAAATGGTTGACCCATGTTTGACCTTGAAAGAGGGGAGAAGGTCAAATTTTACCTATCAAAGTTTCGCACGACATGATATCCTATAGGTTGGCTTTACATCCCAAACCTCTAGGACCAATAATAAGTCAGACAACACTGCCTAAGACTGGCATAATTGCTTATATGGGGAACTTGGATATCCCATAGATGACCTTGAATGAAGAGCCTCAAAGTCAAATGTTCACATACATGAAGAAGACACATATATGTGTGTAGCATATCAATTATAAAAATGTTCCACCTTCTATTGAGGAGAACAATAAACAGATGTGTAAAAAAGGCATTTTTCCACAAAGAAATGTCTATGGCGGCCATCTTGTTTTCAAAATGATCCAAAAATATTCCTAGAGAATCTTTTCTGATAAGGAACATGTCCAATAAATTTGAGAATGCTAGGTCAAAAATTGCGGCTTATGGAGCAGTAACATTGAAATCTTTCGACAGTCTACACACTGCGGGGGCAGGGTAATGAAGTGAAATCCATAGTATCCACCAGATGGGTCCTGTGGATACAATGAAAGCATGCCTCACAAACATATTTACACATTAAAAAGGCAGCTGAATTACTGAATTTAGCATGCCTGCATCTAGCCTGTAGGTGATCTCTATATGTGGATATGTAGTTTTGCCAAAATATAATAGAAATATAGGGGGAAAGGTGATCTGAAAAAGATAACACAGATGTTGTGGAAAAGGTGACCTGAAGCAATCGATAACCTTGAAAAAAGGACTTTAATATAAAAATATTGCAAGCTTATAAAGGTCATATTTATATTGTATATGTGAAAGCTGTCGGGACAGATCGGTTTTAGAATCTTTCCTATATATCTGACTCGGACAGGTTGCTTGTATTCTGCCAACCTTTAACTTTGAAAACTTGGTGGTCTGGTATGAATTTAGGCGGCCATGGACCAGCAGAATGGTGTGACTTCAATCACTTCTTGAGCAGCTTAGATTTGTAAAGCTTGAACTTCTGTTTGGACTTCTATTGAAGATCTGTAAATGTTTTAATTATTGTGCAAGATTATTTCAAGCATATGGCAATAAAATACCTGCACTAAAGGACTGTTATGCTTCTCTCCTAGCAGTACTCTCAAAACATTTATCGCCAGGTCACGCTGCAGCTGAAAACAAAAGCATTGATAAAGCACATACCCTTGTATAATCTGTGGTAACTTTTAGCATAGTAAAAGGGAAAAAGAACGCGTCGCTGAATACCCTTCGGCGCCGGTCGTCTCAGGGTCAAGGTCAAAGGTCACATGGAGGTCAGACCATGACGTTGCACAACTAGACCCCTAAGAAACATCCCTGCCAAGTTTGAACTTCCCGCAATGGTTGCGGAGATATAGCCCGGACAAGATTCCCGGACAGACGGACGAAATGCTGACAATACCCCTACAGCAGAGTTCGGCCCAGGAGTAAAAATTACCTTCGAATATATGATATTTACTAGATGATGGTCATGTTTTAATTACTAGTTTATATATAAGCTTTAGAAAAATCTCATTAAAATAAATGACAATCTATTGCAATATCCTTTCTAATTATACAGAGCCTAAAACTTTTCACCACCTTTCAAGAAGAGATGATAAAGTATCTGAACACCTTTAAATTGTTGCTTGCATCATCTGACCTTAAAGCAGATTTAAAGGCACCTTAAATTTGACTACTCCAGTTTGACCTTTAAAGAGGGAAAACTTCAAATAAAACACCAAATGACTATCAATTGATCAGCAGCTGAAATCGCTTGTTATAGGAGCAAACCTCTGGAAGAAATAACTTTTCACAAGTAAGTTACTCAAAATGTAAATGGAAAGTTCCTAATTATGCAAGAACCTACAGGTGTGCTACTTCACAATGTCATAGCTTACCATTAATGGGAGAAACGGAAAACCAGAAGAAACAAATGCCGGTCGGAACACTCAAAATACCTGATATTCGACAGAAATATTTTCAAACCAGTTTCCGGTTTATCATATAAATTATTTGTTTCAATGAGGATTTCTATTATATAAGCATGCATATATCCAAAATATTGTTTAAAAAGAGAAATAAAAGAAAACCTACAATTTGAAAACTTCAATGCGAGAACTAGCTATGGGGATATCCCCACTCATCATTTCCATATTAGGAAATTATTGCCTTCCTGGATTTTATGCATTGATCGCAATGCTCCAAACGTTTTGACACGTTTGATGCTTTCATATCTTTACCTCTGCCAAGGAGGTTATGTTTTCGCCTCCGTTTGTCTGTCTGTTTGTCTGTCAACAGTCTAGCGTAAACAGTTATAGACGGATTTTCACAAAATTTTCAGGATAGGTCCGAAATGGGCCAAGGACCAATCGAATAGATTTTGGCGCAAATCCAAGTCACTATGGATCTTTTACAGCACTTTAAAGATTTGACTTCAATAGAAGTCAATGGGGGGCATAATTTGCAAAGACTATATCTCAAAAAGTACTGCACATATTCACTTCAGATTTTCAGAGTAGTTACATATCATGAGTGCCTAACACTGCTGTTACTTTGGGGTCAATCTGGAATTATCTGGATCTTCTGGAGCACTTTGTGAAATAATTTATATGTATTTCACACTTTCCAGTTCAACAGAGCATGAGCATTAACTATCTTACAGCCAAAAATAAAGTACCTGAACAATACATTTCATGTAAACACTGTTAATGCAGAAGCTTTGAATTATAGGTCAATTACTCAAATAAAATCTTAAGAGATGCCGAGACCCCACCCACAGTCAAAGGTTACAGTGACAAACCATGCAGTACTCCCCAAATAACAATATACTGGACGAGATAAATATCCTTCTGTACTGGGACTGTGCCTCACTTGAACTGATTCTTTCCGACAGGTGCAAAGATATGGCATAAACAAGATTTTCAAAATCAAGGTAACAGGGTTAAGGTCAAAGGTAACGTCAAGGTCACACCATGACGTTGCATAACTAGACCCCTCTAAGGAAATTCTTTCACAATATGATTGCTGAGACCTGGCCCGGACAAGGTTGGCAGCAGCCCAGGACAAGATTTTAACATCCAAGGCCAGAGGGTCAAGTCATGGTCACAATATGACATTGCAAAACTAGATCCCCCGATGAATGTCTCTACCAAGTTTGAACCTCCTCCACCCTATAGTTGCTGATGACAGTGGTGAAAACAATACCCGCACAGCCATTAATGGATGAATGGTAAAATACTAAAAATAGCTATTTCTTTACTCTTACCCCAGGTCTACACAGAGGGTAGCAAAAGTTGAGACATAATAATTGTTTTTATCAGACATAAATTAATTCTAAAAATGAATGGTGTAGTGTCTGTTTTAAATAAGCAATATAGGTCCTGATAATTATATTTCAGAAAGTGTTCATTTCCTTTTATAAAAAAAGGTATTACAGACATAACATCACATACTGATACCACAAAGTTGGTTAGTTTGAAGAAGTTAACACACTAGAAAAGCTTAGATTTTCAAATTATCTTTGTAATAAAGACAAAAGTCATTACCTCAATTGAATCCGGGAGAGATGTACACAAATGTCTGGATTCTTTTCGTTTTGCCCCAAGCATAAACACTTTGGGAAGTAAGTCATCTAAGGCTGGACAAAATGCATCTTCTATCGAGACATTTGTAAGTCTCGTAAAGTCCATCAGAACCTATAAGTAATATAAATGGGCCACTAAAACTATTTAAACATTCTAAACCTATACTTCGGGCTAATTGAAGCATTAACAATTCTAAAAGAAAGGAAACTGGAAAACTGGAAAATGTCATTTTATTATTAAACAATCTAAAATTACATCCCCAAAGGCATTGAACTCCTGCACAAATTAGAGCTTGCATAATGAGACAAGTTTTCAGGCAAAAAGGAAACATCAGTGATTGAAGAGTCTTTAATCGATGCTGTTACCATTTGGTTTCATCTGTCAGTGTAATATCTTAATGATCAGTGTAAGGCCATCACCAGTTAATTCTGGTACTAATATGGATGTCAACAAGTGCCTTAGTCATCTGTTGAAAATCACTTTAGTAAGGATAAATCACTTAATTATTGCCAATAAAATTCATTGCTCCATAAAACAGTGTTTTAAACAACACTTTTAAACACCATGCACTACCAAAGTCAGTATCCCCCATCAACATATCACTTATTCATGATATACTTACTCAATACAATAAAGCACTAGAATATTTAGTATCTTGGTTCCTATGATAAAGTTCCTGAAGAATGTATTTTACAACATACTCTCAATGCACTACTTTTAAAGTCATAACATCAGATAAGAATAGTCGTAATATTGAATACATACTGTGAAAGTTTGACAGCTACTGACCATCACATTTGATGAACCCACAGGATAGTTAATTTAAAATGGATATGTAACATAGATACATTCTATTTCTATAGCCTTTGATACGTTATTTTCCGTTGCTTAATTATTGGTCTACCTTGTTTACAACAAACTCTTTGTAAACAGATGAACTCAATTCAAAATCTGGTACTTCTACTTACACATTGTTCAAAACTGTAGGTGGGCCATTCTTTCAAAATATCTGCTATGGGTGGATCATTTTGAATGTACCTCCATCGGGCAGGCCAAGTCTTGCCCATGACATCTTTTATCTATTCAAAATGTAGAAAAAAAGGTTTCTATTGTTTAGATTATAAAAAAATGTGCCGAACTCAAGGTTTTCAATTTTTGATGCTAGCCAGAAGTCTGTTGTCTCTTGATGGCCCACACACCACTTATATCTTATCAGCTCCCAAAATATTTACAAGCCTAAACACATTTTAGGCTTTTGATCCAAACTCTTTTTGAAGCATTAACAAAATTCCATGACAAGAAAAGTGGAGCTGCAAAAAAATGGAAATCTGCTGAAGATTTAGACGTAAAAGGCATTTACTACTTTTAGTAGTTATACATTATTTAGTTATACAATGTGTTCGAGTTCTGTAATTTTATTAGATCATCTGATCAGCCAAATCTAGATGAACGATTGCCACCCTTGATAAAATAACCTTTATGTTATGCATTTAAAAGTAAAGACGTTTATTACTTACATTATTTATCTAAAACAACTCACAACTTTTTGTAATTATATTGAAGGACCTAAAATATACTTCTGTTTCTTAAGTATTCAATCAACAAAATTACCATACCTGTCTGAAATTTGGCTCAGGCTTCATCAACTCGGTACCCAAGAAAAGTTTGCTTTCATACACATCATCAGCAGCCATCACGTTTCTTGGAACCATCACAGTACCTGTTCTCTGCTTTTTGATGGATGTATGTGGAGATGGTGCTGAAGGGTTTTCTTTGGAACGTTTCCCACTATTGGTTGCAATTTCTGGTACTGTATGCTTGAGAGATTTTCGTAAGTTACCAATTCTAAATTTCACGCAAGTACACCAGGTGCTATAGCCACCTGGGCCTAGATCTTTTAGATATGGATATTGATTGATGAGACTTCTGCACATATTGTCAATATCCTTTCCAGATGGATAGAAAGTAAATTTTATGATTTCCTCTGCCATTGAAGCAACAATCTTGCGGCGCAGCATTTCAGGGACAACAGTCAATTCACCATTTGAAAAATCTAGAGCAAGTTTCTCTAAACTGGTTTTGATGACTGCAGTTTCAAAGTTGGGCAACGGGAATGTACTTGGCCAAGGATTTAAAGCTGTCTCTGCTTTCTTAGAAACACTTTCAGTTTTCTCCGCTGGATGGCGGACTACCTTAATTGTCCCCAGATGAGTAACATTTTCGATATCATCCAAGTTGAAGAAGTCTTTGAAATCTTCATCCAGATACTGTAGCACAAAGTCAGTTTTAAGATTTGCCTTTTGCTTCACCAGTTCTTTGAGATCTTCAATTGTGGACAAACTCTGTAATTTAAGTTTCTGTACATTCTGTTCACTAATAACCAATTTCACAAGTATGTGATTAGCTGCCATGATAGCATTTCAATTGAACTCACAATTTTGACAAAGAAATTGACTCTCAATAATATCAATGAGGTCTTGCACATCCAAGTACCTAGGCAGGCACTTCAAATGAAAAAAATTTTTGCACCCTGAGCAATGAAGCCAAACAATATTTTTTACCAATATGATGGCTATTTCATCTATGCTAAATAACTGTTGTAGTTCTTGTGAATTGGGATTGGGAAGGTTGCAAATTAAACACTTTTTCTCTGTATCTTGAGTGCCTCCTTCCGCTGTTTGTGAAAAAACTTCTGTCTCAGCTTGAGAACTTTGATATGTAGTATCTGGTTCATCCATTGACTAAACCTCTGCAATAGATTGAGTATGTATCTGGAAAAAACAGAATTAGTTTATTAGTATATAATGTTTCAAAGGGACTACATTATCGTCATTGTAATAATAGTCGACAAGAGGTTGAGGATCATGGCACTTGTGCAATGAAATAATCTCTCGGGAGTCAGTTGCAGTCACTGTGAACATTCTCAGATGATCAACATACCCAGTTTCCATTACCTCTAGATAAAGGTGAACAATACCATTGTACATGAGAATTTTATTGATTCTACCAAATTTTGGCATCAGATCAACTGAGTGAACAACTAAAAATCCAGGTTTATACATAATTCCACCAATGTCTACTTTGGAAAGAGAAAAAAGTTGTCCACAGTCAAAGTTACTGAAACACTGTCTATCTCTTTCACAAAACTCTGCAAGATCAATCAACGTAAGCTCATTGCTGCAAATATCAGTTCTTAGGTAGTTTGGATTACACAAATAATTTGCTTGCTCAAGTTGGTGATGTTCTGCAAGCATCTTGCAAACATTTTTAAAGTTTTTCTTACTTCTTGTAACATTCTTGAAATAACTGTGCTTTGCCTCATATCGAATGGTTGAGCATTGTACAAGGGGGCCATAGCATCTCATTAGATGTGGATAATGCTCAATAAAGTGGTGCTTAGGCTTGAGTTTATTAAGCGGAAAACATTTCCTAAACATTGTATTATGAGAATTTATCCTGGCCTCAAGAATGCAAATTTCATTTTCACCCAGAGCTGGAGCATGGCACAATTCAACAATGTCCTTTAAGTCTAATAACAAATGCCATGTGGATGATTCTTCTGGCACAATACTGCCGATAAGAAGAAAAATAAATTTTAACAAACACCTGTTCTCTGTGGCATTTCCACCTACTGTCAGAGTTTTCCTGAATGTAGAATTTATTTCATGTGGTTTATTTGTTATATCCTGACCTTTGAAGGGGAAATCTCTTATCCTATGATTAAAAAAATCCAAGCTGAAGTGTCCACAACTAATGAAATAACCAATGCATAAAGCTAATTCATAAGGGACGATCCCCTCTAAGAGGTCGTGAGAGACATCTGGAGGTAATCCGCTGGTAATATGGAAGTTTGTAAGATAACTATGTATAACACATTCACTCTTCAAGCCACAAATTCTAGAGTTTTCTTGATTATCTTTTAACAATTTAACTTGCTCTTCATAAACATGTTTGTCTCTGAATTTAGCAGTCCTGATACTAGGGTTTTCTGATTGTAAAAAGTCATGTAAAGTTAAGCAACAAAACCTGCAAAAGTACTGGACAGTTGAAAAATTTTCAAAGAACCCTCCAATTGTGTGAGCACCTAGGTTATCAGCAGATATGTAGGCCAGTGTACCTGTGATATCTGCTTGCAGTGAGTCAACATACAAACCACTAGTTTCAAGACTGTGAATGTCTCTAAGCAAATGCCCTAAAACAGCATCCTTGCCGAAGTACTTGTAATCACTACTCTTACACAAAATACATGTATTAATCAACTGCAGTGAACTACGAAAACGATAGGGTATATTGATCAGTGACCAATAAAAGGAACATATTTTGTGAACCTTTTTACTTGTTCCTAATGGGTTAGCTACTTCAAAATCATCCTGATAAAGTCCAATTAATAAAACTGTCCCATTGCTCTGACATAAAGTGTTACTCTTAAAAAACAATCCATCTTGAAAACCACTATACTTTGCACTTGCTTCATCTCTTTCATTAACAGCAGGAATGACTTCATGTAATACGTCACGCTTCAAAAGTATATTTCTTAACACTGATAAAATTGGAATGTATGCAAATGTTCTCAATTTACCTTCCCTATAGCCAAGTTCAATCTCCACAGGTTCAACATAAGAGAGATTTTGCTTCACATATTTCTGTCGAAGTTTCCTTGTAGCAAGTTCACCACCAGTTTTACAAGTTAATGAGAAGAATGGATATCTCTGAATAACAGATTCACTGATTTCATTTGCCAAACTAGGATTCACATCACTTTTACATAATATAGATCTGATTTCAGAAAATATAACAGGTTTTGAGAGTTCATGAATGTCATTCAAACCAGATAAAATTGTTTGAATTGTTGATGATGGAACACGCAATTTTGTTTCCAATTGTATCAAGAATGCTGCTATTTTAATTTTCAATTTATTATGATAATCTGCAACATCACTAGTTTCCGATGGAACAAGATCTTCAAATGCATTGCTTTGTTGGTCAGAGGTACAACAATTGAAGTTAGCCTCCTGACTCTCAGTATAATTGCAAGTAGCACAGCTGGTGTCTGAAAATTCTGGTGTATCTTGATGAGGAACTGAAGAAACACTGCTGTCACAAATTACTAAATCTTCTTTAAAATGTGACACATTTGAACTGTTACATGCAGAGATATGCTTTCTTGCCTTGTGAGGTTTGAATGAATTTATGTTGTTACTATTAAAGGAGCATTCCTTGTATGGACACTGAACTGTCTCCTTTTCTTTCAAATGCCTATATAGATGGTGGAAATACTTTTCAAGCACAACACTATTGTGACAGCAAACACATTTCAGTAAAATGTTACTTGCCACACTTTTAGATGAATGATTTCTGAACACATGTGCTTTCAAAGCACCAGCAGAATTGAAATTTAATTTACAATGATCAAAATAACATGGGATGGTAGATTGTTTGGTGTGAAGATGCTGCAGGCGGTAGTGTTGTAAAATATGACGACAGCTTTCACCACACAGTTTACACACAATATTGTCTCTTGGCATCTGGACTGAATACAAAGATAATACTCACAAGGTAAGACAGGTATACATTTTATGTTCTTAACATACTATATATGTCCTAATGAAACCCTAATATATAGATTGCTTTTTTTTAAAAATAGACATTTATTCACTTCCGTACCTATTACTTAGCTATGCTATTAGCTACAGGCTGAAACTTCATCATGTGATAGGTGTCCCAAAAGTAGATGAATGATTTATTTGTGAAAAATTCACTATCATTTACTCATTCTAGTAGGTATTACTCAGCTATGCAATAACTACAGCTGTGAAACTTCACCATATGAAAGGTCACCTAAAAGTAAGTGAATGACTTATTTGATAAAATAGGCTATCTTCAATATTTTTAGAGACTACAAATTGTGTATCCCTAGATGGGACATGGTGAAGAACAGAAAAGTAAAAACACAATGACTATCCGTATGATTAGTTACAGGTTGTGCGAAAATCCTAAACCTATACAAGCAACAAAATTCACACTGAAAGTTCATTGACCCCATTAGACCTTGAAGGTGGGGTCAGAGGTCAAGACTGACCACTCAAAAAAGATTCGTGGCCCATGATTTCCTATAAGTTGGGTGAACATCCCAAACATCTAGAACCAATAACAAGCGAGAAAAATTACCTTAAAAGGTCATTGACCACATTTGACCTTGTAGGGGGGTTGGATGTCAAAACTGACCACTCCAAAAGACTCATGACCCATGACTTCCTATAAGTTGGGTGAACATCCCAAACAGCTAGAACCAATAATAAGCGAGAAAAATGACCTTAAAAGGTCATTGACCCCATTTGACCTTGAGGGGGGGGGGTTGGATGTCAAAGCTGACCACTCCAAAAGACTCATGACCCATGATTTCCTATAAATTGGGTGAACATCCCAAACAGCTAGAACCAATAATAAGCGAGAAAAATGACCTTAAAAGGTCATTGACCCTCCTTTGACCTTCAGGGGGCATCCAAGGACAAATTTAAACTCACCAGAAGATTCACAAGACATGATTTCCTATAGGCTGGTTTAACATTCCAAACCTCTAGAACTGATAATAAGTAAGTTTAGGCCCTTTAAAGGTGATAGACCCTCCTTTGACCTTGAAGGAGGCGTCCAAGGTCAAATTCAAATGCACCAAAACATTTGCAAGACATGATTACCTATTGGCTGGTTCAACATTCTGAACCTCTAGAATTGATAATAAGTAAGTTTTAGGCCCTTTTAGGAAGTTTGGAGAAGAGCACATTATTGATCCACTCCACTCCAGCCAAAATGGCTGCTTTCAAAAACATCTAAATTTCAATCGAAAACTGTATATTTTATTGAATATTGTGTGGAGATTAATCCTTAAGTGAAACATCAGCCGGAAGCAGCACTACTTTTCTGCATACACCACATATACTTCAAAGGCAGTTGTGTGTCTTCTCTTGCCTTAACCAGAAACTTCCAAGGACAGCCAGTCAAGTGTGCAGTGGTCCAATTGAAATCAGACCTTCTGTATGTAAAGTATTTATTAAAGCATTGAATAAATTGTCTGCACCTTAAGGTGCCCCCCTACGCTGGTGACACAATAATGAGTGAGTTTTAGGCCCTTTAAAGGTGACAGACCCTCCTTTGACCTTAAAAGAGGCATCAAAATTCAGAATTAAACTCAACAAACTATTCATAGGACATTATTTCCTATTAAACAACCTCTACCCACTCATACAATACACGTCCTTTGAAAATATGAACTAAATCGGACCAGTAGTTTTTGAGAAATGTTGCAAAATAGTTTTGACTTTCGTCCCTCAGAATCTCTTTACATGAAAAGATTAAGTCCTATACAATTAACAAACTCTACCCACTCATACAATACACATCCTGTGAAAATATGACCTAAATCCGACCACTAGTTTTTGAGAAATGTTGCAAAATAGTTTTGACTTTCGTCCCTCAGAATCTCTTTAGATGAAGAGATTAAGTCCAGTAAAATCAACAAACTCTAAATTAACCGATGTTCTGCCGGCCACACTCGGGAGTAGATGGCGAATTTTTACTCAAGATGGCGGTGAGCAATAATAGGGGATTTGTGGAAACTTAGAAAAAAAATATTTATAATGGTATATCTAAAAATCGTATTTCAGTGAGCCCACAAATTATAACTATTTATTTAATAATTTTGGACATAAAATTGCAAATTTAATAAGTAAATTAAATTTTTATAAGTTAATACCCTATCCAATGGACAATTGCTTTACCGGTCGGCGCGACCGGTCCCGCCAAACGACAGAAAAAGTCATTCTGTATAAAATACCGGCAGGACCGGTCACAGAGTGTACATTCGCCAGGTGTCGCCTCGTGCATACTTCCTGTCTAGTCAGAATGATGTCATCGCGTCTTTTTTCGCTGTCTAAACCTATTAGACCCCTAGTAAGCTGATAGCGGGGTCGGTTGGGAGGGTCTTGTCCGTCCATTGGATAGGGTATTAACTTATAAAAATTTAATTTACTTATTAAATTTGCAATTTTATTGCGTTAATACATCCTATCCAATGGACAATTGCTGAATAACTACCGCTTGGCTGGCGGGTAAGTTACTAGGGACTTGAGTGAACTCAAAACTAACAATTTTCTGGCCCAGGTAGACCTGAAGCAGGCTACTCATTAATGGCCTAAGTCGGTAACCCGGAACCGGTTAACCGGATGGTTTAACCGACACTGCTCCCCCCCCCTTTTTTATTTCCAAGCATTTCTGCTCTGAGTGGGGGAAGAGAGGGATGAGTTCAGTCCCAAGAAATAATAAACCTCCCAAAGGAAGCATGTCACAGTTTTTTTTTTTTTTTTTTTTTTTGAATGATTTATACTTATCTAAGTATATACACTATGTACATATTTACAAGAATGTCTCCTCCCTATCGGGCTTGGTGGTGGATCTGCTGGGCAGCCACGACCGGCCCTAGATGGAAAAGCTCTGAGTCAGCCCAAGCCACATCCTTCAGATAGAATTGTGTGAAGGTATTGTGGGATTTCCAGTGGCAGGCTGATAGGATTTGTTCTAAGGAAATTCCAGCTTGGAAGGCCTTAGAGGCAGCAAAGGCCCTTACATCATGGGCTTTGACCTGATGTAAAGTAAGGGCCTGCTGGTCAGAGAGCTCATAACATAGGATGACTGTTTGTTTGATCCATGAGGAGACAGTGGCAGAGGAGATGTCCTTGTCAAACCCTTTTTTGAAAGAGATGAAGACCAACTCCTTATTTTGCCTGAGGTCAGAGGTCCTGTCTAGATAATAACGTAGTGCTCTAACTGGACACAGTGACCTGTCACCCTTGAGTGATTTATCTATTGTGTGGGCCAGGGCTGGAATAACCACCGGGGCCACACTGTCTGGACCCTCCTTTGCCAGCTGGTTCTTGGACAGAAAGCTGGGTGAGGGATATAAGGACACCTTGGACCAGTCTGATTGGTGTCTGATGTTCTTATGAAGCCAAGCATGGATCTCACTCCTGCGTTTGCCAGAACCTAAAGCCATCAAGAAAACTGTCTTGAAGGTCAGGTGTTTCAAGGAGGCCTCTTTAAGGGGTTCAAAGGGAGCCTTAGTCAGCTGGTGTAGTACCAGCGAAAGGTTCCAGGAGGGGATGCCCCTCCTGCCCTTGGGTCTGTCTCTATGGAAACTATCCAGGAGACGAGTAAGATTCTCATCTTTGCTGACATTAATGGTGGAGTTGCCCAGTTTGTCAGCAATGGCTGATCTGTAGCCATCAATAGTACCTGGCTGTAACTTCCTATCCTGAAACAAATGTAGGAGGAAGTCAGCAATGGCTTTCAGAGGTGGTGCCCTGAAGTCCACCTGATTACTGAGGCACCACTTTGTAAAAATGGTCCACTTTGCCTCATAGACAGATCTGGTTGATCTTCTTTGAGGAGCCTCAATTCGTGCTGCCACTGCCTCAGAGAAGCCTTGCTCTTTGATTGCTGAGGCTCTAGGAGCCAGGCATGCAGGTTCAGATTCGACAGGTTCCTGTGAAGGACCTGGTTGAATGGTTGAGACACTAGGTTGGGTATGCTGGGCAGACACAGTGGGATCTGGCTTGACATTGCCACCAGGTCCCAAAACCATGGCATGTTGGGCCACCCTGGAGCAATCAGAATTATTCTATTGCAGGGGTAGTCCTGTAACTTCTCCACCACTTTGCCCAAGATGGCTGCTGGTGGGAAGGCGTATGGATCCAGTCCCTCCCAAGACAGGCTGAGAGCATCCACTGCCCAGGCCTGGGGGTCTGGGACCGGTGAGACAAACTGTGGGAGCTTGTTGTTGAACCTTGTGGCAAACAGGTCCACTTGAGGGGTGTGCCACCGGTTGCATATTGCTTGAAAAATCTCTGGATTGAGGGACCATTCTGTTTGGATGGTCTGACCCAGTCTGGACAATTTGTCTGCTATCACATTGAGACGGCCGGGAATATGTCGAGCTTTGAGGGTCACTTGATTTCTTGTGCACCAAGTGAGGATCCTCCAAAGTAAGGCACACAGGGGGCCCGACTTCATTCCCCCTTCTTTGTTTATGTAAGCTACCACAGTGGTATTGTCGGTAGCTACGAGAACTACCTTGTTCATGCAGAGAGCTTGGAACTCTTGTAGTGCCAAAAGAACTGCCTTTAACTCTAGGTAGTTTATGTGCAGCTTGCTTTCCGGGAGTGACCAGCTTCCCCTTGCTATATGCTCGTTTAAGTGTGCACCCCACCCTTCTCTTGATGCGTCTGTAAAAATTTGCAGAGCATGCTCTAGTGGGTGTAAAGGTTGACCTGTAACAACATTGTCTTCCTCCAGCCACCATTTCAGATGTGGGTGGAGTGACTTTGGAATGGGAATTATCTTCTCCAGGGATTCTGGAACCCTCCAATTGTTCTTGAGATGCCACTGTATGGGTCTCATGTGTAGTCTGCCCAAATGTACCTGCTTCTCTGTCGCAGTTAACAGACCGATCAGGGACATTAGTTTCCGGACCGGACAGATTGAGTTTGATAAGATCTCCAGTATTTTGCTTTGTAGGGTCTGCCAACGTTCTATGGTGGGTCTGACCCTGCCTTCCTTCAAGTCGAACTGGTAGCCTACGAAGTTGAAAACTTGTTTGGGTTCCAGCTCTGATTTGTCCTCGTTTACCAGCCACCCCAACTCCCTGCAGAGCAACACCAGATCTTTCGTCTGTTGAAGACAAACCCGGTGGGATGTGGCTCTGACCAACCAGTCGTCTAGGTACTGGTGGATCCTTATACCCTGTCTCATTGCAAGCCATTTCACCTCTTTGGCTACCACAGTGAATTCCATGGGGGCTGTGGACAGACCAAAGGGTAGTGCTTTGAATTGGTAAGTCTTGTCTTGAAGGTGAAAACGCATAAACTTCCTGGACTGGCTGTTTATAGGTATGTGGAAGTATGCGTCTTTGAAATCTATGGAAGTCACCCACTCCCCTGTCTGGAGGGAGGTACGTATTGTCTCTGGTGTCTCCATTTTGAACGACTGTGTTTTCAAATAATTGTTTAGTTTGCTCAGATCCAAGATGGGTCGCCACCGGTTGTTGGGTTTGGGGACCAGGAATAACCGGTTGTAAAAGCCCAGGGATTGAGGATTTTGAACCACTTCTACAGCCTTTTTGTCTAATAGCTGATGCAATGCCTCTAACAGGTAGCTGTTCCTGTGAGGATCTGCATAGCAGCTTGTTACCATGGGTTTTCTGGTCAAGTAAGGTCTGGTCCGGAAGGGTAGGATGTACCCCTCCCTGAGGACTGATATGACCTTGGGGTTGACACCCAAGGCTGCCCATTTTTCCCAGAACTCGTGCAATCTTGAACCTACAGGAGGATTTGGTACAACAAGTGGGACATTTGTGACATTTTGTACAGAACTCAATTGATTTACACAGGAAACACCTTTCACAGATTTTATTGACATTAGATGTTCGGGAATTACGCCTTTCTTTTGCGGCGACCCTCCTGCAAAAGGTACATGAGAAGCAACATGACAATATACAGGTAATTGAGTTTCTGTCTGTAATTTTCCGGTCACACAAAAGTCCTTCTGACCGGTCACACTTACAGGAGACAAGTGCCCTGTCACAAACTGAACACAGTGATTGTCATTTATACTGCTTCTGTGTCTTGGCAGGTCGCTGAGAAAATGAAGCAGTACGACCCCGGTGAGATCTTTGTCCACGCCTTCTACCCAGTTGTTTCCAGGCAGGTAGACCGGGTTTCCTGTCCTGATCTAGTTGCTGTTGTTTACTGGACTGGTGGTAAGGGTGGAAACGCTGGGGACCTTTGTGTGAAGAACCGGCAGAACGTTTATCCTCATGGTGTCTTATTTCTTCCTCAGCTTTGCTGATGAGATGATCCGGAAACAAGGCACTCATATGCAGAGGGGCAGACCTAAGAGCGTTCAAAGTGTCCTGTTTGATTCCGGCTTTCAAATAATCTAGGTAGCTGTCCCTTCTAGCTAGCGTAAGGTTGGCCACATTAATGAAGACACCATCTGATAAATCTTGCATCGTTCTGGCCATTGCCTGTGTGATGCTCTTGTTAAAGGTCACTAGAAAGTCCAGTTCTTCAACAGCCTGATGAGATTTACCGGTAGATTTTCCCTTGCCCTTGTCGTTCTGTAACACTTTCAACTGAGAAGCCATAGAGTCCTGCACTTTGGTGAGGCAACGGGAAAACGCGGCAGCCTGGTTACACATATAAGTTTGGTCTCTGGCTGCTCTCTCCCACTTCCTTAACGTATCCTGTGACACAGGTCTTGAGGCTGGAGCAGAAGGAAGTGACCGGTTAGCAATTCGAGGAAAGCTACTGTTGAGGCGTGCCGGTTGGTTAGTCCAGGAAGACACTTTGGATCTGGAGAAATCCTTCTTGTCTGTATGCATGTCATACCATTTAAGAGTTCTTGGTGGTTTGACAAACTGATCTTTGACTAAGCCAGCAGTTTCTGAAGCCCGGGATGGGTATCCTTCCTGTACAGTAATATTAAGTTTTTCAAATTTCCGGCATAGCCAGTCATCCACCGGAACCTTCACAGAAACTTTACCGGGCAACTGAGGTCTGGTGCCAGCAAAGGGGTTGTCGTCTTGTGCAGAAGAAGAAGAGTCAAACTCTGGCACTTGCTCCCAGCCCATAAACGACCTAACACCACGTAGAGTCTCTCTGTAGGTCTGTTCTGCACTTAACTCCTGGTCCGTTTCTATGGGTTCTTCATGATCCGGACCTGCTGACAACACTTCAGACAGTTCACCCTCATCTAAACTGAGGTCAGGCTGGTCACTAAACTGATCATCTTCTGAAGCAAAATCTTCCGGTTGATCAGCAGTAGTGGGACCTGGGGGCTGGACCTCGGGTCGACCACTAACAGGGGCACCAGCAGAGGAAACTGTAGTTTGGTCGGTTGGTGGAAGCTCTGTCTCAGCACCGGGAGCCTCAACAGGCTGGGTGGCTGACTTCTTCACACCGGGAGCCTCAACAGGCTGGGTGGCTGTCTTCTTCTTCTTACCGGTCAAACCGGTAGCAGGACTCTGGCTAGTAGATTGCTGAGCTGGTGGAATAAAGGGCTTCTCAGATACCACCACATTGGAGCTCTGAACCGGTTCCACCGGGAGCTGGAAAGTCTTTGACAAAAAGAGAGCCTCCAGACGCGTAAAGCGATCTGCCCACTTCTCATCCAGGGATTTCAGGTCAGCTTGAAAATCTGGCACTTTCGGAGGCTTGGATGTCTTCTTAGGGGATTTGTGAGAGGTCTTTTTCTTCTTAGAAGGGGTTTCGCCTCTATCACTAGAATCACCCTTGCCACTCTCAACCTTCCCAACAACAGTTACTGAAGACGGATCAACAAGGGAGGGAGAGGCAGTTTTCTTCTGGAGTTCTTTATCTTTTCGGGCCCTATAGGTGGGGGTGGCCAACTGTAACTTCTGCTCAGCTGTGAAATTATTGCAAATGGAGCAGTCCTTCTTCTCAACACATGCGTCTTGGCCCAGCCCCTTATCACGGCAACGCGCACACTTGGTGTGGGAGTCAAATAATGCCATAGCGTGGCCACAAGTCCCTCTTCTTTGTCCAGGGGACGCCATAATACTCCAGAAGTAAGGTAGAATAGATGAAATTAAAATAAAGTTCAATATAAAAGGTAGTCTTTACAAAATTCAAACGTTTCACCACAGTAGAAAAACACGTCTGTACACTCACGCGCCAAACGAAAAAAGACGCGATGACGTCATTCTGACTAGACAGGAAGTATGCACGAGGCGACACCTGGCGAATGTACACTCTGTGACCGGTCCTGCCGGTATTTTATACAGAATGACTTTTTCTGTCGTTTGGCGGGACCGGTCGCGCCGACCGGTAAAGCAATTGTCCATTGGATAGGATGTATTAACGCAATAAAAACAATATTCTCATTATAAATTTGGACATAAAAAATTGTTTGGGACATTATCTGATTGGTTGATGCTGTACATAAAATATAATTTGGAAAATTTAATAGTAAATTAAATTTTTATAAGTTAATACCTTACCTAGTGGACAGGGGGACTCCCACCCTACCTTCCCCGCTATTCTAAGCTAAAAAGGGGACCTTCTAAGGTAGACAACAAAAAGAGGAAGTGCGCGTGCGCACGCATGCGCAGTACACAGGGAGGCTACACAGCCACCTGGTGAATGAACAGGACACTACCGGTCCCGGCCAGAGCCCAGCTCAGGACATTTTTTTCTAACGTTTGGCGAGACCGGCAGAGCGCCGGACAAATGCATCTGTCCACTAGGTAAGATGTATTAACGCAATAAAATATAGCGTTGGCTTGTCGACGTTGGGCCGACGGTCAAAAAGCCGTCGGCCCAACGTCGGACCGACAGATGTGCTGACGTTGGGCCAACGTCGGCCCGGTGCTATCTTGGTCATAGCCCCACGTTTTCAGCACTCTGTACAAGTACCAGCATTTGATATTTTGTTGTAAATATTTCGTGAAGGCAGTATTAGGTGCGGTGACAGTAAAATATTGCTGGATTATATATTTGTAAAATACTGTTAGAAACCCCATCGTAGCCTCACATTTTCAGCACTCTGTGGGTGTATAAGTACCAGTACTTGATATTTTATTTGCTTTAAATTATTGCGAGGTGCGGTGACAGTAAAATATTGCTGGATTATATATTTGTAAAATACTGTTAGAAACCCAATGGTAGCCTCACGTTTTCATCACTCTGTGGGTGTACAAGTACCAGTACTTGATATTTTATTTGCTTTAAATTATTGCGAGGTGCGGTGACAGTAAAATATTGCTGGATTATATATTTGTAAAATACTGTTAGAAACCCAATGGTAGCCTCACGTTTTCAGCACTCTGTGGGTGTACAAGTACCAGTACTTGATATTTTATTTGCTTTAAATTATTGCGAGGTGCGGTGACAGTAAAATATTGCTGGATTATATATTTGTAAAATACTGTTAGAAACCCAATGGTAGCCTCACGTTTCCAGCACTCTGTGGGTGTACAAGTACCAGTACTTGATATTTTATTTGCTTTAAATTATTGCGAGGTGCGGTGACAGTAAAATATTGCTGGATTATATATTTGTAAAATACTGTTAGAAACCCAATGGTAGCCTCACGTTTCCAGCACTCTGTGGGTGTACAAGTACCAGTACTTGATATTTTATTTGCTTTAAATTATTGCGAGGTGCGGTGACAGTAAAATATTGCTGGATTATATATTTGTAAAATACTGTTAGAAACCCAATGGTAGCCTCACGTTTTCAGCACTCTGTGGGTGTACAAGTACCAGTACTTGATATTTTATTTGCTTTAAATTATTGCGAGGTGCGGTGACAGTAAAATATTGCTGGATTATATATTTGTAAAATACTGTTAGAAACCCAATGGTAGCCTCACGTTTTCAGCACTCTGTGGGTGTACACAAAGTCGCGAGGGACCGTCGTGCACGACGCACGACGGTCCCTCGCGACTGTGGCGGTGACAGTAAAATATTGCTGGATTATATATTTGTAAAATGTTGTTAGAAACACCATTGTAGCCTCACGTTTTCATCACTGTGTGGGTGTACAACTACCAGCATTTGATATTTTATTTGTTTTAAATATTGCGAGAAGACAGAAATATTGCTGGATTATATATTTGTAAAATATTGTTAGAAACCCCATTGTAGCCTCACGTTTTCATCACTGTGTGGGTGTACAACTACCAGCATTTGATATTTTATTTGTTTTATATATTGCGAGAAACTGAGTGAGGTACGGTGACAGTAAAATATTGCTGGATTATATATTTGTAAAATGTTGTTAGAAACACCATTGTAGCCTCACGTTTTCATCACTGTGTGGGTGTACAACTACCAGCATTTGATATTTTATTTGTTTTAAATATTGCGAGAAGACAGAAATATTGCTGGATTATATATTTGTAAAATATTGTTAGAAACCCCATTGTAGCCTCACGTTTTCATCACTGTGTGGGTGTACAACTACCAGCATTTGATATTTTATTTGTTTTAAATATTGCGAGAAGACAGAAATATTGCTGGATTATATATTTGTAAAATACTGTTAGAAACCCAATGGTAGCCTCACGTTTTCAGCACTCTGTGGGTGTACACAAAGTCGCGAGGGACCGTCGTGCACGACGCACGACGGTCCCTCGCGACTGTGGCGGTGACAGTAAAATATTGCTGGATTATATATTTGTAAAATGTTGTTAGAAACACCATTGTAGCCTCACGTTTTCATCACTGTGTGGGTGTACAACTACCAGCATTTGATATTTTATTTGTTTTAAATATTGCGAGAAGACAGAAATATTGCTGGATTATATATTTGTAAAATACTGTTAGAAACCCAATGGTAGCCTCACGTTTTCAGCACTCTGTGGGTGTACACAAAGTCGCGAGGGACCGTCGTGCACGACGCACGACGGTCCCTCGCGACTGTGGCGGTGACAGTAAAATATTGCTGAATTATATATTTGTAAAATATCAAATGCTGGTACTTGTACACCCACAGAGTGTAGTCCTACAGATGCAACAATTACTAATAACAAATTTTACACAATAGATAAAGACTGATGGCTTGCATATCCCCAGATGCAATCCGATATACTTACACTACATCCAAATCTTCAACACAAGTCTCCTCTGCATGCTGATGTCATAGTAGAAACGGCGGGAAACGCTAAACCTGAAACAGATGGCGGCCCAACGTCGGCAAAATCTTTTGAGTCTATTCAACCTTAAATATTTAGGTTGATATGACAAAGTTGTATTTACTCAAAATTTTTATGTTCTAGTAATCATGATGTGAGGTAATGTCAAAATTACTTAAAACTTTTGTGTTCAGTCAAACACCCGGTTTTACAGTGTGGTCACATGGAGTCGAGCGTTTTGCTCTCTCTGAGTGCATCTTGTTTTTGTAAGCAAAAACATTCTTCTGGTCAGAGATTTGAATTGCTAAATAAATTCTAGGGTTGTCTAATCATTTCCTAAAGTAATCAACCAATATTTTGTCAAAAGTGAAAGAATTTGCTTCTGCTGAAAACCAGGCATGTACTTGGATTACCACCAATAACACTGTTTTCAATTTAAAATATTAAACACTATTGCATAAATAGGCCTAAAACTTTTATTAAAACAAATTAAAATGTGTAGGTGTCAGTTTAACCAAATTCACAAAAATGAGTATATTTCATTATACTTCATATTACCATACTTTACGGAATATTCATTATAGGGGTGTGTTACAAAATGCATGATAGTGTACATAAAGCTACCACTGATACACTGCTATCATATATTTTCTAACTCTACAGATGTATACCTTGCCAAAAATTACCATGAGCATTATTCCTTAATTTGGTACCAACCAACCATGCTAGCTCATGGACTATAATTTTTTTTATGAATTTTTAAAATAATTTTTAATGCATTAAAATTCATGAAATCATGCACCAAAGTCACCTATTCTCTCATTGACTATTGCAGGGATTTCTCTCTTATGTTGCGTATATGTACTAAGCCACTAGTAGATTCCCTTGTGTGAGTATCAGGCTTAAATCTTTTAAAATTATTTTTTATGAATTTTTAAAATCATTTTTAAAGCATTAAAATTCATGAAATCATGCACTAAATCACTTACAACTTGAAAGTTTTGCATTTAGACAATTTTAATATGTTATTCAGCTACTTTTTCCATAGCAACGACATGGTGAATAACTTGGGTGTCTATCCCAATAGCTAAGTGAGTAATAGCTACTTTATTACTTTTCAGTATCTTCCATAATGAGTAAAATCACTTGTAACTCAAAAACTTTTGCATTTAGAGAATTTAAATATAAATATAATATAAATATGTTATTCAGCTACTTTTGGGTCAGCTATAGGCTAGTGAAATTGCAGACCTGTATGTCATGGCATAGCTGAGTAATAGCTCCTTTCAGGTTCTCACTGTTGAGTAAATCAATTGTAACTTGAAAACGATTGCATTTAGAGTATTTGTTTAAATATGTTGTTTACCTCCTTTTGGGTCAGCTATTACATAGTTAAAGTTGCAGACCCCAGTAAACATTTTTAGGTTTTGCAAACATTTGATAGGAAACGTTTGGCAAAGGTTAAAAAATGATGGGTACGAACACCATTTATAATAGAATGTTTTTAACACGTTTTATGTATACCGTTTATTAAATGTTTAATGACAAATGTTAGAACAACGTTACAAATGAACAATGAATAGTGTCTGAATAATAATGGGATCAGAGGTCAAAATCAATATTTTTTTAAGGTTGCTCAATGATGAAAATATTATTTTTATGTCTAAAATTGTAAGATAGTGGCTTAGAAATTGTGCCCCCATTCAATTCTTACTTTTAGGGATTGTATGTGGGGCAAATTTTGACAAAGTCCTCTAAAATCCCCTATTATTGCTCACCGCCATCTTTGTTAGGACATGTTTGAAGGTGAAGGTTTAAAAATATAGGTTTAACAAATGTTTTTGACAGAATGTTTTTAAAACATTCGATAAGCAATGTTGTTTAAACATTTTTTGTGTACTGTTTATCAAACATTTTATTATGAATGTTTGAAAAACATTTCAGGCAAAACCTTCATTTCTTCAGGTATTTTTTAAATGTTTTAAAAAGATTTCCAGTCAAACCTAGCTTCTTGAGTTATTTTATAAATGTTTAATAAACGTTTTCAGTAAAAACGTTTGTATAGAGAATGTTTATAAAATATTTTTTAAACATTACCGCATAAATGTTTACTTGGAAATGTTTAGAAAACCATAAGATAGGGTTGAAATAGGTTTTAAAACATTTTGTAAATGTTTAAACCATTTAAAAACATTTCTAATGTTTACTGGGACCTGTAGCTCATTTCATAGCCGAGCTATAGCTACTTTGAAGTTTTCTCTGTTGATTAAATCAGTTGTAACTTGAAAACTATTGCATTTAGAGATTTTTGTTTAAATATCTTATTCATCTACTTTCGAATTAGCTATAACATAGTAAAATGGCAGATGTGTAGCTCATGGCATAGCTTAGTAATAGTTATTCTCAGGTTCACTATTGAGTAAATCAGTTGTAACTACTTTTGGGTCAGCTATAAGGTAGTGAAATTGCAGAGCTATATGTCATGGCTTCTTTCAGGTTCTCACTGTTGAGTAAATCATTTTTAACTTGAAAACTATTGCATTTAGAGAATTTGGTTTAAATATGTTATTCGTCTACTTTGAATTAGCTATAATATAGGAAACTTGCAGATGTGTAGCTCATGGCATAGCTGGGTAATAGCTCTTTTCAGGTTCTCACTATTGAGTAAATCAGTTGTACCTTGAAAGCTATAGTATTTAAAGTATTTTCTATAATATGTTGTTCGCCTACTTCTGGGTCAGTTGTAAGATAGGGAAATTGCAGACCTGTATGTCACGGCATAACCTTTCTGGTTCTCACTGTTAAGTAAATCAGTTGTAACTTGAAAATGATTGCATTTAGAGTATTTTGTTTAGATATGTTGTTCACCTATTTTGGGTTAGCTATAACATCGTGAAATTGCAAACCTGCAAGTCATGGTATAGCTGACCATTATCTACTTTCAGGTTCTCACTGTGCAGTAAATCAGTTGTAACTTGAAAACTATTGCATTTAGAGTATTTTGTTTAAATATGTTGTTCACCTCCTTTTGGTTCAGCTATAACATAATAAAGTTGCAGACCTGTTGCTCATTGCATAGCTGAGTAATAGCTACTTCTCTGTTGAGTAAATCAATTTTAACTTGAAAACCATTGCATTTAGAGAATTTTGTTTTAGTATCTTATTCATCTACATTTGAAGCAGCTTTAACATAGTAAAATTTTGGACGTGTAGCTCATGGAATAGCTCTGTAATAGCTATTCTCAGGTTCTCACTGTTGAGTAAATCAGTTGTAGCTTGAAAACTATTGCATTTAAAGTGTTTCTATAAATATGTTGTTCACTTACTTTTGGGTCAGCTATAACATAGTAAAATTGCAAAATTCCTCTAGGTCATGGCATAGCTGAGCAAGAGCTACTTTGAGGTTCTCACTGTTACGTAAATACATTGTAACTTGAAAACTATTGCATTTATAGAATTCTGTTCAAATATGTTGTTCACATACTTTTGTGTCAGCTATAACAAAGTGAAATTGCAGACCTGTAGCTTATTGTATAGCTGAGCAATAACTACATTTACATTTTCACTGTTCAATTGATCAGTTGTAACTTGAAAACTATTGCATTTACAGTATTTTCTTTAAACATATTATTAACCTACTTTTGGGTGAGCTGTAAAGTAGTAAACTTGTAGACCTGTAGCTCCTTGCATAGCTGAGTAATAGCTACTTTCAGGTTCTGACTGTGGAGTAAATCGGTTGCAACTTAAAAACTATTGCATTTACAGTATTTCTTAAATATGTTACTCACCTACTTTCGCATGAGCTATACCATATTAAAATTGCAGCCCTTTAACTGATTGCATAGCTGAACACCCAGCAGGCATGCAACTTTGAAATCTGATTGAATCCAACATAGAAATCTGCTTGAAATATGTGTAGATTTTGCAAACTTTTTTAGTTGGATCCAACCGGTGAAATCATGTTGAATTCAATCGGTGAAATCAAGTTCAATTCAGTGGGTGAAACCTGGTTGAAATATGTGTAGATTTTGCAAATCGTTTTTGGTTGGATCCTACCAGTAAAATCAGGTTAAATTAAACCTGTTTTTGGTTGAATCCAGTGTATGAAATAGGGTTGAATTCAATGGGTGAAATCAGGTTGTTTACACTGTCTTCCTTATTTGAATCATTGTAGCTTGTGTGGCATAATTATAGCTTCTTAATAGTATTATACAATAACTATCCATATGCATATTTTACAATTTGGATACATCTTCAAAGTAATTAATTCTTTCCAAGATGACATGTTTTCATGAATCATTGTATATTCAATATTCTATTTCTGATGGCATTGTAATAACACATAATTTTGCATCAGCTTTCAAATATAATTGCTCAAGATATGTAAATCCATATTTTACAACTAGATATCCATTTTTATGTTATTAATAGGACCGGTATTATGCAGTGCCTTCAATTGAAATTCTTTTTGTGAAATTTTAAAATATTTGTTTTCTTTGTCAATAACAAACAATTGTGACATTATTTATATCTTCAGTATTTTAACCAATAAGTTTCTTTTAAATGTTTTATTAAGTTGGCTATAATTATATTGCAATTATAAAGAAGCTATAATCTTGTAGCAAAGCCACAATGCTCAGTTCAGTTGCTTGTGTCTCGTACAACTTTGGCATATAAACTGAGAAAAAAACACAAGAATAGCCACATTATTAGAACTCCACCCATTACTCCCCTCCTTAATTAGTTGTCAGTTCTGACCACAAAAATGCAGACCTAAAAAAGTAAACACCGTGCATGCAATTGAGCAAGGGTAAACCCCCACCTCCAACCCTGCTGTGTTATGTAATTACTTTTAGTCACAGGCCTAATGTTCTGTGTAGCAGGGTACAGATAAGAAAAACCAGGAACCCCCAACCTCACTGCTGTGTGATAAAATGTTATAGCTTAGGTTATCTGTATAGAGAAGTTTTCAGTGTAAACTTGCAAACTGAAAACTAGTTATTTGTGTATGGGCGAATTTGAGAAACAAATTCAAATTACTAAGTTTTGATGACTAAGTTTGAATTTATCTTTTTTTATTTAAGATAATTTTGACTTCAAAATTTTTTTTTAATTATCAGGAATTGCATTAATCAAAATATAATTATAAATTATAAAAATTATATTTGGGTACATCAAGTTTGTTGTTGCTATAAATTATTAAGGAGAATGGCTAAAAATGTACAAGTACATGTACACATAATCTTTATCATCTTTATCATCTTTAAAAATTAGTCTTTGCTTTACAAATACCTACAAATTCAAAAACTATTGCAATAAAAGTTCTTTCAAAAAGTTAGACTTAATCACTATATCACCCTCTAGAAAAAGAATTTTCAATCAACGAACACTAGTCATTCATTTCCCAATATTCAACCTGTTTTCTGTTCAATAACATGACTAAGATTTCATGTCGAAAAACCTAACTTGATTTAGTGGTGATTTTTTATGAAGTATCACTACTTTTTCCAGTCGGAAATCCAGCTTTGAAATAGTGTTGAAATTGTGTCAGTGTCAATTTTTCAACCAAAAATCACAATGATTTCTGGTCAAAATATCAATACTTTTTCATGTCAGAAAACTAACTTAAATTTAATAGTTGATAATGCGGATTTCAACGTCAGGACCTGTTTTTATTGCTTTGAAAACCCATTGAATTCCATGACCTTACATTTTCTAATTTACATATTTTATTATAACATAGTGCTACGAAATCTCATATGAATCAGATGCCTCATGCTTTCTAACTTGCATTTTTCAACAATGATATATATATATATAGGTCAATTTGATATTCTTCAAGTAAGATTCTTCAAGTAAGATTTTTACAATTTTGTTGTTTTATAGTATGAATATGTGTAGTTATACTTATGTAATGACTTTTGTGATTTTTAATATCCGTTGATTAAATCGGATGATTAATCGATCAAAGGTGGGCAATAATCGTAGGTCTACAAATGGCCGAATTGCAGCACCAATTTTGGCTGCTCTCAACGCAATTGGCCGTGATACTATTATTGACTGCCTTAAGTCATGGTTTGGTGTGTGAATCATGGCCCTGAAGTTGTTTACCTCTTATCTTAGTCAGTAGGGTCATTCGTGTTGGAAAATTTGCGGCAAGTAAAACAAGCTCCGCCCACATGCGCAGTAACAACCACTACTTACTGGAAACCACAAAAATGAAAAAGTAAGTACTTTACCATGATGTCATTTCTTTTAAATCTGGTGGGCAGTTATTTTTATAAATGAGGTTGATTTCACGTGGGTACTTGGAGGTATTAGAAATATGTTAGAGAATAGGGTAATAAAAATAACTTTTTATCTTTTTCCTTGGCCTACTTTTAATCAATAACTTTACATATAAACTCGCAAATTGTTATGAAAATTGTGTAAATGTTTCATAAACCATTCAGTATTAGAGGTGTGCACAGAATATATTTCCTGTTGTTAATTTTATGAAATTGATTTTGAAGCCTGTTACTTCTGGGTTTTTTTTATCAAAGGAAACAAGTTATGTAATCTTAATAAGTGTGATAAAGGTGAAAGTTTTATCTCTTTCATAGCTTTCCACTGATATTGCAATAATAAAGAAATAATAAGTCTCTGTACACAACTATAGCTGCAATTTGATACGGAGAAAATTTTATTCAGTTTTAATATATTTAAATATTTTTTTTCTAATTTTTATCATTTATTTTTAATTTTAATAAAACTTAATTTCTATAATTTATGACTAGACTCTTTGTCAAGATTATTAATTGTGGCTATTTTTGAATATGGTACTTATAATAATTATGCCATTGTCTGGAAGCTTTGACATTGACATTGAGCAAGTTCTTTTGTGATTTAGGAAAAAAAAACTTTCATTTGACTCGAATATATGCATACTGAATATAACATTGCAAAAAGAAAAACAAGAGTGTCCTGAAGGTGAATAGACACCAAAATGGATCCATGCTTTAATAAATTGGTTAATGACAATTGGATGTATTGCCTCAATATTTCACATCCACCATTCTCTCTGATCTTTCTGTGTTCAGAAATGGCTTAGTTGTATTTTAGAGAACACCATTCCAACAGGAAGAATTGCATATCCTTTACAGAATGACCCTGTTCTGTAAAATGTTTAGAGACTGGGGTGATTCTGGAATCCTTGGGTTTAGACACAGATAATCTATGTTTACAGATTTTTTTCTGAATGGAAGCCCTGTTTCTCCCGCATAGTATGTATCACATTTCTTACATGTTATCAGGTATATAATGTCACAGATTTCACATGATTTATGCAGGGGTGGGGTGTGGATACCAGTCAGAGGGTATATTCTACGTGTGATTTTACACTTGATTTGTGATAGGTGTAATGAGTGGGCAACAGGTACATTTCCCTAGTTGTTCACAGTACTTTTACAGTACTTGGGCCTAATTATGTTAGGCCGTACTTTGGAAAGGGGTATGAAATTTGTGCCCTGGTTAGTAGATTCCTAATATTAGGTAATTCCCTGAATCCTACTAGTGGCTTTTCTTTGAAAGTATTGACACAGTCATCTTCGAAGAACAGTTCTCTATAAGCCCATATGGCCTTCAATCTTCTGTGAACATTATTCACAAAAGACAATAGCATACAAATATTAAACAGAATATTTTATACCTCGTATGAAAAATGTATATACATATCCTATATGATGTGCATGACCTACCGTGTACTGATACCCAATGAAATACTGTACTGACTTTTTGTTTATTTAATTGGACTCATAACACATAACTGTGTCCTACTGTATACTTAACACTGTACAGGTCATATCACGACGGGTAGTTGGGAGGGTTGAGGAAACCAGTACATACAGTTGATCAAGGTTCTGTACTGTTTATTTATTTATTTGGGGTTTTACGTCGCTTTCAACACTGTAAAGATCATATTACGACGGGTAGTTGGAAGGGCAGAGGAAACCAGTGCATACAGTTTGTCAGGTTTTTGTACTGTAAACTGCTGAACAACGGCAAGTAACTACCAGCTTTCCCACTTTAAGTTGGGCCGGGAACTGAACCCTGATCTCAGAGGTGGGAGGCAAGAGTGTTACAACTCTCCAACCGTGGAACCGTAATCTGGTACAGAATAACACACTTGGACTCTTAAATGAACAAACATGTCCAAGCTGCAAATAATCCTGTGGCAGCCACAAATCTATCAACTAGATATAAAAACTGAATAAAAGCTCCATGAAACTGAACCCCTAAAATTGAGTTGGTGTCAGTAATTAAAAAAATTATAAAACTACTAAGAGAATAAGAAGGTGAACTGGTGTCAGTAATTTTTAATAGAAACCTGCAAATAGTGTAATACCCCATTCACATTAAAGGCAGTATCACTCGCAGTCACCAACATTTGGTGAAACGTCCTCGTCCTTTTATCACCGTCTCATGACCGTTAGCGACCTTGCGAGTCAGTGGTGAACCACCCATTACCTTGCGTGTCCTGCAGGAGTTTTAAAATGTCTAAGATTTCAGCCTCTGATTTTGTTACCGTGAGCATGCGCAGATGATTTTGCACTTGATGTATGAATTTCTGACTACAGTAACCAAAGGTGTGGTCCACAGTGTACATAAGGTTATGATTTGGTTGTCTTTTGGTGTAATACAGCGACATGAGGTGAGTTAAAGAGCCCTACATACAACATTTTGAAAACTGCCATGTTATAAGGGATATATTTCACTTTTTATGCAGCTCCCTCCCCACAGCTTTCAAACATAAACAGCCATGTTAGCAGAATGCTGTGACGTATGAGAATCTATTGGTTTCTCATGGCCACTGTATATCCTAGTAATATTGCACTAAAAACTGTACAGTAAAATTTTTGTCTGGTGCACACAAATTGTTTTAATTTACATAAATAGTTATTCTACTTGAGTAAATGGCCAATAATTACTCAAAGATAGTATTTCATGCACCTTTTATAAATTGGAAACCCATCTACAGGAAAAAATACAAATACGAGTACACAATAAAAGTTTTGTTTATAGTTTGTGTTTCTTGAAAAAGTAGTGACAATGGACATGAAATATTCCAGGAGTAACTTGATATTAATTTATTAAATAATACTTACACTAAAGTATGTATATAGCTTTTCATTTGACATTCCACTCAAATATAGTCAATAATAACATGTTTCAATATTTGATTATGTTTATATTTTGTAAACAATTCTTATTAAATGCTGTAATTACAAGAATATCAACTTCTATGAGTTTCATCATGCACACATTTGTATATCACATGAAAATATCATGACAGAACTTCAATTCTTATGGCAGAATTTGAAATTCTTTTGACAGAATTTCCAATCTTTGTATTGCAGTGGTTAAGAAGAATATCAAGTTCAGTCAGCAGAATTTAGACAGAATTCAATTGATAAAACTTAAATTAACATTATTCAAAAACATTTTGCCACATGCATTATGAATAAGATTCCTTCAGAATTTAAATTATGACAGAATAATCCTCAGCAAAATCAAATTGGAGGTCCAGATTTTAGTTTACTTTAAAGAATTATAATTATCCCATCTTTTTTGTTTATCTAATACTACTTTTCTTTTTGTCAAGTCAATTATGGTAGTTCAGCTAAAACATACCTAGCCATGGTTTCAATTTTTATGTCAGAAATTCTCATGTTTCTGGTATAATATACACACGTTTTATGAGCAAATAGAGTTTTTAAAACTTGACATGAAAAACCAGCAAAACCAAGCTTTGAAGTGATGTTTCTAAAAACACTAAGAGATATGTAAATTGCAAGGATTATTTATAAGAGTATATTTTGTTTATTTATTTTGTTTTTATTTATTATAAATAGCAATGGTGCCATCTAAGTAATTATTATTATGCTAAACATTAAGGAAAGAAATTATATTGAGTAAAACAATACAATTTTAAAAATTGCCATATACAAACCCAGGTTTCAAATCATTAGCCCTAATGACTTTGTATATGGACAGAATCCAAACAATCTTGTTAACTTTGAACTGAATTTATATTACATTCAGTATTTTGTAATCTAAATATTATTGACGTAAGAACCATTGATATTATTTATATTCATATCTTCATTTTCAGTAATACTGTGATCATCAGAGAGAAAGGGTTCAGATTTACAAAGCACAATGCCCCTTTATGATTACTTCTGTTATCATCACTAAAATTTGATTTATTTTCACTAGTACCAACTTCTTAATCTGGGCATGGTTAATGTATACAATTTTCAACACCAGGAGACATAATTAGATTTTAAACATGAGGAAATAACTCCAAGAATACTGTAGTCTTTATAGTGTGTTTTTATGCAAGTGGAAATCTCTGCCATTGTGTGACATAGTACACACAAGTTTTGGACTGCTGGCCTTGAGTGTTTTTCTTCCAAGAGGGAGTGAAGTTTGAGTGATAAAAGTTAAAATAGTGGCATAAACATTGGTGTGGTACAACTGGGAGAAGTGTAAATGTCTTTGTGTGGTTATGTACTTTATACACAACTAAAAAATGGCATGTTAAATTTGGTGCTACAGGCTCTTTAAGGTATTGGTCGTTTCAAGGTGAGTTGAGGAATGAAGGTTGCTCCACAGTGATCAACGTTTGAAGTACTGTCATCCTGCTGTTATTGATAGTTTAAAAAACCGTGTCCAATCAGTGGCTGCCCGCCTGTAATGTGAAATGGGCCGACCTTGGGGCGGTTCCTCCACTAAGAAAAACTTCTAACCACGGTACATACCGCCTGTAGCGTGAATGGGGCATAAATAACACAAGGGTAACACAAACTTATTTAGAACCAACAATCTGACATTATCTAACTGGAGGTGAACACACATCCTTAGTTTTAATAGATAATTAATAAATAGATATTAATAAGCATTTTTGATTTAGTTGTGTCTGAATACAACACTCCATCTGTGTTTTTCCTGTCATCTATAGCTGCCAGAGATATTGCCAGCAAGTCTGATTGGGACACTAATAATAATAAATATACAAAGCGCTAAACTTACGAGAAACATCCTCTGAAGCTATGATGTCCAGGAATAGAAAGTCCATATTTTCATTGGTTGTAGCCAAAATAACATCCGTGCAGAGACATAGACTTTCCTCAAGTCCTTTTGTCTTAGGTATTTCTGAGGACTGAATTTTTTTTTCAAGAATTTGGTGCTGACATCAGACAGAAAATTTTAAACTCATCCACTGGATTCATAATGATTTCATGTGTGTCAGATCTGGTGGAATGAGAAATACAAAGAGTTGGAGCAAGTCTAGGACAGACATGGAAGGGAGTAAGAGACACAAATCTTTTCTCCAAGTAAACGTCTGAAATGTTTTAAGATTGTTTAAACGTTTACAAAACGGTTTTAAAACCTATTTAAACTCTATATTTTGGTTTTCTAAACGTTTCCAAGTAAACAATTATGCTGTAATGTTTAAAAACATTTATAAACATTCTAGATAAAACTGTTTTTACTGAAAACGTTTATAAAATAACTGAAGAAGCTAGGTTTGACTGGAAACATTTTTAAGCATTTTTAAAAATAGCTACAGAAATGATGGTTATGCTAGCAATGTTTTTCAAACATTCATCATGAAATGGTTTATAAACAGTACACACAAAATGTTTAAAAACATTGTTCATCAAATCTTTGAAAAACATTGTTGATCAAATGTTTTAAAAGCATTCTATCAAAAACGTTTTTAAACTCATATATTTAAAATGCTTATTAAACCTTCACCTTCAAACATGTCCAAACAAAGATGGTAGTGAGCAACAATAGGGGATTTTAGAGGATTTTGTCAAAAATTCCCCCACATGCAATCCCTAACAGTAAGAATTTAATGGGGGAACAATGTTTAAGCCACTATCTTACAATTTTAGACATAAAATAATATTTTCATCAGTGAGCAACCTTAAAGAGGTATTGAATTTAACCTTTAACACCATTATTATTCAGACATTATTATGTTCATTTGCAACATTTATCATTAAATGTTTAATAAACTGTGTACATGAAACATTTTAAAAACATTCTATTGTAGATAGGTTTTCGTACCCATCATTTTTTTACCTTTGCCAAACATTTCCTATCAAACGTTTGCAAAACCCCAAAATGTTTTTAAAACATTTTTTTAAATATTACATCATAAACGTTTGCTTGTAAATGTTTAGGAAACCTTAAGACAGGGTTTAAACTGGTTTTAAAACTGTTTTGTAAATGTTTAAACCATTTTAAAACGTTTCTAATGTTTACTGGGATTATAACTGATGCTTGACTTTTGGGAGGGGCCACGGTGGAAGAGTGGTAACACTCTCGCCTTCCACCTCTGAGATCAGGGTTCTGTTTCCGGCCTGACCTCAATTGGGAAGCTGGTAGTTTCTTGCCATTGCTAAAACCATTGTGCAGTAGGTTATTTCTGCAAAATTGGATTACTGAAACTCTTTCTTCGTCGACATTGCAGATGTTTTGATCACAAAATTACAATGTGTACAAAATTATGCTGCTAGGATTATCCCTAATTTGGTGAAATTTGATGAAACTGCAATGGCTACCCGTAAAGCCCCATTCACACTACAGGCGGTATCACCGGCAGTAACCCACATTTGGGGAAACGTCCCTGGATTACCGTCTGATGTCCGTATGCAACCTTATGAGTCAGTGGCAAACAGTCCATTACTTTGTGCATCCTACCAAAGTTTTAAAATATTTGAACTTTCCGCCTCTGAGTGGTATCGTGAGCATGCGCAGATGATTTTGTGCATGTGGGTATGAATTTTTTACTATAACAACTAAAGGTGTGGTCAACGGTATACATGAGGTTGTGATTCAGTTATCGTTCAGTGTAATACAGCGACATAAGGTGAGTTAAGGTATTAGTCATTTCACTACATGTTCTTTTTAAGTATGCTGAAGGTGACTTATGTTAATGGCGGTTGCTCCTCGGTGACCATTGTTTGTAGTACTGTCATTCTACTGTTATTGACAGTTAAAAAACTGAGTGTAATCAGTGGCTGCCGGCTGCAGTGTGGACAACTTGAATGGAATGGGGCAACCTGGGGGAGGTTCCACTGCCAAGAAAAACTTCTTACCATGAGACGCACCACCGGTAGTGTGAATGGGGCATTAGACAGCCCATTATCTACAAACTGAACCATTAAAGGGTGATGCCCCTGACTACATTCAATCCTTGCTTTCCATAAACCAACTACCAAAACCACTATATTCGGGTGACAAACTGTACATACTAAAAGATAATCAATGGAAACTGAATGGCAAGCGGATCTTTCCACGTTGCAGCACCTGGATATAAATTTTCACAGGGATCTTAATTAGTTTCAACAATTTTTGCCACAATTTAATGGCAAGGCATTTTTCGTACATTGCCCTGTACATGCTACCATTTAACCTTAATGCCAGTCTGCAAGGTCTCGGTGCAGTATATAAGTTTATTCAATACCTATCCCATATTGTTGTCAGAATTTTTCAATAGTACATTTAGAGATGTTGAATATCTTGGTAGCAATTCGAGTATGGTTTCAGTACTGGACAAACAAACAGATTTTAATAAAATGTGACAATCAGGCAGTAGTTTCAGTCCTAAATTCAGGTAAGACTCAGGATTGACCTTAGCAGCTTTAACCAGGAACATAATGATTGAAACAAGTATGACATTGATTTGCAGGCAATTCATATTTTAGGAGTAGATAATAAAACTGCAGATCTTTTATCCCGATGGCAAATAACAAAGGAACTAGTAAAATTTTAAAAAACAATTCTTGATAAATCCCATCTGGCTGAAAGTATCCGAAAATGTAGCTAATATAGATTGGTCTATATGACAGGTTTACATCAAACAGCTATTCATCTGGCTCCCAGAGCTGCAGGGAGATTTTACTAGGCATTCAGACCAGTCACAGTGCTTCCTAACGCAGGAAATTTAGACTATCTTTGACATATTGCTATTTTCAGTTACACCAACTCACGCCAATCATATGTTATTGTTTTTAGAATTTTTGAAAATGGTATTTCGAAGTCGGCTGTGTCAAACTACATATCAGCAGTTAAAGCCAGTCTTTCTATGTATGGTATTTCCACTCTTCCTTTTGATAACCATCGCAGCAAATATTTCCAAAATTCCCTTGCTTTTAGCAAACCATTCACAGCTACCATCAAGAAGATAATTGACATGCTTAAGGGTATCATTGCTGTTTGTGATACCATGTGGATGGGCCATGTGTTCAAATCCCTGTATTCAACAGCTTTCTTTTTCTTTCTACAAATTTCGAACCTGGTACCCCACACAATTGCCTCATTCTCCCCTTGGGAACAGCTAACCAGGGGTGATGATGTATTTTTTGCTTCTTCTGGGGTCCAGTAACTGATAAAGTGGAGCAAAACCTTGCATATGAGGGATACGATTAAGATCCTTAAGCTTCCATTACTGCAGACCTCATCGCTGTGCCAGCTTCAAGCAATCAAAAATGTACTGTTACTTACTCCAGGCAATCAGGATACTCCATTGATCAAGTAAAAATGACAAGGCCTAGTGGGTACCTCTTATAGATACTAAGACTAGGCCTACTCCATAACAAATCCTACTGAGACTGTGATTACACAATTCTTCAATATCCCTTCACACCTTCAGGCGTTCAGGTGCCACTCTAGCTTTAATTCAAATGTCTTCATCCAAAACATACAGAGTCATGGCAACTGGATGTCTGGCTGTGTTTGGAGGTACATTGTGCAAGATCATAATGCCTCCGGACAAGTGGCAGACGTATTCCAGTCCTTGTTTTCGGTTCCCTCTACTACTCCCTAGTTGGGCATTGGTGGAGGTTGGCATCTACTTCATTTATATTAATTTATCTTTTAAACATTAACTATATCAGTATTTTCTAGATAGGTTCACCTTAATTTGGCAAGAACTAAGACTTGATAAAGTTTTCATTTTATGGCCACCTTAATTTTTAGATTTTGTATGTAAAAGTGACCTTACCTTATAACTGGACAATGGACCGTTCCATAGGCCACGCCCACTTCCTGGTTTACGCTATTTTAGTTGTCTCCATGTCAGGCCTTGTCTGACAAACAAATGGCGAAAATGGCGGGAAATTAAACATAAACATTGAGTATTTTAAGACATACGAGAAATAACATGTATTATAAATGATTGGATGGGCCATAGAATAAGAAATTATATAATAAAGTATATTTGTTTTATTGTGACAAAAATTATAAAATAAATAAATAAACAATTTAATGATCAAAACAAATCCTCGTGCATTGCAGTAAAATGTAAACAATGGCAGCTTGGGGACATATATATACATTTCAGACATTTTAAAGTAGGTAAGATTGATGATATAATTTTTTTATCAAATTATACTTTGGTTTGATTTTATTCCATTATCAGAAAGCAATAATATTTACAAATATGTCCCTAAAAATGGCCACGTTTTTGTAATTCAAAATGGCGCTGATGAAAACCGGAGGAAATGATTGGTTGTTGTTATTGTAGTAAACTTGCAAATTTTAATTAGTAAGTTAAATTTTTATTAGTTAATACCTTACCTAACAGACGATAGCTATTGTCCGGCGCCAGCCGGTCCCGCCAAACGCCAGAAAAAGACGTCCTGAGTTTCACCTCCGGCCGGACCGGTACACTCCAATCCACTCGCCAGGTGGCCTAGTTCCTGCTTTACTCGCCAGAGGGACGTGACGTCATAGCATCTTTTTCGTCCCCAAATTAGGTAATGGAAGCTGAAAAGCGGGGAAGGCCGGGTGGGAATCTACTGTCTGTTAGGTAAGGTATTAACTAATAAAAATTTAATTTACTAATTAAAATTTGCAATTTCATTGCGTTAATACATCTTACCTAACAGACGATAGCTAGAATAACTACCCAGTGGAAGGAGGGCAGCTTCCTCAGGACTAGAAGGAACTCTATAAATAGGCATGTAACCTCTGGCCCGGATAATAAAGAAGCTCAAAAACTGCTCCTTAAGTTACCGAGCAGTGCCACTTCTCCCCCCCCCTTTTTCTACTCTGAGAGGAGGAAGAGAGAAGAGTTCAGTCCTAGAGATTCCATTGAGACCGTAAGAGTGGAATAAAGGTTTCATACTCATTGCCTCAGGCAACCTAGTAAAAAACCTTAACTATTATGTACATTATTTACAAAATAGGAGCCTAGAAGGTTCATTGGTGGATCTGCTGTGCAGCCACCACTGGACCTAGATGAAAAAGCTCCGAATCTGCCCACGCCACATCTTTAAGATAGAATTGAGTAAAGGTGTTGTGGGATTTCCAGTGGCATGCAGCTAAGATCTGGTCTAGCGAAATGCCACCCTGAAAGGCTTTTGAAGCCGCGAAGGCTCTAACGTCATGCGCCTTCACCTGATGAAGGGTTAGAGACTCCTGATCTGATAGATCGTAGCAAAGGGTAACCGTCTGCTTGATCCAAGATGAGATCCTAGCAGGAGAAATATCTTTCATGAAACCCTTTTTGAAGGAGACGAAAACCAGCTCCTTTCCTTGTCTGAGATCTTGAGTCTTGTCCAGATAGTAGCGCAAAGCTCTGACTGGGCAGAGTGACCTGTCTTCTTTCAAGGATTTGTCCAGAGTAGGAGCCAGGGCTGGTATAACCACTGGAGCCACGCACTCTGGACCCTCTTTTGCTAAGTGATTTTTAGCCAAAAAACTTGGTGAAGGGTAAAGGGACACCTTGGACCAGTCAGCTTGGTGTCTAATATTTTTGTTCAGCCAAGCGTGTATTTCACTCCTACGCTTTCCAGAACCCAGAGTGAGGAGGAACACCGTCTTAAAGGTCAGATGTTTTAAAGAGGCCTTTCTGCGAGGCTCAAAAGGAGCTTTTGTGAGCTGATGTAAGACCAGAGAAAGATTCCATGAAGGAATTCCTCGTCTACCCTTTGGTCTATCTCTATGAAAACTGTCCAAAAGGCGGGTTAAGTTTTCATCTTTACTCACATTCAAAGAAGAATTGCCCAATTTGTCTGCAATGGCTGATCTGTAACCATCAATGGTACTGGGTTGGAGATTCTTCTCCTGGAAAAGATGCAGGAGAAAATCTGCTATCTGTTTGACAGATGGAGACCTGAAGTCCACCTGACGTGATTCACACCATCTGACAAAAACGGCCCACTTTGCCTCATAGACTGTTCTGGTTGAACTTCTTTGAGGAGCCTCAATTCGTGACGCCACTGGGCTAGAGAACCCTTGCTCTTTGATAGCCACGGCTCTAGGAGCCAGGCGTGTAGGTTTAGGTTGGTCAGATTCCTGTGACGTGCCTTGTTGAACGGCTGTGTCACTAGGTCGGCATGGTTGGGTAGGCAAAGAGGGATCTGAGACGACAGTTCCACCAGGTCCCAGAACCATGGCATGTTGGGCCAACCCGGAGCTATTAGGATCACTCTCTTGTAAAGATGGTCCGACAGTTTGCTGACCACCTTGCCCAGTAACGATACTGGGGGGAAGATATACATGTCCAGGTTTTCCCAAGAGACTGTCAGGGCGTCCACTGCCCAAGCCCTGGGGTCCGGCACTGGAGACACATACTGGGCTAGTTTGCAATTGTACTTTGTTGCAAACATGTCCACCTGGGGACGGTGCCAGGTCTGAGTCAGGAGGTCAAAGACCTCCTGGTGAAGGGACCATTCTGTCTGAATGACTTGGCCTTGACGAGACAATTTGTCTGCAATCACATTCAGACGACCAGGGATGTGCCTGGCCCTTAGGACTACCTGTCTCAGATTGCACCAACACAGGAGTCGCCATAGAAGGGCACAAAGTGAGCCTGACCTCATACCTCCTTCCTTGTTGATGTATGCCACAACCGTGGTGTTGTCTGTGGCAACTAGAACTACTTTGCCTTGTACCAAGGACTGGAATCTTTTCAAGGCTAGTAGGACCGCTTTTAGTTCCAGGAAATTTATGTGAAGATGACTTTCTGGAACTGACCAATCGCCTCTTGCTGTGACGTCTCCTAAATGAGCACCCCAGCCTTCTTTTGAGGCGTCGGTAAAGATCTGAACGGCATGACTCAAGGGATGTAAAGGTTGCCCTGTCAAGACATTTGCCTCCTTAGTCCACCATAGAAGGTGCGGGTGAAGTGACCTTGGCACAGGAATCTCCTTTTCCAGGGATTCCGGAACTCTCCAATGTCGTTTTAGGTGCCACTGGATGGGTCTCATGTGGAGTCTCCCCAGTGGAACCTGTTTTTCCGTCGCTGTAAGCAGGCCTATCAGGGACATAAATTTCTTGACTCGGCAACTTGGCTTGGATAGGATGGATTCCAACTTTTGGAGGATCGACTCCCAACGGTTCTGAGTCGGTAAGACCAGTCCTTGGAAGAGATCGTACTTGTAACCCACGAACTCGAAAGTCTGTTTGGGTTCTAGTTCTGACTTTGGGAGGTTGACTATCCAACCCAACTCCTGGCAAAGGGCGAGGAGGGATTGAGTGCCCTGGTGGCAGGATTCTTTGGTAGGGGCTCGAATCAACCAGTCGTCTAGGTACTGGTGGATCCTTATACCCCGGGATTGAGCCATTAACTTGACCTCTTTGACCACACAAGTGAACTCCATTGGAGCTGTGGCGAGGCCAAAGGGAAGGGCCCGGAACTGATAGGACTGATTTTGGAAATGGAACCTGAGATATTTCCGGGATGTCACATGGACTGGAATGTGGAAATAGGCGTCGCTGAAATCCAGCGATGTCACCCATTCCCCTTGTTGCAGGGACAACCGAATTGTTTCTGGGGTTTCCATTTTGAATGTTTTTACGCTCAAAAATTTGTTTAGAGCACTGAGGTCCAAGATTGGTCGCCATTTCTGGTTTGGTTTTGGAACTATGAACAGTCGGTTGAAGAAGGCTAGAGATGTTCGAACCCTCACCATCTCTACTGCCTCCTTTTGCAGTAAGGCCTGCAAGGCCTGTTTCAGGTAGAGGTTCCTGAGGGGGTTTGCATAGCCGCTGACTATCAACGGATCTCTGACTAGATTTGGTCTGACCTTGAATGGGAGAATGTAGCCATCCTTCAAAATGGACACTACTCTCGGATTTGCACCCAGGAGGGACCACCTTTGCCAAAACTTTTGGAGGCGTCCCCCTATCTGATGAACATTGACAACATTGAGGGCATTTGGAACAACCGGGGCAAAAACGCAATGATCTACAGAAAAAGCATCTTTGACAAACTTTATTTCTTGTTTCATTTTTAATGAGGGACTTGTGTCTTTCTTTTGTGACTGCCCTCTCACACTTAAGACAAAATGTACAGGACTGGCAATAGGACATAACACAGCTTGTTGAACAGACACAGAAAAGTTTTGTCTTTCCACACTTAACACAATTTTGTTTGGCCGGGCTACTGCCACCGGACTGAGAACACAATAATTGTCATTTATACTGCCCCTGATCCCTAGGAGGGCGGGTACCGCGTCCAGGCTGACCTCCCCTGCCTCTGCCTCTTGCTCTATCGCGTCCTCCAAATGACTTCCAAGCCGGCATGTCTTTTCCGGTGGGGTTTCCGGTATGAGAGGTATCTTGACCTGGTTTCCAGCTAGTAGAGTAAGGTTGGTATCTGGCTTGTTGTCGTTTTTGATTTCCGGCGAACCCACCACGGCCCGGACCGGGCTGGTGAGTACGCTTAACAGTTTCAAACTGAGCAATTTCATCTTCTGCTTTGCGGATTACCGCATCCGGGAACAGAGCATGGGTATTCAAAGGACAATTCCGCAGGGCGGAAAAGGTGTCTGGTTTTATACCTAGCTTCAAATGATCCAGATAAGAGTCTTGACGCACTAGGGTGAGATTGGCCATCTGAACAAAGGTAAAGTCAGAAAGATGTTGGAGGGATTTTCCGACCGCAAAACTCACATTCTGATTGAATGATGTTAGATAGTGAAGTTCGTCCAACGCGGTCTGAGCCTTGGGAGATGATTTGCCCTTTCCAAGTTCACTCTGTAAAACTTTTAACTGTTCCTGGACACTGTCCTGTATTTTAGTAATACAACGGTTGAATCCTGCAGATTGGTTGCATATATAGCTAGTCTCTTTGGCAGCCTTTTCCCATTTCCTGAGCGTGTCCTGAGCAATGGGCCAGGAAGAAGGTTGAGAAGTAGTAGCAGAGGGTTTTGCAATGCGGGCAAAAGCACTATTAAGTTTCGCCGCATCATTCGGCCAAGTTGTAACATATTTTCCAGGTCTGGAGATGTCCTTGGGCTCTGCCGGATGTATCCCATACCACCTAGCTTGTGATTTAGGGGGACGGAGATAGTGGTCCATATGTAGACCCCCGGGTTCTGCAGATTTTGAAGGGTAGCCTTCAATGAGTACCAGATTCAAATTCTCCAACTTTTTACATAACCAATCCTCCGGGGGGAGGTTGACGGATACCTTTCCTACTGGCTGTGATCTATGACCTATCCACGGATTATCAGTCCTGGAAGAAGGAGAATATTCTAAATCCGGGATGTGTGACCATCCCATAAAGGCGCGGACGCCTCTCACTGTCTCCCTGTAGTTTTGGTCCTCGCTCATAGCGCGGTCACTTTCAACGTTGTCTTGATCTGGCTGATCCTCCAGTTCTGACAATTCGCCCTCTTCAACATGAGTAGGTGGTGAAACATTCCGGGCAGAAACTGACAGAGGTTCAACACCTTGGTCATAAGACACCGGGCCGGAAGAAGTAGGTCCAGCAAAAACCGGTTCCGGGTCAGGGTCCTGGTATAACTGTTCCAGAGGAGACACCATATCCATATTAGAAGCACTTTGAGTTCTATCCGGACCAGAAGCCGGGGCGGCTTGGCCGGAAGGAACTGAAGTCAAGAGGAAAGGGGCTTGAGAAATTGATCCGGCAGGTGCTTGATGAGAAACCGGTGCTTTCACCGGGGAGAAAGATGGCTGAGAAGCTGGACGATGTCCTAGAGTTAATAGAGCTTCTAGACGAGCCATGCGAACTGACCACTTTTCATCCAGTTCTTGGAGGTCTTTCCGGAAGGATGGTTGTGGTAAAGCAAGGTCAGAAGAAGGTTCATGAGTAGAAACAGAAGGCTCTACGTCCTGCGAATCTACTTGGCCAACAACCGTAACAGAAGCTGGGTCTATTAGAGTTTCTTTACTTTTTGCCTTTTCCTTTCGCAGTTTATATGTTGGTGTAGCCAACTGAATCACCTGCTCCGGAGTTAACAAATCGCAGTACTCACAGGGTAACTTAGCCACACACGGATCCTCACCCATGCCTTTGTCCCTGCAACGTGCACAGCGAGAGTGGGTGTCAAAAGAGGCCATTATATGGCCGCACGCCCCTTTCCTTTGTCCTGGAGATGCCATGATGAATTAAGATTCCAACTGACAAAGCTCAAGTACACACAAAAAGGATTGATATAATTATCCACAAAATAGAAAGTTTTAGAGAAAACACAACTTCAAAACTCGCGCCAAACGAAAAAGATGCTATGACATCACGTCCCTCTGGCGAGTAAAGCAGGAACTAGGCCACCTGGCGAGTGGATTGGAGTGTACCGGTCTGGCCGGAGGTGAAACTCAGGACGTCTTTTTCTGGCGTTTGGCGGGACCGGCTGACGCCGGACAATAGCTATCGTCTGTTAGGTAAGATGTATTAACGCAATGAAAAGGATATTTGCCGATTTGCGGTATTTTGATTGACACCGTGGAAAGGTCCATACTTGAGTAACTTAAGTTAAAGTGGCCTTAACTTTAGTTTTTTCCAAATCTTTACTTAGGGTGACCCTAGTAGAATGAGGCCTGTAGTATTGTACATATATAATAGAAAATAGAAAATAAAAAATAATAATCCCAGCTCTGTGTTATCTTATCACATGTTGTCAAGGTCAAACTGCATGTTGTCATGGTGAAACTGCATATTTTCATGGTGAAACTGCATATTGTCATGGTCAAATATCTTAGGGTCATGGTCAAACTGTAGGGACACTGATCTTATGGGGGTGGGGAGCAAAAGCGCCACAGATTTCATTGCTCCAGTTCCTTGTAAAAACGTACTTCTTGTTTGCCCTTATTTAATTTCATTGGCTGACCTTTCATTAAAAATTTTCCCGCTGAAATCATATATTCTTCACTCTTGAGAGGGAAGTCAAACTGAAAGGACGCCATTTTAATCATATTATGTAACACGTGTATAAAATTTTTTTTTTCCCTCTACCCACCCTAAAACCATTATCAATTATTAATTCTATGTTATTATGTTTGCAGGTTGCCTGGCAACAGCAGCTCCCATGGTCTCCATCGAGTACTCCCCTGCTCCTGGTTACCTGAGTACTTGGGTTGCCTGTTAACATAAAGTGGTTCTTAACCAGTTGAGTGGGGTTTGAGATGGGCTGCACCAATTCAAGTTAGAGCTGGTTGCCAGGTCACCAGGCACAACAACTGCACAGCAGCTATTAACCACATACTACAGCATTATGCCTCAGCGTCACTTCATCCCCAGCGTCACTTCTCCCCAGGGCGGGGCCTCAGCTCTCTGGGCTCACTAGCAGCCCTTTCCTATACGTGGCTCTAGGCTCCTCGGTTCTGCTTCCTCTTGCTGTTGCTCGACCACGGTCCGGGAGGACTCCAGCCTACATGACCATCTGCTCAGCTGAAAATTATGTATTTAGGTGGACGTTGCTTGCAACTATAAATTTTTTATTTGGTAAAATGTAAAGTGCTGGGTTTGTTCTGTTTTGTAAATAGTCATCCACAGATGTTAACTGATATATACACATTTATTATACTAAGGGCGACATTAAGTCGTTCTTTATAAAGATTAACATTTCAGTGGGATTTATATAATTATTGCTTGACTTCTCTCTCCTAGAGTCATTTGTGACGTCTGGTTCATGGTGGTTAAGAAAATTAACTTTAAAAGTACCATTGTCGGGTTAAGATTAATTTCTTGGCACATTGACAAGGTGATTATAAGTTAAAATGTCTTGTACACCCTGTGGCTATACGTCATACCTACCCAGTTTGTAACTATTTTAAAAAACAAAAGAAAATTTTATTGGCCAATTGTAGGCCATTGGACAAGTTATTTATCGAATATGGGCTGAGAATATGTCTCTTGCTATATAACACACAATACTAAGTACTTAAAACGTGTACATGTGAAAATTCTTAAGTATACACCACATGAGCTGGTCAGTACTTGAAACCGCATGTAGAATCAAACAGAAATATCTAGTCTTTTGTATATGTTATTAACTACATTACCTTTGACTGTACAGTTGTTGTCAAGTTTATGTTGAAAGAACTTGTAAATTGTGTAAAATCTCTTGTTATCATAATGTACATATTTTTAGTGTTTTTATTAAACTTCTTTTACATAAATGAGAGTTTGCTAATATTAATGCACTTATAAACAGTACATATCTAGTCAGTTATTAACTATGTTAATGGTAAATGCAAATTTTGTCATAAAAAATGTGGCTATAAACGTGGTATATTAACTTGATTATTTTACCTAGTTACCTATTTTAGTGTGTTATTGATTTGTGTATATATTTATTTAGTCATCTAATGTAGAGGATAGGGTACAATCCCACATAATGTTCTCTGTGTGTTAGATTACAAATGTTATAATATTATAAGAAAAGTTAAATTCTGTGTTTTAGAATCTTAAACCATATATAATGCCTTGGAGGCTGTCTTTTCTTAATTTACATTGTTACAAACACTGGGTTAAAAGTATCTCAATGATAGATATAAAGATTCATAGACATTTTGGTGTGGTAATTTTCTGGGAAGATAATTTGAGGTGGCGTAAATGCATTCATATATCAGCATAAGTAAGCTTATGGTAACCTTATCAATTTCGTCAAAGCGTTCTTTATATCTTGGTAGTAAATTGGTGCTACAAATTGGGTTCTAGTGCAACGTGTATGTGAGTAAACAAGACGCAGGGGTTTGCTACCTAAACTTTTACTTACTTCCTCAATGTGTCTTAAGGTTACAGTAAAAAATTGTTGGCTATAAATATTTTATAAATCTTGTTTTACTAAAATGTACACTTGAAGTTCTTTTATACTCATCCTTCTTATCATAATGTTGGCATTCAATGCTTTATAATTATGTTGCAATAGTTAATTTAACACTTTGCAAAACTTATGTTATTGCAAACGTTTTAATCAACTCATTACATAAACTCTGTATAATTGCTGCAAATTAATAGTAAATCAGTTTCATTGTGCATGTAGAGGAATTATTCAGTGTTCCTATCCTTTTAAAAGATGGAAATATTGTTCATATTTTTCAACATAATTTTGGTAGTTTCTCTGGGTAACGTAACACTTGGTTATTCTGTTTGTCTTGCTTTATCATGGTAGTAGCTATTATTTAGATATTGTGAAGGGGACTCTTTCCTTACTTCTATGTTAAACAAAATATTCTAATTCTCTTGAAACACTAACTGTGTAAATATCTAATTTTACTTTATGTCAAGCTTAAAACTAAAACCAGTTTGCATCATGTATTAAGGGCACCTTAAATTTGGGCACTCTTTCTGGTGATCTTACAATCACCTTTTTATAATGTTTTGGTAGTCTTTATGAGCACCCCTTGTGTAAAGTTAACCTTAAAGTTAGCATTCCTTATGGTGACCTTATGTTCACCATCGGCTATGAAAAGTTAATTTAGTTTGCCCTTCTTAAGGTGGCCTTTAGATCAGTAAAAAATTTAAATAATTTACATGTACATGTTTCACTCTGATTGTAAATAAATACTAGCATATTAGTGCATAAATTGTAAATAAAAATTATTTTTATCCCAACCCTGCTTCTTATTTATATTTGGAACATGAGGCAATGTATCAATGGGACCACGCTGATTGTGACTTTAATTTGCAACACTATTTGACAATCAGCTACCATGTGACACGTGGATTTGACAAAGTAAAACTTCACTTCTATCCATCTCTAAAAGCTGTGAGCTTTTTATACATTAACTGAATTCTTTTCATAAAAAAGTCTTGCTAAGTCCGAACTAAAACACATGGTTTCTTTCTTTTGATTCAGGTTGGAAACTTCATCTGAAGAATACTTTGTTTCAAAACTTAATCTGATAATAAATGGACAACTTTCTTTAAGAATTACTTTTGCACTTGCCAGGATGTTAATTCAGTCAATTCAGTTTTTGGTTCAGTTTAATTATGAACTTTCAGAAAGCGTTCATTCTAAAATCCCAACGAAAGAAAGTCTGTGGGAACAGTTTATGCCTGCATTGAGTGAAGATGATTTTGTCAGAAAAAAAAACCGTTTTATTTGACTAGATAATTGCGTTGGATTGTCTTCTAAAACCCCTTTTATACTAGCAGATACAACCAGGATATTTTTAATTTCAGATATCAAAAGCAGCAATTCCACATAGACTGCTGTGATGTTAACTGTTTTGTTGCTTCTATATCTACACAAGCTTTAGCTGTTTCCTTGTTTCTGTTTGTACAAATAATTTAGCTGAAGTGGCAAATCTCTGTGATTTCTTTTCAGTTTTGTTTGAAATGGTTTGTGTCCTTGATGAAGGCACAGTCCGTCTCCGTAAAGCCATATTAAAACTAGTGCGCTTGTTGATCTCTTAGGATTGCACATTAAGTTGAAAGGTGGCAAGACTATTGATAGGGATTCACTTTGTGAAAGGTATGGGAGCAGTTAAATGACATGTATGGGGTCTTACAGTGCTAACAACATACTCCCTCTTAGATATCTGCCCTGACTGGGACTGAGTTTCCGGGTGTTGTGACAACCCTTTTGTTATGGTATGAATAGGAAGACTAATCTGTCATGAGGGATCGTTTTCAAAGAAAATTGTATCTGACATTTTTGAGACATACTTTTTTCTCGTCTTTTGCAGCATTCTCTGTTTTCCGTAGAAACCCAAACAGAAGCTTTGCAATGTCCAAAATTTCAGTCTACCCATAGGTCAAGGTCAGCTACAATAACCGTCCATAACTGCAACTTGTCTTATCATTTCTGTAGCTGTTCTGCTACATTTCCCACAAATTATGTGTGGTTCTGTCTGTTTCTGTGTCTCTAGTAAAGCTAAATGTTTGTCGTAGAGTTACTCTATCTTTACAGTAGGCAAAAGTTGGTAGTTGCTTGCCGTTGGTCAGTGGTTTACACTGCAGAATCTTCACCAACTGTATGTACCGGTGTCCTCTGCCCTCCCAACTACCATAATACTATCACAATATAACTGATAAGGTACTAGGTGGGATGTAAAACAATAAATCCCTGCCATCTGTAACCGCGGGAAATATACATATTGTCATGTTATCGGACATTTACCGACTTTTAATAGTAATCATTTAAAAGTACAGTGTACAGGTTTTCCCAAATAGTTTTTTTTTTTTTTTTTTTTTTTTTTTTTTGGGGGGGGGGGGCATAATTCCTTCTGTTTTCTGTGAGGATTTGTTTTCTATGAAATATACATTTGTGGGGATGTAGTCACATGTAAATATGCCACTTCAATATGACAGCTCAACTTCATTGTAAACAGCTGTAACCTTTAGCTGATTATTGGCTCAACTTGAGCTTGATCCCTTTTGTGAACACCAACCCTGATGGTCCTGACAGCACAAATCTCAGCATGTTATGTGATCATAGGCCTTTCCATAGGCCACACCCACTTCCTGGTTTTCGGTATTTTAGGTGTCTCCATGTCAGGCCTTGTCTGACAAACAAATGGCGAGAAATGAAACGTAAACATTGAGTATTCTAAGATATAGGAGGAAAAACATGTATTATAAATGATTGGATGGAGTATATAATAATAAATTATATATAATAAAGTACATTTGCTTTATCGTGACAAAAAATAGAAAATAAATAAATAAAGAATTTATTCATCAAAACAAATCCTGCATTGCAGTAAAATGTAAACAATGGCAGCTTGGGGACATATATATACATTCCAGACATTTTCAAGTAGGTAAGATTGATGATATAATTTTTTTACCAAATTACACTTTGGTTTCATTTTGTTCCATTATCAGAAAGCAATAATATTTACAAATATGTTCCTAAAAATAGCCACGTTTTTGTAATTCAAAATGTCGCCGATGAAAATCAGAGGAAATGATTAGTTGTTGCTATTGTAGTAAACAGGATATTTGCCGATTTGCCGTATTTTGATTGACACTGTGGAAAGGTCTATTGGATACTGTTTGTGTGAAAAAAACGAAAAAAACTACTGCATTGATTTGCATCCAATTTTCACAATAAGTGAGTCTTGGTGTGATATAGAGCTGGGTAAATTTTGGGAGTGATCCATGATTTTTAAAGGATCACTCAGTAAGTGATAATGGATTTGTTAGGCTTTGGCGGAGGTATGCACTCTCTGGGTGCTTCTGTTTATTTCTTTCTGAAAGGGAAAAAGAAGTGCCATGTTGCAGCAGTCTGGTTGAATGGGTGGTTCCAATTGTATTCCAAAGTAAATGGTTTTCGTCGTTGGTATGGGTGCTACTGAGCTAACAAAAGTAAACATTTACTATTGTACCATTCTATCAACTATAGAAAGACACAGACATATAGTGTTGCAAAGAAAAGTACAAAACGTAATTTGAAATACATCATTTATTGAAATGTTAATTTTACACGTATTACTTAGACAGTTAATCACATATATTCCATTAAATACAACAAGATATTGTGAATAAAAATTGTATGAATAAGTCAGAGTGGATTTGATATCCCATTTGTATTGGATGCGACGAGAATTTCAGCTGTCAAATTTGAATAGTAAATTTCTGAAAATCAGGACAAAAAATGAGGTTATAAAGTTCAAATTCATTAAATTAGCTTGTCTGTTTTTGAAAAGATATATACATTTCGAAAAGTATAGAACCATAGAGCAGTAATGTATTCTTTTAAATGAAGAAAGAAATCAGTGAAATCAGTTTTGTTTCTTTCCGAAAAGAAAAAGAAGTGCCACATTGCAGCAGTTTGGTTGAATATGTGTTTACAAATATATCATGCAGTTATATCATTTTAACGAAATTAAGTTTAATTTTGGAAGTTGAGTCCCCAACATATAAAAAATTCACCTATTCTGTTGTCCATCGTGCAGCACTTAATGTTGACAGGTTTATTGTGTACTTACTCCAATATGGAGACAGTATTGCTTTGTCCAATTAGTGTGGCAGATGTTACATCCCCCATAAAATACATGAGAGTGTAGAATACGGCTGAAGATGCAAAATTTTCAAGCCTATTTAGCCTTAACTATAACATATGGCAGTCATACTTTGTAACCCCTTATAGATCAAAGATATGGTATAAAATCTATAGATGATGCATAATACAAAGAAACACGAGAGATCTGGGCCCGTATTCACAAAGATTCTTAGAATTTTTCTTAGAATTACACTTAAGTCTAAGAAAAATTCTTTGCTAAGAATTTTCTTATTCTTAGAATAAAAATCTATTCACAAAACAATTTTTAGCTAAGAATAATTCTAAGAATAGAGTAAAAGGAAATGTATGCAATTCTTAGAATTTTTCTTAGACTAAGTATAATTCTAAGAAAAATTTTAAGAATACTGGGCCTGTATTCACAAAGATTCTTAGAATTTTTCTTAGAATTACACTTAAGTCTAAGAAAAATTCTTTGCTAAGAATTTTCTTATTCTTAGAATAAAATCTTATTCACAAAACAATTCTTAGCTAAGAATTATTCTAATAATAGAAGTAAAAATAATTGTGTGCACAGGTGTAGACTAAGTGTAATTCAAAGAAAAATTCTAAGAATCTTTGTGAATACAGGCCCAGAAGTGACTTTCTGTATTTGGATGCAATTCTGGTGTCAAGAATAAGAGATTTGTGCATATAGCAATTTCATATTCTTAAAAAAATTCTAAGAATAAGTATGATTCTAAGAATAAGAATGTTTGTGAATAGGAAAATTCTTATTCTTAGAATTTTTCTAAGAAAAATGACAATTCTAAGAAAAATTCTAAGAATAAGACTAATTCTAAGAATAAGAATCTTTGTGAATACAGGCCCAGGTCCCAATGTCTATTCTAGTTTATTTATACAATTTTTGTGGTGCTGTGTCAATAATCACTACGATTATATATTAAATTAATTAGAAAACCTTTTGTTCCGACTATTGAGGCTACATGTGTTAATCAGAACATTTTAAAGAATTATTTTAACACATTTTCTATTTAAATGTTAAATTTTCCATCATGTTGATCTGAAAACTGTATAAAAGTCATCACTTCTTCCCATACAACAAACACAAGTTTGATCCAAACACATAAGCACATACTCCCTGGCAACAGGGCTTTACTGAGCAGTCAAATTTGGTACAGGTCACACTTCTGAAAAACATAACAATGTAGATTTTAAAAAGTAGAAATATTTCTACGCAGCAAAGACAGATCTATGGAAATTTCCTGTTCATTTATAGTACCAAAAGAAACATATTACAAATCGAGCAATACAATTTTCGTCTCAAAGACGAACAATCAAAGTACAAACCAAAGGGGGGTGGCATAGTGATTGGCTACATATTATTATTTAAACAATTTCCTCTTTGAAAAAAAGACAAAGAACGGTGGTTCGGTGAGTGCAAGCAGAGTTAATGTAATCTTGATGCCTGCATTTTCTACAACGTAAAGAGATTATTTCTGAAGCGTCCCAAAGCAAGAAAATTCTAGGTTAATTTTCACGCCTGACTACTAAAAAGATTTCAAATGAAAGAATTTCTGAAGACCCATTCATACTATGTGATAGCAGTAATTGGTTTGGATTGATTTCCTGTTCATCTTTCAAGCTCTGTGCACTTGGGATATTAACGTTGATGACTGGGGCTAAAAGTGGTAAACATCATATAAATCTCGGTGACGTCACTTCCTCTTATCCGTATTATTGTGACCATTTATAACAATATAATTTTGATAGTTACTTGCTTAATTCCCCGTTTTTCTTCTTGATGTTATATTTAGTAATAGAAAATTCACTTTATTTGGCATTGCGTCACAGAAGATCATCACACATCATCAGCCAATTGACTGAATTTGTTTGTCCTCTATGACCCTATACTGAGGCTGTCTGGTTGGTTGTTTCAGTCAAATCCTTAAAGAAACCACTTCAAAAATGACGCCAAACTGTCCCTGTCACTATTTGGTCAACTTGTACTGAAATTCACCAGCTTTTAGTGGCCAAAGAATAAGCCCATTTTACAAAACAAGGATAAGTGTATGGGGGGTTTTCAATAACAAATTTGTTTATGCTAGTCCCAGTCTATTAAGAACATCAGGGGTAACTCTGGTAGCTTTTTTGAGTGATCTAGAATTTCAGCACAGTACAATTCCTGGTTTCATAAACTGACTTTACTAACCCTCTATTTACCAGAACGACGACCATGCAGTAAAGGTGATGAAAACATACATACAAATTTTGTATAACATTTTGACCTATATTTTGCCATGATGTTATGATATGGTGATGGAACAGTCACAGCTTTATGTAGGGCTATGCAGTGATTTTAAAATTGCTTTAAAATACATTGAAACCACGTGCTTTGAAATATACACCAGAGAGGTTCCTGAGCCTGATAATGCCAATATTGTAATATATAGTTACTGCTTTCTTCTCTTCTACATTTTGACCGTGTGAATGAAAACAGATCAAAGATCAATTTGATAAGAAAAAAATCAAGGTGACAAAACTGCGCCCAAGGAAAATATCATGTTAGTAGTATGAAGCATTCATAAAGCGCCAAATTGATGAAAACGTCCTCTAAGGTGCTGATGTCCAAGAAGGGATAGACCTATTTCTGAAAAAAATAGTCCATGTTAGCATCTGATAGTTGAGAAAGACTGTGGTGGTTGGTAGGCTAACCTAAATAGGTATGTCTTCATCTGTTCGCTAAATCCACTATTACTATCCTGAGTTCTAATGGCCTGAGAGAGTTTATTCCATTCTGTGGGAGCAGCAACTGCAAAACTACACATCCCCATGCATTTATTAGGTCTGGTGGAGGAAACTGACAGACAGTGGCCCCCCTGTAAGGTCACTATGCTTAATTAAAGAGGACAGTTATGGCAGATGGCTAAAATTTATTGCCTTGTAGGTAATTAGGCTGTATTTAAACAGTATATGGTACTGAATTGGGAACCAGTGTAGTTTTTGTAGGCAAGGTGTCACATGGCTGAATTTGCTAGGTTTGTACACAATATGGTTGTGTAGGGTGTTGTGAATTTTTTTGAAGTCTACTTGTATTTGTCTTTTTGTGTGGTAGAGCAGAGAGTTACAATAGTCCAGAAGGCTGCTGACCATGGCATTTGCAACCTTTACAGCCGTTTTGTGGGTGAGTTACCTACGAACACCTTCATAGCTCCCAGTGATTATAGTAACATACACAACATAAATTAGCCACATGTCTTTGCATTGAGTTATCAGCATGCAGGATGACACCAAGGTTTTTCACTGACTCAGTTGCTTCCATAGAATTTCCAAGGAGACTTATAGGGAGTGATCCCTTCAAAGAATTTCTTGTACCATCATCGCCGATCAAAGTAAACTCTGTTTTGTCAGGATTCAGTATGACTTTGTTATTTTCCATCCACAACTGGATGGCATCAAGACAGTTTGCCAATACAGTGATACTTGAGTTAAAGTTCCTTGGGTCAAGTTCCAAATAAATTTGGTAATCATCTGCATATAGGTGATATGTAACATTAAATTTTAATATTATTGTACTGAGAGAAGTTGTGTAGAGGATGGATAGGAGTTGGCTCAAAACTGAGCCTTGAGGAACCCCAACGGGGAGCTGAAAGGGAAAAAATAACCATCTATTTGAATCTTTTGTTTCCTTGAACTGAGGTTGGACTGAGTACTATCCCATCAATGCCATACCAGTGCTTCAGGTACTCAAAAAGGATGGAATGGTCTATTGTACCAAATGCTGCATACAAGCCCAAGAGGATTAGTCCAACAGCCATACCCTTGTCCATCGAGGAGGCAATATCATTTTGTATTATTAGCAGTGCCTTTTCTGTAGAGTGAAAAGCTCTGTATGTCGACTGATTTATGTTTGATATACCCTCCTGAGAAATATTCTCATTTATTTGCTTGGCCACAGCTTTCTCAATAAGTTTGGAGATATAGCTGAGGATAGATACTAGTCGATTGTTCTTAAAGGTATTTCTGTAAAGACCAGCTTTCTTCAATCAATCAAATTAGTGACAAATTGTGCAAGAGCATTTTGAACGTATTGGAGCCTTGCAGTATTATGGGATGACAGACTACAAAATAGAGAATTGCAATCATCCAAACGACTGCTGACCACAGCATTTGCAATCATCATTGATGTTTCAACAGATAGATACCTCGTGATATGATGAAGGTCTCTGAGGCTAATAAAACAAGACTTGATGACAGAATGTATGTGATTGGTGAAACAAAGCATTGCATCAAACAGCACACCCAGATTGCAAGCAACATCTGTGGGGGAGAGACAATTACCCAGGATACTGACACAAAATGAGTCACTGTGCCATTTGTATCTATATTTGGCACCAAAAGTATGAATTCTGTTTTATCAGGGTTTAGCTTTTAAGTTTGTTTTCAGACATCCAAACATGAATATCACTCAAACAGGATTTTAGACGGTCGAGAGACTTGAGACTATCTTCAGGGGATAGGTAAATGAACAGCTGAGTGTCATCAGCATAAAGTGGTATTTAACTCCAGTATATTTTCTGATGACTTGACTAAGGAGTGTTGTGTAGAGGGAAATCAGAAGAGGACCTAAGACAGAATCTTGGGCAACTCTGAACTTCAATTTGAACAAATTAGAAACAGCAGAACCAATCTTTACTGACTAAAATGATCCTGGAGGTAGGACCAAAACCTTTTTAGAACAGAACCAGAAAACCAATCCTAACTGACAAACAGGAAAGGAGTGTCTCATGGTCAATAGTATCGAAGGCGGTGGACAAGTTGAGCAGCACCAGTGCTGTAGGCATGCCTTTGGACAAAGATAAATGAATCTCATTTTTGATACACAACAAGGCAGTTTCTGTTGAGTGCCCCACCTTATAGGCTGACTGAAAAGTGTTTCCAAGATCATAAGAATCCATGTGGGATCTAATTTGGGCAGCCACTATACGCTCAACCAGCTTTGACAAAAAACTGAGACCAGACCCTGGTCAATAGCTCTTCAAATCCTCTTTTGAAAGGGTAGACTTTTTAAGGAGAGGTGTGACCTGTGATTATGTAACCTGTTTAAAAGGATTTGGGAAAATGCCATTTTGGAGAGACAAATTAATCAGTTTTCTAGAGCAAGAGGATAACATATTCGGTCTTGAGGCAGGATGGGAAACTGCTCTCCTGTAGGGAGTAGTTCACAATATTTGTGATAGGGGTCAGGAGTGCTCTGGTACAATCACAGACTAAGAATGTAGGAATGGGTTCTAGGATGCATGATTTATTTGGTGTGTTATTGATTATTTTAAGAATTTTGTCCTCTTTCATAGTCCAAAGGTAATCAAACTTTTTCTTGTAGGGGCCTGGGTAAAGAGGGTCTGCATTAGTTGACACTAATTCTGACCTTAATTTGGCAATTACGTCCGCAAAGAATTTGCTGAAATTGTTTGTTAGACTGTTGATAGGCGCACAGTCTGGGAGAACTGTTTTAGGTGATTTACAGATGATTTTCTTTATGGAGTTCCACAAAAATATTCCTAGAAGTGACGGGTTTGTTTTATTTATTATTCATAGAATCTGTGTTAAAAGGTGAAAGTTTGAGTTTTGGGATGTAACATCCCTTTCAACATTGAAGGTAATATCAGGACATTGGCCTGATTACTATGCAAGAGTTAAACCTATGACCATAGAGGTGAGATCCAAATGACTGTTTTGTACATGAAAAAAAAACAATAAAAAATCAGTTTTAATACATGTGTGACCTGTAGATTTAGATTTTTACGTCATGTTCAACAGCTAGGGTCATAGCTTAGGGGTGGAGGAACCAGTGCATACTAATTGGTCAAGATTCTGCACTGTAAACGACTGGGCATCAGCAAGTAACTACCAACTTACCAACATGAAGTGCCCGCACCGAGATTTGAACCTGGTACCTCGGAGTTTGAAGGTGAGTAATTGCTACAACTCTGAGTCACTAGCCTCCACCGCCAGGTATGACCTGTAATACTGCTGTTTAACTTTCATGGGTTGTTATAAGACATAGACGATTTTAAATTGAGTTGTAGAGTGGGTGTGCTGCAATAGCTGATCCTATTAAAATTAAGGTGAGAAAACTGATAAACCATGTGGATTTTATTGACTGAAACAATAAAATATACGAACAAAATTATCAACCTTGGAACCACTGCTCCTGTTTGCTTCAACTCTTGAAAATAACTCGTAAAACAAGCCCCAATAACACTTGTCACACTAGGGTGTACGTTGATTCCCCTCCATTGATTTCGTCACAAGTTTCAATGATGGGTGATTTTACCACTATTTTAAAAAAGTTTGAATAAATAAACTTGCTTCAAAGGTGATATGTATTTTATGTCATAATAAACTAGCACATTAAAACTTGTTTCACAGGGAATATTATTTAGCACAGTACTATATTTGTATGGCCTGTTTTTCGCTACCATATTTATTCATCATAAAAATAAAATATTATAAGGTTGCGGCACATCTAATCCTACCACATTAAATGTGTATCTCTATAAAATAAAAAGCCAGTCTAAAGTGGTGTTTGTAGTTTTCCTACATTTTCTCTAAAGGAACTATTTCATGTCCCATCACTAATTATTTAAGGAAGTCTTTATAAATTATAACTTATTTATTCTTTGTTGGACAATGAATGAGAAAATATTAACATAAACACAAATATGTCATCTCAGGTATTACCTTGATTTTGAAGTTTAACTTGAAAGTGGTTTTAATTGTATCAAGAAAGGAGATTTAATACAGAAAAGTATTTAACCCTAGATCCGTGGTATCATTGGAAGCCACATCTTTATTTGTTTTGTGTACCAAAAGCAGTTAGAAGGTATTCTATTCTTCAGATAAATTGGATTTAGTGGAAAACCACAAAGAAGTCACATTTTCATTGTTCAGTATTTATTTATGAACAACAAATATGTGCACGTGTAGGAATTTGAAATAAAAATTAACGTTAATATGAAAAATGTAAAATGTGGCAAAATCATCCCTTTTGTCATCACAACCCTTGTGAAAAAGGTGGCGAGATCTATGGGTGGTAACATCACATACAATCGCAGGCTGGGACGTCTAATGTAGAAATAAAGTCCGAGGTTTTGTGATTTATAACCCCAGATAATTCACAAATTTCCGGCGAATAACGGACGAGCGCGCAGAATTATCTGGGGTTATAAATCACTAAACTGAGGACTTTATTTCTATTATAAAGACCGGTTTCATTTATTAATCCATAAATATTATTGTAAATATGCTTCAAAACACACCTAGTTGTCGCACTATATTTTGTCTGTATCGTTTGGTCCTGTATTATCGACGATCGTCCAATTATTGCCTCAGATAATTGTACGCAAAAATATGCGCACTGCATTGTTTTCTGTAGTCTGCGCACTTCCGGTCTTTATAATGTACTTTAAAGACAAAGTTACACAGCTCAATTTTTACAGAAGCGTGAACAAAATAAGTCATTTCACCATAAAGAGAAGCTGTAACTGACCTATGATCTCATTCAATCAGTAAAGTTTCATTCAGGATTATGTTATTGGGACAGTCGGAAGGCCAAATGAGAGCAGTGGAACAGGTGAAATACAAGAAAGGACATTAAGGTTATTAACTACCTGGGCCACAACAGAGCGGTTTAGATATAAAACTTATATTTTCACTGGATAGAAAAGAAAAAGTTCCATTTATCACCACTTATTAAAAGCTTATTATTTATTTATGGAAACATAATCTAGTGCATCACGCTACAAAATCACCTTTTCTGTGGTTTTTTACCAGTCTGACGTCTATGTTATGTAACACCTAATCAAATGATTGCCAATACTATTCAACATACAGCTGCAGTCTGTGGGCTCATCTTGTAATCATTCTCTCGTACAACACTAAAAATAACTTTTGATAAAAGTATCACTGTAATTATTTTTTAATTGCCACCTCCACCAAGAAGATATTATTTTCATGACCGTTTGTCTGGCTATCTTATTGTTTTAACAGGATTACACAAATACTACTTATTGGATCTTTATTTTAGAAATCAGAAGATGGGTCTTGTTCCAACTTAGATCCTATGATCGGGATCATCGTCTGGATACGAATAAAATATGAAAGATCCAGATTTTCTCATTAACTTATTACTTTATGGCTTGGCAGGGCTCTTATTCAAACTTTAGACTAAATTTTAAAACCCTTTTTCTGTTCAAAATTATTTGGTGTTTTAGTTTAATGTGTTATAATTAATTAGTGATTTAAGATTTAAGTAGAAGCTTATGTACTTAAATAAACTTCAAATATGTAACATTTTAAAACATCAGAAAAATTGGCTTTATGGTATTAAGAAGTACAGTAACAAATTTTAAATTCTAACTATTTGTAAAGTTGACTACCAGGGGCATCCTTAAAAGCTTCTGGTGGGCCCTGCTATAACTTAACACAAATCGACACCCACAAAAAAAAACCCACATTTTTTCTTGTTTAGTGGCACTTTCATTTTTGTCCTTCAATAAAAATAGGGGGCCACGGTGGTGCAGTGGTAACACACTTTCCTCCCACCTCTGAGGTTGGCGGTTCAAACCCCGAACCCTATATGGGAAAGATGGTAGTTATTTGACCGAGGACTGGGAGCTTACAGTACAGAAATTTGACCAACTGAATTTACTGGGTTTTTTTCTGTCCATAAAACTACCTGTCATGATATGACCTGTACAGTGTTGACAGCGACGTAAACCCCAAATCAACATACCACTGTGGCCTAGCGGGTAACACACTTGTCTAGGAACTCAGAGGACGTGGGTTCAATCCCAGGTACAGGCAGATACATAGTGGCTCGGATGACCACTTAAAATGGCGGTCCTCTGTCATTGGGTCCTATCCCCAGTGGCAGGTTAAAGAACCTCAAGGACGTTGATAAATGGTCATCCTTGAGCCTCTATCTTCCAGTTAGGGGAATGTGAGTTACTTGTGAGTTGGGGCTGTACCTGTACAGTCGGATTGGTTAAATAGCGCTTTGAGTCCTGTAGTATATGGAGATATTGCGCTGAGTATAAATACATAATAATAATAATAATAACTTTGATTAAAATATTTACTTTAATGTTATAAACTTTACCAACAAAAGTCAAATCAAATAACCTTTTCATGTGCTTATAAAGTTCACATATACCTTAATACAATTTCTACTTGAAATAAGAGTCCCAACTTGGCACAATTTCCATACAGAAATTACCGAATATTTATGTCCTTTATTTCTGTCACCACGTTTACGCCAAGTTATGGTGCAAGGCAGCATATCTTTCTGAATATAACTAGATTGCACCCACTCGATGCCATCATATCCCTAGACAGGCCATCTCTCATGCCACATGTTTTCATTGGGTATTTGCGTAGTACCCATTTTGTGCGATTCACAATTATTATAATTATAAACAATTTTTATTTTTTCATCAGTTTTCATTAAATGGTTTTCAGTACTTTCTAAAATAGTATTACAGCTAAATATAAATCACCTGATAAATGTATCACCCCTGAATAATGTATCACCCCTAAGGTAAAATATGTGAAAAATGCAGAAAAAAATATTGTGAGTAGATTGCTCATGAGCCTCAAATACAGTTTAAATGTCTACTGAAAGCCTCTGTTTTTGGCACATGTGAAAGGTGCATACTAATATATTTCCAGAGGAGATTTCAGCTCTATCAGTCACATAGTTTGTCAGCTATAGGGCTTAGAAGTAGCAAAACGTCCATAAATTGGGTCTCTGTGGGCAGGATAGTTGAGAAGCTAGGTAAGATTTAATTTTGTCTGCAGCACCAAAAGGTCTGAGGGTCGTCTCTAATTTGAAATTTACTCAGGGATCTGAAAATCCATTTCATATGATCATATAGATAGACTTAAGACATGAAATTTTAGTTCAAAGTGAGGTACTGCCATAGCGAAAAGGGTTGATTTCTGGGACCAAAGGTGTGTATGGGTACCAAGCGTTATATGCTCCTGTACTAATCTTACATATAAAACATAGAAATACTAGCAGAAAGTGTAGGCATTGAGTGCCACCTTCATATGAAATAAGCTGAATAATTAACGCTTGACGATAGGAGAGGGTTATTGTGATCAGTTTGTTTCTGTCTGTCTGTCTGTGCACCGTTTTGCCCTTATAACTCAAAAACTATAACATCAATCAATCCCAAATTTGGTAGGCAGATATTTCACGGGGAACAGATAGATTCTTCTAAATTTGGTGTAATTTGTTTGAAAATTAAAGTCAGGAGAGAGTTTTTCTTATTTTTAATTGGGAATACACAGTGAAACTGCTTCTCTTCATCATATACGTAAAAAATCAATATTTTTTTTGGCTTTTTGATAATGTCATTACTCAGTGATGTCACAATGCAATTGTCATTGTGAGGTCACAAACCTAGCTTGTGATACCAGCTCTCTTTAAGTAAAATTATTTCTTCTCATTATATGTCTTGAAATTCACATAAAGATAATAAAGAGGAGGTGGTATATTCATCATTTTTATTAAATTATTATTTCTGCTTTTTATTATCTCTTTTTTCTTTCAATTCCATGACAGTCCATCACAAAAAATTAGCATGCTGATTTTCACCAAGAAGTGACCTTTAAGCAATATTTTACCTCCACCAGCAGTTTATGTTTTTGTGTGCTAATTGTATCCCCAACGCGAAGCGGGGATACTATGGATTCATCATCGTTGTCGCCCTCGTCCGCGTCCGCAGAGATTGCTTGTTAGCGACCTACAGTCCAGATTTCTTTCTGGATTTCTTTTATATTTGGCAGGTGGCTTGATATGGTAGAGGACTCGCCAGTCTATTTTTTGGTAGCTTTATGTCTAAGTTAGGCCTGTGGTAGACAAAAATGTCTAAAATATGGAATATTGCTTGTTAGCGACCTACAGTCCACATTTCTTTCCAGATTTCTTTCATATTTGGCAGGTGGCTTGGTATGCTAGAGGACTCGCCACCCTATCTTTTTGGTAGGCTTTATGTCTAAATTAGGCCTGTGGTAGACAAAAATGTCTAAAATGCATTAAAATTCATGAAATCATGCACTAAATCACTTATAACTTGAAAAGTGTTGCATTTAGAGCATTTTGTTAAAATATGTTATTCACATACTTTTTTCATAGCTACAACATGGTGAGTAACTTGGGTGTCTGTCTCAATAGCTAAGTGAGTAATAGCTACTTTTGGGCTTTTCAGTAACTACCATCATGAGTAAAATCACTTGTAACTTGAAAACTATTGCATTTACACAATTTTGTATAAATATGTTATTCAGCTACTTTTGGGTCAGACCTGTAGCTCATGGCATAGTTGAGTAATGGCTACTTTTAGGTTATCACTGTTGAGTACATTACTTATAACTTCAAAAGTATTACATTTAGAGTATTTTGTCTCATTATGTTATTCACCTATTTCGGAGTCAGCTATAACATAGTGAAGTTCCAGTCCTGTGGCTCATTGCATAGCTGAGTAATAGCTACTTTGAAGTTCACACTGTTGAGTAAATCAGTTGTAATTGGAAAACTATTGCATTTACAGAAATTTGTGTAAATATGTTATTCAGCTACTTTTGGGTCAGCTATAACATAGAAGAAATTCAGACATGTAGCTCATTGCATAGCTGAGTAATAGCTACTTTGAGGTTATCACTGTTGAGTAAATCAGTTATAACGTGAAAACTATTACATTTACAGTATTTTGTTTAAATATGTTATTCACATAATTTTTGGTCAGCTATAACAGAGTGAAATTGCAGGCCTCTATGTCATGGCATAGCTTACCAATATCTACTTTCAGGTTCTCACTGTTGAGTAAATCATTGTATCCACTGGATAGCCACAGTGTGTAGAGAGATTTCACCATTACCGCTCTAACGAAAAAAATATTATAGCTAGCCTTCTCAAGTTTGCAAGGTATATTAGAGGGTGCACCACAGTATTCTATTGGTAGGCTTTATGTCTAAATTAGGCCTGTGGCTAAATTACTTGCCTAGTAAAAATGAGTAATTCTGCATTTTCTCTAAAAGTATTGCAGATAGCAAATTTTTCTTAAATAACTCATTCACCTACTTTTGGGAGAGCTTTCACGTGCTGAAGTTCCAGACCCGTAGGTAATTACTCACCTACTCAAAATGAGTAAATGCGAATTATCTCTAAAAGTATTGCAGATAGCCAATTTTTCTCAAATAACTCATTCACCTACTTTTGGGAGACCTTTCACTTGGTGAAGTTTCAGACCTGTAGCTAATTATTCACCTACTCAAAATGAGTAAATGCTAATTATCTCTAAAAGTATTGCAGATATCAAATTTTATCAAATAACTCATTCATCTACTTTTGGGAGAGCTTTCACATGGTGAAGTTCCAGACCCGTAGGTAATTACTCACCTACTGAAAATGAGTAATTCGAATTATCTCTACAAGTATTGTAGATAGCCAATTTTTCTCACATAACTCATTCGTCTACTTTTGAGAGAGCTTTCACTTGGTGAAGTTTCAAACCCGTAGCTAATTATTCACCTACTCAAAATGAGTAAATGCGAATTATCTCTAGAAGTATTGCAGATAGCCAGTATTTCTCAAATAACTCATTAATATGAAAACAACTTATAGGAAGTCATGGGCTGCAAATCTTTTCATGTGGTCAGATTTGACCTTGGGCCCCTCCTGCTTATTATTGGTCCTAGAGGTTTGCAATGTGAAAATGACTTATAGGAAATCATGGGCTGCGAATCTTTTGATGTGACTTCAACTTGGGCCCCTGCTACAGGGTCAAATAAGGGTAGCCATACTTAAAAGTGCTTTCAGCTTGCTTATTAACGAAAAATGCTGTTTATCTTCTAAACTATGTTAGTTGGCCTTTGTCGGTGGATACATCCAGCCTCTGGCCACAGATGCGTCCTTAGTCTAGTTGTTTGTCTATTTTTTTTTTGTGTGTGTGGGTGTGTGTGTGTGTATTCAGATTACTCCAGAACCAATGAGCAGATCTTTATTAAAAAATTTGTGGGTAGGACCTGACTGAAGGAAGAAGTTACCAAAAGAAAGATCTGGATCTTATTATGGATACAAAAAAATTATGAATTTTCAGAGGTCCCATTTCAATGTATTTTTATTGACTTTAGCTTTCTACTTGATATTTCTATGAAGATTAATTTACATGTTTATTTTATTTTATTGTCTTCCTTACAATACTTTATATCACTTGAGAGACTGGTCACATGGAGTCGAGCGTTTTGCTCTCTCTGAGTGCATCTTGTTCTTTACCGGGTTTGATACCACAATCATTAATATTTCAGATAGAAATTTTGATTTCTCATTCAAAACTTTATCTGAAAGAGTAACATCTTCATGAATGCTGGATATAAAACTTGTCTTTAAAATGAGGGAGCTGTGTACTTTAAATTTTATATGTTTTTTGTGTTTCTATCTTGAACAGAAAATAATTAAAATGAATCATTTATGAGTATACCCATATTAGTTTCACTCTATGAGACCAACATTTTGCACACTACATGAATATATATAAAATAATATTAGATAGCCTAACAATTAGAGCTTTACGAAATAACCAGAAAATGTAGGTATAGGTAAATTAGATTTTTATTATTTATTAATAGGTATCTTGCATTTATGAGACCAAAATTTTGCATACTACAGGAATATATTAAACATGATATTCTTAGGAAGCCTAACAATTAGAGAAATTTACAAATAACTAGAAAATTTAGAAATAGGTAAAGTAAATTTTATTGGTTAATATCTTACCTAACAGACTATTGCCCTAGGTCAAACATCAGAAAATAGCATCGGAGATGCCCGTACCCCACAGCCTAGGGAAATATTTTCAACACCATGAGATACAGAAGTACTGTATCAGTACAAACTTCAGGATACTTTCAGAGCACTGTCAGTTATATAAAGGTCCAAACAATGTTTAAATGGAGAAATAATGTTTAAAAGAAAGATCGTGCATATAAAGATGAAGTATTAAAACAATATAATTCAATAACAAAATGACAGCATTAATCTGCAACCTAAAATTCAACCCTCTTTATCTACATCTGCAAGTCCCGAATTATGGTTTAGATGGTTTGAATATTACCATGCATACAGAAGTGGTAATACATTTAATGAATGCTTATGTGTGGTGTTGGAGCAAAATTTGTGGCTCACTTGATGAAATTCTATCTCTTACAATGGGAAGTTATGAAAGTAAAATTCTTAATAAATTCTAATATGACTTTAACAGTGCTTAATCTGCATCAAAAGAGAGACCCAAAGGTGCAACAAGATTTTATAGGTTAAGGTCACTACGACAAGGTCAAGGTCAAATTAAGGTGACACCATGATAACCACCTATAGCCCCTAACCAATGTCCCTAGCAAGTATCAACTTCCTCAACCTTACGGTTTCCAAGATATAGCCCGGACAAGATTTTATAGGTCAAGGTCACTACGCCAAGGTCAAAGGTCAAATCAAGGTCAGATCATGACATTGCACAACTACATCCCCTAACCAATGTCCCTACCAAGTATCAACTTCCTACACGTTACGGTTTCCGAGATATAGCCCGGACATGATTTTTGAACTCAAGGTCACTACGGCAAGGTCAAATGTCAAATCCTGGTCAGACCATGACGTTGCACACCTACGCATCCTAACCAATGTCCCTACCAAGTACCAACTTCCTACACCTTACGGTTTCCGAGATATAGCCCGGACAACATTTTATAGGTCAAGGTCACTACGGCAAGGTCAAAGGTCAAATCAAGGTCAGACCATGACATTGCAGACCTACACCCCCTAACCAATATCCCTACCAATTATCAACTTCCTACACCTTACGGTTTCTGAGATATAGCCCGGACAACATTTTATAGGTTAAGGCCACTACGACAAGGTCAAAGGTCAAATCAAAGTCAGACCATGACACTGCACACCTACACCCCCTAGCAAATGTCCCTACCAAATATCAACTTCCTACACCTTACGGTTTCTGAGATATAGCCCGGACAACATTTTATAGGTCAAGGCCACTACAGCAAGGTCAAAGGTCAAATCAAGGTCAGACCATGACGTTGCAGACCTACATCCCCTAACCAATATCCCTACCAAGTATCAACTTCCTACACCTTACGGTTTCTGAGATATAGCCCGGACAAGATTTTATAGGTCAAGGTCACTACGGCAAGGTCAAAGGTCAAATCAAGGTCACACCATGACGTTGCACACCTACACCCCCTAACCAATGTCCCTGCCAAATATCAACTTCCTACACCTTACAGTTTCCGAGATATAGCCTGGACAAGATTTTATAGGTCAAGGTCACTACGGCAAGGTCAAAGGTCAAATCAAGGTCAGATCATGACGTTGCACAACTACATCCCCTAACTAATGTCCCTACCAAGTATCAACTTCCTACACCTTACGGTTTCCGAGATATAGCCTGGACATGATTTTTGAACTCAAGGTCACTACGGCAAGGTCAAAGGTCAAATCCTGGTCAGACCATGATGTTGCACACCTACGCATGCTAACCAATGTCCCTACCAAGTACCAACTTCCTACACCTTACGGTTTCCGAGATATAGCCCGGACAACATTTTATAGGTCAAGGTCACTACGGCAAGGTCAAAGGTCAAATCAAGGTCAGACCACGACATTGCACACCTACACCCCCTAACCAATGTCCCTACCAAGTACCAACTTCCTACACCTTACGGTTTCCGAGATATAGCCCGGACAACATTTTATAGGTCAAGGTCACTACGCCAAGGTCAAAGGTCAAATCAAGGTCAGACTATGATGTTGCACAACTACACCCCCTAACCAATGTCCCTACCAAGTATCAACTTCCTACACCTTACGGTTTCCGAGATATAGCCTGGACAAGATTTTCAAACTCAAGGTCACTACGGCAAGGTCAAAGGTCAAATCAAGGTCAGACTATGATGTTGCACAACTACACCCCCTAACCAATGTCCCTACCAAGTATCAACTTCCTAAACCTTACGGTTTCTGAGATACAGCCCGGACAAACTATTTCCCGCCGCCCGCCCGCCCGCCCGCCCGCCCATCCGGACACCATGGGTGAAAACAATACCCCGACAGCCCTTAAGGGCTGTGGGGTAAAAATTGTCTTTAGTCTCCTACAGCAGGAATGGGAATGTCCCCATCATCACTTGCTAGAGGTCTAATGCTTCCTGTACTCACTATGGGACTATGCTGCCACATCCTCTTTTTTCAGTTTTAAAAACCCTACACCAAGGTCCCCAGAAAGGTAAGAAAGCCAGGATGTTAGGCTGGGAATTCCCCATCTCTTGGGTAAGATATCAACTAATGAAAATTTAATTTACTGTTTAAGTTTCTATTTCAAAGCAGACTACTGCAGAATAACTACCCAGTGGAAGGAGGGTAGTTGACTTGGGGAAAGAAAATAAGGGGAAGTAATCCCATTATAGGGTCCCAAGGTCTTCCTGGTTATACCAGTTACTGTCCCATGTTTCAGGATAGTCAATTCAATCAAGCTTAGAAGGGGACACCAACTTGCATCCAGGTCAAAAGGAGGTTGGAAACAATGAAGACACCCAACTACCCCAAAATACCCGGATTACGGGTAAATGGGACTAAGTGGTAAATCTGCTGAGCCGCCACTATTGGTCCAAGATGATAGAGCTCAGAATCAGCCCAAGCCACATCCTTAAATAAAACTGAGAGAAGGTGTTATGCGACTTCTGGGCACAGGCTGACAGAGGAAACGCCTCCCTGAACAGCCTTTGAAGTTGCAAATGCTCAAACATCACGGGCTTAGACCAAGTGATTCTTGGTCAGACCGCTGGTAACACAGAATCATTTTTTGCTTGATCCATGAAGAAATACTGGCAGGAGAGATATCCCTGCTGAAATTCTTCTTGAACAGACGAAATACCAGCTAGATGCTAGCCCTGAGGTTCTCACTTCTGTGAAGGATAAAAGGAGAACTTGCTCATGTAAAGGGAAGAGTTTCCTACCTTATCAGCAATACCAATCTTATAGCCATCCATGGTGCTAGGCTGCAGATGTCTGAGATGATAGGTCTGTGAAGTCCCAGAACCAGGGCATGTTGGGCCACTCCATACCGATGATTTAGAATTGGAGGTCCAGACCTTCGCAGGACAAAGTAAAAACTGCCCAGGCTTTGACATCTGGGACTAGGGATACTGAGGTAACTTGTTGCATCTGGTGGCGATTCGGTCTATCTGGGGATGGGGCCTCTGGAGGCAAATTTGCTTGAGGTCTCCTAAAGCACGGACTATTCTGACTGAATGGCCTACTGGTGATGAGAGAGCTTGTTGGCTATCATGTTTAAAGGGCCTGATATGTGGCAAGCCTTCAGGCAATTCTGCCTGAGGTTGCACCAGGATTAGAGTCTCCAAATGAGGACACAGCGAGACCCTGATCTCATACTCCTTCTTTGTTTATGTAAGCCACCACTGTAGTGAAGTCAGTGGCCAGAAGAACAACTTGTCCTTTGCACAAAGGCTCAAATTCCATTAGGACCAAAATGACCACCTTTAGTAACAGAAAGTGTCCTAAATGTGCTCCCTATCCTCAGACTGATACACTTGAAAAGATCTGAAAACCCCAGAGGACATTTTCCTCCTACAACCAAAAAAAAAGTATTATTTTAATATATTCATGTAGTGTGCAAAATGTTGGTCTCATAGAGTGAATCTGATATGGGTGTACTCATATAAAGAATCATTTAAATTATTTTCAGTTACAAACATTAAAAAACATATCAAATTAAAGCATATAGTTCCCTCATTTTAAAGACAAGTTTTATATCCAGCATTCATGAAGATGTTATTCCTTCAGATAAAGTTTTGAATGAAAAAATCAAAATTTCTATCTGAAATATTAATGATTTTGGTATCAAAACTGGTATAGAATTATAGTTTATTCAGTTTTTATTGCTACTAAGACAATGGTATTTCATATGACAATAAAGATCAATGCCGGCACTTTCTAGTGGTATGTATAGTATTTCTATGTTTCATATTTAAGATCACACTTTCAGTCCCCCTTTTTGCTATGGGTTACCTCACTTTGAAGTAAAATTTCATGTCTAAGGTCTACCTGTATGATCATAAGAAAAGGAATTTCAGATTCCTGAGTAAATTTCACATAAGAAACAACCCTCAGACCTTTTGGCACTTCCGATAAAAATAAATCTTACCTAGCTCCTGGACTATAACTTTAAAATTAAGCCTGTATATGTGAAAAAGGTCACTCGGGTGCTCCATACACAAGTTACATCTAAAGCCTTGCTTTTTTGGCATATATAAAAAGAACATACTAATATATTCCCAGATAAGATTTCAGTTCTGTCACATAGTATGACAGCTATACGGCTAAAAGGGACAAAAAGTCCATAAAATTGGTCTCTATAGGCATTTTAGAGACCTCAAGGTAACCTTAAAATTAAAGTTACAGACTTAAAAATTTCCACAAAGATTACAAATAATCTAATCTAATGTGGACTTTTATAGCGCTTAATCTCCATCACTGATGGACTCTAAGGTGCATCTAAACATAGAGCAAGGCAGTTAACGTTAATCAAGGGACATAGGCAGGTCATACCAAGGAGATATAGATGTGACGGGGGAGGCTATGGTGGGTAGGCTTTTGCAAACAGGTATGTTTTAAGCTTCTTTCTGAAGGAGGCAACTGATGTTGCACTGCGAACATCTTGAGGGAGTTCATTCCAGATCTTAGGAGCATCAAAGGCAAAACCATGACCAAAATGTTTGGGTGACTTAAAGACTGATGAATGGAAAGGAGGAACTGTAAGGTATTGACGATCTGGGTGACTATGCCTAGTACTAGAATAGAAGTTATATTTAATACAGTTTGAGACTTATCAGACATTCAGGGTAAAATATGTGAAAAATGTCGAAAAAAATGTTTAAGTAGTGTCTTTATGGGCTTCAGACACAATTTTAACCTCAACATAAAGTTTTACTTTTTTGGCATATGTATGAAGAATATAGCATGTGCAAATAGCAAATTTGAGCTTAAGTGGCCGTAGGTCAAATTTCTCACCTTAAGGTGGCTACAAGTTCTTTATTATTGGAAGTTGAAGGCCACCGTAATGTAGGGTTCCTCTCCTGACCCAAGTACATATGTATGCCAAGTTTGAATAAAATCCATGAACGCACTTTGGGTGATTAAACATAAATCAAAATGTACACATGATGGTCGTAAAACCAATAAATCCCCGACTTTCATCTTGGGATATAATAAAACACTACATAAACTAGTAACACAAAAACTAAAAACTCACTGGGGTTCTTGCATAATGCTGCCGTGATTACTGGCTCTCCAGCTAGAAGGCTGGTTGTCATACGAGTCTCCATTTCCTTGTAAATGAGCCATGTATGAAACCAGTACATCATTTAGTGACGTCACAGGGGGGTATTCATATTTTGACTGCACTGCGTACCTTTGTTGGGGTTGGTGAACTTTAGCACGGGAATCAGATGGTGTTTCAATGGAGTCTGTAAAATAGATATGCACAAATATATGTATGGTAAGCATGGAATATTATCGTAAAAATAACCCATTAGCTTAAAACTTACCTGAACACCGTGTTCTCCATGGTGCGCCTGACCCGTTTTCCCTCCCTGGATACTGAAATTGGTTGACCGTTTCGGTACTGTTTTGCCTAATAGACCCATTTATAGAGAGAGATATTTTTTATTAAAGTGCCACCTGCAGTAGCATGAAACGGTATTATGAACAAACAGCAAAATCACAAAACAGCCAGCCCTTATTACTAGGGCTTATGAGGCACTGTAAACAAAAAGAGAATTATATTTAAATGTTACACATTAGATCAAAATGTTAAGAACAAAAAAAACCAGAATTACATTGTACAATAAGATTAAACTTAACATAAAAAAATAAAATAAAGACACTAGTAATAGAACATACATTATATTATACTTGAACAAAATAAAATTACAAGGTACTTTACTTAGATTCAAAGAAGATTTTTCTTTTTTGATAAATTTTATATAGATGTTTTACAAAAAAGACCACATTTTCACGTTTCATTAGTATTTTGAGTTTGTCCTGTGCATTAAGGTTATACCAATTGTTGTAATTTGAAGCTAGATGTCTATTGAAAAGTCCTCTTTCTTCAGAGTATAATGAGCAGAAAAAGACAAAGTGGTTTTCAGATTCAACTCCCTGATCACATATTTTACAAATTCTATCTTCATATTTGATATTTTTCCAGCGTCCCATTTCTATTTGTAGTGGGAGAATACCAAATCGAAATTTAGCAAGTAGTGATCTTTCCTGCCTGTTTTGTATTTTGTAAATGTAGGGTCCCAATTGATATGTATCTTTAAATGTACAATATGTTCTGAGTTTAGGGCTATTTTGAACATTTAATTTCCAGTTATCTATTTCTTTTTGAAATATGTATGTTTCATATTGTTTTAGGTCGACGGAAGTTCGGTTTGTAAAATTTGAATCTAAAGGAAAAATGTCAAGGATTTTTTTAACTTCACTGAAAGTTCTCTTTCTGTAGTCCCAAGAAAAGACCTTATATAACAGTCTTGATTCATCAGTTTCACAAAGTCTATTCCAATATTTTAATAACTTTAGTTTTCTTCTATTGTAACTACTAACCCAATTTAAATCCCCATATATAGCATCAGTGGGTGCAAACTTATGTACTCCTAAAAAGAATTTCATTGCTTTATTCTGAACACTTTCTATTTGACTGACGTACTTATGCCCCCAAACTCCAGCACTGTAATCAAGTATAGGTGCTACACACATATCATAGAGTTTTTTGTAAGTGTTATAACTAAGTCCCCCTGGGTGATTGAATTTGTTCATTATAGCACCTAGAGCCCTATTTCCAGAATTAGCTAAAATAGTTGCCATTTTACCAATATCTAGATGTTCATTAAATACAAGGCCCAAATATTTGTATTCATTTATTGTTTGAGGATTATTATCACCTAGCTTGAAAACAAAGTTGGAACAACTGACAGAGTCTTTTCTGAAATGCATAACCTGAGATTTATTGCAGTTGAATTTATTTTCCCAATTTTGGCCCCAGTGGAAAATTACATCAAGCATTTTTTGGAGATCCCTTTCTGACTCAGCTAACAAGGCAATGTCATCTGCATAAAGAAGTATTGATACCCTTTCACCATTATCAAGCAAAATGCCCAAGCCTAAGCTATTTATTTCGTGAACAATATCATTTATAAAAATATTGAAGAGAGTTGGGGATAGTGTGTCTCCTTGACGTACACCAATATTACTGAAGAATCTTTGAGTAATATGACCATTTATATCAACACAGCATTGACATAGCTGATATATGTTTTTTATGATACTATAAACCTTTCCAGTAATGCCTGCTTTTAAAAGTTTATACAGCAAAAGATGTCTGTTAACCCGATCAAAAGCCTTTTCTGCATCTATAAATGCAACAAAGGTTGATAGATGTTTGGCTTTTCAGTTCTTTAAAAGGTTTAACAGAACAAAAATATGGTCATCACAATTACGGTTTGGCCTAAAACCATTTTGTTCATCTGCCAAAAGAGAAATACTTTCAAGGTATTGTGATATTCTATTATTTATAATGGTAGTAAATAACTTGTACACAGTAGATAGTAGACTTATTGCTCTGTACTGTGTGGGAATTCTTAGATCCTGTGTGGAACTCTTTGGGATGGGTTTTATAATAGCTACTCTCCAAATAGAGGGAATGATGCCTGACTCATAGATACAGTTGAAGAGCTTAGTGAGTAATGATACTAAATTGGGATTTTTAAATATTTCATATGGCAGATGGTCCAAACCTATAGCTTTTACCATTTTTTATCTATTTACATCCCTCTGAACCTCAGAACTGCAAACTGGAAAATTTATTTCATTATTGGTATCATTTCCAACAGATAATTCAAGCTTTGGTAATTCATCAAGGATTTTTTTACTGAGCTCACTTTTTACATCAATAGTGCTATTGAAAAGATTTTCAAATTCATCACTCCATGTTTTATACACTTTGTTGAGATCGTCAGTTTTTACTTTGTTTCCTTGATTATCTAGACAGTATACTTCTAAAGGAATTTGATTTACTTTATGTTGTGGACCAAGTGACTTTATATGCCTCCAAAATTCTCGGGGATTGTCCACATTGACCCTGTCTATTTCTTCCTGTTTGTTCCTACTGAACTTTCTTTTTTCTCGCCTGTAAACCTTATCAAATTTGTTTCGGCAATTTTTATACAACATAAGTTTCATTTTTCTCAAGTGGGATTTCTGCGGGGAATTCAAATATTCATTTTCACTAACTACTATATCATTCTACAAATCATCTAGTTCTGTATTCCAGAAAGCTTTTGGTTTTCTTTTAAGTTGTTTTCTTGCTTGCTTGTTAATATTTAAGCGTTTTAATTTGTTATTAATTTCATTATAGTACAAATTGCAGAAATTTTCATGCAAAGTATCTATGTTTTCTTGTAAAGACTGGTTTTGAAGAAAGTGTGCAATAGTGTTTTCAAAATCATTAAGTAATAGGTCATTATTAAGGAAACTGGTTGGAATATTTCTGAAGTTATACTTAATTTCATTTACTTTCTTTACATCTATTATTATTTGCACAGGATTCAGTAGTTGATGTTTGTATCATAACATGAGGCATATATAACAACTCTAGCACTGAGTGATCAGGAATTTTGTCTGAATGTAAGTTTAATTGGCTTACTAGGTTTAACACTGGGTGTACAGTAAAACATATACAGTTAGACAAATCACTATGTCTAACACACATATAGTCTATCACAGAACAACCTTTCTTGGATATTGAAGTGAAATTTTGAAATTCACTGGATACTCTACCATTCACAACACACATTTTGGTCTCCATTAAAAAGTCTATAAAATCTGTATAATGACCAGCTTTAACCAAATCTAAACATTGTCTGTCAGTTATATTATCTAAACCTGGAACAAAATCTTTAAGGTCACCAATTCGTGAGTTAAAGTCTCCACAAATAATATTACCATCCACATCATTGTGTTCATACATTATACTCAGTAAATGACTGAAAAACATTAGAGAGTCCTTTCCCCAGGGGGAAAGTTCCGGAGATATATAAGCACATGTAATGAGAATAGAAAGTTCACTAAACTTATGTTTTAATAGCACTGAAACAATTCCATCAAAACTAATGTCTGAAACAGTGATAACATAGTCTATTACTAAAGTGTAATTAAAACCTGGTATATCCTGGTATTTCAACTTTTAGGCTTCCTTCTAAATGGGTCTCCGAAAGGCAGATTATGTCTGCTTTGAAAGAGTTTATAATGCTCTTCTTTAAATTAAGGTTTGGTCCTCTCCAGCCATTAACATTATGGTGTATAATTTTGAAGGCTGGCTGAATGTATGTACCCTAATGCAGTAGGCTGAGCATTTCCTTTGACTGGGTAATGTGGTGATTGTGATTGTGTTTCTTTGTGTTTCACTACATTGTGGGAGGTTGGTGGAAATGGTAATGTGAGCACTGATGTTTGGTTTATCTGGGATGAAGCTGCAGAGGCATCTTTTCTAACTAAACGACCATTTGCAGCAACCCGGTGTAGCGCCAGATTTTACACCCCACATAAAATGCATGGGGGTGTAATATATGGCAAGTTCACTTGCCATATTCTTCACCCCTTGCCATATTCTACACCCCCTTGCCATATTTTACACCCCTTGGTGGATTTCTTTACAGTTGCTATATTATGAAATAAGTGAAGTTCAACAGCTACAAACATCCACAAATTAAGCATTAAAACTCAAAGACAATAATTCATTTGCTTACAAATTGTTAAATGTCTAAGAATAACAAACTGAATGAAATAAAATATATTTAGTGTTAATACAGTGGGACAAAATCCTTTCTATATATTTTCCAACCAATTGTTGTTGATTTGTATTCACTAGGCTAGTCCCTAATTGAAAATATCCCTATTGTTGTCTTAAGTCACCACAGCCCTTTGATTAGAATCTTGCTACTAGACCTACAACTATGTGCAAGGCTGTAAGCTTCTGTGGCTTCTCACCTGGGGGTTCTTGTTTATGAACTGTTAGTGTTTTCATTTATTGACTTTAAAAAGACTTACAGTAATAGGTGATACATAGGTTATTGTTCTATGATAAGTTAGTGATCAGTTAATTTGATAATCTATGCATTGTTTCTTTTGGTTGGATTTACATCACATAATGAACAAAATGGTACCATTGACCAACTTAGCTCTGGCTTCTCATCTAGAAACTATGAACAAGCAAAAATGACATATGTACATAAATTAAATGAATTGTAATATGTTACTGATATCCATGAATATTGAAATATATTTATGATATCTGAACACATTGGATGTTATTGCATATCACAGTATTTTATTAACAAGGGTATTTTACAGTTTTCTATGTAATAATAATAATGTTATAATAAAGTTATTCAAGAATGATTTTTACTCTGAATATAATATAAACCATACAAGCATATGTAAATGAAAGAAATTTATGTTACATTATCAGGGAGGAGAAGTATCTCCCAAAAATACCTTAAAAAGAGTTTTTCAACAATACCAATTAATCCTGTTAGCTTAGCTAGTCACTTAACCACAAGTAAAACAAATCAAGTTGAAAAGAATGCTAAAACAAAAGGCAAATCTAAGATGAATCCATTTACCAAGTCATATACATAGGCAAACAAATCAACTAAAGAGTCTTGAAACAATAGACATGTCATAATCTAATCCAGTTTCTGTCACACCCCAGAAGTAAAACAAATCAAGTTCTAAGCAGTGGTTAGACAATAGACAATTACAAACTCAATTGCAATCTAACCAATAAAAAATTTTGCTGTTAATCCCCAATTGATTTGCTCTGTATGGCCCAGTAGGGGGTGTAACTTTTGATGGGGGTGTAAAATATGGCAACAATATTTTACACCCACTAAATCCCCCATTGTTAGGGGTGTAACATGTGATTGCCATATAATGCACCCCTAAAAGATCAAAGAGAGGGTGTAAAATATGGCAGGGGTGTAAAATATGGCGCTACACCGGTAATCTTTTCCCCAGGGGCTGTTTTCCAATATTATTTTTGTATTAATATCCATAAGACGTTCAGAATGACTTTTGCTGGTTCTCATGTAAACATTTCCAAATTTGGAACCTCTTAACTTCTGTTTTCCTCTAAGGACATCAATTTTGTCTGCAACAGTCAGAAAACTAGCTTTCACAATACTAGGCTTCCCTTCTACTCGACTTTTGAGCCTTGTTTTGTACCTGGGACAGATTCAATAGCTTCTTGCAAAACTTTGACTTTGGACTCTGTTTGGGCTTGTGCAAGTGAGATGAGATCTGTCTGTGTAGTGCAGTTCTGGAGCTCAAGTTTAATGTTGTTAATTTCACATGTTTGGGTCTTGACTGAGGATTCAATAGTATCGACTCTTTTGTTAAGAGCATCAAGCTTACTGTTCATTGAAGCTTGCCCTGTGACTAAGGTGTTTACAGATTGAGTAAGAGCTTTCAGCTGGCTCAGAACACTAGACAACAACTCATCAGTTGAACCTTTGCATTCCATTGTGGTATCACAGGAGTGGAAATCTGGTGTCTCAAGGTCACTCAGAATTCTGTATTTATTATAACATTCAACAGATTTTGTCTTTTTGTTATTAACTGGACTAGGTGTATTACTGGACCCACTCAAGTTTCTGTTTTTGCATTTGTTTTTATGAGTATCTGGCATAACAAAAGTCACTGCTGGATAGATGTCAAATGTAAAATGTCTTTTTTTTCAACTCAGGCTTTACTTCAGTGTTGCAGAAATAAAGTCACCAATCTAGTAGAGGGTCAATATTATGAACTAATTTCCCCATCAAAATGTAATCAAGTTAGTGGTCCAAGCAGCAAAAGTCATGAATACTAATTTGACACCTTGTTACAATTGTTTCAGGAATAGAATCACCAGTCCTGTAGCACATCAATATTATGAATTAAATTTACCCCAGTATCAAATGTAATCAACTGAGTATTCCAATCAGTGAAGGTTGTGAATACCAATTTGACACTTTGTTAAAAGGTACTAGCTTTAAGACCATGGGCTAGTGAAATGCCACAGAAGTAAATTAATTAATTAATACCTTGTTGTTTACACAAGCATCACAGAGATGAAAATGGAAAATTTACATGTTTACCTTTAGTCCTTGTAAATTTTATCCAAAATTTCAAGGTTAAAAATATACATTATCCAGAAAGGAAAATGTCTTATAACACAGCACAACAGAAGTACATATAAAGTTTTCTTTTCTATCCAGAAAAATTTTGTGAAACAAAATGTTTAACCACAGAAAATTGAGATAAATGTTATCCTTTGAAGAAAACACTTCTGTCCACAGTGTGACACGTGATATTATAAAAGATTAAGCGTCATAAAAGTTCAATTAGAATCGCTTGGGAGACTACGTATTTTTACAATCCTATTGGCAGTTTGAATCAGTGGTTCTAAACTGCATTCTTCAGCTTCAAGGGGGGCTATTATCTGAATGTGCAGTGTTGGGATGTATTGGATCAGTGTGTACCAACCTCTCTGCTGTTCCCAGTTTACCAATGTGATGTATTTAATAAGTTACAAATGCATTGATTTTTGTCCTTTATGACGTCACAACTTTAAAAGAAAAAGAAAAAAAAACATGCAAATAATCATGCATTTTTCCATTTGTGCTAATGTGGGCAGTGTTTTTCTGGTGATGTCTCATGGAGCATGGCTTACCTTTATCTTGGACAATCGCAATGCTAAAGGCATGGGTTCTTTGTGAACAAATGAGGAGAGAAACAGCAGCCACCATGTAAACCAAGAGGGTTGACAAACTCATCATCTTTGATTCTGGAAAATAAAAACAGAAAAGAATTCTAGAAAGCACTCTCAGAACGCAGACCTCCACCACCAGCAAATTTAACTGAAAAATGGGATTTTTTTTACATCAAGAATATGACCCCAATCTTTTACAGAATGTAAACGTTTCTCCATTTGGTCCCTTACAAAAATTTCATGAAGGTCCTTTTATTACCTTTTGAGTAATGTGAATCAGAAAGTGTCTAAAAATACATTTAATCACTTCTTCCTTTGATCAGGGCCTAAATACATAAAAGATTTCTGAAAAGTCTGTTCATACTTTTGGAGTTGTCACAGACAACCAAACAGAAACACCTAAAACATAAGCTGTTCCTGGAGGTAATATATTAAATTGTGTGATAAAGCGAACTTATCATTTTGGATTCTAGAAAGTTAGAAGCACATAAGAAAATAACCCAATAAAATTATGCTATTGTCTTGAAAGTGAGTTCTCTGAAACAGACTCATCGTCTTGAATTCTAGTAATAAACATAAAATAAAAAAATACATAAACACAGCAAAGCTATGTTTTGACAGTGAGTTTTCTGAGACAAACTCATTGTCTAAAATTGTAGTAAGTGAGAAAAAATATAAGAAAACTAGACCAAGGACGCAGCCGTGACCAGATGCAAGATGTTTATTTGGTTAATTTGGGGTTTAGCATCGTTTTCAACAGTACGTAGGTGATGTCACCATGGCGACGTTCAACCCCAAGTAAAATAAATAAAATAAAAAACCATAGAGAAGTGGCAGGGGTACTTTAAACATACCCTCAGAAGCAATGTACTATGGTAATAACATTTTAAACCTACTTAGTACCACAGCATTGGGTGTGACAATGATAACTCTCCTGGGTGTTGAACTGCAAGCAGTATTTCCCCCTTATTTGGACCTCAGTGCCTCACATTGTTAACAGTAGTATTTATGACCTTAGTACCAAGGTAGTTTGCATCAAACATGTTACTTATTTATTCAATGTGATAATCACTAACTTCCTTAGGGCTACAAAAAAACTGGATATGTCACTATGGCATGTTGTCGAACTCTACAAACATCACAAACACAGTTCCCCACAGACAGAAATTATACAGCCGAGTTATCCATTTTGGGGGTAATTGCAAGTGTCAGCTCAACCTAAGTGCAGTGTAAAGGTCTTACCTTGAAGGAATCTCCTTCATGATCAAGGTGTCCTACTGACACAGGGCTTCTCATTTAGACTGATATATAACCATGGACATGCCATTTTACAAACATAACTTAAAAGACCTTTACAACCAAAACCAAATGTTTCAAATTTTTTTATCTATTTAAATTATTACTCAATGCAAGGAATCTGTAAGAGGTAATCTGCCATATATGCGTCATCTAACAACTGTCATTGACTTCTCGATTTTGCAGAGATAAGCTTGCTGTGTGGTATGCCTTAACCGCAGCTATACCACTACACCACTATTTATGGACTGGTTACATTTACACGAATGGTTTATTGTTCTTACACTCTGACATGTCAGACCTATTCATTTCCAAAATGGGAAAAATTAGAAACTTTTCTACAAGAATATAAAATAATATATTCAAAATGAACGGATTGCTCAACAGATACCTTTTTCTGCAAATCTATTGTTTGGAGAATATTCCAGATACACGTAAAACATGTTGGTTTAGTTTTGGGATATGACCGCCTGGGGTCATAGCTCTCAGTTCTGGCACCAGACCATTAAGATGCATTGTGGGAGGTTACGGTTGATAGATTTTGGTATAAAAGCCAGTCTTTGTGTGGATTTGGCGCCACACTCGTTTGAATTTCATGGAAGCCACTTGTTTTGAACTGAGCATCGTTGTATAACTTTTGTATTTTAGTATTTTACCTTTTACATGTTTTAACTTTTATTTTTGCTCAGTTCAATTAACAAAATGCCTAAAGTGTTTCATTGCTCCAAATGTCAAGAGGAACATGCTCGTCCGGTGGGAAAGAAATGCATGAAGTCAGCAGGTGAGTCCTTTTCTAGTGCTGACCCTTTGCCTGCACCCCCCTCCCCTGGCGATGACATTACGGCTTCTGATCAGATTCTGTTACAATTACGTAAAATTGGCGAAAAAATGGAGGCCATGGATAGGAGGGTGCAGCGCACAGAAGCTGCACTCGAACAGGGTAGCTCACACGTAAGTCTGCCTGGCACTTCCCAAGCTCAATCACAGTATGATACAGTTTTACACGGTACCGATACGGAAATGGCTTCTTCCCAGAGTGTGGTCCCCTCAATGTCGTTCTTGAGGACTAATGAATCCATACAGCATGAGGTTGAGAAACGCTTGACGGAATTACGCCACCTTAACGAATCAGCCAGTAAAGGTAGGGTCAAATCACAGAGAGGCGGTCCTGGTGAAATTTTTGTCAAAAAATCAGTAGATTGGCCACAACATTTCATACTAACAGGCACACACAAAACTCGTCCTAGTTACGACGACTTGACCATCACCCAATGGGTCTCCGGATTCGTACGGTGTATGCAAGAGGAAAAGTCTGAGCAGAATAGAACATGTATGTTGGACTACTTAGGCAATATTATGGAGGACGCCTCTGATTTTGCATGGGATTCGGCCAAAGCCTGTCATGCCGTTATTTTAACTAACATGGAGGCTGATAGGCTTAACTGGACTGATACTGATAAGATTGATCGGATACGTCGTGCCCATGCCCAAAGGCATACTTCTGGAAGTCAAACCTCTACCTCACGCTCAACGGTTAAGAAGCAAAAAACTTCTTACTCTAAGAATGGGGTTACTTGCAGGTACTTCCAGGAAGGTACCTGCAAGTACCCCTCACACCACAACACAGCTGGTCAGTTTTTCAGACATGTGTGTGGTAACTGTGACGGTACCCATACCACAAAGTCTTGTACTCAGAAAAATGTAGCAAAAAACTGAGTAACCACTGCAGTAATGCAGTGGCTCAAAAAGTAGGCGAAATTGTACATAAAAGTAGGTGTATATATAATTCTAATTTTCATGATAACCATTTGTTTGAGATGCAATATGTCAATAGGTTGATGTCAGTGTACAAGGTAACTAAACCTCTAGTTTCCTATTCTGATATGGTAAAACGTGGCAGTATTGCCAATGCCAAAAAATGTAAACCACAAACCGTTACTGGTAATGTAGCCAAAATGGTTGGTGGCAAAAATTCACAGGTTTATGGTAAACACAGAGGTGTCAAAGAATTAAATCAGCGTGACAACACGCATACAAGTGTTAAAACACATTGTCAAGATGTCAATATGGGCAATATGGCCTCACATCATACAGTGAAACGTAGTGAACAAAGTCAAGGTGTTCACAATGTAGTTCATGCGAACAGGTTTGCAGTATTAACTGAGGCAAATGTATGTAATGGTGTTGAAAATAACTCTGACGATAGTGTCTTTGTAGAATTAAATGATGCAAGAACTAGTAAAGGTGTGAATGTGGAAACTGTGAGTCAAAATGCTCATAAAGGTAAGAATGCCTCTTATTCTATAAATAAGACAGTCTTATTCGATGAAATTCACGAACCAACTCCACCATGTTACACCAACAAACTCGATTATGACTCAAATAGCCCTTGTTCTCCATCACACACGACTTCTGATGTAAAAAGTGAAGAGTGTCCGCGCCGGGTCCACATAGGTGATATGACCAATTCTAAACTGGGTGCTGTTGACAAGTATTCGCTCGAGATGCACAGTAGTTGTAAGAAGTATCGCATGCGGGAGGCTAGAGGGGCCAAACAGAATAAAATATTGCTGGCACAGAATAAACCACTGTTCGGCTTTATTCCTACTTATGGGTTACAAAGCCGTATATATGACACAAATAAAAATGAAGAAAGTACTGATCTATTGCAGTTACATTCAAAGCTTAGGAGCGATAGTAGATACAATTACAGAGGGTTGCAAATACCTGTTCCTTCAAAATTGAACTTCCGGAAATGGGAGGAGTATTTGGTTGACTATTGGGATTGGGAACTTCCCATGCTCATTAAGTACGGATTCCCTCTTGATTTTAACAGAGAAACTGTGATCAGTACAGAGAAGATTAATCATAAAAGTGCCTTACAATTTCCTAGCCATGTCGACACATATCTAACCGAAGAAACTGAACATGGTGCCATGGGGGGTCCTTATGCTGACCCACCTATACAGAACTTACACATCAGCCCCTTTATGACCAGGGATAAGTCGAGCTCGGACAAACGTCGGGTTATAATGGATTTGAGCTGGCCCAAGGGCCAATCAGTGAACTCAGGTGCTGAGCTAGATAAATACTTAGGCACACAGTTCGTTCTGACCTATCCATCGGTGGATAACATAACTGATCAGGTTTTACAACTAGGTAGGGGTTGTCAGATATTCAAAGTCGATATTAGTCGCGCATTTCGACATGTCCCCATTGATCCTGGGGACTTGGACCTTTTGGGCCTCCATTGGGGCCAGTATTATATCGATTTTTCGCTGCCGTTCGGCCTAAAACACGGTTCTTCGATTTTTCAACGATTATCCGATGCAGTTCGCTATATTATGAAACAGGAAGGCCACCAGATTTGGAACTATATTGATGATTTTTTGTGTGTGGCCTTACCCTCAAAAATACAGCACTCATTCGCTCGCCTCCAAAACCTCCTTCAAGAACTAGGTCTTACTATTAGCCAGAAAAAGCTGGTGGCCCCTAGTACCAAGGTAGTATGCTTGGGTATCCTAGTAAACACAGAAGACTGTTCCGTGTCCATACCTGGCGAAAAATTAAGTTCCATTAAGCAAATGTGTGTACAATGGTCCAAAAAATTGACCTGCACCAAAAAAGAGTTACAGTCACTTTTAGGCTCTTTATTGTACATAGCCAAATGTATCAAATATGCTAGGTTTTTCTTGAATAGAATGCTCAGCTTATTGCGTGAACATTATTCTGAAAGTATCATTGAACTAAATCAAGAGTTTCACAAAGATCTGAAATGGTTTAATACCTTTCTATCCGTGTACAATGGTGTCTCATTCTTTCAATATCCCTATACAAAAGCTGTACATTTAGATGCCTGTACAACAGGCCTGGGTGCTATCTATGGAAATCAGGTGTATGCATTACAGCTGCCTAACAGCTGGTCACAACATAACATAGCACAACTAGAAATGATAAACATCCTAGTGGCACTAAAAGTTTGGCACAACCAATGGGCTGGCCAAAGAGTGGTCATAAATTGTGATAACCAGGCGGTAGTGGCAGTTCTAACTAATGGCAGGTCACGTGATGTGGTACTGGCCAAATATGCCAGAAATATTTTTATGTGGCTGAGTACATGTAACATAGATATGAAGGTGGTTCATATTGCAGGCAAGAAGAATTCCATAGCTGACCTTTTATCTAGGTGGTTTACTGTACCTAATAACGTTCAAAAATTACAACAGCTAGTACATCCTGTGACCTGGATCCATACCAGCCAAGACTTGCTGGCTACTCATGATGGAATCTAATAAGTGCAATTGTACTAATTGCTATGTATTGTACATTGTAAATTGTAGGGTTACAGCCTGTGGCAAGACACTTGACGTTGTTGGCTACTTCCAGATTGTCACAAGCCTTTTGTGAATCAACAAAGAGAGCTTATGCTGCCTTATTTCGTGTATTCCTAGCTTTTGTCACTTTCATGAGCTGGGAATTGAATCAGGTGAATGTGTTTAATCTGCTTTGCTTTCTGGAATGTCTACATTTTAATGGTGTAAAAGTGTCACAAATGGCTAATTATCTGTCAGCCATAAAATCAACATTTACTATTTATGGTCTTGATGTGTCTTGTTTCTCAGACCAAAGATTAAAATTGTATCAGAGGGCAGTACAAATACATGCCCCCTTTGCAGTTAAGCTTAACAAAATCATTGATATTGCTCTGTTAAAACGAATTGTTCACCAGTGTGATCTAACCTACATGGGCCAAATTTTCAAAGCAATTTATCTTCTCAGTTTCTTCTCATTTCTGAGACTCTCTAACTTAGTTCCCCACTGTGTTGGGGCCTTCTCACCCCTGAGGCATCTAGCCAGAGGCGATTTAATTTTTAAACCTGAAAAGGTGATAATAATGATCAAGTGGTCAAAGACCATGCAGAAGAACAATCAGTTGAAACTCATCTCCATACCTAGGCTTCCAAAGTCACCTATCTGTCCAGTCCGTGCATTGTCAAACGCCTTGGCCTTAACCCCAAGAGGGTCGAATTTGCCCCTATTTCAGGTCAAATCAAACACAGATTGGATTCCACTCACTGATACCAAAGTTAGAAGGCACCTGTCCCTAGTTTTATCTAATCTTGGGTTATCAGGTGCTGGTTTCACCTTCCACACCTTTAGACGTTCAGGTGCCACCTTTGCTTTTAATAATAATGTTCAAATTCAAAATATTCAGAAACATGGCACCTGGACGTCTGACTGTGTGTGGAGGTATATTACAGATAGTACTGATGCTGGTGACCAGGTTACCAAGATGTTTCGTGAAAAATTGTCTGTCTCCTAGTCCTATTCTACCATTGGGGTTTGGCTGGTTCATGGTTTTATTGTAAATTTACAAATACCATGTCATTCAATGTTATAATTTACATTAGTTTGAATCTTACTGGCATAGGGTCACTACTGGCATAGGGTCACCTACTTTCAGTAACACATATATATTGTCTTCCAAAAATCTCCGGGGTTTTCCCCCTTTACTTAAGGTCAGCCTAAATTACCTTACCTTAAGGTGACCCTATGCCAGTCTTAATCTAACTACAGAACTGTAAATAAAAGTAGAGAAATTATTAGTGAATAAATATCATTACCCGCTTTGCTTGTTTAACCTTTGACCCCTTCGGGTCATTCTGAGTTGTCCAACTTCTGGGGCTCGAGGAACTGACAATGAGTAATGGGGACATTTGTTTCAATACGTGTTTGTATTTTTTAAAATATATTATGTTTTCCTGTATGTTAATAGTAAAATAACGTCATGTTATAGGGCGTCAGAGGAGAGCTGTAAATGCTTCAGTAATCTTACAAAAGGTCCATCACTCAGTAAAGTGTAGCTTATACTGTTTTAGCCTGCATGCAAAGTGATGATAATGTAATGCACGCCTGACTAATAATGCATTTTGTGTAAAAAAAGTTTTCTCCCAGCCAATATACCCACATCAATCCATTCTCTCATACATATTTTAGCACTTAAAAATACAGTTATAAATGTAGATATAAACGTTAGAACTGTAACACAAATGGAAACAAGCCTGAAATAAAAGTAATACCAACAAACATGAAGGCGATCCATTCAGATTTATAACACGAGTTTGCTAAAATGTGACCGAGGTGTAAGGCCATATGAGTTCATGCATATGACGTCCCTACATGTGCACGCTGTACACGGACATACAAACAAAATGGCACCATAAAGGACTCTCCCACGACTGATTTTACTGCTGACTTTAAACTAATGGAAGCAATCAATGCAAGTGTGTGCCAGTTCACACCTGCTGTCAATTCCTGAGAGCAAGAACTCGTGTAATAAATCCAGAAAGTTCCGGCCAAACCAGTAATTAATATAGACAAAGCAAAAGCATAATTTAAAGAATAAGTGTACTTACGTGACTGAGAGATTACAAACACAGATGTTTTTTTTCGGCAGTAGTACTATTTTACACAATCAGCGTGACCTCTATTTTCACGACAGCGAAAGTTTCAATAGCATGCAGATGACTTTATACATTTAACTGTTCTGCTGTGAGATCCACCCTGAACAGAAAGAAATCCCACTATATATAGTTATACACTCCAAGATACTATGAAGGATGAAATGTGCAGATGGACACCTCATTGTTTAAAAAAACAAAGAAAAATCGTGATTACTACTTTAATTACTTTACACTAACCATTATTAATTACCTGTGATATGCAACTTGCCATTGATGTTTTTTTCACATTAAACCTAATTAATCAGAGGACTTACAATTGACGAAATGATTTTTTGTTGTTGTTTTTTCTTTGCTAACGGTTTTTATTTTTCTGTCAAGATGATTATTATTACAAATTTGGCACCTTCACGAATTTGTAACAGTGAGTGATTATTACTAGAAACCCTGGAGAAATCCCATCTGTTGAAGAGAACCCCCAATGTCAAGAGAGAAAAAAACACAAATTAATGTAAAGGTCACATTCACACTTTTCCAATCACATACACTGTGTTTCTAAAGTTTGAAATAACGTTACATCATGTGACAAAGTATATGATCATCTCAATGTTTGGATCCATAGCAAGAGTCACACCAAACAATGTAAATTGTTCAAAACTGGTACTCTGGTTGTTTGTCTACGTACGTTCCAGTGACTCCAAAGGTAGTGAACAGATTTTTTTGATTTTTTTTTTTGGGGGGGGGGGGGGGGGGGGGGGAGGGGGATGGGGGGGGGGGGTGGCTAGGGGCCTGCCCAAACGAAGAAGTGACTAAACTTTGGAAAAAAATCCATCTATACTACCAACCTCCTTTGTTCAAAGATGATTGAGGACTCACTTTATTCCCAGGAGCCAGTTTTTACCTGGGAACCAGTTCATCGCACCTATTAAATCCATTACCAATATGATATGAATGATACAGTATGGTCTATTAGAACTATGATAATCCAAGTTTCCGTACTAAAAATAGCAGAAAAGTACAGGTACACCCATCATCATTGGATGAGGGATGAGGGACCGGGGAAATGAGAACATAGCATATTTGCTTGTTGCTTTATAGAAAAGAAAACTAATTAATCACAACCTGTATCTGTATAATTAATGAAAGCTATGTAACAACTGGGTTGTCAATGCACCCCTGTCATTTACTAAGTGAAATCAAGAAATATAAGCTTAGCTGTGAAATCTATATCATTTGTGACTATCAAGGGAGTAATAATTGCAGTCAGTATGTGTCTTTTAGTGCGTAAGAGTTCAACACGAAACTCTAGGGATCCAGTTGAATAACAGTCTTCGCACTATTGTGGAACTACTTCGTACACTGGCCTATGTTTTGGTGTACGTTCATTTATATCACCGAGTGCTTCTCTGGTTCTTTGTCTTTTTTTCACGAGGACTCCACAAGTTATGAATACATCTTTTCAGAATTGTTATATGTGGGTAGGGTCTAACCAAAGGAAGAAGTGAATTAATATGGGAAAATCCATCTACACCACCAACCTCATTTTCTCAAAAATACAAGCCTTTTTTTGTCCATAGAACCTCTATAGCTCATGTCCACCTGTAAAATCTTTATTCTTACTAGCTTTTTAAGAAAGGAAGTCCATATAAGGAATGTGCGTGAAGTGGACTTCCAGTTTGCCAATGCTCAAATTAATTCAGTGAAAATAGACTTGTTGTGGTAGAAAACAAGGTTTTCTATGCAAATCATAATCACATTAACAGCAAACTGTTGTATCTGGGACTGAAAACTGATGATAAAAATCTAATAATGAAGGGAATGTTTGAGTTATATTACAACAGCCGAACATTGATTTTCCAAACTCATTATGGGACATACAGTCAGGTTGCATCAACGACGGGTTTCGATACCTGATATTTCATTAACTCCAACATCTAGGGGGTTAGCAAGTGGACGATAATTGAAAAAAAAAAAATTATTTTAGGCACTAAATATATATGTGGGGTGGTCATTGATGAAGCCGTTTAATATATTTGTGTAACACAATTTAACTTTCCCTCTAATTGTAACTTAATTGCTTCATTTCTATGGATATTGTTGTTTTTGTTTAAACTATTACATGGACTTGAACTAGGTGTGATCAGTTGGTACAGGCTTTATTGACATTTCATTTTTCATGAACGTTTTTGATGAACGTTGTCAATTGAAAAACTCCGGGAGATAATAAATTAGAAAAACTTAATCAAACACGTGTTCAGTGGATAATGCAATGCATTTTTACCTTTTTCTTTTAATACACGTCAGTCTGTGCACTGCTCTACTCAGAGAGATTATTATAAAGCAAATGGCCAAGTGGTGCTCTATTATATAAACTTAATGGCCTATGAGGCCCAACGGGCCGAAAGCCATTACGTTTACATAATGGCAGCACCTTGACATAATTGTCTATTATAAAACCCTGTGGATTGACATTATTTTGATTTAATGAATAATTTCACACCTTTCACTGAAAGTCTAGCCATGCAATGAGTGATGATGAGCTTCTCAAGTGCACGATAGAAGCAGAATAGCAAGCCAAAACTGCTGAACTGTGTAAAGATTTGACAAGCAGTAGCCAACGGTTCAGAAAGCCAGTGACTGATGAAGATGGTCACTGCAAAGATCAGAGAGGTGAGAAATTATAGTAACCAAAAATCCAGGTAAAATATTTTGAATTTTAATGTTCAGTGCTATAAATTACACATTTAGGATGCAGTTAGTTGTCAGGCAAAAGAAGAGATTTCTGGATATCATTTCACTGAATTGTTCAGGTGACATAATGAAGAAAAATCAGCATTAAGTATGGCAAAGATTATAAGATTAGCAACACATCATAACAGAAATGATTGGTTTCTTTCTGCAATACAAATTTATTCAATTTATTTATTTTGGTTTTAACATGACTTTTAACATTGTATAGGTCATATCATAATGGGTAGTTTTATGGGCAGAGGAAACCACTACAAACAGTTGGTCAAGGTTCTGTTCTGAAAACTGCCGAACATCAGTTAGAAACTACCATCTTACCCACAAAGGGTAACACAGTCGCCTTCTACCTCATAGATAGGAGGCAACTGTGTTACCACTGTGCCCCCCCCCCCCCCCCCCCATATTTATTCAAAACAATATGATTATGGCATTGATATTTATTGGTTTGCAAAGAATTTAACAATAAAATGTTACAAAAAGTTAGAATAGTATATCTTCATGGTATATTGTGCTTCTATTTATTCTAGATTTTCTGAGGTAACACATAAGAAAATTCGCTGGGCTAAGCAGAAGGACCCATTGCGCAGAAGGACCCATTGAAAAACTCAAGTATATTTAACACAATACTTCATGAAAGGACAACAGATGAAATTACAGTATTCCTTTTGCAGGTTCATTCTTGTGGTCAAAAGTTAGAAAAAGAAAATGGTGAGAAGTACCCACACAAGACCTTGTATGAACTTATTCTTACTCTACAGGAGTACCTCCAATCTCCGGATATTGGTAAAGAGTACAACTTTCAGTTTGATGATTTTGCCAAGCTGATACATACCCAGTATGGTGCAATGAAAGAGAGGGAAAAACAGGGTATAGGCTTACAGAAGAGACAAGCTGAGATAATCATACCAGAAGAAGAGAAATTGCTATGTGAAACAAAAACTCTTTGTGTTGAAAATCCACAAAAACTGCTGGACACTTTATTTTTTTTAGTTGGATTAAACTTTGCACTCAGGGGAGGAGAGGAGCATCATCAGTTGTGTGGTGGACCAAATTCACTGTTAAGGCTAGTAGATGAGGATACACTGCAATACACTCAGAATGTCAGCAAGAGTAATCAAGGTGATCTCAAACACAAGGAAATTGCCCCAAAGAAAGTTTTAGCTTACACCATTAAGGATAAACCTGAGAGATGTGTTGTTGCTGTGTACAAACTGTATATGTCTCATTGCCCAGTTCCTTATCCTGGTCAATTTCATTTGCGACCTCATGTCAATCCCAAGGGCAAGGTTTGGTATACCAAAACACTTTTTGGCCCATAAACTTCTGGTATGGTGGAAACTTTGTGTTCTCAGACTGGAATAGGTGGCTAAAGGACCAATCACTCACTTAGGGCTTCAGCAGCTACAAGGTTTTATGAGGCATCAGTGGATGGGCAGCTTATTGCAGAAGTAACAGGCATCATTCACATGCCATAAGATTTGTACTACAGTTACTATAATTTTTTATTTTTTGCAATACCCCTTTTTGTGATAAGAATTTACATGTAGATAATGAAGTTAATTAAATATTCTTCTGGGTTTTAAATTTGTTATGTAATTACTGATTTCAATTTTTGTCCTTGTTTTTAGCTCTCAGTTTCTTAAGTTTGAAAATATAATACCATCACTTGAGGTAGTAACATATATTTCAATAAATTGGGGCAGTTTATGAGGTGACAATATATTTGAATTTCCAATTGTTTTAAAATAAATTATATGCATGAATAAAGCTACTTCTTCAGTTATAATATCAAAAGTATATTCAAATATATAGAGTAATTCAGTTACATGGTGTGTTAGAAGGAGAGGTAATTCATTCAGGTATAATGATAAATATACTTGGAGAGCACACTCCTCTTCATACCAGTTCAGTTTCATACTTGTTTCGAGTACAGAGGAATTTCTTAAGGTTTTTCCCCTCTACCAAATCTTGATGACAGTCCACATTTGGTTCAAAGTTTTCAAAATGGTTTGAACTCCTGCTAAGGTAGCTTGTTTTAGTATTACCCCTGCTACTTTACAAAGCTACACTTTGGAAAAAAATCTCCTTTACAGAGATAACCATTGATACAAATTTGTTTTGTCTGCTTTTGTTTTTGTAACCTTTGATATGTCCATATGTGAATTTGTTGAAGCATCACTTGATGGTAAACATGAAATTTATTTCAAAACCACAATTAAGTGCTCAATCACTTATAATGACTTTTCTGTGTGATACAGGTCATACAAACAAATCAGTGATTCTCAAAAAAGGAAAACAAATGTGATGTACAAATATTTATCTACAGCAAGTTGGAGAAGAAGATAGATGGCACCTTGAAGTTTCCAGCAACTGAACACCTAGGAGAGGGAGGACAGATTTGCAATACTTTTTGCTCGGTGACGATGCCTTCACCTTGATGCCATGGCTTGTTAAACCCTACACCAGGAGACAACTAACAAGGGAAGAGAAAATAGGAAAGTACAAGATATCCGGAGGCAGGAGAGTAGTGGAGAATGCGTTTGGAATCCTTGCAAGCAGATTAAGGGCACTACTAGGCAAAATGGAGCAAAGGCCAAAGGTTGTCAGCGACATTGTTTGAATATGTGTTGTGTTGCAAAACAGGCTCTGAGAACACGGGAAGGTGGACTAGAACAGGGCAATCGACCCAGCAGTGTATGTGCGTGAAGATATCAAAGGAACATCAGCAAGACCTACTGAAAGATTACGTCAATGATGTTGGTGCATTGGATGGGCAGGCGGACAGGATATGAGATGTGAAAAGGAACAACCCCAGGGACAGAAGAAGCTGGCATGTATCAGTCCTTTTCAGTACTACCCAATTATTCCAAGAACTTTTATTTGAGCTAGTATTACACCAGCGTCGTACAAATTTCCAACAAATTTCCAAAACATATCCAAAAAATTCCCAACAATTCCCATAATAACAACAAGTCCCATAATAGGCTTAATAACTTCAACTTCAACACCTATTATTTTAAATGTCCCACAGTAAATGTCAAAATTTGTAAACCTTCATAGTTTGTCCAGCTTTCAAAAGGGATTAAAATGAAGACCAAAGACTCAGAGAATCTGTCTTTACATTGAGTGACCAAGTTACGTTGGGGTGTTTACAACAGGCCGGTTGCCTTTCAAGTATGGTTGGTATTGTTCTACAGCCTGTCATGGAGAGATGTCTGGATACTGGACACAGACATGACACTGAAGTGGTTCGAGACAAGACAGTTACAGTATAGGGAAGAGCAGAAGTGACTACGACAAGATGTAGAAAGACACGACAGGACAGTTTCCACGTTGCCAGAGCCAGGGTCAGGATCAAGAGCTGTAGAGGGTTGGTGAATTATCAAACATGTTTGAAATGCTGTTGACAAACCAGGACAAGTCAGGAAATCACAACTGTCTCTTACCAACTCTGTAAACATTGCTCACAACCCTCGAAAAACCCTAGGTACTGACAAAATGGCCCCAGTGGAAACACCCCCATTTCGCAAAAGCATACTGTAATGATCACTTCATCTAGTTTGTGTTGTTTTGATGTGAGAAGTTAAAAGCATTGTGTGCAAAGTTGTTTTTAGGTACCGGTATACCAAATCGTGTATATCCATTGTTAATTTAATTCATTAAGAACAATAGGATTGTATTTTTAAAAAATTAACTTTGAAAACATAGGACACAATATGGAAATAAAATAGTTCCTAACCCCTGAAAACATTACAGCTATTATGATGTATAGTCATTGAGGTAAAAGATGTTTTGTATACATGTTTGTCTGTTAACATGATTATATGTTATATACTGAGCTGATGACATTATGAAATGTTAATTCAAAAGGACGTTTAACGGAAAATGAAGATATAAAAGGCAATTTTACTTCAATTTTCATACCTTGGTGGATTGTTTGTGTCTTGTAAATACTCTTGTTTGGCAAGAGATATTTGTACAGTTAGTCAAATGAATGAATGGAGCACAGCTGAAAATAGCTTATCACAAAATGTCAGCAGGTAATGGTAAAACAAAGAACTCCCAGAAGTATTCAAGTATAGTTGTATATTCACTGTATGGTCACTATGCTTATTTACTTACAGGTGATTAATGTCAATATAATTGCAATGTCAAATGTGTATGGTAACAGTCCTTTCATGAATAACAAGGTAGAAATTTGCCTGAGCGTTGCGGCTTCATTTCTGTCAAGATCAAAAACATCTTTAAGGTATAACACTTTCTCCTAATAATTAGGGGAAGTGCAGGTGAATAGTATAGAAGCCTTGGCACCCTTTAATTAATTAATGTTTATTGATCTGGGACAGTATTTACAAAGATCCTTAACACGAATAAGTAGGAATAAGTGTAAGAATTTTTCCTTGTGTTTCTTACAATAGTCTATAATTACCAGAATTTTCTTCATTAATATGAGTTATTCTTTACTCTTAAGATTCCTCTTCATTATCGCACAAAACAATAGGATTACTGCAGTCAGATTCTCATTTCATTCCTTTCTCCTGCCTTTCTTCCCCCTGTGACTCCAAAACTATAATATCAATCCAGTTAAAATTTGGTAGGGAGATACGTGTGTATACACGTAAGATGGGATGTAAGAGAAGCTTAAGCGATGCTTGGAACATGGGGGAATGTTTTTGGAGTAAATCTAACTGACGTTTGTGAGACTTTTATAATTCATCAGTATTAATGAGCACATGGTGAATAAAACACTGCACCTTAACAATGAAAGTTTAATTTTTTGAGTTCCGCACCATGAAGATCTGAAACAATATCTTTACAACCATATATATTTAACTGTAAATCGCTGAATATTTTTATGGCTTCCTCACTTACTGCCCAGTAAACTTTTTTTGTTGTTTTGCAAACGTTTGAAAGGAAACGTCTGGCAAAGGTTAAAAATGATGGGTACTAAAACCATTTATAATAGAATGGGTTTTAAAAATGTTTTATGTGTACAGTAATTAGAGTTCATTAAATAATTAGTGATAAATGCTAGAAAAATGTTACAAAACCATAATAATGTTTGAATAATAATGGGTCAAAGATCAAATTCAATATCTTTTTAAGGTTGCTCACTAATGAAAAAAATTATTTTTTATGTCTAAAATTGTAAGATAGTGGCATAGAGTGCCATTGCCATTCAGTTCTTACTTTTTAGTATTTTTAGTCCTCGAAAATCCTAATCAGCATTCTAGAAATATGGGTTTAAAATCGCTTTTGATAGAATGTTTTTAAACATTTAATCAACATTTAATCAATAGTACACATTCTATGTCTGCTGTTTATCAACCATTTCATGATGAATATTTGAAAATCATTTCCAGCATAACCTTCATTATTCTGTGATCACTTGTGTCAAAAGCAGCTGACAGATTGAGTAGTACCAAAGTAGCAGGTACACCTTTAGACAAAAATAAATGACTGTCACTCTTTATTCTTTATAAGATTGCTGTTTTTGTTGAGTGATCCTTCTTGTAAGGTGATTGATTTCATTATCAAAGCTATTTCTATTAACAATCACTCTCAGATGTACAGCCACAACAAACTTTGATAAAAACCATAATCCAGACACAGGAGTAAAGTATTGCATACAGTTGGGTGTTACAAGCATAAAAGTGGTACTTAGTGCTACTATAAGACTGGATGATAGAACTAAATAGGTTGTCGTACAAAGAAATAAATTTTTTGCGCCAAACAGAACCCTGTGGACACATATTTTCAACTCCAAGGTGTGTGGCGTACTGGCACCTATCTTGGCTGAGTGTGTTCTGTCTGGCAAGTATGTGTTGAACCAGCCAAGTAATAGGTTATTAATATAGTATTTATAGAACCTATCCAGGAGAATGGTGTGGTCAGTATCAAAGGCAGCAGACAACTCAAAGAGAGAAAGAGTAGCTGCAGTCATGTTGAGGAAATCATATTGTTTATAAAAAAATGTCCTGTGATGTTTACTTCCAGCAGATTAAAAGCGAGTCATAAGACTACCTTCATCAATGTTGAGGTGCCGTCACTCTTTCAAGTTTCATTAAAAATGAAGTTGGAAACGGGCAAGTAGGAATTGGCTTCTTTGTCAAAAGTTGATATTTTGAGGACTGAAATGACATTGGCATGTTTTACCATGGACACTAACCATGTTCAAATGATACATTTCTGATTGAAGTATCAAGAGTGAAGTTTATACATGCAGAGAGTATGTGTTCCATGCAACTTGGACAGCAGCAGTATTATTGAATCTAACTTATAAATGGTCAGGTTAGTACATCAGATTTATTGTCATAGCAAATCACTGTTTAACAGAAGTAATTTAAAGCCTGGTCGTTTTTATTTTAGTATTTCACTTGTGGTAGGTTTACACTTTTCTGGATGAACATTTTTAATTTCAGTGAAAGTGGATGCACAGATATTTCTTTGAATTTGTGAAGTTTCAATTCAATTGCCTAAATCATTGAAAAAACAACCACATTTAAGATTGTTTCAATTTACAGTTTCAACAATTAACAATGCACAAAAGGGGTTTTGGTCTACTAGCGGGATCGCAAAGCCATCAGAGACACGAGTAGTGCACTGCAGCGGTAACCTATCCCCAGTACTAATGTAGCTCATCACAGCCAAACTTCTGTAAAAGACCGACAGAAGTTGTAGCCAAGCCACAACTTCTGTAAAACACAGTCATTGTGCCACACCACAATTCATGAAAGTCTGGAGACAAAAAAACGTTATCTCTAGAAGCATGACAGGGGCCACGGTGGCAGAGTGGTAACACTCTCGCCTCCCACCTCTAAGGCCGGGGTTCGATCCCCGTCAAGGCCTTATGTGGGAAAGCTGGTAGTTGCTTGCCGTTGGTCGGCAGTTTACAGTACAGAACCCTAGCGAACTCTATGTACTGGTTTCCTCTGCCCTTCAAACTACCCGTCGTGATATGACCTGTACAGTGTTGAAAGCGACGTAAAACCCCAAATAAATAAATAAAAATCTAGAAGCATGAGCCTCACTAGAGCTCGCACTTAAAAAAAATATGTGATGACTTTTCTGGTGGCTTTTAAAAACCTAGCTGATAAAATGAGCATCCTGTGAAGACCCACTCCCATTTAGGGGGGTTTCCACTGGGACCAACTGGCCGGTAACTATGTATTTTGCAAGGGTGTGGAACTTTGTTTACATAGTCGGTTGGGATTGGTTACACTTTCCTTGCCTGTTGCGGTGGATGGAGAAAACAATATCAAACATGTTTGATATTTCACTGGCCCTCCATGACTCTGTATCTGACCCTTGACTCCGCAGACCTGGTAAATGTCCCATCGTGGATCTCTACGGCTTGTCGGTTACACTTGCTGTTTTGCCCTATACTATTACTGTCCAGTCTGGAAAAAATCCTGCCTTCCTGTCCTGTTTAAGTACCAGGACTCCAAGCCAGGTACAGAGACAGACAAGCCGTAAACCCAAACCGACAAGCCGGTTACACAACAGACAAGCCAGGAACTGTGTAAGACAAGCCGGCTTCATATTTATGACCCGTGGCTTGTCTATTGATAACAATTTGTGACAGTCGGTGTGCACACTGCATCATTTGGAAACTGGCATCTTGATGGATTACATCTGGCAGTGTTTCAAGAATAGGAGTTTGTTTTTTATTAATTATCTAGGGCAGTGTTAAGTTAAAGTTGGCTGACTTTATAAGCTGATAACATTCCTTTTTATTTGACAATGGGTCCTAAGAAGGGCAGAAGAGTGAGGAAGATTGAAGTTCCCACTGACAGTGGTCCAGAATTTAAGATGGGTGACACTGCGGCAGATATTCAATGGAGGAAGGGGGGAGAGGGAGGCAAGAGAGAGGGAGGAGGCACAGCAACAGCGTGAGGAGGAGCCAAGGAGAGAGCAGGCAAGAGCGGAGGAATCACACTTCCAAGAGGAGGGACATCCAGATAAAAGGCCCAGGAGAGAAAAAGTGACACTGAAACAGAGGCTGCTGGATGAGAGGCTTGAACATCACAGTCACGCTACAAGAAGGGCCAAATAACCAACATATATCTTACAGACTCAGACAAGGAGAGAAAAGTTGATTTCGTGAAAGACTTCCAGACATTTAGTAATGAGGCTGTCAAGCTTCTCAGCAAAATTCAAAGCAGGGCAGAAGAACATGGTCATCAAGTCCAGCAACCTCAACCACAGACTCTTTCACGAAGCTCAAGCACCACTTCAACCTTTGTGCCACAGACTTTTCAACAGCTGTCAGCACCAGCTGTAAGGGAATACATCTTAAGGACAGCAGCAACAAACCAGAGGGCAGCCGACTTCCTTCATAGTTGTAGACGACCAACAGGCTGGACCTTCAAGTCCACTCACCTTTACATTGCGTCGACAAAACACTTCAACCCTCCATCAGTTGCCTCAGCTACAGGTGAAGAAAGCCAGCATGACATCAGGACTTTCAAGTTTCTTCGGAAACCTTCAATCTGGATGAGTTACCAGCAGATAGACACTCTGCAGCCATTTTCACCAGTCGACATGCCAGCACCAACCGCCTCTCCTCCAACCACCACTGCCACACAGCAGGAACATCAGCAGCCACCAGCCCAGCTTCAGCCTCCTCCGCACTTAGCCAATGAAAACAGCAGCAGCAGTAGAATACCTGCCAAGCCTCCAATCTCTCTTTTCAGGGCCACTGCTGTTTAATCATTTAAAGGGGCTTTTCAGGACTACCCAAATCTTACATAAACAATGAATAGCTACTGTTCTAAAATAATCCCAAAACAAGAAGCATTACACCGCGCCACACAAAACACTTTGTCCCCAAACACAAAAAACAAATTGAATGAATGACTGAATGAATGTGTGTGTGATTGAATAAAATTTTGAACTTATAAAAATACATTATTGTATAACTTTTAAAAAAATAAAGAAAAAATTTTAAAAAAAATTTTAAAAATTGGACAAAGGCAATGAAAGTTTTGCCCACATAAAAAATTCAAAATACAAAAAGATCCTTAGACTTTAAAGATGATCTGACATTCGGGGAAATATTTTGACTTTTGGATTTGACATTGTGACCTTCGACCCTTTGTGAAACTTTTTAATTTCCCCTAAGAAACAATTTTCTATTGATAACAATTTGTGACAGTCGGTGTGCACACTGCATCATTTGGAAACTGGCATCTTGATGGATTACATCTGGCAGTGTTTCAAGAATAGGAGTTTGTTTTTTATTAATTATCTAGGGCAGTGTTAAGTTAAAGTTGGCTGACTTTATAAGCTGATAACGTTCCTTTTTATTTGACAATGGGTCCTAAGAAGGGCAGAAGAGTGAGGAAGATTGAAGTTCCCACTGACAGTGGTCCAGAATTTAAGATGGGGGACACTGCGGCAGATATTCAATGGAGGAAGGGGGGAGAGGGAGGCAAGAGAGAGGGAGGAGGCACAGCAACAGCGTGAGGAGGAGCCAAGGAGAGAGCAGGCAAGAGCGGAGGAATCACACTTCCAAGAGGAGGGACATCCAGATAAAAGGCCCAGGAGAGAAAAAGTGACACTGAAACAGAGGCTGCTGGATGAGAGGCTTGAACATCACAGTCACGCTACAAGAAGGGCCAAATAACCAACATATATCTTACAGACTCAGACAAGGAGAGAAAAGTTGATTTCGTGAAAGACTTCCAGACATTTAGTAATGAGGCTGTCAAGCTTCTCAGCAAAATTCAAAGCAGGGCAGAAGAACATGGTCATCAAGTCCAGCAACCTCAACCACAGACTCTTTCACGAAGCTCAAGCACCACTTCAACCTTTGTGCCACAGACTTTTCAACAGCTGTTAGCACCAGCTGTAAGGGAATACATCTTAAGGACAGCAGCAACAAACCAGAGGGCAGCCGACTTCCTTCATAGTTGTAGACGACCAACAGGCTGGACCTTCAAGTCCACTCACCTTTACATTGTGTCGACAAAACACTTCAACCCTCCATCAGTTGCCTCAGCTACAGGTGAAGAAAGCCAGCATGACATCAGGACTTTCAAGTTTCTTCGGAAACCTTCAATCTGGATGAGTTACCAGCAGATAGACACTCTGCAGCCATTTTCACCAGTCGACATGCCAGCACCAACCGCCTCTCCTCCAACCACCACTGCCACACAGCAGGAACATCAGCAGCCACCAGCCCAGCTTCAGCCTCTTCCGCACTTAGCCAATGAAAACAGCAGCAGCAGTAGAATACCTGCCAAGCCTCCAATCTCTCTTTTCAGGGCCACTGCTGTTTAATCATTTAAAGGGGCTTTTCAGGACTACCCAAATCTTACATAAACAATGAATAGCTACTGTTCTAAAATAATCCCAAAACAAGAAGCATTACACCGCGCCACACAAAACACTTTGTCCCCAAACACAAAAAACAAATTGAATGAATGACTGAATGAATGTGTGTGTGATTGAATAAAATTTTGAACTTATAAAAATACATTATTGTATAACTTTTAAAAAAATAAAGAAAAAATTTTAAAAAAAATTTTAAAAATTGGACAAAGGCAATGAAAGTTTTGCCCACATAAAAAATTCAAAATACAAAAAGATCCTTAGACTTTAAAGATGATCTGACATTCGGGGAAATATTTTGACTTTTGGATTTGACATTGTGACCTTCGACCCTTTGTGAAACTTTTTAATTTCCCCTAAGACTTGGCTGATTTTGAACTTTACAAGATCTGGGAAATTTGCAAGAAAATAATTTTGAAAAAAATGCTGAGGGTTTACAATGTTTAGAGTTAAGGGGGGGGGGGTAATTTTTACATAACTTGGGTTTCATATTTCTAACAGTCCCCACCCCGGAACAGAAACAACACATGATATTTATGTTCACTATATCTTCTTTAACTTCCTTTTGTAAGTGAAAAACACTTCGTGAAATGTTTTTCTTCACACACCAATACATATAATATCTTGCCAAAATCAGAACAAAGTTTAAAGGCTAAAAATTACTGTCATATTTGCTGTATCCAAGTATTTTAGTAGTTTCATCCAACTCAAAATTTGCCCCAGTGCTTACAGATTTAAAACAAATTTTACAAATTGTACTCCATAAATCATTTTTGTTTTCACTAACCAATGCTTCCCATTTTTAAACCCCAATTGGTCCTTTTACTATATCTTTCAGAAGAGTCTTATAAAGATCTCCACATCCTTTTTTTTAGATTTGAACAAAAATCTGTAAGTAAAAGGGACCAGCAAGTTTTGTATTATTGAATTAATCACCAGTTTTAAATCTCCTGATGAAGTTTTGGACAAATAATTTAATTCTGTGGAAGTCTAGTACATTAGGGTTAATATTATAATTTTCTTTAAAGCTTCAATTGGAAGGATTTGACCAGATTCATTCACAATGTCCCTAATGAGGAAGATTCCTTTTCTGAACCAACTAGAGAAGTACATTTCTTCCTTTGGGATTTGGGGATTATACCACAGACGAGAGTTTCAAATACCTAAATTATTAGTAGCCAGTTGCTGCCTTCTACAAAATATTTGACAATCTTTAATCACATCAATAAAAAGGTATTGGTCATCTTTTGAAGTAAAGAATCAAACCAGCTATTTTAAAAGAATAAATTAACAGTATTGCAGTATTCATTGAACAATGTTAACCACTGACAACCTTCACCAAATATTCTTCTTACCCAACTTATTTCCAAAGATTTAATAAACCATTTTAAGTTTACCATCTTTAAACCACCAACAGTGGGATCTGAACAAACAGTAGTTCTTAATTTTACCTGGTTTGTTATTCCAGAAAAATTTTAAAATTTTGTATTTAAGTTTAAAACAAATTTGTATGGATTGGCAAAACAAGAAAAACATGTACAAATTAGAAAAGTATCAAGCTTTTTAATACAGTTATTACCTCCTGTGTGCGAAGGCCGTGGTCGGGAGATTATAAAACGCCTTCCGTACGTCCGGCGGCCGTTTGCCATGTTTTTTACATAAACCTTAATATCTCATTCATTTATAAAGATATCTTCACCAAATTTGCAGGGAATGTTTATGGTTATATGGTTATAAAAACCTGTCAGTGCAAAATTTTGGCCTAATTTCGAAAAACAAAATGGCCGCCATAGCTAATTGTTTGAAAATCAAAAAGGTGCTCAAAATCTTGAAATATTCCAGCTAGTTTCGTCAAATTTGCACAAAAGCTATATGGCCAGAAAAGTCAGCCTGATAGTAATTTTGGCCTAGTTAAAAAAAAAAGACTTTTACCTTTGAACCCTTCTTCAATGTCAAGTGGGTTTATCTTACTACAAATGCCAAAGGCGGGAGATAACTGCTGCAGCAGTGGCCCTGTTTTCCATACAGGTGTTAATTTCCTTCTTTGCCATATCTTCAGACTTGTTTTAGCATTTTCTAAAATATTGACCAAATTTATATCAGGCATAAGATTTAAATTTACATTAAAGGTTATACCAAGAAGTACGAATTCTACTTTGCCCCAGTCTAGATTTATAGTAACATTAAGTTTATCTTTGGAGTATTTCTTTCTCCCAATCCACATAGCTTTTGTCTTTTGTTGGTTCATTTTAAGACCAGACAAGTTTCCATATATTTCAAGTGTGCTAGGTACTGCCTTTAGTTAGGTGTTGTGAGCCATCCAAGATCAAAGTTGTGTCATCTGTAAATGGGTTAATCTTAAACTCTTTTGAATTTATTTTAAACCCTATTATTTCTGGATAATAATTTTAAATCCTATAATTCCTGCACCAAAAATAAATAGGTATGGTGACAAAGGGTCACCTTGTCTGCAACTTCGGTCTGTGCAAATGTCTTCAGATAGATAACCACTTTGTAGTACATGCACTTTGTAGTACATGCATCTTAATATCAGTATTGCATCTTAATATCAGTATTGAAAAGTTTAATCCAGTTAATAAATTTCTCACCAAACCCAAAGAAATCTAGAGTGTTATATAAAAAGTTCCAGGAAATGGAATCAAATGCCTTTTGACAATCTAGTAATAAAAGAATACCAGGTAAAGCTTTATTTTCTGCCATTTGCATGTTATCATAAATTAATCTTGTGCAGTCACTCATATGTCTGCCTGCAATGAAACCTGTCTGACTTTATGAAATTATTTTGTCAAGAACAGATTGAAGTCTGTCAATTTTCATAAGGCATCTTTCCTTTTTTTGCTTTTGGAATACAGGTTATAATTCCTTGACGTAAAGTTGTAGAAAGTTTTCCTTTTTCAAAACATCTGTTTATAGCCCTGGTAACTAAAAATTTTAATTTTGCCCAAAGTACTTTTAAAAATTCAGATGTAAGACCGCCCATTTCTGGTGTTTTTTTATGTTTCATTTTCTTAATGACTTTTATCTTATTTAACTTACACCCTTCCTTAATTTATTATTTCATAAATGTTGTTTAACAACATTACTGATCATTTTAGTTAAAGTAAAAGTAAATGGGTTACTTTGCAAATGTTAAAAAGGCTTCTATATATGGTCAAAACCCCAGAGCCGAACATTTGCCTATGAATAAAAGACAATGAACACTATTAACAAACGAAAAACTCTCAGTCGTAATTTACTGTCGTTAGACATGAAGCTGTATAGGGGAGACAGTGACTAGCAACACTTCAGATTTTTGTAGGGTAGACCAGTGTAGCTGAGATATATGGTTACATTTGCAAAACACTGGGGTCTGCAAGATTCTCCATAGTAGGGCACAAAGTGGGCCCGACCTCATTCCTCCGTCCTTTATGTATGACACTACTGTGGTGTTGTCAGTTGCTACAAGTACTATCTTGTTTGAGCAAAGGTCTTAGAACTCTTTAAAGTCAGAAAAACTGCTTAAAGTTCTAGATAGTTTATATACAACTTGCTTCCCGGAGGGGACCAGGTTGCTCTTGCAAAGTGCTCATCTAAGTGAGCGCCCCACCCTTCTATTGATGCGTCTGTAAATATTTGCAGAGCATGTTTTATTGGGTGTAATGGTTGGCCTGTAAGTGCATTGTCTTCCTTCAGCCACCATTGTAAATGGGGGTGCAGGGACCTGGGGACTTGGATCACCTTTTCCAGTGATTCTGGTACCCTCCAGTTGTTTTTGAGATGCCACTGTATGGGTCTCATATGAAGTCTGCCTAGATTAACATGCTTTTCTGTAGATGTTAGTAACCTATCAAGGACATGAATTCCCGGACCGGGCAAGCCGGTAGGGTTAGCAGTTTTAACAGTCTCTTGAAGGTTCTGTCACCAGTCCAGAGTCGGTCGGAACCGATCAGACCTGAAGTCGAACTGGTAGCCTACAAAGTCGAAGTCTTGTTTGGGCTCCAGCTCTGATTTCTCTAAATTCCTCAGCCAACCCAGTTGCTGACACATTATTTACTAGTTCCTGTGTATGTTGGAGACAAGCCTGGTGGGATCTGGCTCTCACCAACCAGTCGTCTAGGTACTGGTGGCTTCTTAAATCCTTGTGTATGGCCATCAATTTCACCTGCTTTGGTATCATGGTGAACTCCAAAGGTGCTGTGGACAAACCGAATGGCAGGGCCTTGAACTGGTATGCCCGACCTTAGATGTGAAATCTCAGGCATTTCCTGGATTGTTCTTGAATTGGTATATGGACATAGGTATCCCTCCTTCAACAGTTGTACTACCTAGGGTCCAGCCACCAAGGCTTCCTACACGTTCCCAAAAGGGCTTAGTCTGGACCCTATAGGCAGACTGTGTGCCACATTTGGGACATTTGGTATTCTGACAAACATTTTCTGTCCCTCCGGACACTGGTCTGGTGACAATGATCCAGGTTAACAGTCTCTCTGTTCTTATTGTGGTCCGGTGGGGCTGACACAACTTTTCACATTAATAGACTCTTCGCCCCGGGCCAGCAGCCTGCAAGGTGCAGCATTTACAGAGCAATTGTCATTTGTGAGATGTCTGACCCCTGGCCGGACATGATGACAAAATTTGTTATCTCTCCAGTCAAGTCCAGCACCGATAACAGGTTGTTGAGAGGTGTGATAAGGGAAGGTTGCCTGGCAGTAGCTTGGGACACTGTCATATCACCAAGACCACTGACCGGTCTAAGAATTCTCTGTAACCAAATAAACCTGAGGCAACTCTGTCCGGTACCCGGACTCCATACTCGGTACTTTACTGTAACTAGTAACTCTCTGTAACAAAAAACTAGCAGGCTGGGGTCATCAATGAATTTTGACAGCTACTGGTCTATATTTAGCCTATTTTTTTGTTTTATATGTAACCAGTTGGGTTGAAGCACTGTACAGTAAGGACTGTGTAGCCAACACCCTGTTAGTAGACTTTGTAACCCGTAGGTTGAAGCAAGTGTACAAGGCTGTGTATCCAGTACCAGCCGGTACACTCTGTAGCCAGTTGTTGAAGCAAGTGTACAAGGCTGTGTAGCCAGTACCAGCCGGTACACTCTGTAACCAGTAGTTGAAGCAAGTGTACAAGGCTGTGTAGCCAGTACCAGCCGGTACACTCTGTAACCAGTTATTTGAAGCAAGTGTACAGGGCTGTGTAGCCGGTACACTGTAACCAGTTGTTAAAGCTACTGTATAAGGCTGTGTAGCTGGTCGGTGCACTGTAACCAGTTGTTGAAGTAACTGTACAAGGCTGTTTAGCCGGTAGTCGGTCGGTACATTCTGTAACCAGTTGTTGAAGTAAATGTACTTACAACTATCTTGTGTTGAAATCAGCTGGCTGTAGGTTTCGCCATTAATCAAAGTACTTCTTATGAACGCACATCTTATTTTACATTTGACAGTTGATGGGAAAGCCCTTGAGATCTATATATAGAAACAATTGTTGGTCGGTGTGTCACATGACCAGTTTCCTGGTCGGAGGGACAACGAGATTGGCTGATTGGAGATGACGATCAGCTTCGTGACCTGGTCGGTGAATCACGTGACCAACTTCGGGGTAAAAGCCCTCACTGGACGCGTTCTTTCTTTATATCACAGTAAATGTGAGCTGACTGGTTGACTGATGCCTGTAGCAGAGAAGTCTGTACCAGTGTGCTGGAGGTGAATTTCAGGAACTAAACACTGGAGTCACAGTAGACGTGAGTGCAAATAATGCACTTCTGATCCTCTTGTTCGGTGATTCACGTGATAAACTTCGTGACCTAGTCGATGCACCACATGACCAGCTTCGTGATTTGGTAGAAAGGACACGTGATTGGCTGACTGGATATGACGTCAGAGGTCGCGTTCTTTTGTGCTGGCCGGTCGGCTGATGCTTTAAAAGCAGAGAAGCCTGGACCGGTGCGCTCTGTAGATGTGTAGATGAAAATCCTTCTTCTTTTGTGATAAAACCAGTGAACTGGCCATCCACAACCCCCACTACCGACAACAAAGCTGGGTCTGCAAGGGAGGGACTGATATCACCCTCTATTGTGAAGTCGGTTGAACTGGAGCTTGCCAGTCGACTAATGCTTTACAGCAAAGATGTCTGGACCAGTGCGCTCTGAAGAAATCTGAAGAATGCATCTCTTGCTTCTGATGAAAAACACTGATTATACTCGAGCTAGGCTGGTGTGACTGATGCTATACAGCAGAGAAGTCGGTACCAGTGCGCTCTGAAGAAATCTGAAGAATGCATCTCTTGCCTGGGGAATTCCTTCCATTTGCAGGGTTCAAAACTACGTAGACTGAAGTTCCCCATGATTTTATTTGTACGTAGTACTAGAAAAGACGTTTCTATGGTGACTGTAGCTGGAAGGGTGCAGAAGGTAAATTCAAACAAAGACACAGATAAAAATACCTGTAAGTAGTATATCCATAATTCCTCAATATTGTAGATCTGCCCCTAACAACACAATGGTTGAATGGGAGGAAACTAGCAAAATGGCTGCCTTCATATTTCTCATCGATTACTGCCCTATCATCAACACTAAATTGAGTCAACTAGGGAGCGTTTCCAGCAGATTTCTAAATGTATATCAGTGCTTGATCAGTAGACAACACTTCTACACTGAGAATATCCACAAAAAGGGATGAAAATCTGTCATAATGCACACTTTTCTTTAAAAAATCTGGAGATGTTGAAAACACGTTCGCACAGTACACGCGCCAAACAAAAAAGATGCTATGACGTCAGGTTGTCTAGACAGGAAGGAAGTACGAGGCGCCATCTGGGGAGTGCACAGTACTATGGACCGGCCAGCCAGTGGTAACACAGGACGTCTTTTTCTGGTGTTTGGCAGGCCGTTCTGCGCCGACCGGATTAGCAATTGTCCATTGGATAGGATGTATTAACGCAATAAAAAGAATGAATGGAGTGAGGTAATCAGACGGAATAATGTTAAACGGGCTGTCATTAGATTGTCTGATTTTATGTAATTTCCTTAAATATTAAAGAAGGGGCCACGGTGGCAGAGTGGTAACACTCTCGCCTCCCACCTCTGCAGCCGGGGTTCGATCCCCGTCATGGCCGTAAGTGGGAAAGCTGGTAGTTGCTTGCCATTGGTCGGCAGTTTACAGTACAGAACCCTAGCGAACTATATGTACTGGTTTCCTCTGCCCTTCCAACTACCCGTCGTGATATGACCTGTACAGTGTTGAAAGCGACGTAAAACCCCAAATAAACTAAATATTAAGAAATGGTTTATACACTGGTTTATATGTATCAATGTATATGTATCATATAAAACGGGTTTAGCTACCTGTTTTGTATCATTGTCTAACATTAATGCAATCTAACATTAGTAACAGGGGTGTAATATGTATTGCCCATGTCACAAGTGTCTTCAATTATGATGGGACGAATATTCGTGAAGAAGAAATCCTATTGTGATATTGGTTTACGTACCTGATGAAGGTGAGTGGATTTTTCTGTGTATACCCAATTGAAAATAATATAAACTTCCTCTTGACTTTATTTCCCTCAAAATTCACCACATTTGGCGGAAGGCTAGTGTGGCCAATGAAGTATTTACCAAATTTGAACCCAATTGATGTTGTAGTAATGAGGGCAAGTAGGTGTACAAATAGAAGGACAGAAAGACAAGATGAAACTAATAACAACAACCATTTAGTATCGTTGAGTGTTAATAATATTTGCTCTCTAGGAGCTGTATGATTTTTTTTTGTAGAGGTCTGAAAACACACCATACACAGTCAAATTGTCTGTTATCAGTGGGTTGTCTGAGGTGAAGAGTTGCCAAGCCTGACTGTGACGAAATGTTATGCAATGGGGTGGAATGTTTTTTTCACTCAGAGTGTGGGGGGTTTTATCATGTGACATCTCCAGTCAACAATAAAGGGTGTTGCACACAGGAAACGATCCTACACGATCCGATCAGACAAAATATATAGACCATGGTGTTTCTTTATAATGTATGCACACATACTCCGATCCTATCAGATAAGACACTGCAAGACACGACCCGACATTTCTAAATTAGAAAAGTTTCCAATTTTTATGTGGTCGTAGGGAGGGGGAAAGGGGGTTCTCTATTGGTTGCATCAATGAAAGGCATAGTATTGCCCAAAGCTCAATTTTTTTTTATATTGAGGTAAAAATATTGTTAGACAGAGCACAATCTAAATTATACTCTTACATATTTTAGCTTTTAAAGTAATTTACTGATTATTCTTCCTCTCCTCAAACATGTAATACTTCATTATTACACCAGTTATTTATATTTCAAAAACATATTGTACACTTTAAGCTCAGGTAAAGGCTATCCTGTATTTTATATAAATCCAACTTACACACTCCTAGATACAAGTACCAGTTTTATTACTCTGGGATTAGATACAGAGATCTGAGAACTTGTATGTATGACTGTACAAGCAGAGTAAAAAAAACTGTTGTAAAATATCAAAACATACGGATCGCATCGGATCCAGTGTGTTTTACCATGCCTGTCAACATGTAGGCAAACTGCCATTAATATGTCGGGTCGGGTCGTTTCCTGTGTGCAACACCCTTAACAGCTCCAGAATTAGTTGCATGTCAGTTCTGAATATAACTTTGGAATTGGTTGTTTTTGTCTCTGAAAGCTCGACTTATTTTGCCATTTGGCTTAATAAATAGGGGTGTGCCACTAGAGGGACCCGTACCGACTCTAGGGTCGGTTAGCTGAGTCGCGGATCGGGGACAAAACTCAAGAAAAAAGTACAGAAAATTTTTGGGTTGGTTTAACCTCCCTGACAGGCCATTCCGGCTTGTCTGGATCTAGATCCCAATCTGATTTGGAGTTGGGATGTTTCTCTGCATGATCAGGAAGTATTCTGACAAGCCATAGACGCACAACTGACAAGCCATATCTGGTTACCACAAAGCGACAAGAATGGAGCTGTTTCCTAATCAACCCAAACTAGACTAATTAATTTCTTGAGTTGGGATCATGAATCAGGATTCAAGCAACACTACATAAAAACCTTTTGGCTACTGTTACCCATCATTTTTTACTGTAAAGATGCTAGCTATTCATCAGAGAGACTTTCTACAGAATCTTATGGCCTTGTTGTTTTATTGAGTTAATTATTTCGATTTTTATTCTGATTTGTAGACAAAAAAGGGACACATCTGAACCCCGGACCACCACCAGCGATACAACCAGCACCTTCACCACATCCTCCACCACCATCCAGACCAAAAAGTAAGCCACATACCCCTTGTTCATGCAATGGATCCTTTGGAGAGAAGAAAAATGATGTTTTATAACCTCCCGACTGACTTAATAAAAACTGAAATCCCAGATTACCAGAATTTACTCAGGATGCCCCTTCATGTTTCACTGAAGAATGCATACGCCACCATATTAAGAAGGAAGTCACCAATTTTTAGGAAGCTCTTAAAAGTTAGATTGAAACTGGCAATAACACTCAGACACCTACCAACAGGAGAAACATACAAGTCATAATAGTATCACTGGGTGGTTTGCCAAACCACCATTTGTAAAACCATCCCTATTGTCTGCAGGGCCATCCTTGATAAATTCCAGGAAGAGTATTTGACTTCCCTTACCTCTCCAGAAGACTAGAAATAGATTGCAGAGAAGTTCAAAATCAAATTGAATGCCCCCACGCTCTTGGGGCACTATATGGGAAACATATCGCCATGAAGAAGCCAAAGAAATCTGGGAGTGAATCCTAGCAAGTAGATTTAGGGTCCTACTAGGCACAATGGAGCAAAGGCCAAAGGTTGTGAGAGACATTGTCTTGACATGTGTTGTGTGGCACAACATGCTGTAGACACACCAAGGCTGAGTGGACAAGGCATCCACCCCAGCAGATGACGTAGCAGCAAGACTAGATGAAGCAGTAGTATATGTGCCTAATGAAAATGACAGGAATCCCTCGACATAGGCAAAGCAACAGCAAGACCTGCTGAAGGATTACTTCAATCACGTTGTTGCCTGGGTTGGGCAGAAGGAGAGGATCTGAGACATGACAAGGACCTACCCTTGGGACAGAAAAAGCTGGCATCTATGTAATTATTCAAAGAACTTTTTATTTAAGCTAGATTTGCTCCAATGTCCCACAAATTTCCAAAACATGTGTAACAAATTTCCGAACAAATCACAAGTCTCATAATAATGTCTGACATTTGAAAATAAGTTTTCTTAAAATGTCCCTCAGTAAATTTAAAAACTTTATTCATCATTCAAAATAGATTTAAGTTAAAAAGTTACAAAATTTAACGTTTTTCAATTTTTCTCATGTGTAACAAATTTCCAAACAAATCACAAGTCTCATAATAATGTCTAACATTTGAATATAAGTTTTCTTAAAACGTCCCTCAGTAAATTAAAAAATTTTATTCATCTTTCAAAATAGATTTAAGTTAAAAAGTTACAAAATTTAACGTTTTTCAATTTTTCTCTTTTATAAAAAAAAATTTTAACGTTTAAAATATTTCAAAATTTGAAAATTTCTGAATTGTCACAATATTTTTACAACTTTGAAATTTTCTCGAAGGTCAAAAGTCAAAACTCAAAATCTTTTCAAAACTTCCAAAGATTCGTGTCTTTTTAAAGTTTTTCCTATCTCCACGTGCGCCCTTAGTGGATGCACATGGAAGTGATATGTGCTTATGAACTAAATTTCACTGGAAATTCAACTTGTTATTCAATAAGTTTTAAAATTAATGTTTATGTCCTGTTGAATGTAGATAACCATTGAATAATAGATTCAATGGGTTATTCATTGAATCTGTGCATTCAATGGCTTGGCCATTGAGTCTACACATTCAACAGCTAGCCGCCACTGTATGTGTACATTTAATGATTTAGCTGTGAAATACGTACATTCCAAAACCATAGCCATTGAATGTGTATATGAACTTAACAAAACCAAATAAGTAACTGATACTATGTGAAATGGAATGATTATTGTCATTTTCTTCATAAATCACATCTGTTGATATTAACTGGAAATAAACTTTTGCAATAAGTTGATTATGTGTGGTCAGTTATATAATTATGTATTATAAAAATGCTGTTTGGTTTAAAATGTTAATCTTTTTCTGCTTTCTAATCATAGTGTCCCAATGAACCTCTCTAACAATACAGGGGTGCCACTATGGGGCCAAATACAATTAAATACCCAAATTTAATACTTAATTAGGTGAAGTAATTGCTATCATAGACTTGGAGACCATAGAATAACTACTCAGGCTTGAACTGTTTTTCTTTTATTTTTTGTTGAGCCCAAATATTTTGATATTTGTGGATTTAAGTAGAGCTAATATTACAGCTTTTGAAATGGCTTTGATCAGAAAGGCTTGATGCACCATGTAATAATATCTTAGAGATCATGAATATTGCAATGAAATATATGATATTTATGTCATTACATATATGTTTATTAATTTTAATGTTATAGATTAATCCTTCTTTATGTCCATTCCTGAAATGTAACGACTCGGAACATGTCTAATGTCTCATGATTTATGCCTTACGGATTGGATGGTGTGCCTTAGAATCCGTTGATACGGAGATTAAGCACCTGGACAACTGATTGATTGATTGATTGATTGAAATGTAACACTTTTATTTCAGTTAATTTAATTTCAGTTAATTTAATTATTACTATGCTTAAATATCCAATATAGGCGATAAGCCAAGTCTTTGCAATCAGTATCTATATTTCATATTTTACATTCTATGACTTGGGCTATTGAGTCATTTGAATTATTTTAGGCATAGAATGTAAGCATTCCACAGCTCACCCATTGATGTGTACATTCAATGATTTGCCCATTGAATGTACACATTCAATAGTTTGACACGCTGCATGTATACATTCAGTAGTTATCCACACTCAATACACCATATATAAGTCATCAAGGAACACAATGATTATCAGTTTTGCATGATACAGTGTGGATTTTTGTAACAAATACTGAATGGGTATAAATTAAAATTTTAAGAAACAGTGAGTTGAGCCAAGAATTGTAATTAAGTGAAGCAGATGTGAATGTGCCTGAAATAATAGCCTGGGGTAGACTCTGTGAAGTGTAAGCTGTTTTAATGTGTACTTTTTACGGGAGATCTGAGTGATTCAGAATTCAGCAAAATGTACAGTCTAATAGAAAACTAAAAGTGTTACCTTTGGATACATTAAAAATTATAAGAAGAAATAGACTCAACAAAAGGTGAAGAGAGTACGTAAAAACACAACAAATGTAAGTACCAAAATTGGGATTCCACTGCTTCATTAAATTCTATAAATAAAGACACTGAGTCAGATGACTGTCAAATTAGCACCAAAAACATCAGTGTATTTCTAATAAATGCCTTCTTCAAAAACTGCATAGAGGGCTGAGCATCTGACAATTCAGTGTCTGATATGTCAGATAGATGTGAATCTGATGGTTTCGAGGTGAACCTGGACTCCTTCTCGTCCGATGAGTCAGCAACAGACTGATGCGTCGCCCTTCTGACGCGTTGACGCCCTGCCTTCCTAGAATGCTTACCCTCTGCTACTGGGGAGCTGTGCACGAACTTTGACGCTGACACTATAGGGTCTTGCTGGTTAATTTTCTTCTCTAGCTGCTCGCTTTTGTCCTCTAAGTCCTGCATTTTTCTTAGAATTAAGTCCAACTTAGTGTCCAAGTTATTCGTGGGCCTGGGGTGGGCCCCATCCCCAAGTTATTCGTGGGCCTGGGGTGGGCCCCATCCCCAAGGATCTGACCTGAGCGCGAAGCCTCGTCTCCTCTGTCCATTTGCTGTGCTGAGCGGTGTGTTGCATTCACAGAGTCCTCTTGATCAGCTGACATAGCTGGAGCACTGAGGTTGAACAAGCGTTTACATCTATTCTCTACAGGTCGAGAATGTTTTTGAGATGCCAGATTTTGAGATGCCATGATACACTAAAACACTAAAATTTCTTATAAAATTAGTCCTTCTGTAAATTCCACAATTGCTTTTAACCCGTCCACAACAAATGTAAGAATGAAGAGGTGGAGCTGGAAAGCTTGGGGGGTGGCAGAAATGGCGGGAAAGCAGGATTCATGAGGTGACAGATTGATATTGACACCAATGCTTTGACAAGAATTACTAGAACATAAATGACACTTCAAGCCCTGTCAGACTGATACGTTCTGCATGCATTAACAACAAAACCAGCTGCAGTTTTATGTTTGTTTCTGGCATAAGTAACAAAATTCACAAAAATATTTGGAAACAAGTTTTTGAAAATGTCATCTTTTTAGGCTTTCTAATGGCTGATACTAATAATAATAATTTAATATACATATTTTGTGAAACATTTAAGATTTTTACTTTATATATAGCAAAAGTCATGTTTACCTACTTAATAATATCTCAAGAAAGCCATTTCCATTTGCAAGTTTTTCCTCGTGTATTCATATAATTTTACTACATGCTGACAATCATACAAAATAATGGATTTCATTCGTTTCAAAGCCCCGGTAACCGGTTTTAATTTCTGTAAACGATCCCACCACTATCCACAAGTCTCCCCCTTTATTGCTGTGCTTGACTTCTTTGCTCTTGTGGACTTCACTCCCTGTTAATCTGCTGGATAGTATCTTTTTCACCACACTTATCAGGTGTTTCAGTTAAAAGTCTTTAGACTGATTTTAACAATCTTTCAAAGTTTTGAGTCAGCAATACAATTTTATCTGGGGTATAGAACTCTTGTTCCAACAATGCTAATCTGCAACTGTGAGATGTCCAGCTTATATAGAGAAGTGATCAGGAAGATTACCATTACAACATACATATTTTCTATGAAATTAACATCCTAAAACTTAGACTTATATTAATTACACATAATAAACATTTCTTGGAAGGAAACCTGTTTTGGTTAAAACTGCAACTCACCCATTTTACTATTTCACAACTTGAAATACTTTTCATTATAAATAACACTTATCAGAATATGAAATATGAAATTGTAGGTCATTAAATGGAACACCTCTCTGCTGTAAACAACTATAATGTTTGCTCACACACATTCCTGCATTTTAAATATTCTATCACAATTTCCAAATACAGTTATGGATAATTAACTCATAAAATATTGGTGTATTTTGTAAAATGGCACTTGGTCAGATTATACATAGCAGTACATAGTTGGTCTTGTAAAAATAACACACACACACACACTATAGTAAAAAGCAAGAAAAAACATTGGACAGAATATTACTGCCACTACATAGAAGGGTTGACTATCAGTTTTACCACAATGGCAAATCATGTTGCTTAGATTGGTATTGAGGTTTATTTGACAACTGTGGTGTCTATTCCAATATTGGCTATCGTTATCCTGTGTTGTATCAGCAACAAAATACTAATATCAGTGTGTAAAAGTTTTCTCAAAATATTTTGATTTTATAATTAGGAAACTTTAACTAAGAATATTATGTATATGAGTTGTTGTTTTTTTCAGAATTTTCACAATTTTATAAAAAGGTGGAATAGATAGCTGTATTTTAAATACCCAGTATTTTAGTTGGTGTCCAGTGTGAATGTAAAATTCATTGTTATAGTAATTGTGAAAAAAGATGCTTTTTCAAATATCTTTTCCATTTTTGGATAACTTTTTAATCAGAAAACCTCTGTATAAATCATTTTAGAATGATTATTGGTATTAAAACATCTTTATTTATAACTAACATAGTACCTTGATGAAATTTGATAGTTATTGTCACTTCTGCCTGAAAACCAAATTATTTTTGTTTTAAATCAAAATTAAATATAATTAAATCACTATTAAATATCAGTATTAGTATCAAACTGTATTAAATTGAATCAGGTTACTCACTATTTTTTTACTCACTATCAGTATTTCAGTTAAATTATCACATAAAACTAATACATTACACTTTTATCAACCATCACTCTATTTTTATCAGGTAGATAAATTTTTTTTTTTTTCCCATCCTTTTTTTTATTGTCTTCAAAATCATATACATATCAGTACAAAAAAGTCACACATGAACATGTTTAAAAAACCGTCAACAACAGAATTACATTTATACAAGTGAATTTTTATATTTTCTATAGTTTTATATATCCTCAGAAATATCTTCAAGAATACCCTTCCACTGTGTCCATCTCATATTAAAGGTTTCGCAATTGTTATTTGTCTGGTACAGCAATTTTTGCTCAGTATATTTTGACCTAATTAATTTCTGCAATTGAGAGAAGTATATTTCTTTGTTGTATTTTGCACACATAAAAATATAATATCTAGTTATGATTAAAACAAAATTTAATGGCCAGAAGGAATGCTCCATAAATGCACAGCCTAGAATTTTTTCTGTGTCACCAAGATTTAGGTCAAAACGCATTTCAGTCTTGATCCAGGATTGCATTTGTTTCCATAGATTTTCTACTCTGCAGCAATCCACAAAAAGATGATTAATAGTTAAGGTAGTTAGGTAGATAAATATTTACTAGTACAATATGCTTTACTTCCTGCCTCAATAATGACCAAGTTGCCTACACTTGACAATTATTACCTATCTGTATATTAGTCTATGAATTACACCTTAATGTATTTCATCAATTATTTTAATATATTTAAATACGTACATTATATACTAGGCGTTATTACAAAAAAAATTACACTACAGTTTACATTGACTTATTAGAAAACAATTAGTTTTATTACTTATAATATATATTTTATCAAATCTACTATTTGCCACCCTAAAGCAGAAGTGTATATAACACTTAATAGACTCAAAATATTCCACTTACCTCTTGTATATTACTAACAATACTTTTCAATCTGCATCTAAATCTGTTTCTCTTGAGAGCTCTCTAAAGAAGTGTTAGCCATGATGAATTAAAACTAGTGACAGAATCAGAGGCCACACCATTAACTTATATGACTTTAGTGCTCCTTTTTATTACACTTGTCCATTTTCTCTTTGCCAGTGAAAAGATCAGGCATCAGTCCTCCCACATTCACAAATCAGAAAGCCCGCCCTCACTAATCCCGAAAACTTGTTTCTCCTCAGCAGTAAATCCCTGCAGGATAAAACGGGTTGTTTGTCCAGACCAACCTATTTCAGATGTGGACACCTAAAGCAGTGGCTAGATGGATTTTGACACGTTTTCGTGTCCCCCTTTTCTGTCTATCACCCCGCCCCCTCTTTTTACCCACAGTTCCACAGTTGTTAAAGAGATTGCTTTTGTCATTGTGTGGCTACAGAGACTGTAAATTGGGGGTGAAACCTCACTTCTTGGAACAAGCGATATTTTAAATACAACTGACATCCACTAGGGGCATTGTCATGTGCATGTGACGAGCAAAAAGGCCGAGAAAAATCAAGAACAATCTTAAGTAGATGAGATTTTTAAAGGCAAAAGTTGTTAAACTTAAGTAGTTAAGATTTTTAACAGCAAAAGTTGTTACACAAGACAGCTGAGAAAGCCCAAACCTCTACCAAGGCACATGATGATAAGTAAAATCCGAATTATTACCTCCGTCAAGTAGGTGTTAGTTTCATTTTTTGTATGTGTCCAGACGGTGATCCAGGTCACTCCCAAAGTTTAATAGGATCTAAACTGGGCCAAGACCCATCTTCTGATTTTCTTGCAGGAATAGCCAACCAGTACTATTTGCGTATTCCTACTAGGAAACAGACAGAAAGATAAACAAACATATGGAGCGAGAAGCACACAAACGGTCATGAAAATAATACCGCAGTTAAAACAGTAAAAATAGTATTTTCTTAGAACTAATTGACATTCATTTAAAATAGGCACACAAGTTAAACTGTGTGAGAAGAGCTAATCGATAACGTGGTATACTTATCACGGGGAGTGCGGGAGTTTGATCACGTGACACAGTAATATCCAGTCACAAGTAATGACTCGTGAAACTTTCTCATATCATTTATGAAAATCAGATTAGTAATGATTGTTTTTGTTTCTGCAATATCTGCTGATTATACCTAAAAATCATTTTAGTCACATGATATGGAGGTTAGAAGGAATATCTGCTTATAGAAACTAGACGAGATCACACATGCATTGTCAGAATTAATGCAGACCTAAGCAAAAGCACTTCATATGAGACACTAATTGCATACTCTATAACATCCTTCTTTTATTACATTATGTTTTGTGTTTTATATACTCTGCAAGATATCTCCTTACTACAGGAATTGAAGTGCTATTTGGCCCATCATATTTGCCCAAGCTTTGCAGTGACTGACATTCCCCTTATACCCCAGTCACACTGACAGGCGATACATCTCGTGGCGAGAGGTTTTACTTGGTAGTGGAACTATCTCCAAGGATGCCTCATACCTTCTGAGATTTGATGTTTCCATCACACTACAGGTGGTATAACCAGAGGTTATAGGGCGAAATGCCCCTGTCCTTTAACTACCGTCCGAGGTTCGTATATGACCTTGTGACACAGTGGATGGATAATTCTAGTTGAGATATTTTTACCAGTTGATCACATGCCTGATAGTCTTGGCAACTGCTGGTTATAATACAAATAGCCACAAATATTGTGCAGGGGGTTAATTCATCTGCCGCTATTAATGCTACCAAGTAACTTAAACAAAAAGAATGACTTGGTGCTTGCATAAGCAAGTGGAAAGTATATATGGTATGTTCAGCCGGAAAGCTTTTTGTCTCATTTTTCTTTTGCTCAACCACTTTAACATATGGATTAAAATTATTCATATGGTATGATTTGATGAAAGCCTGGGGCCACCATTAAAATATTAAAATTTAAGATGTACAATTTGGAATTCTGAATAGACACTTGGAATTCCAAATACACTATTTGGAATTCTTAATATATTTTTGAAAGGATGAGCTATAAACAGATAAACCAAAAGGTCTTATGAAAACTCAGTTTGTATCAAAAGCTAGTCCGTGGTTCATCTTATTTTATAATAAACAGCTTTTTTAATTCACTATAATGTGGTCAAAATCTGTCTCAAGTTATATGTATTTTATTTCAGTGTCAGAACAATCCCTTCAAATAGCCATAAGATAAACTGTAGAAAAACTGTACACAGTTATATAACATCCTTAATTAACTGATATGAAATAAACTAGGCAAGTGATATAGTCCAGGGCCAGTATTCATAAAACTTGCTGAGACCAAATTTTGTCTCAAGTCTTAAGTTTTGGTCTCAAGTCTGAGACTGTTTTTGGTCTCAAACTTGTTAGCTATTCACAAAACAGTTGAGACCAAATTTAGTCTCAGATTTAGTCGCAAACTTAAGACTGGTACATAGTTGTCTTAAATATTTTGTTCAAAGTCTCAAGCATTATTTCATCTTAACTGAGATTCATATCTTTATTTTTATGGCTTAATGTAAAGTAGAAATAGTTTACAACATATATACTACTAGGCCTAAACTTTTGTAACAACTGATAGCACAAGTTTTGGCTTCAAAAGTGCCTTACTTTGAGACAATTTTCAACAGAGTTTTTTGGCTGCATAGCAACAAAGGAGTGGATCATGTGACATGCAAAATAAAAAAACAATTGACACAATTTTCTATTTATTTTTTATTTTAATAGACAGTATAATTTTTGCTAAGAATTAAAACGTACACAACAACTATTGATCTCTAATAAATGTTGGATATATTTGCAAGTTAATGATTTGTTTACATTGGGAAGACTTGAGACTGGTCTCAGCTTGGTCTCAGCTGAGAACCTGTTTGTGAATACAAAGTTGAGACTTGGTCTCAGCTGAGACCAAATCTCAAAGCTGAGACTATTTTTTGTCTCAGACTTAAGATCTCTTTATGAATACGGCCCCAGGCTGTTAGGGCCCCAAAAGGGGTGAACTGTGAAGATTGGTCTACAAGCATGAAATTTGGCATGGATGCAGATTAGAATGCAGTGAATCCATTTTTTGAGGGCGACAAAGCCATTGGTCATTTGTAATGGCATACCAGCCAGTTCAATATGGCGACTGGTCAGTATTGATTATGGAATAACCTTAAGGGACAGGGATTGTGCAAATTAATCTACAGGCATAAAATTTGGCTTATATGTATATTAGGAGAAAGTGAATCCACTTTGTGAGGGCTCTAAAGTCAATGGTTATTTGTAATGGCATATCGGTCAGTTCAATATGGCAACTGGTCAGTAATGATCATGGAATAAACTTAAGAAACGGGGGATTGTCCAAATTGTTCTACAGGCATGGAATTTGGCACAGATGTATATTAGGTCATAGTGAATCCATTTTGTGAGGGTGCCAAAGCCATTGGTCATTTGTCATGGCATACTAGTTAGTTCAATATGACAACTGATCCGCATTGATTGTGCAATAAACTTAAGAGACAGGAATTGTGCGGATTGGTCTACAGGCATAAAATTTGGCACATATGTATATTAGGACATAGTGAATCCATTTTTTGAGGAGGCCAAAGCCCATAATCATTTGTAATGGCATACCAGTCAGTTAAATATTAGAACTGGTCAGTATTGAATATAGTTTTTTCTATTTCGTTAGTACCCCAGAGCCAATGATGGCATATAAGTCAGTCAAATATGGCCAGTTGTCATTTCTGCAGATGATGAAAACTTTTAACACTAAAATTTGTACAAAAGTAACATGTGCAACTTACGTCTGGTTTAATATTTTTATTTAACTCAATCCAGCTTATTAGGGCATCAGTGACTGGTTAGTCAGAACATTTTACCACGATAGATCTAAAATAATCTTAACCCTAGACCTTTTAGTTTAACATATGAAATGCTGAAGTCTTGCGGTCATATTCATGCAAATGTGGTGGCCATAATGCTTCAAATTACATCCCTTCTGGCCAACTGGAGATTCTCAATAACGGTGTTTTGACATCATGTCTGTCATCCCTCACCCTGGGGGTAAGTATGCATCTACCTTAAGTAACACCTTGATTGGATAACAGTGTGGCCTCCATTTAGTAAACCCCTACTTCCTAGCACCCTGTAAACAAGTTTGAACTGATTGGTTGAACTTTTGTTTAGACCCCAGTTGTTAATAGTGTTTTACAGTTTTACACTTTTACATGTTTACAATGGTTATGGTATTTTATGCTTTATTTTCAAATTCAGATTGGGTGTCTTTAGCCTACAGCAGGCTTGGCTGTATAAACGGGAAATTTGACCTCTCCCTTCATCTCAAGTCATATGGGTAGAATCACAAATCTTGGTCCTGCTGTGGATTATGGTCACCTCTATCTGCTATTATCTACTTTTGTAGCGCTTGTGTTATGGTAGTCTTAATTTGCCTTTACTTGCTTTAAATTGCATTACATTATGGTGACCTTAAATGTTGATTGCAACCTTTCTGTTACCTCGATGGTCTATATGTGTAAACAGATATATCTCATTGTAACTGTATTTATTTTCATGTATCTGGCCTATACATAAACATAGGGGTATTGGATATGAAGAAAGCTGTGTAGTTCATAGAACTTAGGACGATTTAATGATGTCATGATGTCACAATAAGTAATCATCACTGACTTGGGATCCCATAGAAATATAATCACAATACCCTAATATAAATCTGTGCCAAATTTCATGCCTGTAAACTAATTTGCACAATCCCTTCTCTGGGTCACCATGTTTAGTATGGCCCAGTGTCCACAATGGACTGACCGGTATGCCATTGCAAATGACCATTGGCATCAGAGCCCTCAAAAACTGGAAGCACTTTATCTTAATCTACATGTTTGCCAAATTTCATGTCTGTAGGCCATTTGTCAATAATGGACTGACTGGTATGCCATTACAAATGACTGTTGGCTTCAGCACCCTCAAAAAAGGAATCATAATATCCTAATGTACATCTGTACCGAATACCATGCCTGTAAACTAATTTCACAATGTATTCTATGTTCCAAGTTCAGTACTGACCACAAACCATATTGAACTGACCGGTATGCCATTACAAATGACTGTTGGTTTCAGCACACTCAAAAAGAAATCACAATATCCTAATGTACGTCCGTACCCAATACCATGCCTGTAAACTAATTTCATAATCTATTCTCTGTTCCAAGTTGAGTACTGACCACTGCCCTTATTGAACTGACCAGTATTCCATTACAAAAGACTGTTGGCTTCGGCGCCCTCAAAAAATGGAATCACTAAATGCTACTCTACATCTGTGCCAAATTTCATGCTTGTGCACAAAAGTAAAAAAGTTTAAAATGATTTGGTGCAAAGCAGGAGTCACAATGACACGGTAAGCAGTGTCAGAGTTCAGAGTGACACGATAGGTAGCGACACAGGTCGTGATAATATGAATAAAGTTGTTACTACTGGTGTCAACGTTCACCTGAGTACTGTCATGGTTGATACACAAGACAAATATGACCCTGCTTTGGCAGGTAGACAAGCAGTCCAAAATAACACTGAATGAGGTATTTAAAAGGGATCTGAACTGGTTTGAAAAGTTTCTGACCAAATTCAATGGGTTTGCATTCTTTTTGCATGGTCCAATACAAAGTCACATCGAGCTGGAAGCTTCCTTGCAAGGATTAGGTGCTGTTTTTGACAATGAAGTGTATGCTATACCCCTGGACCTGGGTTTTGGTGGTTATCAAATTGTGCATCTTGAGATGCTCAACATCTTGGTAGCTCTTCGATTTGGGGTAATAAGTGGCATAAGAAAAGAATAGTGCTACATTGTGATAACCAGACAGTGGTAATGGTAATTAACTCAGGGAAAACTAGGGATCCCAAATTAGCTGCTATCACCAGAAATATTGCAATGTTAACTGCCACTCTTAATATTAACCTCAAGACAGTGCATATACCAGGTAAACAAAATATTGTAGCTGATGCTGTTTCTAGAATATCCATACACCCTCAGTATCAGGCCCAGCTCCACCAACTTATACCTTTCCGTACATGGCTGCATCCCTCTGAAGATGTACTTCACATAGATTGGTCTTTTTAAATTTCAGATACCAATCCACAGATTTAGGCTCTTTCCAGAAATGCCACTTCTAGAATTCAAGGTGCTTTGGCGGATTCTACCCCACATTTTACTGAAGTGGTACAAATCCATACGAATGATTAAAATACCTCACCTTGGTTCTTCTGTAATTTGTCCAGTAACAGCCCTTAAAAACCTGCTAGCTCATACCCTACCTGTTTGAATAAACCATTATTTCAAGTTAAATTCAAAGACAAATGGGTACCACTGTCTGACACTAGGTTAAGAAAGCAATTTGCAACCATTTGGTCCAGATTACACCTGCAACATTCAAACATCACCTTCCGTTCACTCTGGCTTTCAGGTGCCACATGGGTTTTTAATGCTGAAGTACCTTTACGGAACATCCAGAGCCATGGCGCCTGGACGTCGGAATGTGTGTGGTCTTACATTACAGAGGATCACCAGGCTTCAGGTATAGTAGCCTTTAGTAGTCTTTGTCTTAGTACTTATACTTGGGTTTGGGGTTCATCCACCTTCCCCTTTCACACAACTTGCTTGAAAATGCCATAATTAGGCCAGAATGTGGCTCTGAACCACATATATAGCTTTTAACTGTCTAACTAGTCACTGAGGCCACCTTAAATGTACCATACAAAAGACTATAACGTAGTTGAGGCCACATCAATGGGCCATGTAATGTTAATGTTACCTTAACCTCAACAGGCCAGTGTACCAGTACTTATGGTGCCCTTTTAGGGCCTAACTTCAGCCATTTTAAACTGGCCAGATAATATTAATATGACCTTGTCTTAATGAAATTTTAGTTTATGCCACCTTAATGGACCTTGTAATGTTATTGCTACCTTAAACTCATGTGTATTTTAGTAAGGCCCCTTTTAGGGCCAAATCTCTTATTATCAGTAACTGTTCCTAGTAAACCTAATTAATGTATAAACCCCACCAGTGTGTTATTGAACTATGTAGCCCTTAATTATCTCCACCAGGAGATTTTGTTTTTCGGTATGTTCATTTGTTTGTCTATATTCTGGATTACCCCAAAACTAATGAACAAATCTTTATGATTCTTTTATCTGTGTAGGGCCTAGCCAAGGGAAGATGTGATTAGATTTTTTGGAAAGATCCAGAACAATTTCTAGAAAAGATATTTTTAAAAAAATCCAAAATATCACGGGACTGCACTGTGACCATTCCATTTTTTTTTCATAATAAATCTATTAAAAAGTGTGTGTAATTACTCTTGATTCAGAGATTTTCTCTTTTTTCAATCAAACCGGCTCTAATATAAAAGGAAAAATGCCTGACAAATGGCTGTTAAAAGGCCTGTATAACTATAATTATATATGCAAGTGATTAATGGCTTGACGGGGCGAAACAGGTTTTAATGTTGGTAGGTAGACAGTAAACAAAGCTTTGATTTCAAAAGGAATACAACCCATTAGTTGCCACCCAGTGTCCCGTAGCTTTAAATGAAAGTGACCCTCTGACTCTTATTTCTTAACTAAGTGTGGCATGTCGTTCGTCCTTTAACTTTTTGAGTGAAAATTGAATTCTTACTAGCCTCACCTCAGGCTCTTGGTGTTCAAAGTATCAGTCTACCACAAAGCACTTGTTGGTAACACATATTTCACTAAAATTGCACAAACTGTAAAGAGACATATGTATCGACAATTTCAGTTTAATTTTATTTTACAAGATATTTTGCTTCCAATCATTCTCAACATTCTTTTATTTATCACTTTACTATCAATTATCTTTTATGCATATGATACAATGACCACTGGGTCACCAATGGTTTTGCACTGAAAATTGCTGCATCGAGAATTGGAGTATCAATCATTGAGTGTTCACTTTACCAACCAATAACATTTTCTGGATTTGACACTTTGATCAGGTAACAATCACTCATCTTGAATAACACTGATACATCATTTAAAACAGATCAATCAATCAGATTCTCTATACTTGATATATTGACAGTGAAACAGTCAGCAATCTTGTATTACATTTATAAACAATGAAATGAACAACTCATCAAATTCTCTCAATGTCGTACCTTCAGCTACTACTTGTTGTGTATTACCATAATACATTGAGAACTAAAATACCTTTCAAATTCTTTAGACTTTGAATCTTGACCAGAGAACAACCAATCACCTCTATTTTCAGCAAAGAACAGATGATTATATTGTGCCAATTTGGCTTTGTTTTATCAAACAATCCAGTCATTGTTAAGATGAATATCTTATATATATTCCTTCAAACATTCCTTAAAAAGAACATGGGTTTATTAAGTTACATTTCTGAGGTTGCTGTAGACTACAAAATCCACATCCTCTATTTTATACTATATATGGAAATACTAATTCTAATTGAACTTTTATAGGGCTCAACCTCCTATTCGCACATTCTTAGGCACAACATTTCAATAGAAAGGGTCCAAATCATTTATTGGGGGGACACATAGCGCCTTGCCAAGACTTCCATGGCTTATCTGACACCCTTTGTGGACGACAAAAATACTGGAAACATAATATATGAGAAAGGTCAGGGTAATTAGAGTGTGGTGAAGTGACATGATACCGAGTCCCTAACTATGCTGTAATTGCAAGTCAACTCTGCTTTCAAGTCTATATTTGTCACAAAACATTTGTCAGAAACCCCAAACTTAACCACCTTAACTCCCTTGAGTCTATTTTTGAGTGTATGGTTCAGTTATAATGTTACTCGTTTCAAGACAGAGTAAAAGCAACATAGAAAGCTTTTATTCTTGATTTGTGGACATTGTTATGTAGAAGATATATAAATTATTGACAATGGCCTTGTACATATATCTAGTGGGTCTTAGTTGATAAAATATTAACTGAAGTAGAAAAGGAGTTTAAGTTATACTCAAGCAGAGGTCTTAACCTAAATCCGCCAAAAAAGGCTACAGAAGTAGTAAATGTTTCCTCCTAATTGTACCAAACAAAGCTATGCTCAGAGCCTAGAGAAATATAAAAAATGGAAATATATTTAAAGATGATCTACCCTTGCTGCATATATATTTCTAACCTTGTTACATTCCCGTAATAAGTCATCCTTGCAATTTTAAACTGTTCTAAAATAGAAGGGTTCGAACCCAAGCAATTCTGTATTTTATCTCGAGAATGTAAAGTATTTTCATGAGAGATAAATACAGCTCATTATCATTTTTATCGACGTTTCACTTTTTATTACATCAGAATTGCCTTGGCTGTTGATGTCTCGACTTAAAGTAGTACAAGTTCTACATTTGCTGTACCCTGATCCACAGTGTCAGAACTGAAATGAAATTTTCTAGGTAAGGCTTTACCAGAGCATTAACTCTGGGATAAAAGACTGTTCACATCATTGTGCAGACGCAAAACCTTGAGGTGATGTATAGTTTGGGTGTTAATCACCAATTTGAGTGTGGCTTTTTCAATGCTAAAGGACTGTGTTATACCGTATATGTGACGTCTTGTTGAAGCCTTGATGATGTGCATAATACATAAAGCAGAACATGTAGGCAGACTTGCAAAATAATGTGAATAAAAACTAAAAGCAAAGCTATATTTTGCATGGTTTTTAATTTCACAATAAAAATTTATAATAATACCCCAATTTTTTTAATAAAATACGAATAATACTTGATTTTATTTGATTTAATTTAGTTTTCCCATTGCTTTGCAGACATTGTATAGGTTATATCACAACGTGTAGCTTTAAGGGCACTGTAAGCTTCTGAACATAGGTAGGAAACTACCGATTTATTTACATGGGGTCTGGTCTGAGGTTCGAAATGCTGACCTCAGTGATGGGAGGCGATTATGTTACTCACTGAATAACCGTGTACCGCCCCCCCCCCCCCCCCCCCCCCAACACACACACAAAAAGTTACCAAAACAATGTAATATTGACATGGTATGGTATATACAGGGGATATATATTCTTACATGTTTACTTTTACCATTACAGAAGCTTGGTCCTGAGACGAAATACAGCAAACCATAAAAGAGAACGAAGTAGTATCGTCACATTGTAATTATTTAAACTTTGACATAGACGTCAGCATTGTCGTACATTGTCACGTTATCTGGCTCTTGCTACCCCTCCCCTTTTGCACTTAGACACTGTAGTTAGGCGGATGTCCGGCAAATGAGTGATGTCATATGAAGAAGAGGTGATGTCACATGTGGAGGTCACAGTGTTCTAATACACTAATTCAGCTATCAGTGATATGTCTCAAATATTAAATTTAAGCTTTGAATTAAAACAGAAAACTAGCATATTGTCTGATTGAACTGGGTTATTTAAAATAATTTCACCTTTGAGAAGGTGTCTTTCGTTTATTTTTCTGCCTTTTTGACAAAGTGTGTGAAATCGAGACAGTTTTACATGTTTTAAAATTGACTAAGGGAGAGCGTGTATAGCAATGGTCTCAGTAAAGGACACTCTGAAATGTCTGTCTCAAATGTACTCAGGATTTATGGTAATCATTTGGGCTGATACTTTATGGGCTGTAGTATTACAATAGCATTTCTGAGATGTAATAAAGCTTTACAAGCTATAGACTAATCTTAATGTAAGCCAGCAGAGGGGTTACTTTCGGTTTAATCCGCCTTCACAACACACTGTATGGGTCCTATCACACCGGGTAGCTGAGAGGGTGGAGGAAAGCAGTGCATACTGGTTGGTCGAGATTCTGTACTGAAAACCACCAATGACCGAAAAAACACGACTAGAGTAAGAAATCTAAAATTCGCCACTTCTAAAACATTAGTTAATTTTATGAATAAAATGCTATTTTGTCTTAAAATTGGTATTTTTCAGTTCCAAAATCCTTAATTTACTGTACATTGAACAAATCTCACCTCATTTCATTAATTTTATTAGTATTTCCACATGTGGCGAATTTCAGATTTCTTACTCTACCATCTTTCCCACTTAAGGTTGGGCATGAACTCAAACATAGAAACCGAGGGACTGGAACTGATACGTACTATGTCTCCTTGTCCCATGAGTCCAAAAGAAAACACAATGATCTTTCACAAGTAAAGATGCGTGTTCAAGTCTAACAATTTGGCAATCATCGGAGTCAGAATTTATAATGGAAGACTGGATATCCTTTTGTTGATCAACATGAAAATGTGATTCCTTGGAAAAAGGACTGCAGATACAATTTTTTCTTTTTAGAATTTTCTTTTCTTATTCTTAGAATGTTTTCTAAGAAAATGACTCCATATCCTACGAATGTTCTTGCTCTAGATATAGCAATGTTAGTGACTTTGGACCCTAAAGTATTTCAGTCATAACAAAAACATTATGAAAGATTGCTCTGAATGTTCAAAATAGTAGTATTACACAACTTTGCATATTGATACACACTTCAAATTGACAGAAAGTAAGCAACGAATTCACATCCTAGCTAACCATGAACCCTGGTAGAAAGATCAAGGTTTCGTGAGCTACCCATTGATTGGTTGTACATCAAACAGCGTTAATATCATGTTGAATATGTTGGAAATATATTTATAAGGTGTCTTATGCCAATACACATTTATTTTATGAAATATACATGATCAGTTATTACCCAGCTTGACGTGTTTGACAATGAAGTAAATTAATACACTGATATTCTGATGATGTGGTTCTCATGGTATATCTCACATATGACAAATGATGACCCAGTCCTCATCTCAGTGGTGGTGGGTTCTAATTCAGATAACCACAACACGCGGGAAGCATAAAAGTTGTGTCTTAAAAAGACCCTAGTTGCCATGGTGGATGCAAAACCGTAATTTTCACTTCGTCTTCTGGTAGATATGTTTAGAAAATTTAGTGATGAAGGGTTTGAAAGGATTACCAAATCTGAGATGATTCAAATAATGTGATAGCTAGTTATGTCTGTGATAAAAACATCGCCTCTATTGTAAATGCGCCCGTACTTAGTAAATCTTCGTCCACCTATCTCTATTGGGATGCTACAATACAAGCCTATTTAAACAGTGCATAAGTGTTCATCTACCCCCTACGCACAGGCCAAAGTCTGTCATATGTCTAAGATTCTGATCAACATTTTGAAAAATGTATCGTTGTTGCCAATTGCAGATCACAGATCAGATGCATGGCAGAATATGCTATTAAAGTCAAGGTGATTAATGACAACATGATTTCAATATAACATAACATATTACATTTGGTATTGTGCATTTATACAAGTCTGTTTCAAATGCACAGTCAGTTTGTTACATGTAAGTGTACTTATAGTATATTGAGCAGAAATGTCTTAACATTTTTTCCTAAACAGTTCAGATTTGTAGAGCTCTTGATGTTGTCCAGTAATTCATTTCACAACGAAGGGACACTCACATTAAATGATCTTGATGAAAAGGTCTTTTGGTTTGTTTTAGGAGCTAGGAACTTTGAGTGTTTGTTAGATCTTTGTCCTTCTTTCAGTACTGGCTTTTATGTCAGCATATTATGTAAGTATTCAGGGGCATCACCTTGCAAGTATTTATACACAAGTACTAAAATTTTGAATTCATTCCTTGCAGCTATTGGAAGCCAGTGAAGAAGCTTTCTGGATTCAGCCGCACTGTCATACTTTTGTTTATTCAGAACCAGTTTGGCAGCTATATTCTGAACTCTTTGGATTTTGTGAACTGATTTTTGTTGAAGACCAAACAGCACATTATAGAAATTGAGGTGTGATATTATCAGACCTAGTACTAATGTGTGTGCTGCATCCATTGTAAGGGTGGATCTGATGTTTCTAATTTGATGAACATTTTGCATAGCAATTCTGTACTTGTGAGTTATATGCTTTTGGAAGTGCAGTTTTGCAGGAATAGCATTTTCTATAGGCAGATTGATAGTCATGAAAGGGGTTATGAAACTCAACATGGTTGTTGAATTGTTTAAAGCTGCTTTTTCTAGAACTTTAGATAAAAATGGTGGATTACTGACTGGTCTGTAATTACATAGCTCTAAGTCGAGATCTTTTTTCTTCCGGAGTGGTCTTATCACTGCCTTCTTCCATCTACTTAGAAAGGTGCCAAATTTGCAATGACAGGTTGATGATGTAGGTTATTTTCTTACTTAAGGCTCCAAGGATTCTTTTTAATATATTGGTTTGCAGAACATCTTATTCCCCACTTCTGCTAGCCTTGCCACAAACTATACTTTTTACTTCATCCTCATTCAGGGGGAAAATAATTTAATTGTATACAATCCCTTTGTTGTGGTTTCAAGGTGGTGTAGTTTGCAAGTTCACATTGAATTCTTTTAATTTTGTTGAGGACGAAATTAGCAAATTTATTAGCCATATTCTCATCATCAATATTGTTTGGTAAAGGATTTTCTATGGGGCCTCACGTCAGTTCTGTGACAAGTTTGTATAGCTTTTTAAAGTCTTTCACACATTCTTCTACTTTTGCACTCAAGACTGAAATTTTAGAATTTTTCAACATGAACGTGTACCTACTTCTCTCTATTTTCTGAGCCTTAAGGGTGTCTGTGGTTTTGTATCTTTTCCATACTCTTTCTCTTCTTCTTAATTTTTGTTTCTGTGCTTTAATGTCGGCAATGTACCAAGGAAATTTTTCTTTGAGGTATGATCTTTTTGTCAGCTAAGGGAGCATGCTTGTCTAAGCATCTTCTATCAACATAAGCAACTAAGCATCAGTATCAACAGTTGTAGACTCATTGGTTAGCAGTTAAATTTTACTTAAATCATTGAAAAATTGATCTAGCTCTGACCATGTTCCATTTTCTCATGGATTTTACTCTGCTATGTGGAATATCTTTATGACACCCCAGTTCACAAATAGAGTAAGAAATCTAAAATTCGCCACATATCTGAAATTCGCCACATGTGAAAATACTAATAAAATAAATGAATTGTGGTGAGATTTGTTGACTGTATAGTAAATTAAAGCTTTTTGAACTGAAAAATACCAATTTTTGGACAAAAACATCATTTTCTTCATAAAATTAACTAAGGTTTTAGAGGTGGCGAATTTTAGATTCCTGGCGAATTTTAGATTTCTTACTTTTAACAGCATGATCATCAGATAAAAAATTTCCTGGTACACATTTCACGATGAGAGCACTGTCAAGTTTGGTTATCACTAAACTGAATATGTGACCTGCTACGTGGGTGTTGAAACTAACATGTTGTTTCAAGTGTTTCAATTAGTGTTTCTGTGTTTTACTCTTCATTTAAATGAATGTTGAGGTCACCAAGAATAATTGAATCTGTATTGTCTTTGATGGCTAGGTCAGAAGGTACTTCACTGAAATCATTTTAAAAGACTGCATTCGATATAGGCTGTTTCTTTGAATATGGTGGATGGCATATTGCATTGACTGTGACTACTTTTGGGGAAGAGAAACCCTCCATTTTGCAAATTGACAAGACTGTAGTTTATATTCAGTATGTTTCTTCACTCTCTATTATTTCTTATAAATGACTGCAAGACCCCTTCCACAAGATTCTCTACTTACTGCACTGAGAGAGTATCCATGTTTTGAAAGTTCACAAGTACTTATCCAAGCATACACTTCATCTTTATTTTTTGATAGCCAGGTTTCAGTCACAACACAAATATCAATATTCATTTTATGGATAGTTTTTTATGTTTTCCACTAGCAGGATGTCCTTGTTTTTGATAAACTGGGCATTTATGAAAAACACACTGATGTTTTTGGTGGTAATTTGATAGTCATCTGACTCAGTGTCTTTATTTATAGAATTTAATGAAGAAGTGGAATCCCAGTGTTGGTACTTATATATGTTGTGGTTCTTTCCTGCTCTTTTTCCCCTTTTGTCGAGTTTATCTCTGCTTATAGTTTTTGATGTATCCAAAGGTAACACTTTAAGTTTTCTGGTAAACTGTACATTTTGCTGGATTTTTAATAACTCAGATCTACTGTAAGATATACAATCCACCGAGTTTACCCCAGGCTATTATTTCCAGCACTTAACTAGACCTACACATCAGAGAAACAATGCAAATCTGTATCCACCGGAAAGACAACTCACCAAAGCCAGTGAACAATCGTTTGATCTTGAAGGAAGGGAAAAAGGTCAAATCTGACCACATCAGAAGATTCCCAGCACATGATATCCTACAAGTGGGTTTCACATTGTAAACCTCTAGGATCAATAATGAGCGAGTTATAAGCACTTTTAAGATTGGCTGTACTCGTTTGACCTTGAAGGAGGGGCTCAAGGTCAAGTCTGACCACATCAAAAGATTCCCAGCACATGATTTCCGATAAGTTGGTTTTACATTGCAAACCTGTAGGACCAATAATAAGCAAGTTATAAGCACTTTTGACTTTGGCTCTCCTCGTTCGACCTTGAAGGAGGGGCCCAAGGACAAATCTGACCACATCAGAATATTCCCAGCCCATAATTTCCTATAAGTTGGTTTCACATTGCAAACCTCTAGGACCAATAATAAGCGAGTTATAAGCACTTTCAAGTTTGGGTGTCCTCGTTTGACCTTGAAGGAGGGGTCCAGGGTCAAATCTAAGCTCATCAGGACATTCCCAGCCCATGATTTCTTATAGGTTGGTTTCACATAACGAACCTCTAGGACCAATAATAAGAGAGTTATAAGAACTTTCAAGTTTTTCTATCCTCGTTTGACCTTAAAGGAGAGGCCCAAGGTCAAATCTGAACAAATCAGAAGATTCCCAGCCCATAATTTCCTATTAGTTGGTTTTACACTGAAAACCTCTAGGACCAATAATAAGCGAGTTATAAGCACTTTTAAGTTTGGTTATCCTCATTTGACCTTGAAGGAGGGGCCCAAGGTCAAATCCAACCACCCCATAGATTCCCAACCCATGATTTCCTATAAGTTGGATTAGAATCCAAAACCTCTAGAACCAATAATAAGTGAGTTATAAGCACTTTTAAGTTTGGCTATCCTTGTTTTACCTTGAAGGAGGGGCCCAAGGTCAAATCCGTCCACACCAGAAGATTCCCAGCCCAAGATTTCTTATAGGTTGGTTTACCATCCCAAACCTCTGGGGCCAATAATAAGCGAGTTATAAGCACTTTTAAGTTTGGCTTGAAGGTCAAACCTAAGGTCAAATCTGACCACACCATAAGATTTCCAACCCATGATTTCCTATAAGTTGGATTAGAATCCAAAACCTCTAGGACCAATAATAAGTGAGTTATAAGCACTTTTAAGTTTGGCTATCCTCATTTGACCTTGAAGGAGGGGCCCAACGTCAAATCCGACCACACCATAGATTCCCAGCCCATAATTTCCTATAGGTTGGTTTAGAATCCCAAACCTCTAGGACCAATAATAAGTGAGTTATAAGCACTTTTAAGTTTGGCTATCCTCGTTTGACCTTGAAGGAGGGTCCCAAGGTCAAATCCGACCACACCAGAAGATTCCCAGCTTATGATTTCCTATAGGTTGGTTTACCATTCCAAACGTCTTGAACCAATAATAATCAAGTTATAAGCACTTTTAAGTTTGGCTATCTTTGTTTGACCTTGAAGGAGGGACCCAAGGTCAAATCCGACCACACCAGAAGATTCCCAGTTCATGATTTCCTATATGTTGGTTTATCATCCCAAACCTCTACGACCAATAATAAGCGAGTTATAAGTACTTTTAAGTTTGGCTATCCTCGTGTGACCTTGAAGGAGGGGCCCAAGGTCAAATTCGTCCATACCAGAAGATTCACAGCCAATGATTTCCTGTATGCTGGTTTACCATCCCAAACCTCTAGGGCCAATAATAAAAGAGTTATAAGCACTTTTAAGTTTGGCTATCCTCATTTGAAATTGAATCAGGGGTCCAAGATCAAATCCGACCACACCAGAAGATTCCCAGCCCATGATTTCCTATGTGTTGGTTTACCATCCCAAACCTTTGAACCAATAATAAGTGAGTTATACGCACTTATAAATTTGGCTATCCTTGTTTGACCTTGAAGGAGGGGTCCAAGGTCAAATCTGACCACATCAGCAGATTCGCAGCACATGATTTCCTCTAATAAGGGAGATATAGGCACTTTTAAAGTCTGCTATGTGGGTTACTTCGACACTCTGTGGATGACCTTGAATTAAGAGCTTCAAGGTCAAATGCCTGTAAGGTTGTAGAGGGCATGTATATCTGTTATACATATCACCTATGAAGAGATTCAACCTTCTAGCTATGAGAAACAGCCAGCAGAAAAATGTAGTTAATTTTCAAAAAAAATTTTCTTGTTTTTCAGAATAAGGCTCATTTTAGTCCCAGAGAAGCTTACTCCCCAAGGAAGATATCCTACAAATTTGGTGAACCTAGCTAGTTTAGTTTTCCTCTGAGAGCATTAACGCCGAAAATCTCTACCTGCGGCGGCAGCGGTGGTGTAGCGAACATTAAACCAAAGTATCCACCGGGGGCATACAATTACCAGTCTTGGCTCCACTCACTGTTTCTTAAAATTTTAATTTATACCAAGATGTTATTCAGTATTTGCTACAAATATCCACAATGATAATCATTGTGATCCTTATTGACTTATATACATTTAATTTCTAAGCTCATAAGCTAATAACAAGATGAATTTCCAGTGAAATTTAGCTCATATGCACATATCACTTATGTACACTATAATGTACAGCTACTAAGGACGCATATGGATTTTTATATAAAGGTTATTGCTTTATAACATGCTGAGACCCTGAGATAATGTTGCAAATAATAATGTAGTATGTAATAATAAGTAAACATATAAATAAGGATTATTTTTGTATCCAGACGGTGATCCAGATGACTCTCAAAATTTGATGGGATCTAAGCTGGATCAAGATCCATCTTCTGATGTTTTCTCAGGAAGATCCAACCAGTGTAATTGCATTGACTTCAATGTGACTTCAATTTTCGAATAAAAATATATAAATATACATGCAGGTCATCAAAGTGAACTAAGTTTCCATCATAACAAAATAATAAAATTTGAATTCAACAGAATAATTAATTTACAAAAATATTTATTACATTTTCTTAACTTTGCAATATAAGACACTGCAGTAACATGCACAAACATATATACACACAAAAATATGCATTGGTACACCAAGTATAGCTTACAAAAAGATTTTACACTGAGTACAGCAAACTAATTAAACATCTGTGTAGATTTCTAAGGGCCAGGGGCGGATTTCATGAAAGGTCTCACACTTAGCCCAGTGTCAGACTGAGCCACTGGCTCAAATCTGAGCCTTTTGGCTCAAATCTGAGCCTTTTGGCTCAGCTAAGTCTTTGTCTCAAATGGATTTCACAGAAGGGATCTCAGTTGAGACCAAGTTTATCAAATAACCACAGTGGTTTTCTGTGTCATATGACCATTTTTTGTAGTCAAAATATCCTACTAATGACATATATGTTCCTTGTTTGACATATAATATCTCTGGTCAAATACCATACTTCGGGGGGGTTGTTTTATTTACTTGTACCCTATTTTCAGCCATTTCAAATTTTAAAGTGAAGAAAGAATTATGGCGGCCATACTTGAGCCTTTGTTTACAAACCTTAAGCCCACTTTCTACCAGTCTCAACATTTGAGCCAGTGGCTCAGCCAAAGCTGAGACTGAGACCTTTTGTGAAATCCATTAAGGCTGAGACTATGGACTCAAGTAAAATATTCCGATAATTTGAGACAAAAGTCTCAAGTTTGAGTCTGAGACCGGGCTAAGACCTTTCATGAAATCTGCCTCAGTATTACAAATTATTTGGGGAATTGGGGTTTTACTCTCCATTATACTCTTTATTTCCTAGTCCTGTCGATTTAATGTATATACTGACTTGAACACAAAAATATGTTTTCTTGAACCATGAATGTGGGGTTGGATGTTACATCTCTGTCAACAAAGGTAAGATTAGGAAAGACCCTTGCTATGTCCCACATCTTGACACAAGCTGGCTCCAAACAATGGTTTTAAAAGAGAGAAGTAAGTGATTAAAATCTTACACTTGCCAACCACTAGGCAACACAGACAACCCAAACCATCTGCACAGGAATAAAATAAAAATGGACTGGAGTTATGGGTTGCTAATGTTTACTGGCTGCTGTTGAGAAGTAGCTCTATTTTTTGTTTTTATTGCATTATGTTTTAGCCGAAGATTTCAAACCATTTAAAACTATCAGGGCACCAACCCTGAACATGGCTGTTGTTTGTTCATCGATTGAGGACCACATTTCCAGTCTTTTTAACAGTGTGCACATATGAACAGCAGTGACTTCCATTTCAGTGTGTCACAGTTTAAACTAACACACAATATGGGCACAATCCCCATAGTTTTCCTGCTTTGTTCATGTGTCTGAGTCAGCTGGAGATGATGTAAGATCAGAACCAGTCATCCAGAGAATTGTGAGCATACAGTTACTAATCACCAATACACAGAAACTGTTTTGTTTATTGCAATACGGCACAGCCTTAACTCTTATATTTCATAACAGTGATAATGTCTGTACAAATACATTCTAGCCACTGTTTCTAAAATTTATCATTTGCTGATCGTTATTATGGTATTATGTAACACCCTTTCTAAAATGCATTTTGGTGTTAATACTGTAACTACACTAAAAGTCAACTCTAGCAATTCTAAACTATAGGTAAATATGTGACGACCATTCTAAATTGAATTTGTGTAAAGCAATTATCTCTTCACGTTAACTCTACCAAGTCTAAAGTTCAAGCAAATATGTGACGGCCCTTCTAAATTGAATTTGTCTGGTGCTCTGTAAGTGCTGTGACAAATATACAGGTCAGCTTGGTTTATTAGTTCAAAAGTTCAACACAATGAGTCACAGGCATTCTAAATTGAATTTGTGTTGTGCACTGTAACTGGTCAGGTGAACCTACATGTCAACTCTGTCTATTAATTCCAAAGTTCAAGGGACAGGTTTTCCAAAATGTTTTGTTGTTTTGCACTGTAACAGATATGGTGATTGTATAAGTCAGTTCTATCAATTCCAAAGTGCAGGGTAATATGTAACAAGTTTTTAAAGCTGAGTTCATCTTATACAGTGTTGTTATGGCATCTCTATATACATTTGTACGATTCAGGATTATAAGTGGCAGCTTCTCTAAACTGAAACTTTGATTTCACAGAGCAACTGCTTTAGGTCTACCCACTACTTTTATAAGTTCATTGCAATTTGTGACTGTCTTTCTAAATTTGAATTTGTGTTATGCACTGTAGCTGCTATATGTATATCTATCCACTAATTCTATAAGACCATGGCAATAACTACAGGCTTTTCTATATATATATCTTCCACTGAAGCTACTTTTAAATGTCTAAACAAATCCACGGTACCCGCCAAAGGGCAATGCATGAAAGACTATCCAAAATCAGCTTTGTGTTTACTTCCAGTCTGGAGTCAGTCTACAATCCCTGTTGATCAGGTCAGAAGTAGGTATGAGGTTTTCTCCAGCCGGCTCAGTCATCATTTCCTTACTCACCTGAAATATACACAGGATTAGTCAACAGAATCTAGTAAAATACTAGAAAGCACTTGTAGAGTGCAGAATTCCACCATGGATTTTTTTCCAAATATTCTGAACTTTTTATGTCAAATATATATGATCCGGATCTTTTCCAAAATGTAATCACTTATTCATTTGGTCCAGCCCTATCCACATTAAAAAAATCCATAAGGATCTGTTCATTACCTTTAGAGAAATCCTGAATACAGAGATACAGACAGACAGACAAAGGAACATGCCCAACAATTAACCTCCTGGCAGAGGTAAATATGTATAAGGTCTCGTAGGTCACAACCGCATCACTGTTTAACCACCAGATGAATAATTTGATATTCACAAATGGAAAGCCCGTGTCACGCCTTGTTCCAACTTATTTGGTATTATTTTGGATTATTACTTATTGTATTAGCTGATTTGTTTTGTTTCAAGTTTAAATTTATGTTTATCATTGACTTCTTTTGTAATACAATTGCCTCATTTTGCATTACTTTGGCCGATTAATTTCACATTGGAAATAGACTTATTACATGTACATGTACTTTACAAAATCGTGAACACACTTTTTACTAAGTTTTAGTTGATACAAAGCATATAAGTAAATACAAAATAAGTTATTAAGTAGATTACTCATTTAGTACCAACGATTTGTTTTGTATTACATGTAAAATTGTATCTTATTTTTGATAGAATATTCATACCAAGCAGACTAACTTATCATTGGGCTGATAATGCCTACTTGGTCAGTGCTGTCTACTTGACAAGAGATATTTAGTTGAGTGGTTGATGTTTATTTAACTAGTAAAATCACACAAAAACTGACAATAAATCTGTGTGATATATTTTTGTGGACTCGGAACACATGACGTGATCATGCCTCTTTTCCCTCATTTTGTTGTTTCACTGGGTTGTGGAAAGTACTATCCGAGGAGAAATCCCCCAAGTATCATCATACATACTCTACAATCCTCAAAAGAATATACTTCTTCTGGAGGAGCAGAATACTTCAACTGTCTTGCTAATAAGACAGCAGGTCCACACCTCAGTTCATGTATTTATTGTTGTTTTTCACATTAGAGTCCAGATAAACATACCTGACTCAGCAGGACATGCAAATCTGTGTTTTATAGCATCTTTGTAATTAATGTTTATTGCATTAGACCAAACATCCATAAAACCCAATCACATTTATTTACCATTAACCATCTCTCTAGACGCATGGTGGCCACATGTAAACCTATCTATGACACATTTTACAGTTTCTAATCGCAGATTTCCACAACATTGATGTTCATTAGTTTTCACTTCCTACAAATAAAAAGCTAGCTTCACGTTCTCACTTGTGGGACTCGAACCCACACAGGGGTGACAACCTGTAATTACTCTCACAACTCAGCAGAAAAATATTAATCTTTCCATCCAATAGAAGGTAATCTAATCTGATTTCATCTTAGAGCCATTTATGAGTGTGACGAGTGTCTGTTGTGAGCGACAATAGAGGATTGTGTACAAACACTTTAAATACCCCCCCCCCCTCAACTGGTAAATTGTTATTCAAGTAACATGGTGTAGGCCAGATACTAGCAAGATCACACTTGATCCAAAATAAAATTGGAGGTCTAGATCACCGACTTAAACTTTGGAATACCTACGGCATTCTACTTGTCCATGCTGATGGAAAAAAGACTGTTTCACAGCCCTGGTTTTTCTGTGACTTTCAAGATTACTTTTCAGATAGACTGAGGAAGAAATGTCGTTTTCATAGATATAGATAGATATATTGGTAGATATCAGGTATGCCTTTGATGCAAATTATATATGGTCAACTTTTTATACTGCCTTATCAATACCCACCTTCTCTGCTTCTCTCATCACCCCCAGTATGTTTTCTCCAGCCAGTTTCTTCAGGTCACTCACAGACCAGCCTCTCCGAGCCAACTCTGTGAAGAGGGCAGGAAATTTGGACACATCTTCCAAACCTTCTGGTGTTCTGAATGTAAATTGATTGATTTGGGCTAACATCACTTTCAACACAGTTACAAGGTTATATCATTACAATTACTTCAGGGAAATGAAAAAAAGAAGCACGTGCTAAGTCGTCTAGATTTTTCCAGGCAACCATCAGGTGCCAGCCATTTTCTCACTCATGCCCTGGACTGGAATTCAAGCTGATTATTTAGGAGGGAAGGGAAGAGTGGCCAGTGCCCCCACCCTAGTCCCCTGCTAAATCCAAATGTCACCAGTCTTCTTAATATATTTATACATTGCAAATTGTTTATTCAAGACCACAAATAGTTTACATTAAATGCTCCAGTGCCAATTGGTGACTTACAAACTTAACATTTAATTGATCCGTAGTTAAATCATTCCTAGCAACTTCACATTTTTTCTGTGGAGCCGACTGCCGTAAGCAACACGATTTACTTAATTTTAAATAACTTCATTGAAATAACCAATAAACCTAATGAAATTCCAAAATGATATGATGCTTGCTCTGAGGATAGAAAGTGTGATTCAGGGAAATAAATATTTAAGCTTTAAATGTAACAAAAAATCGGATATATACCCGTCTATTCCATCGTAATCAGACCCAATGCCAACATTATCCACACTAGCAATGTTCCTGATGTGTTCAATGTGATCTGAGAAACAATAGAAAAGCAAAAACAGCTCTTATTAAAATGTACATTTGGCCAACAGTTACCTAAAAAGTTACATGTTAAAGATGTACTATGAAAGTTCTAAACTTCTACAACTTTATTTTATATTAAGTGAAATATTTGACAAAGTCATGTGTTAAAATTAGTCTCTGCAAAATTTATTTTTTATGATATACTTGCTATTTCTGCTTATTTATGCCAAGCGTCTAATTTTTATACATAAATTACGATATCAGTATAATGTGTCGGGAATAGAATATGAATGAAGAGAGAGATCCATTTTTGTAACTGAATTGATTTGAAATAAATAAGTGCATTTAGAGAGCTCAGAAATCCACCAAGACATGTAATAATAAGTAAATGGGAAAATCAGGACTTTGTTTTGTAACCAGACTGTGATGCAGATCATTCTGTAATATTTAATGGAATCTTCTTCTGACTTTCTAATAAAGTGCCCACCAGTAGTACAATCTGGTAATACAATCTGGTAAGTGAAAAATCCGAATATTTTTATCCAGTTTGTGATCCAGATCACTCTCAAAATTTAATGAGAGAGTTTCCTTCTGATTTTTTTCAGGAAGTTCCAAGCAATAGTGTTTGCACGATCCTGCTAACAAACGAACAAATAGATACACGGTCATGAAAACAATACTACCTTATTAACGAAGATAATTAATATAAAGCCAGCAGGTGAGAATAAGAAACAGAGCACACAAGATGACAATGAATTATAGCAATGAGAGATGAAAAGTATTACACATGAATTATATTCTAACCTGCTACATGTTGCAGTGAGGATGTGCTGTGATTACTGGGATGACATGTCACAAAGACATCATAGAAATTCACCATCACAACCCCTGATTTCTCTTTCTGCAAACAATTAGGTTTTGTTACATACCTTGCCACAAGAGCTGGTCATATAGTCATCAATTCAATAGTGTCACTATTAATGCTACTTTCACACTTTCCTGGATATACAAACTATTACTATATCCCTGACAAAGGTAGCGCAAAAACCTTCGTCATGGTTTTTATATCAGGGTTTTTTAACAAGAGATTAATTTTAATTAAAGGGAACTATTCCATCTATTGGACCACCCTGACACTTTGCCTGTCCTTTTCATGCAAGAAGAGTATGTGAGAAATTTAACAGGCATGTAGGGGATCATGATTTTTAGACAACGTATCGCAAAATGATAGCAACTATTATTATTATTATTATTATGTATTTATACTCAGCGCAATATCTCCATATACTACAGGACTCAAAGCGCTATTTAACCAATCCGACTGTACAGGTACAGCCCCAACTCACAAGTAACTGACATTCCCCTAACTGGAAGATAGAGGCTCAAGGATGACCATTTATCAACGTCCTTGAGGTTCTTTAACCTGCCACTGGGGATAGGACCCAATGACAGAGGACCGCCATTTTAAGTGGTCATCCAAGCCACTATGTATCTGCCTGTACCTGGGATTGAACCCACGTCCTCTGAGTTCCTAGACAAGTGTGTTACCCGCTAGGCCACAGTGGCAGAACTATTGAAGAAATTTAAACTATGAACTTTAAGGTTCAATTTCTACACAGTTTGACATTAGGGAGGGGATAAGGGAGGTTGTTGGTGAGTTAAGTTGTATATTATCTCTTTGGTAAGGTCATGCAATTCATCCATTGTGGAACAGTTGAATATAAAATTATCACAGATGGGAAACAGCAGCCAGGAAACCTTGCTCAAATAAAATGCATTGATTTATTTCTCCAAACTCTCCATTTTTTGACAGAAGCAATTTATTGCAAACAGTGAGACATGAATATGGGAGAGTAATGAGTAGTAGTATAAAAGTGTACTCAGGCGCCCTTGCAGAGTGCATCCCTCCACCAAGGCCTCCATCAATATTTCTCATGAGAACAATGATAAAAAAATCCTAAATTCTGATGGTGATCTGGATTGCGAGGAAAGCATCTATTCCTTGTGCAATTATCCTTATTTCCTTAAAAATGCCGACAAACTACATTGGTGTCTCTTACATGTAAACGCTACCCATGGCATACATAATATTTATTATCACATAGTAGACACATACCATACCATTATCTTCATGCTCATTAGCACATATGGCCAAATATATGTAACATACTACATAGCAGCATTTACTATAAAATATATTTTCAGACATTTCTTGGACAAGATTTCCCTAAAATTGAACAAAATTGCCAGACTCTTACATTCCTAGAATAAGACAAACTGGGAAGCTTCACCAATTTCTTTGCCATGTAGGTAGTGTTCTCTCAAAAACACTCAACCTATCGCAAATTTACTGAATGGGTATTTTTTGCAAAGAAACGTTAAATACCATACATTGCACACACTTCTAACCACTTTTCTGAGTATATAGTTCTGCACTTTTGGGAAAATCTTATCCAGGCTCTCCAAAATTCCTGATATGGCATACACAATATTTTGGAAAGTAAGGTTCGTGAGTACTAAATATTTCATACATTTGTACCACGCTTCTGAGCATATAGTCCTATACACCTTGAGATTTGTATATTCAGCGTTTCAGGCTATTCTGCACATTGATATGGCACATATACAACTCCTACAGTGCACTGGGAAGTAAATTCAATTGCAAACATTTCATAGATTTCTTACCACTTTTCTGAGGACATGATCTTGTACATTTCTGTAATGGTTACACAGGGTCCAGGCTGAGGAATGGCTGAACATCACTGGGGCGCGACTTGTTTCCAGGACATCCAACATGGTTGCCACGGAAACATGAGACAGATCCACCATCATCCCGACCCTGTTCATAGTTCTCACCACAGACTGAAGAGGGGAAAATATAGAAGTCAAGGCACTAGAATTATTATTATAATTATTAATTATTATTAAATGCAATGCAACTAGTGTATGGATAGATTTACTTCAGCCAGGAGTTTATCTTTAGGGGTGTTTATTGTCTACTTGTTTGTCTGTGTTCAGGATAACTCCAAAAGTAATGAAGAGATCTATATGAGTTTTTTATGTGGTAGGGCCTGAGTAAAAGATGAAATGATTACATACTGGGAATGTTCTGGATTATATTCTAGGTAAAATAATCTCGAATTTTCGGTAACACCCCATGCTGGAGGTTTGCCCTCTGTAAGTGATTTGCTAATGGTATAATTCCGTTCTCCGTCTCCACTAACTTTCTCAGTTACTATATCATAATATTACTGGCATGCTTTTGGAGTTAAATTTGTGTTTTAGCTAATGCTAGCTCATGCTGAACTAAATTCAAAACTGTACCACAAACTTCAGAACATATAAACACATTGTGTGACATCGTAAAGTGTAGACACTAAAAACTGTTTTAGATGTGTGGTGTTGCTCCATTAAACTCTGTTATGGATCGCCTTACCTTTCCAAACTCAGATAATCCCTTCAGTGGTTCTGTGGCATTAGAATCTTCATCATGGTCAATCCAACTGCGTGCCCTGCAACAATACTAATCTACTTAGTAGAGTCACTGAAACTGAATGTTTAAATGGATAATTACCTTCACCAAAGAGGTGTTAAATGCATGACCATATATTTGTCTGTTTATCTGTTAGCAGGATTATGCAAATATTACTGGTCAGATCTCAGTTAAAAAGAGAAGATGGGTTTTTGTTTAACTTAGATCTCATTAAATTTTGAAAGTGATCCGGATTACCTCCAGGATACAAAAAAGTATTAAAGATCCAGATTTCCCATTTACTTCTTATTGAGCCCTTTTCAAAAAAATATTGCATGCCTTTGTGGAGGTAAGCACTCTTAAAATGCCCTTGTTAGCTATATTTTAGATGCAGTTCTGAGCCTTTTTTCATAGAAATAAATAAATATTTTTTAATCCCATGAAAACTGTATATGTAATAATACTCAACAAAACAATCTTTTTCTCACTTAATATTTTGCTCTGAAAGGAAAGAAATGGTGTTAACCTTTCACTTTATACATGCAATGGAAGCATTTACGATTTCATATGGACTGACTTAACATGTTCAAAGGATCAGAAATCACATGTTTAGAAATACAGCTTAACAGTATTACCCACCACGCTGTATGACAGTTATGGGTCAAGGTCATGTATCTGGCACCCAACTCGTAGAACATCCTGATTGTAGCCAGACTGTTGTCTATTGAGTGTCCTCCTTCCACCCCGATCAGACTGGCGATCTTACCCGATTGCCATACTGTCATCAACTCTGCAACAACAGAAAAAAGTTTGAATGCGATAGACTGAAGGGATTTCTATTTCACAACTATATTAGAAAATGTAAAAGTGCCTTTAAAAACTCTGGTAAATTATTAATCTCAGCCAATGAGGTACATGTAATTGGTGGTGTTTGCTTATCATTATCATTTCAGATGTATTGGGCCTTGGAGGAGGGCTGCACTCCCATAGTGATGTTCCTGTTATAATTGAACACATCTATCTTATTCTACTTCAGACTATACACCCCTGAAAACGTTTGATTCTGTACTTTTTCATTGTAAACAATTCGTCTGAATAATGGTCGTGAAGAAATTATCATATATACAAACATAATTCCATTTGCGTACAGATGTACCCCAAGTACAGTATCAACGTGAACTTCGGAAAAACTTAATACTTTCCCTCTTGTTGGTATTTTATTCGGTTCATTAAAATTAAATCATATCATTTTACTTCATTTGTAAAACATATTAGCTTGTTACTGGTTCTAACATTTGCTATAACCTTAAACAAGCCTTCTTCAGTGGCTAGCTTAATATGTCATACTGAGTAATGGATAAGTTTGGTATTTAATCTGTTCAATGGTTGCTTCTCACATCTCTGGAATGGAATTCAGGTCCAGACAATAAATGGCGGGCTTTTCATTGAGCACCTGTCCTGATATGACATCATAAAGTTATAACAAAATAAAATAAAAAAGGAACTGAATTATAAAGATAATAACGGCAAATTAGATACAACAAATAATTATGAAGGAAACTTAATGAGGTACTGTCTTCCCCTGCCTAGCCTTCAACGACCCATATCACGTCTCGTGACTTTTGATTTTTGCATTATGTTTTTGAATGATGCGCCCTAGGATCCACTAGTTCAGAGATTAAGCACCTGGATATCTGAAACCTGAAAGAGGCAAAAATTCTAATAATAGTTCTAAGAATTAGAATGTCTTTGAAGGTGAGCTTTTAACACAATTCTGGTGAAATTATCTGGGATGTCTTTAATTAAACTTGATCCTTGACAATGATCTTTCTGCAGCTGATTAAATTTGCAAGTGTTTTGAATTTTTTAACTTATTTTATTGTGCCATTAACTGTTTAAAGCAAATTAATAACATTTGTTATATTTTACACTTTTTTCATCTAAAAATCAAACAAGAGTCTCATTTTAATGTAGCTTTTGGGATAAATCATACAATGAATACCACATATCAAGGCTAAATTCCTCTTTTAATTTCAAACAAAAATGTCTTGAACACAGTTTTATGAAACAGCCAACATCCACCAATGCTCAATAAATATCAATATGCCAGTCAGAAAAAAAATTTCATTAGAGCATGGTGTGAACCAATAAATTTCTGATTGTTTTGCACTATAGAATCCAAAAGGCACCGTCTCTGTCAATAAAAGTGGTTTATTCTTTACCTTATTGGACAAATTGAAGATTATAATCAGAAAACCAGCCTAATAGATCATGCAAGCGTTAAAAGCTGCAATTACTTGGCATGAATTGCTATGTGAAGAACATTGCTATTGTAGACATTTCAATGAAACAATCTTTCAAGATTGTATTAAATGTTTCCAAATCTAAGACTCTGTTCACACCCTTCCAGTCGAACAGTATAAGTAAAATGGGGGGGTGGGTATTTCTGATAAGTCTGTCCAGATCTACCCCATATATACTGGTGAAGTGAACTGCAAGTGGCTGTTCGTTTGTTTATGTCATTTATCGTCCGTTTCGTAAATCTATTGTTTGTATTATAAATATTTGTATGGAGTGAAGAATACCAAACTATTTACTTTTATATATCCTTTGTAGTTCTTTGAAGAATATTGTTTAGTACATAGTTACATTGTTTACATTGGTTTTAGCGATAATGTAGCACAGGAAGTTTTTTCTGTGAAAGTATGTCAGCAACTGAATTTGTCAGCCAATGATTAGGCTGGTACCCTGAGTAATTCTGGTCTGTCTAGGGTCTGTCTGGGATTTATGTATATAAGGGGGAAGCAACCTCTCAGTTGTGGGTTGATTTTGACAGAGCCAGGTGCTGCACCAGAAGGAAGATGACAAGCTATTAGTGATTTCAGGGTAAAACCTGATAGTTAAGTGGTGATTTCACTTTGGGGTAAAACCCAAAGTTTAGTTTCAGAATTTGAAGTTTACTAATGTGATTTAGGTTTGATGGAGTTGGGGTCAACCCAAACTTTAGATGCCATAAGTAATTGGAAATTTCTTTTGTGATTTAGGTTTGGAGGAGTTGGGGTCAAACCCAAACTATTGATATCACATATGTAATTGGAAGTGTCTTTTGTGATTTAGGTTTGGGGGAGTTGGGGTCAAACCCAAAGTCCTGATGTCCTGCATGAGGATGCTGTATATATTTTAATGCTGAAAGTTAGAACCTACGTTTAATAATACAGTTTTCTTGATTTCAAGGCCAAACCTGAATACTTGGGGAGACTTCAAATGAATTGGTATTAATATCTAAAGTTTCTTAATTTCAGGGTGAAACCTAAAGCTGTGATTTCATAACATCATGTGCATTAATATTTAATTTACTTTGAGGTTATTGATTTAAAATAACATGTTTCTGTTTCACTTGTAATTTATTTTGAGGTTTTTGGTTTGGAATATCATACTTCTGCATAGTCTGAAACCAAGGGTTTGTTTTAAGATTGAAGCCTAGCCATTTGGCAGTGCATGTTTCGATATCCAAGCCTTGTGTGAAGGACAAAGCTGTAGGGTTGGTTAGAGGCTTCTGATGTCTTAGATTTACTATTTCTATGCTAGAGTATTATGTTTAGATTTTCAGGGATTTTGATGAGTTGATTGCACATTTGTATAATTTGTAACTGGACTCTGTCAACTCAACCCCAGCCTAGACTGGTGTTTTTGTATTTATAAAAGTATTGCTTTTGAACTTGTTTTATACAAATAAAGTGTATGTTTTGATAAAATAAGTGTTTTACTTATACTTGTAATGCAGCAGATCAATCCCAAACTTAAGAGCCCACCACCCATTGAAACTTTGGATAACACCACCTCGGCACACTACACTGGGATTAGATAAGAGTATAGCACAAATTTTGAGACACATGCAGATGAACTTTTTTTTAACAGAGGGCAGTGAGAGTGTCAGTAGATTAGTCAGTACATTGAATGAACAATGTCTGATGCTATTGTTATTGTTCTACAGAATAAAATGAAAACGGATAACAACTAGATTTAAAAAGATTCAACTTGGCTATAATGGTGGAGGATCGAGTTTGCATTGCCCTATTAATTTTATAATATTTAACGCACGATGGGTTTTTCTTTTGAAATAAAATAGAAAAAAAATGTCACAGGAAAGAAAGTAATCAATATTTATTGTAACCCTAAATTAGTAACAAGAAATAATATAGACATAATATGAGGTATTTTTCATAAAAGATCATATTAAATCCACAATATTTATGCTTCTACCTAACTCCCAAAGAAAGTTCTTCAAAGAATGTTTTGGGTTTGAAATCAATTTAGGACCAGCTCGATATTGAATCAATTAAACTTAGGAAGTTATCTACATGGTTTAAATATTGCCTTGTTTCGGCCACAGATTTTTATGATATTTCTTGACCCCAACATATCCTTGGTAAGCCCCTGATAGATCATACAGGAAGAAAAGATGCTTTGTGGAAATGTAAAACCTTTGTAGTCCTAAGCAATAGTTAATATACTCCAAAAGTAATGACCATTATTATTTCACAAGTGTAACTGTACAGCTGGACTGGACATGATGCTATGTTGAAAGGGTATATGTGTGGCCTTCTTTGAAAACAGGATCGATGGCTTTAGTAAGCATGGAATTTCTGAAATTATTCAGCTTCTCTGTAACTCTCATAGTTTATGAGAATTGAATGACAGAGACACTGAAAGACCCTGGCAACATATCATTTAGTGGCAAGGAAGAGAACGGAGTCAGACTTACCATCAGCTGTTCCGACCATCTGGAATGTGTCTGGATACGCCCCAACAAACCTCTTCACCATGTCAAACTGATCCAGTGTGGCTCTCACTGCATCTTTGAACTGGATTTTACAGCTTGCATACACTGCCCAAAACTGTAACAAAGAGACTGTATGTCACAGGGTTTTGGGGATTCATGGAGGTTTATGTCATCAGCATACACAAAGCACGTGATAAGCAGAAAATATAATTCAGCTAAAATCATTATTTGTACTTTTGTTTGTTTAATTTAACATTAAACTCTTGGATTTATATACACATTAACGCAACTGCAACTTGTATGTTTTGTTTAACTGTCAATGTTGATGTATAGGAAAATATGGCATGGAACATTGTTTCATTGAACGGGGCATAATGCTAGATCATATCACATGTAGCATTCCTGGTGGTTATAGATGGCAGAAGAAAACAGAGGTGGAATGCTTTACCTACTATATTTCCCAGCTACAGAGCTCTAGCTACAGTTTTGATACAGAATAGAATCAGTGAAGCCAATGGTCTCAGTTTGACACATAAATAATACAGACAGGGTGCGATGAAAATAATGTAAAAATACAGTAACGTTATGGCTAACATTTAGATTCACTGGCAATACAGAAAGAGACAAAATTACACAGAATTAGCAGGAAACACAGTTGAAAAGCTAAAAATAATTGTACAATACATTGCTGTTACAGGCAGTTACGGGTGGCTAACTGGTACTGCCTATAATAGATGTGGCAGTACCTGGAGGAATGAGGAATAATATAATACCTAAATATATAGACAATACCGCATGTAGTGTGATTTGGACATTTAAGCTTGACTAAATGTAGAATTTTAGGACGAGGTCAATGTTTAAAAACAAATATGACAAAGGGTGTTTGTCTGGTTTTTAACATATCTGTAATAACAAACCAGAGCCTACTTTCCAAGCTCCTAAAGTTACACCAACCCACCCTCCACCAGTTGGTGCAGTCAAGTCTTCTGACCCATTTATGCGACCTACCACCGACTGTCCAGCAAGATCAGATTTGTCTGGTACCAACCACATCACCCCTTAGGGACAGGTCTCCGAAAAATCGCCTACAGTTGTAAAGCAGAAACGTTCTACTTCTTCAGATTTGCCGGGTACCGACCATACTACCTCTAAGAGACAGTCTACCAGCAAATGGTCTCAAAATAAAGCAACCACCGACCCTCAGATTTTTCTGGCACTGACTCACCTGCCACACATCAGGTCTCCAGTAAATCTACCTCAGCACCGGCTAGGAAGCAAAGTGTGTCCTCTATGGATACGGACTCAGACAGTGACTTGTCTGGCCGACCCACTGTGGACCTTTTTATAGGAGGTGAACTATCTGATCAGGATCCAGATATGACTACTACCGACCCCGACCAGACTTACAGAGAAACAATGCAGGGTATTAGGCCATATATGGGATGGACATATATATCTAATATGGATACAGCTGCTTCTACAGGGGATGATGACCCTTTTGCAGGACCTAAAACTCAAGCAGCCGGTAAAGTGTCGGTCCATATGCCCACTGACGAATGGCTCTGCTAAAAGATGGCTAGACTCAACATCACATTGGTCGAGGGCTACCCCTCATGCAGTTCAGAGGCCAGTGGTTTACTGAAGGACCAGTTTGTACGTCCAACCAAGTCTCAAGCCAAGTGGTACAGGCTGTTTTCCAACCACCAAAAGACGGGTTCCGGCACTAGAGATATTGGAATACCGATGCCTCAAAACTTAACAGCTCATACAGTAGAATAGCCAGGACAGCAGGGATTGCTTCAACCTCACCACCCTCCAGACAGATTACACAGGACAATCTGAGAAGGTTGCAGAAGTCGGCCCGCGAGGCTTCCACTCACTGTAATCAGGCAGCCAGTTTCAACAGGTGCCAATTTAAAGCCATCAGAACAGACCTCAGCAAGGGCAAGTCTTCATCCAAGGTGTCCACAGCAGTAGACGAGCTCCAGTACTTAATGGACATCAATGCCAGTATATCTCAAGCTATGGCAAAGACTATGGAGCATTTAAGTGACTTCGTTTTTGTGACAGTAGCTAACACCACTCTGGCCAGAGGGGACGCTTACCTTTCTCATCTGAAATCTGGTATTAAACTGGACACCTTAGCAGCTTTATGCATTGATCCTTTACAGATGGCCACACTTTTCCCTGGTGATATTCTCAAGCAAGCAGAACAGGACCTTTGAGAATAAAGACCAGTCACATTCAGGCAAGAAGGGTCATTTTCACCCCTACGAACGAACAGAGAAACATTTGGATAACAGAAAACCAGACCAACCAGCATGGAAGAACTTGTGGTCAGGGCAAGAAGAGCAGGGGCAAGGCCTCCCACTACACTCCACGACCAGCCAAGGGGTAGCAGTCGTACAAATGACAATCGATGTGAAATTGTATCAGTTCCAGGACTGCTGCCCGGGAGCATAAAGACTGTAAAAACTGTTCATTTTACTCAGCCTCCCAGTGTTTCAAAAAAGACAATAAACTCTCAGACATAAGACAATTTAAGTGTAAGCTTAAATGTTGTAAGTCCTGTACCTTTTGTGCAAGGGCTATCACAAAAGAAAGATGTAAGTCCCGTCATTGTAAAACATTGCAAAAAGAAAATAAATTTGTGAAAAATGTTTCCTGTGTCGATCAATTGTCTTTTGTCAAACATGTAGCAAATGTCTCGGCTGTTGTCACAAATCGACCTGTGGGGGCCAGACTAGGAAACTTTTGGAAAGCTTGGGAAGATCTGCGGGCCAATCTGAAAGTAGTTCAAATCCTCAGAGAGTTACACCCCCCCCCCCTTTCGGATCCGACCCAAATTGGCAAGACCACCGACCATTATAAACTGCCAAGTCAATCCTCATAGGAACCTCTACCTGTTGGAGGCATTACATCAGCTTATAAGCAAAATGGCAGTAGAATTGGTAAAAAATCAGACATCTCTAGGGTTTTTCAACAGACTATTTTTGGGCCCAAAACCCAACAACAAGGGGAGGCCCATACTAGATCTCAGCAATTTAAACCAATTCCTCAAGGTGGAGAAATTCAAAATGGAGACACCGAAGACCATCAGATCCTCCCTCCGGCAAGTGGATCAGTAGACTTCAAGGACGCATATTTACACATATCAATATAGGAACAGTCCAGAAAATATCTGAGATTTCACATCAAGGGCAAGTCATATCAGTTCAAAGCCCTACCTTTCGGACTGTCCACAGCACCCTTGGAGGTTACAGTGATTGTAAAGATAATGAAACTGATGGCTTTACACAAGGATATAGGGATCCACCAATACCTAGACGACTGGTTGGTGAGAGCCAAGTCCCACCGTCATACCCAGGAACTAATCCAAATATGTCAGAGTTTAGGTTGGCTAGTGAATTTGGAAAAATCAGAACTGGTCCCCAAACAGGTCTTCGACTTTGTAGGTTACCAGTTCGACCTTCAAAGTGGCCAGGTCCGACCCACTCAAGACAGATGGCAGACTCTGCAACAAAAGATAATGGATCTTTTGTCCCGTCTGGCTTCTCCGGTCCGGAATTTCATGTCCCTGATAGGATTATTAACAGCCGTTAATTAACCTTGGCCGCCTACACACGAGACCCATACAGTGGCATCTCAAAAACAACTGGAGGGTTCCAGAGTCTCTACAAAAGGTCATACCCTTGCCAAGGTCGCTCCACCCCCACCTAAAATGGTGGCTGGAGGAAAGCAATGTGCTTCAAGGTTAACCATTACACCCACTAAAACATGTTCTGCATATCTTTACAGATGCATCAAAAGAAGGGTAGGGCGCTCACTTAAACAAAACACAGCAAGAGGCATCTGGTCGGTTCCAGAAAGGTAACTGCACATAAACTACCTGGAACTAAAAGTGGTCTTCTTGGCCTTAAAGGAGTTCCAAGACCTCTGTGAGAACAACATAGTTCTTATAGCCACAGACAACATAACAGTGGTTGCCTACATAAACAAAGAAGGGGGGATGAAGCAAAGCCCTCTGTGTGCCCTTCTGTGGAGAATCCTGACCTGGTGTACCAGCAAGCAGGTTACTCTCAAAGCTCGACACATTCCAGGCCGGCTATATGTGGTAGCGGGCAAGCTATCCAGATTAGGCCAGACCATTCAGACAGAATGGTCCCTTCTCCAGGAAGTTTTCCAAGCAATATGTCAAAGGTGGCACCATCCCCAGATAGACCTGTTTGCAACCAGGTTCAACAACAACAATTGCCAAGATTTGTGTCACCAGTTCTGGATCCCCTGGCCTGGACAGTCGATGCACTCAGCCTGTCATGGGAGAATCTGGATCTATATGCCTTCCCACAATCTATATGTACCTATTCCAGGACAGAAAGTTACAATCCAGGACCATTAATGGTTACAGGTCAGCCATTGCTGATAAATTGGGAAATTCTTCCATAACATCAGCAAAGATGAAAGTCTCACTCGTCTCCTGGATAGCTTCCACAGAGACAGACCCAAGGGACTGAGGGGAATCCCCTCCTGGAACCTGTCCCTGGTGTTACACCAGCTGACAAAGGCTCCCTTTGAACCCCTTAAGGAGGCCTCCCTGAAGCATTTGACCTTCAAACCGGTCTTCCTTCTGGCCCTAGGGTCAGACAAGTGCAAGAGATACACACATCTTAAAACAAGAACATCAGACACCAGTCACACTGGTCAAAGGTGTCCCTGTACCCATCACCCAGCTTTCTTTCCAAGAACCAGCTGGCCAGAGAGGGTCCAGACAGTGTGGCCCCAGTGATTGTACCAGCCTTGGCCCCCAACCCTGGACAAGTCCCTCAAGTCTGACAGATCCCTCTGTCCGGTCAGAGCATTGCTCTACTATTTGGACAGGACCTCAGTCCTCAGGCAAAACAAGGAGTTGGTTTTTGTCTCCTTTAAGAAAGGTTTTGACAAGGACATCTCCCCTGCCACTATCCCCTCATGGATCAAACAGACTGTAAGCCTATGCTATGAGCCCTCACATCAGCCTGCCATTGGAAATCACATACCACCTTCACTCAATTTTACCTGAAGGATGTAGCTTGGGCTGATTCGAAAACTCTATCACCTGGGACCTGTAGTGGCTGCTCAGCAGATCCGCCAGTAGCATGGTTTGGAGGAGATATGTACATATGTAAATAGTTTGTACATAGATAAATGCAAAATCATAAAAAATTTTAAAAAGTGATGTGCTTCCTTCGGGAGGTTTATTTTTTTTTCTTATGGTACTGAACTCATCCCTCTCTTCCCCTACCTCATAGCAGGTCTATTCAAAAAGGGGGGCAACGTCGGTATATCCCCAGGTAACCGGCTGCTGGTAACCGATCATGGCCTTAAAGAGTTTCCTTATCTCAAGGTCTACCCAAGCCTGAAGAGAATTTTGTTAGTTTTTTATGAGTTTTTTTTAAGTCCCTAGTAACTTACCCACCGACCAAGCGGTAGTTATTCAGCAATTGTCCATTGGATAGGATGTATTAACTTATTTAATTTACTTATTAAATTTGCAATTTTGTGGCTGTTGTTTATGGTAGAGCTGTTGCTCTATCTGCTGCTTCAGCTGCTGTTGTTGCCACATCTGTCACCTGGGCTCCTCCTTGCCAAGACGTGTGCATCATTGTGATGAAAGCTGCAGTGGTTGGGGATAAGTCATCATCCAAGATCATGTGACCCCATTTTCCACCTCAATTTCGGCAATTGACGAAGACAGATCTTTCATTGGTAGTCTATGTCTACTGCCAGCATTGTCATAGTGTAGTCATGTATGTGGGACCTTAGCATTAATGACTGCTACGAAGTGACACTTTCACATCAAAAACCGTTAAAATAGTCCATTTTATTCTATGTTTGGTGTATTCCATTTAATCTGAGACATTGTATGATTGAATCTGTGTGTCTGGAGATTTGTGACCCCCCCCCCCCCCCCCCCCCCCCCCCCAACATAACTAAATCTGTGATGTTTGATAGCAACTAACATAAATCAAAACCCATTAGTTAAAATCCATCTATCTTACTATAATTAACCTCATCCACAGGAATAAAAAGGGTCAGTAGTGATACTCAGATCAAATTCCAAAGTGCATGGGGCATGTCATAAATAATTAAAATGGTTTAAGGCTTATCCATTTCATGTGTTTGTGATTTGTCTTTCAAGATCTAATCTAAACTCTGTCATCTTTTATTCATGGATACTCAATCTCTGTTTCTCTATTTATTTCCACGTGAAAGATTCATTAGTAGTTACCACTACATTTGCCACAAGCTTTATGCTTTGTTGGCAGAGTATCATGTACTTTTATTATTTTTCTTTTGTTCTCAGAAAATTCTTGCAGTAATGGTGCTTTAATTTTTATATGTTTCTGGAGGGAAGTAAAAGACAGATAACATGCATGCCTACAAATTTAAAAAATGTACTCAATATAACTATAACTATTGTAAAGTTGCATCTCTCTATCTAAATACAATAGAAAATAATACTGTACAATAGTAAAGTTAAATTGCATATGACACACTTTTTTTTCAACCAACAAGCAGTAGAAATCATAATTTGAATAACAAAAATAACATTGGAAATCCACCATATTCATGTCAGGTAAAGATCTTTTATCTTGACATATATTAATCTATAGTTATGTCACCTTAAAGCCAATGGTCCAGAAGACCAGAGCATTTTAAATCACTTATTTCTCCGTGAAATGTGATACTGTTAAAGTAAATAGCCTGACTTATGCATGACAATCGCCACATCATTAGTATGTACATTTAATTCAATTGGAGGTTCCATTCAGTCTGATAGAACGTCCAACGGGAGTTTCTACCAATTTATGTGAGTCCAGGTTTCAACCAAGCTATACTTTTTAGCTTTTTAGAAAGTCCAATTTAAATTTTGTTGTCATAATTCATGTGTTCATACAACTTGGTCTTTTTTCTAATAGAAGATGAAACTGAGAGAGATTATATAAAATCCCTTCCTTGAAAGACACTATACTAGATTGTCACATCTTTTACAATACAGAAAGTCTCTGGAGGTACTTTTACAGTTTCTTAGTGTTTGCTACTGGAGTACTTGAAATGAGAGTTATCAGTTGACACTTTGGATGGAACTCCAATTTTTGAGTTTGTAGAAAAATGATGCAGGGAGGACAATCCTTAGTTGTTACTTAGCAATTATTTATTAGGGAGTGACCTAATATTTTAATTGGCAGATACATAAATATATTATTCAATTTGAGTAGATTAATCTAGGTTTAATGTCGTTTTTCAAACTCTTTCCTAAAGATGTCCCAAACAGTTCTTTATATTTTGAGACTGTTTCATATCACTGTCTTCTTTGTATGCAACCTAAAAATGTTTCCCAACAAACAGGGACTAAATCTGATATATGGCCCCTTTTTGCTGTTTTGGTTCAAAAAAGATTTTTGTTCTAGCAAGGGTCACTAAGTCTTTCCAAAAGCTTTTTTGATCAAATATGTTGTAAAACATTGACCTATATCATCGACACCATGCCAGTATAAAAGTGGTTAATAGTAAGGAGAGGTTTGAATAATAAGACTTTACATTTATCATAAAGCTAAAGCCCACTTCTTGCATGGTGGGAAGTAGTCTGGTTCCTGTAACTCTTTTCTCAATAAAAGAGTCCGGTATCAGTCACCATTTTATGTTACAACCTTTTCTAGTATTACCCAACTAGAGTCTGAAAAGTCTTAAATATAAGGTATCTTGTTTGCCCTATATTATACACACTGTGATGTTATGTCCCCCTTTTGTTGTCCATGTTAGTGGTGACAATTGAATTAAATTTGGCCTGAATACAAATTTGGAACAGTTTAAAAGTTTATTTATAATCAAGTTTTTCTTCTTCTTTTTAAAAATGTGCCAAACTAGATGTTATTTTACATCACTATTTGGTGTTGCAATTCCGATTATACACTATAAATCGAACTTAAACCTATATAAAATGCATATAAGTAATTTAATTTTTCTTTAATTACTTAGTTATTAATTCACCTCCACAATGAGTTGCAGGTCAGCCTTGGTGAGGGTAACTGTGGGCAGTACCAGTCTGGCTTTTGATAAATTGGACTGATGCTCAGTCTAGATGGGAAGTTAAAAGAAAACAACACACACCTGTGCTCCCAGCATGCCTTGCCTGAGTCTGGGGATGTCTGTATGGCTGTCATTCCACACAGTGCGCATGTCCTCTCTCAGGTCTATGTCTGCCATCTGGTTGTGGGTCCTCTTCCAAAACTGCCAGGCCAGGTCATTGTGACTGGACAGAACACAAAGAGAGGGCCAGTCCAAGATAACATAAATACCAATTTGTTTTCACTGCTGGAATAAACAATTTATCTATCTAAATAGCTTATATACATACTATTAGGTGTTTTTGAAAAAAAGCCATTCCGACTTTCAATTAAATTCGGCCAATGGTATTTTGTAAATGCCAGGTGGGGTCATGTAAATTTAAGCAAGAGCAATAAGCCATGTCTGACAACACACTACCCCACCCCCCCTTTACATGTATTGCTGAGAAAAAAACACAAAATGATTATCGACACAGATGCATGCTTGATCCTCTTTAAAATTTTAAAAAGAAGCTCTCACCGTGAAGATCATCTTGTGTTCTTATTTCTCCCCTTCATTGGTCTGCACTTAAAGAGAATGTTATACACCTATCTTGTCTTTTGTATACAGGATTCTGTGCTGTCTTTTCTTGTGTGCAAAACCAGTATAAAATACTAGTGCAAAATAAGGGAAAAAATCTGTTGACTCATCTGAATCCAGATCTGAATCTGGAGGAGGAGCGAACCACATTGTGTTGAAATATGACCCAGATCTGATGTATAGTTTCTGAGCTATGTGGACTGACATAGGGACACATCTAATTACAATATACTTGGCCCTCCCCCTTCAGGGGGCGGCGGTAATAAAAGTACTAAAACATTTGCACTAGTGCGACAGAAACAACATTAGGTCATATGTATAACTACACTGCAGGCTATAAAAATTCTTTAACTAAAACAAGACCTGCAGTAACTACCAAGGGAGAACCACAAAGTGATACACTACAAGCTCCTTTCCATATATAATCACACCTATCAAAATTTCTAAATATTTCCCCAGAAGAGACTTACCCATCAATAAGTGGAACACTCTTCAGCACATACATAGCAGTCTCTGAAGGGTCAGTGAAGGACTGTTTCTGTCCACGTTTGGACAGAGGCACGCCAATAGCCACACCGATGATCACTATGGCCAGTACAATGATCAAGGCAATGGCCACAATACGGAGTGTTCTAGATGTTCTGGATGAACTCTTGTTTCTCTCCTCCACTAGGCTTTTGGAACCCTCCATTATTCTGATTGGTCAGTTGACTGAAAGGTCAAGTTACAGGATATAGACTTAGATTAGATTTCTATTAATACAGTTTTCGATTGCAAATGTATGATCATAAGAAACAGAATGTTGTTGTTTGGAGAAGACTGAATGTTTTCTGTATTGGTGCTAGGTACTCTTAAACACTGGTTAATCGTGCCTGTTTAACTAGCAGTTAGTATATAGTTACAGTTGACTGCGTGTTTGTCCACAATAACTTGGTGTTAATAGATCGGTCTCTTTTTCAACTTCATCTACAATGCACAATGTCCACATTTAGCACGTGACTGCTGCTGAGTCTTCTATACGCAGCAGTTTAATATAACAATCACACTCTCATTGGATAGTCTCCAAGAACACTATTAAACACCCATATGATCTAGCTGGGACAGGCTGTTAGTATTTCCCATCTATTGTCATGGATTGCTTTCGAACTCACCACAGGTCTGAAGATCAGAGTAATGAAGTGATGATTTGCCCTACTTGATAACCTTCAGACTTTTGTAGTCTGAATACAAAACAAAGGCCTCACTGGTCAGGTGGTTCACTGTATTATACACAAATGATCACTTGATTATCAAAGGTCAAAGTTGTAGTTTAATGTCCTATTCAAAGGCCAGGGGACTTGGACAGGCACTCAAGCCTGGGAGTCAAACCAAAGCAAAGGTGACAAGCCTGTGATTAGGTGGCACACTTCCTGACCACTAGACTATCCATACGACTATCAATCTCCCTTTTTGATCATTGGCAGGTAATCGACAACACTTGGTAGATGCCTTAGGCATTTGCACTCTTAAAAAGGATATGTTTCAAGTAAGCTGTATTTTCCTTATATACCTATGGACTTTAGAACTTTTGTAAACAATAAAATCACACAAACTAAAAAAACAAGTGTCATGGTAAGCTTTGTGTAAGTGTATTTGTTATTTATTTTGTGCAATGTTGTTGTCTGAAAAGTTCTGAAGACTGGTTATCATGTCCGTTTATCTTGATGTCAACCTGTGTCCATAGTATATTTTCAAACCACTGTAAACAAATATGACTTGTTACAGATTATTTGTGCCATCACAATGATATTCTTCAATTATATTTTATCTCCCACCAGCGGCCGGAGGCCATCGTTGGCAAATTATAAAATGACTTACGTATGTGTGTGCGTGCATCTGTCTGTTTGTTACATAAACCTTTATATCTCGGCCTAACATCTACCTAATCATTGGAAGGTGGGGGTTCGGACTGTGAAAAGAAGTTGTAGGTAATCGTGGCCTGTGAATCTTTTGCAAGTATCGAATATGACCTTTGATCCCTGTTTTAAGGTTGATTTGCAACATAATACTAAAAAGGTTTATATCTCCTTGAAAAGGTCAAATTTGAGGTACTTCTTCATACTTGGCCTTTCGTGTACGCAAAACTTTAAAAAAACTATTTTATGTGGACATGTAAAATCTGGTAATGTAGGTATGTATGGGTAAAGCCTCAAACCCTATTGCTTTGTAGCCTTGATCTTCCACTGCAACACCAATAGCACCCTTCTGGCACAAATTAAAAATGCACAATATCTCAAAACCTGTCACAGATAGAACAATTTCGAGCACATTTTTGGCCCTTTGAGTACTACAGAGTATAGACCCTGGCTATAATTTTAAACTTTCAGAATTCCAGCCGTCATCTTGAATTTTGACATCAATTTTGACAATTATCTTGGAAACTGTTACAGAGCGATTTTGTGCACATTTTGTTGTACGGTACACCCTGGATATCATTCCACTAAAAAGGTTCAATTTTCAAAACTTTGGCCTCATTTTTAAAAACAAAATGGCCGTCATTGCTGATTGTTCTAAAATAATTAACATGTTCTAAAACTTAAAATATTGCAGTTACCTTCATCAGATTGGCAGAGAATGTATATGGCTGGTGAATCTTGCCTGACAGTAAATTTGGCCTGGTTTGAAAACAAAATTGCTGCCATGTCACATGTTTAAGGTGAAATAGGGGCCATCATATTAAAAACGATCTAATATCTCCGTTATCATTGGTCCAAGGGGTTTGGAGAGTGACAAGAAGTTACAGGAAATCATGACCTGTGATTCATTTGCACAGTAACGAATTGTTACACAGTGGTGTTTTTATGGTGGGTTTTTGAGTAGATCAAATTTTCCTATTCCTCAATGCAGCTGATGGGAAACTTTCCTGGTGGGAAATTTTCAGGGATTCAGCCACTGTATGTGGCTTTTCAGTAAGAATCCACCCAACGTCAATGCAACAAAACATTTATCTTGCCTAGAGAAATTCCCCAAGATTTCCTAAGCCATGAGAAATTCTGTGAAATTGCCAAACATACATGTAGTTTCATACAGTAAAATAGTTTATTTTAAATTTATGTGAAATAATGTCATATCCCTTATTATTACTTTTCTGCCTTTGAAGCCTGTTTGATGGTCAAACTACCATCACTTATTCTAAATACCCGGCCGGAGATAAACACTGTGGCAGGTTGTTTTACTAAAGAATTTATCTAGGTTACTCCAGATACTGGGCACATATATTTATCCTCAATCTCCGCATATTTCGTGTGAACGCCAGGATACTTAAAATAAAAACAAAGTTGCTTACATAAAACATTTTTAATGGTGCAATTAAAGTGTTGTCTTTCTGTATTGTGTATGTTTACACTGTAAAAACAATAATTTTAAACTAAAAACACCTACCTCCTTGAAAAATATATTATCCCGTGCATATACTTAAACTCTTAATGCCCGTAGGTTAAGCTACCGAGTACTGTATTATTTGACATGCCTAGCAAAAGTAACTTGCAAATTTGAGTTATAAGTTTAAGACTAATCTTTCTTTAGGCTCTGTGGATTTATTTAACTCATTTATGGGAATATATATCTTTATTTGAGCAATTGTTTGTACAGATACATTAAGAAATATAAAAAAGCACAATTGTTAATACAGAAACAAGCGTAAATATGTATAACACTCTGTCCGATATCTCCATTTCATTTGTTTGTGATAAACATTTGTTTCGCCAACAGAAAGGTTATTACAAACTGCTTGCTGTTTTGAAGATGTACATATTGTTTATATCAGAGGCCTAAATAAATATAACCTGAATCTCCTACACAGGAACACTGAAAACTCAAAATCAGATAAAATTCATTTAGTCTAAATTGTAGATACATAATAGTACAATAATGTGATTTTGTAGGGCATTACAGGTTTTTACAGGCTTGCCATGGATCATTTCAGCCCGAGGGCTGTTAGGCATGAGGGCAGTAATGATTCATGAAGTGCCTTAAAAACCTATAATGCTCGTGCAAAATCACATTATTACTATTATTATTAGATCTACACTTGTCATCATTGTTCATCTAAAATCTCATAAATGATATCATTACCATTATTTTCTTGCAAAACTGTAGTACCGCAAATGAAACCATGTATTTTGATTCAATTTTTTATTTACAACTGTAAACACAAACACTTTATTGAGTAAAACTTTACTTCAACACTTGAGTAAACAACATAACTTGTTATGTGAAAGCCCTTAGAAGAGGTTGCTAAAAAATCCCAAGTGAAAAAATAATATATTAAAAGAGTGACACTGAGGGGGTTAGAACTCGACCTTAAGATTACAAGTTCTGTGCATTACACTCACAGCCACAGAGTTACATAAAATGTGAACCTGTAAACTGTAATTAATTCCTTCTCCAGTAATGCACTCACTCAAAACATTCTTCAGGGGTTGCAAATTTCACATTTCTAACGATTTTTTTTTCTTTTCTCAACTTTAATGCTATCCATGCCAACACTGTTATTTCTTTTAAAACAATAAATACTGGTTGGCATGGGTCGGCATGTTGTTTCAGTCATGTCACTGGGACCCCACCTTTAGGTTAGGTTAGTGGGACTGCACATTTAGGGAGTCTGTAAGACCCCAGTTACACATGGCCAGATGTACCGCCGGATTGCGGCAGGTTACCAATATGGGAAATTGTGAGTGATTTACGGATCATATTTTTCATCCATGAACACATCCGTAGCGTCGCTAATGTCCTTGTGGCATCTGTCATGGATGTTTTGTGTCCACAAACCTTTTACAGAAAAATCAAACTGCTTGAATTCAAGCAGTTTGATTTTTCTGTAAAAGGTGTGCGGATGCTAGGTGTAATTAATATCCGCAACTGATCCGTATCTAATCCATATGTCATCCATATTGTCCTTACAGCAACCATAGATCTCCTTGTGGCATCTGGGACATCCTTGACTCATCCGCACCAATAATGGCTCAGAAAATTTCTATGGATATTCCCGGAGGGTGTTTGGAGGCTGTCAGGACACCTCCGGAAGTTAACAGAAATGCCCGGAAACCACAAGGGATGGTCCGTAAAGAACTTCACAGATATGTAATTAGTTTGTGGATATACACGGATAGTCACGGAAGTGTATATGGACAATAGGGATGGCGTTTACAAATTATAAGGACGCCTCAAGGACAATAAGGACAGGGTTTACAGATGTCATGGTAGTTTCCCATGACACTCAGGAGTTTACAGAAAGACGCTTTCTCATGGACGAAACCCTATATAAGGGGCAGCAAGCTTGGCTTTCTCCGATGGCACTTTCTGCAATTTGAGGTGATTCAATTGCAATTTTTGAGGAACTTTAACAGTTGTACTGTAAATGTTTGAGGATATATTTTATTGGCATATATAGTGAGAAATTTTGAGGTGTTTTTTTTTACTAAAGCAAATTTGGTATTTAATACTTTTGTAAAATGCCACCAAAGAAGAGGACTAAGAGGAGAGGCAGTCAGGAGAGAGAGAGGATGTCCACGAGGGCCAGGATTCCAGAGGTGGATGAATTGAGTTGTGTACCAGACGCTCAGCAGAGCCAGCAGGCAGCTGGGGTGGAGGAGTTGTTGGTGGGAGTGGTGGATCCTGTGGAGATGTCGGACACAGAGCAGGGTGACATTGGGTTGGAGACACAGCAGGATTTGGATACAAGTGATGAGGATACACAGGATACACAGGCTGCTACAGGGACATAGAGTGGCAAGGGCAAAGGCAAGGGCAAGGCTGAGAAAAGGAGCAAGAAACCCCCAGTTCTATTCATCGCTGAGTAGGAACAGAAGATAGTGGACTTTTTGTGTGACAATGAGATTCTCTACAACAAGCATTTGATGGATTACAAGGATAGGTCCAAGAGAGAGGCTGTGTGGAACAAGTTTTGTGAGGAGAACAATATGAATAAAGATGCCTGCCAAAAGTGGTTTCAGAGCCAATGCACACTCTTCGGAAAGTCACCTACATGAAGTCCAGCCAGGGGGAACCAGTCTTGGCAGAGAGGCAGAAATGGACCAGAGACAATTTTGAATTACTCAGGGACCACATCGTGCACCATCTTACAGCCAAAAGTGAATTCAGGGCTCCCAAGGGGTCTGCTTCTAAAGCCAGTGCAGCAGCGGGCTCATCATCCAGACAGGAGACTGTTCACTCGGAACCATTCCAGGATACTTCTCGTCCAATGTCAACTTGTGACCCTTCTGACATCTCGCACCTGGAGACACATACGCCTACTACCCAATCGCGTGCTGTCAGTGTGACGTCAAGTTTGACTGATTCCGACCTCCAAGCAGCTCTTGCTGAATCACAGAGGGGAGTAACAGAGTTAAAAGACATTGTGGTGAAAAAGTTTGGTGATGAGAAGCCTGATGATCCAAGACTGGGCTCCCATGACTTTCTGAAGGTGGAGGTGGTACAACTAACAAGTGACTCATATGATGAATTTAACAAGAGACATTCAACTTATTGACGAGACTGAAACGTAGGGACAAGCAGCAACAATAGTACCAACACGGGATGGGCACAAGCATGGCGCAGACCGTCACCTACAGCTAAGCCTCAATGCCACACCATTACCCAGTGTCTCACACACAGATGCAGGCACAACATCAGCAGATGCAACAGACTTTTACACATGTAACGCAAGGGCTGTCACAGTAGCATCCACAGCATTCACAGCAGCAGCTACAGCATAGACATTATTCACAGCAGCAGCTACAGCATTCACAGCAGCAGCTACAGCATTCACAGCATGCAGAGCAGCATTCACAACATTCACAGCATGCACAGCAGCACTATCAACAGACATTCACTCAGCCGCATGGACTTTCTCAGCACAGCAAATTATGCAGCCACAGCAACACTTGCAGGTGATGTAGCAGCAGGCAATTCAAGCACAGCATTCCATACAGTCACAGCAGCCAGCACAGCAGAAGCAGCAGCCACAACAGACAATACTAACACTTCAGCCAATACAGCAGCAGCAGTCCACACATCAAACATCACAGCAGCAAACATTACAGCAGCAAACATCACAGCAGCAAACATTACACAGCAAACATCACAGCAGCAAACATCACAGCAGCAAACGTCACAGCAGCAAACATCACAGAGCCTAGCTTCAACATCACAGCTGCGTCTGACGTCACCACCCGCTGCTACACCAGAAAGTAGACGCCAAAGCAGCCCACAACTAACCAGCACACCAACAGGATTCACCCTCTCACCAACAACAAATCCACCCTCAGTTGACAGCCAGTGCTTCAGCAACATTCCAAACACGTCACAAGATGTCAGCTTCGGCACCATCAACATGCCTCAGTTCCAGCCAGTAGAAGACACATCAACCACTCCACCAAACCAACCAGCATCAGGGGACCAGTAGCCAGCCAGCCAGCAGATCAGCAATAGCTGATAATTTTATAGGCCCTTCTCAGGGCCGCCAAATCTTCCAAAATAAGTTATTTGAGCTATGCTGTTGTTTTGCCAAAAACAAACAAAAAAATGCCCCACAACACCAAAAAAACAAAACAAATAACGAAATAAAAAAAACCTGCCCACAGTTCACCCCTAATAAATATAGTTAAATAGAAGTAGTAGTCCATTCACAAATTAAGATTACAACCAAAACACACAGGTCCCTCCACACAAATACACACAACAATACAAACATTTTCAAGTAGGCTTATGTTACTCAGACCCCGCCCCACCCACCCCCAAAAAAAGAAAAATAATAAAGCCAAATAGTCCAATTTGAACCATGAAAGCCCAAATTCTGTTAAAACCTGTGCCCACAATGCTGTGGCCCCGTCACTGCACTTCTCATGTAGTGGTGCAGGGCATCTTTTTCTGAAATATTTCCACCTCTAAGGACAAGACCCTTCTTGCTTGTCTGTCCATATTTTTAAAGCAGTGTGTCTCAACCCTTTCAAAACCAAAGTATTGCTACATTATTTAGCCAAAAGATGTGATTTAGGTCCAAATAGATGCAGTTATTGTTGATGCTATTTTAATAAAAGCAAATAATTTTGAAAATTTTAATTACTTAAATGTAGCTTTTATAAGCTACAAGCTTACCATGTGGGACTCAATGCTGTTCTCGGATGGCCACAAGGCATCATGGCCAACGTCTAAGAAAAATAGACATTTACAGTTGGCCGTAGCCTCAATTTGTCGTTACGTGATAACTTCTGACCAATCGCCCTACTTTCTTGTTGAAATTTTTAAACCTACCCCTCAGCTGTAAACAGCGGGGAGGCAGGGTGGGACTCTTCTGAGTCCCACATGGTAAGCTTGTAGCTTATAAAAGCTACATTTAAGTAATTAAAATGTTCAGTTTTATTACACTACAATAGCTTACTATGTGGGACTCAAGGCTGAATCCAACTGCCCGGTGGCGGGATTACAGCTGAGCCTGGAAGATATGTAGATTTTTCTTAGATTTGAAGTAATATATATTAGAAAGAGTGTTAGAAATACCAGTCTGAGTCCCATTTACAGTGCCCCAATCCCGAAGACCGGGCCTGTAAAGAGCCAAAAACCTAAATAGAATGGAAGACAGTGCTAAAACTGTCTAGATGTTTTGATTGTAGGACGGAAGTGCAGCAGTGCTCACTTAGAGGTCTAAGGGTCCTCAGGGGCCCTTCACGAGTGACAAACCAGCCCAATGGTTGGAATTCTCATAAAATTTTTTGCCACCGAATATGAGATTAATGACAACTTAAATAAGTCCTTAATACATATTATATTTGATAAACTAAAAACAAAATGACCTTACCCGTAACATCTTGAAGGTAAAACTATACCTAGATCCTGGGATTAGACTCCTGAAGACTTGGTTGTAGCGGATGTGCCCCCCCCCCCCCCTCTTTTCTGTCCGAGGACAACTGGTCTGAGCGGAAGGATCTAGGACTTGTTGTGCCACCACCACTGGTTCCAGATACATATTGTTGTCACTGTCTGACCAAGTAAGGTCTTTTAGGTAAAAATTTGCAAATGTGTTGTGAGCTTTACAGTGACAGGCTTGCATGATTTGGTCCACCGATACCCCACCGTAAAAGGCCTTAGAGGCCGCGAAGGCCCGAATGTCATGCGCTTTAACTTGGATCAAGTCCAAGGCTTGTTGGTCTGCTTGTTTATAACAAAGTAGAATGGGTTGTTTCAACCAGGAAAAGAGAGTAGCGGGTCTGATGTCTGAGGTATGTCCTTTCTTGAAGGAGATGAAAAGGAGGGATCGAGACCCTCTCAGGTCCTTGGTTCGATCCAAATAGTACCTCAGGGCCCGCACCGGACACAGGGTCCTCTCTTCTTTGAATTGTCTATCTACAATGGTAGTCAAAGCAGGAATAGTCACCGGAGACACACTTTGAGAACCTTCTCTTGCTAGTTGGTTTTTGGCTATGAAGTCAGAAGAAGGGAACAAGGCAACCTTTTCCCATTGGCCTAGATTAGATACTTTGTTTGCAACTCCAGGCATGGATTTCGCTGCGGCGCTTGCCGGAGGCCAAAGCTAGCAAGAAAGCAGTTTTGAGAGTAAGATGTTTGAGGTCTGTGTCTTTCATAGGCTCAAAGGGTGCTTTTGTGACCTCATTAAGAACAACAGAAAGGTTCCACTTGGGAAGATTCCTGGAACTTTTGGGACGATCCCTATGAAAGCTGGAGAGTAACCTATGAAGGTCTGAACTTTGTGCAATACTTGGCCCGTTGGGCCCAAAGTGTCAACAATGGCCGTCCTGTAACCATCGATGGTCGAGGGGCGCCTGTTTAGATCTTGGTACAGGTACATGAAAAAGTTTGAGACTTGTTTCACAGATGGAGTGGAGAGGTCCACCGAATTTTCTCTGCACCATTTCTCAAATAAGGCCCACTTTGACTTGTAGATGGTTCTTGTTGATGACCTCTGAGGTGCAGCAATTCTCTCTGCCACCTCCACAGAGAAGCCTTGTTCTTGGAGCTGTCCACTCCTAGACACCAGGCGTGGAGGTTGAGATGCTGTGGATTGCTGTGGAACACATAATTGTGGGACTGTTTGAGAAGAGTCGTTGACACCGGAAGTTGCAGTGGGATCTCTGTTGAGAGCTGCACTAGGTCCCAAAACCAGGGCATCCCTGGCCAGCCTGTGGCTATTATGATGATCAGGCAATAGCATTGCCTGATGTTTTGGATCACCCTGTGAAGGAGAGCCGTCAAAGGGTAAGCATAGGCAGTGAGACCTGTCCAGTTTATGTTCAGAGCATCTATGTCCCAAGCCTTTGGGTCTGGGACAGGAGATACGTATAGTGGAAGTTTGTGGTTCAGATGAGTGGCAAATAAGTCTACATTAGGTGTGAACCACTTTTGGCAGATCTGTTTGAACACCTGCGGATGCAGTGACCATTCTGTTGACTGCACTTGGTTTGACCTGGACAGAAGGTCGGCCATCACATTCAGGCACCCTGGAATGTGTCTGGCTTTCAATGTTATGTGATAGTGATGGCACCAGGTCATGATCTTCCACAGGAGAGCACACATCTCTGCTGAGTGAGTTCCTCCTTGTTTGTTTATGTAGGCTACCACTGTTGAGTTGTTCGTTGCAACTAGTACTGTTTGGTTCTGGCACTGGTCCTTGAAGCTTCGAAGGGCCAGGGAGACCACCTTCAATTCTAGGACATTTATGTGTAGCCTTTTTTCCCGGTCTGACCACAGACCCTTGGTAGAACTTTGGTCTAAGTGAGCGCCCCAACCTTCGTTTGAGGCATCTGTAAAGAGTTGGATACTGTGGTCTTTGGGATGAAGGTCTGCGCCTTTCATCACGTTTGAGGGATTTTGCCACCAGTCTAAGTGGGCTACAATGGCTTCTGTCCAAGGAAGGAGGCTGTCCAGCGACTGAGAATATCTCCAGTGCTCCTTGAGATGAAACTGAAAGGGTCTCATGTGAAGGCGTCCCTCCGGGACCATTTTCTCCATTAAGGCAACCCAAATCCTAAAGTTTGAGCCATCTCTCTTGAGTCGGTTTTACAAGGGCTGAATCTAGATGGTATTCGTAGCCCACGAACGAAAACACCTGAGTAGGTTTCAGTTCTGATTTTCCTGATTTATTATCCAATTATTTATTATTTACAACCCAAGGACTGGGTTAGATCTACCACTGCCTGAGTGTTCACTTGGGCTTCCTCCTGAAATTGGGACCTGATCAGCCAGTCATCCAGGTATTGGTGAAGTCTGAGTCCTCTGGAGAGGGCCATTAGCTTCACTTCCTTTACAATCATTGTAAAGACCTGGGGGCTGTGGCTAGTCCGAATGGGAGGGAGGTGAACTGGAACACCTGAGACTTGTAGCCAAACCTTAGGTATTTCCTTGAGTTTGGATGGATGGGGATGTGCAGGTAAGCGTCCGACAGATCTATCGACGATACCCATTCCCCTGGAATCAGGGAGGTCCTGATGGACTCTGGAGTTTCCATTTTGAACTTTTCTATGTGTAGAAAAGTGTTGAGCCTGCTTAAGTCTATGACTGGCCTCCACCTTTGGTGAGGCTTGGGTACTAGGAATAGGCGACTGTAAAACCCAAGAGATTTTACATTTCCACCCTTTTGATTGCGTTCTTTGACAGAAGAGACTGGATACAAGTGGCCAGTGCTTGGTCTTTTTGACGGGCCTTGTACTCTGACAGAATCAGAGGGAATCTGACCAAATTTGGTATTGAAAGGAATGGCAGTACGTAGCCATTGGTGATAATGTTTAACACGTTTAAAGAACATTTGTTTGTTTGCCAGTCTCTTCTGAAAGAACAGAGGTGACCTCCTACTGGTGGACTGAGGGAGGCTTTTAAGGAGTCATTGGGGAGAGGGGTTTCCATGCCCCCGCCCCCTGTGGTGGGGTCGAAAACGACCCCTGGAGGCTCTGAAGTTCGGTTTCCCCCTTCCTGAGGAAAGTGATTGGTTACTGCTTTGTGAGGAGTTGCCCCCATAGGGGCGTTTCCTGTAGGAGCCTCTTTTCTTGTTGTGGGGACCACAAAAGGGCTTATAGGGTCCAAAACCCTGAGAGTCTTTAGAGGTGCTTTTTTGAGGAGGAAGTCTTCACCTTCCTTCACAAGTTGAGACTGGAACAAGGAGGGGTCCTAAAAGGACGAGTTCCTGAGTTCTTGGTGTCTCATTTCCCCTAATTGTGGTTGCAAGAGGGTCATTTCGGCTTCGCGCCTAAGCAAGCCAGTGTTACCCATAGAATATAGTTCCCTCTGGAGTATATGGGCTAGGGATTTGCTGAGGCATGTAAGAGCCCTGTGTTGGATAAGAACCGTCTTATTCCAAAAATCTAAGTACTCACAGGCTTGTTCATAGCCATGCTTTGCTGCTTTCTCAGGATTGGCACCTTTCTGGATCTGAGTCTTAACCTTCTTGATGGTTGATTTAATGCTATGTTGACACTTTTCAAGAGAAGCATTGCAAGAAGATGAAATTTTGGCAAAGGCAGCAGTGAAGTTGAACGTGGAGATATTTTGCCCAGCTTGGTGTTCCAATTCTTTAAGAATTGGTAGGGGAACCTTGCCCATAGGAGCCCCAGAGGGTTTAGGAGTAATACAGATTTTGGCAAAATCCGTTTTTCCTGATAACAGGGCTGTCCCACCCTGTACCACTTTGTAGTGGAAGGAGGAGGTTTGATATATTTACCCTCAGGTAAATTAGCGGCCTGAAAGTCATGTTCAAATTTATCAAAGGCGTCTTTGATAACTGAGCTAAGTAGAAGTATAGAAGAAGGACCTCTAGGTCTGAGCTCTTGACGGCCTTTCTCATCGTCCAGACCCATGACTGAAGTTGAGGTACCAGGCATAGACTCCCTGGGGTCAGGGAGGGAAAGAATGTGCCTAAAAGTGTCAACCTCTTCAGCATACTGTGAGGGAATGTCAGACAGAGCTACTTTCCTATAATAAGGGGGGTCTGGATCATGTTGAGGTTGGTCTTGATCAGAGGACTTGAGGGCTGAGCCCCAGAGGACTTGGAAGACCTGTGTCTCGCTACAGAGGACTGATCCTCCCCTGAGAAAGGTGACACATATCTGGACCTGGTTTTTTGTTTACTCTTATCAGAGTGATTTTTAGGTTTAGCAGATGGGATCCAAGATTCATCGGATTCCTCATTGAATTGATCCGAGGCAGACCTGGGTTTTAGGTCTATCCAAGACATTCTTAGAAGGTTCCTCGGATGCACTAGCATTCTGATCCGATGCATAATGAGGATCAGATCCGAGATGTGGAGGAATTGCTGGACCATAGTCGACATCCATATCCTTGGTCTGAATGGTAGTTCTAGGTCTCGGAGTGGGTAGGTCCAGATTAACAACAGCACGAGATGATGTACCAGGTTTAGAAGCAGAAACCAAGGTCTGATCCACCTCTGTTTGTTTTTTAGAAGTCAACTCCTCTCAGAGTGACTGAAAAGCTTCCAACATAGATGCCTGGAAAGAACCCATTTGCTGCTGTAAATGGATGTTAAGTGAATTGCCCAGGGATTTTTCTAGATTTGTTTCAATTTTCTGCTGTAAGGCAGTACCTGGGGTGGGTGGGACAGTTTTGGCTGCAGTTTTGAGCGACAATAAACTGAAGGGTAGGTGCTGAGGACGTGGGGGTGAGGTAAATAAATTGTCTGCAGCACTCTCAAGGTCTGCATTTGAACCAGTGAAAGAATTCCCGTCGCCCTCACCCAAAAGATCAAGTTCATCATCTTTTGCACTAGAAGCGTCCACCTTTTGTTTCTTTATATAGCGTTTCCTGTGTTGAATTTTGTTCATTTATTCATCTGTGAAAGATGCACAGATATCACAGGGTGCTTCAAAGGAGACACGGGGGTCATCACCCTTGCCAGATTCCCTACAGGTAGGGCAATAGTTGTGTAAATCAAAAGAGAAACAAAAATGACGGCATTTTCTAGCTCTCGGTTTGTCTTTATTTGTTTGATGGGTGGACATTTTAAACGCAATAAAAGATGTAGATGTAAAAAGCCTGAACCGAGGAAAACTCAAAACACGCAAAAATAAGAAATATACTTATCCTGTCAAACCCGAAATTTTACAGAATAATCCATGTTATATAATAAAAGAGGACGTGGGTTCAATCCCAGGTACAGGCGGATACATAGTGGCTCGGATGGCCACTTAAAATGGCGGTCCTCTGTCATTGGGTCATATCCCAGTGGCAGGTTAAAGAACCTCAAGGACATTGATAAATGGTCATCCTTGAGCCTCTATCTTCCAGTTGGGGGAATGTCAGTTACTTGTGAGTTGGGGCTGTACCTGTACAGTCGGATTGGTTAAATAACGCTTTGAGTCCTGTAGTATATGGAGATGTTGTGCTGAGCTCTGCCCGGGTTGGCCAAGGCCTGAACCTATATCTTCTGTGTCTTCTCTGTCTAATAACTGGCAGGCCAGCTGGCAGACCCCATCTGCTTCTCAAATGGTCTATCATAGCTGAAATGATGAGTAACTGCCTCTCCATTTCTAACAGTAAGAATTGAAGTTGTGCAAGATTTGTGTCGTGTGTGTCCATATTGTCATCTACATTATATCTGGTTAGTGAGCTGGACCTCACCCCCTTTATAACCATTGGCATCCAAGCACCCAGATATCCAGTAGTCACTACCTCCCATGGAGATGCCTGCAATGTTATGCTAATAAAATTCTGTAATCGACAAGCTGACATCCGCTGGGAAAATATGATCTGTAAACCCCATCCGTGAGTCTCTGCAAGGTCTGTATACCCATCCGGGGTGTCCTTGCAACGTCCTGATGCATCCCTATTTTGTCTTGTTGTATCCTGGGGTGTTTCCGCTGCACTGCGGGTGGTCTCTGAGGAGTATCCATAGGTCAACCGCAAGCATTGGAAGTCATCCCTGACGTCCTTGTGGGATCCCTATCATCCGGAGAGAAATCTGTGCCGCATCCGTAAATCACTCACTTTTTCAACATTTCCGCTCCAAACCGGATCCTTGGCACTTTCCATATATGGGACCATGGCCTTATATCCGTTGGGGATCCATGAAAGTGTAACTGGCCCCTAACACTCATTAGTATTGAAAGACATATCAGTACGCCTTTGCAGCAGTTCTATATCTGAGGCCAGCAGTAATACTCTTTTCAGCCTGGTCAACCAGCCATCAGACGTGAATCTAAAATATTACAAACTGACAGCAGAATTTGATTCTACCTAACACTAATATATACGTATATTTATCCCCAACGTAAACCTCTCACTATAATTAAATTTGGAAAATAGGTAACAAAAAACTAGGAAAAAACATTTGCCATTGCCAGGTTTTTTCTGGCAAACTCTGACCTCGGGCATCTGCAATTCTTTATTGAAACTCCAACACAAAAGATTAATATCCGCATATACATTATTCTGACCTTTGATGTGCGTGACCTGTATGTCAATATTATATGCAGCAGTATATAATCAAACAGACGAAGAATTGTCATTAGCAAGGGATTTCTTACTTTATTATGATTAAATATAACTTCCCAATTATCACACCAAATTAAGACAGCTTTATTTTGTATCTGTTTATACCAGCAACGAATTGCAAGCAATACATTTGCAGCTTGTACAATGTACAATTGAACCCATTAATCATAAAACTTTCAGGAATCATACAAGAAAACACATTATTATTCAATTTAGCTCCAAATTTCTTATGGTGAAGCATCCACAAATATTTCATGTGGTATTTGAGATTTCTTGTGTATTTAGATCTACAGTACCATTTAATATCTTTAAAAAGATATTACACCAATGAATGCTGCGAAAAAGGCAGATAACAGTTTGACAGAACCCGAATTAGGGACATTATGTAATACAGTTATATGCTTGAAAGAGACAGGTAAAAATATATTCACCCATTGACAAAATGTTTACGTCAAAAAATAGTCAGGCCTATATAAAGTAAGATCGAGTGATTCCCGGTAAGAAAAGGTTTATAAGTATGTTTGTCCACAGCCTATGCAATGCAACATAATATACTGCAACAATGCACATGCAGAATACCATTTGCTACATGATCATTTTCTACCATACAAAAACTCTTATTAAACTGGTCTTTGACAGCATTAAAGTGGCCACAAGCTTGATTATTCATGCTTTCTGTTTGTATTTTTTTACTTTCAACAATTCTTTGGGTGCATCTGCACTTATAACTGTTTCTATGAAATCCAAGAGACTTTACCTTTCTCAATTTCTTAAAGGACTGCTGCATGTGCCCTTCTTGTTGTTACAATATTTAACCCAACCATATCCTGCATCAGTCAAGTGTAGTATTGCAACATTGCTTCTCTTATACTGTGATTTTTCTCTTCAATATACAAAACAAGAAACCTTGGGCCTATTGATCATTTGTGAGTGTGTCCAATACATTACCCTCCCCCTGTGGGTCCGTGGAAGTAGAATAGGTCCAACGTATCATTCAGGATGTCACAAGAGGCGACGAAATGGAGGCAGTGTTAATATCAGTATTAAAGATGACAATACAACACAAAATAGCTTTTTTTTACAATTTGTATATCTAGTCACATGATTATTTGTATATTTCGATATGTTGTATATATTATTTAGTTTAAGTATTTATTAATTTTATTAGTGCAGATTAACACTAAGGTGTTCTTGCACCTTAATTTTTCACTAACCAATGCATTACCCTCCCTAAGTTAGCTGACAGAACTATTTGTCCCCAAAGGGCTATTAAAGCTCTCTTTAAATTGTATTCTATGCCAGCCACTACTACCTTCCCGCTTCAGATACCGTATCATAAGGGTTTGAATCCTCTAACAGACTCTCGTGTCAGGAAAAGTCTTAAAAATTAAATATTCACCTGGACTTGCTCCCAAATGTCTTTACTTTTCATAATTTTAGGCACTTAGGCACCAGCTTTACATACAATACACATGTCCCCATTCAAAAACTTAAATGTCATGGGATGTGGCGGTATGTTCAGTCTGACCATTCCTCAGGTGAAACTTTCTATAATGTTTATATGCCCCTACTTTTGGGCTTGGGGTTTTTTCTTCTCCCTGTTTATAACTTTTCTAGCCAGTTCTGTAATATGATCTCTAAAAGTTTATGAAATTATTTTGTTTTAGTTGGCTTTTTGTAAAGCTTGGGGGAACCTTCTTCCTTGGGCAGTGTAGCGGGCTTTGGTTTGGCCCTAGTCGAAAGAGACTCGACACTGAGACTTACTGCAAAAGATTGTCCCAGTGCTCATAAACCAACCATGAAGCCTCCCCCTTCTGCCGAGATTGAAGGTCACCCCAGGGTAGTGTATTTGCATTGCATTTAATTTAGTCATGTAGCTTTTCAAATTCCAACTGTGATCACTTAAAGCTGTCAGTCATGACCTATGAACTTTGAACTCTAGATTGCCATAACTTAAGTCACAGTTGTGGTAATTAATATGTAATTGGCTGCTGTATGTAATGCTCAACGTTTTGCAGTCTTTCTTCTTATACTTAATCTTATATACCAGTTAAAGACTTTTGTCAACTATGAATTATATATATATATGTCATGGTAGAAAGTCCAATCTGGTAGAATTTCAAATTCTACCGGTAGAAAGTCCAATTGGAGTTTCTACTGGTAGAAAGTCCAATCTAGAAGATTTGGGTATTCCTCGGGAGTCCGAAATTTAATAAACTTGTTTATATTCTAATCTCAGAGATTTAGGTATTGCTCTGTGTACCAGAATGTAATCTTTGTAGAAACCCCATATAAGTTTGAAAGAAAGTCCAACTAAAACAAACAGTGGGCCTTCTATCCATATAAATCTGTCATCTAAGCAAGGTGAAAATATTTTCTGTAACACAAATTTGATACAGACATGACAGAAACTGAAATTTTCAGTCTATTTAAAGAATTTTACAATCAGCATCAACTCCCATCACCATTTTCCAAGGGAAGCACAGTTTAGCCAATTAAATTTTGACAGCATTCACTTTCTACATGGCCTTTAGTTGACCTATCAAGACCTATCCTTCTGCAGCAACATTTTTTGTCACAACTGCCCAGTTGTTGATCTCAGCATGTAAAGCTTGCAGTACTTGTACTTGCAGTACTAGATTTTGAGCAGTTGGACTATCTAACAAGTTTATTAGATTTCGGACCCCAGGGCAATACCCAAATCTCCTCGATTGGAATTTCTACCAGTAGAAACTCCAATTGGACTTTCTACCAAGTTTCTGTTGGTAGAAACTCCAATTGACTTTCTACCAGTAAAATTTGAAATTCTACCAGATTGGACTTTCTACCATGACATACATGTATTAATAAATGTTACCCACAGTCGTGTCTTCACTGACTTGGAGGTTGGGAACTGTAATCTTTCTCTTGTAATATGCAAAACAAGAAACCTTGGACCCACTGATCATTTGTAAGTTCATCATGTGTTGGCAGTTTGCTGCCAAAATGTACCAAACAAAAATCCTGTGGCCAGTTAACATGAGTCTTAATTTTTGTTACACCTGCCCTATGTGTACCAGATTTTAAAGCAGTGAGTGGTTTACCTACACTGTACAAGGAGTATTCTGGTATTCATTTAGACGTCTGGCTACCTCTGCCTGGATGTGAGAGTCTGTCTTCAGTGCTTCAAATGATGGTATCCTATCTGGTCTACCCTTACCATCTTGCCGAGTGAGGGGGGGGGGGGGGGGGGGTCCATGGATTTTAGGTGAACTGTGAGCCGAAGGCAAGGCCGAGATATTGCGAATGCTCACCCTCTCTTTCCTGCTCACCATGATCTGGGCCTTTTTACTAACAGTTTGTTGCTCTGACCCCCATTTAGCCATATTTGGTGTCAGTTCATTATTTTTGTCAGTCTATTTGGTTTTTGTAATGCCATTTTTACTTATACCCACCATTTTGAAAAATAATGTATAGTTAGGAAATGCTCTGTTGTGATGGGGAGAAACAATATCAAAATTCGATAATTTGCAGCAATTTCAAATAATTTCAGTTAAAATAATAAAAGTTTCTCCCGATCAATCAACAGTGTCCTAGTTTTCATGTGCAATAAGCCACATGAACCTCACAACTGGGATTTCTATAGTATCAAGGCATTTTTAAAGGGAATTTGGCGGGATATTAACGGACAGTTAAACTTATTCACTCAACTCCAGTCCCAGACCTCATGAATATTCACGAGGTATGCCCACCAAAATATAATTGTCTGTAAAACATGTTTTTGCTTGGCCCTAGGGTGTGGGGGACTGTTATAAATTCTCCAATCTGGCTAAACTCACTGTCTTCCCAATTGTTTTTGTTCACATGATTTAAACTACAGACTGGTGCAAACCCATTTTCAGTCAATTGGTATTCTGGAAGAGAGTTACGTCACTACTTTATGGTTATGAAGTGGTATATTGAAATTAATACACTAGTAATATACCAGTTATTCTCTTGGATACATTAACAAAAAAATGAATACATCGGTAATAACTGGAATATATCAACCAATAGCATAAATAGGTAAGCTCATGACTTGGATGCATCAGTAAATATACCACTAAGTAACTTGATGATACAACTTGAACACATGAATAAAAACTTAACAATTATGAGTGAATCACTTTAACATAATAGGGAAGTTTGGGGTTATGATTTTATTGTGTTAGGAGTGGATATGTAGAATTACCTTTTCAATCAGGACACAGCTCCAAAAACGAAAAAGTATCAATACTTGCCATCCTTATTTGAACACGGGTCTACACAGACACATCCAGTTGAAGAAACGTTTGTGAATGCAGCCTGACCAAACTTATGACTAAAAATTAACTTGGCTTTCTTTGCTTCCCTGTGAGATATTGTAACTTAATATGTACATTTTGTTAAAATCAATACTGGCTGCCACAACGGTTTTTATATCACAGAATTGAAGATAGAAACATTTTATTCAAATATTTTATACAAAAACTGTTGCAATTCAATAATCAGATGTAAACCAGACATGGGATAATCATCTATTGATATCAGCTATAATGGGAGCAATATATCTTCTCTAACATGGTTGGTCCGAGCCTGAAATAACCCCATGTTTATTTTGGTCTAGTCTAAAATAATTTTGGGAATATTCTCACCTCTGGAATTAGGCAAAAGTAGCATCTGGTATTTTTTGCTGTTAACCGAATATATAATGTGGTTATCCCAGGCATTAGCTAGGGCCAATATCGTCATAATCACACTTTTTCTTACATTTGTCGCTGTAAATAGGACAATATTTTATGCACCTCATAATATGCCAGTGGAAAACTACTATTTTAAATGTAGCTATTACACTGTCAATACAGCAAAACCCAATGAGCAAACACAAATTTGGTTCACCTTGGTTGTCATTGTAGGTGTGCAAGGGCTATCACTTGAGGTACATCCGGTATCGTCTGTGGTTTTTTTTAGGCCAACCGTCTACAAACATTGAGATCGACAAAAAATTTTAACTTGTTTAGTATCCACCCTCATATTGTGACCATGGTTGTAATCATGGATAACTTTCAGTCATCCTATTAAACCATGAGTAATCCCCAGCCCAAATGAAACAAAACCGTCCTCCCTTGGGTTGTCAGGTTCTACTGTAACCGATTGACACAGTGACTGAGGGGGTTGGCCTCCCAGGTACCCTGGGTGGCTTCCCAGCTATTCAGCAGAGTAGACACCGTGTGACCTTTGATATTTGGGGTGATTATGTGTGAGTATAAATAGAGGGGCTCTGACCACTTTTGCTTATTCCATTTTCAGTTTTCAAGAAGAGAACATCTATGCTGGCAAAATCAAAAATCTTGTGGTCCCCTTCCGTTATATGAAAATAATTTGCTCGACAGGATTAAGAACCATGACATGCTGTTCAACAAGAAGTTGCTTGATTACAAAGACACTGTCAAGAGGCCTGCTGGGGAGAGAGAACCTGAAAGCTAAATCAGGACAATGATGAGCTGAAGCACTGGTTTGTCACACGGAGGACACAGCTTGGGAAGCTCATCATTGGTCAGTTGGGCCAGGCCAGCCCAGAACTCACTGATCACGAGAGTTGTTGAATTAAGATTTTGATTTCATGAGGCCTCATATCATCTGCTAGAGCATCAGATCAGGGTCCAAAGGAAAAAAGCCATCACCAATGGCCGGTCCCCTGATGCAGATGTCAAAACCGACCCCTGCGACAGAAGCTTTATAAGTCAACATCAGTGCACTGTGATTAGAGGCTGAGTCAGAAGTCCATTCATCCAATTGACACCAGTTTGAAGTTTGAATGAAAGTGACCCCTTTCCCATTACAGAAGACGAAGGGGATGATAAATAACTATATGTAGAGTAAGGCAGAAAATTTGGAGCTATACCTTACAGAATTCAGGATAAAACCATTTGAGAGCAGCGTCAGAGCAGCATCAGCAGCAGTCCCTACCAATCTTGTATGTCATGGGACCACCAGTGAACTGGTCAGCTCCACAACAGCAAATTGAACATCCTCAGCCATCGTATAAAAGGCCAGTTGATCAACAAACCAGAAGAGCACCATAACGAACTCAGTATCGGCAGTTGCCTTCACCAGCTTATAAGGGCCACTCATATCTTCTAACAACATTATTTTTTTGCGGATATTAAAAATGAAAAAAAAAATTCACCCTTTACACACTTACTGGCCCAACCAAATACTTAACCTCAAGCAATCACACAGTACAAAGAATTTGTACCACTTCCCTGATATTACAAAACATTTAAAACAACTAATGTAGAGTATTTTTACCAGTTAAAGATGTAGAGTATTTTTAATGGTTAAAGATGTAGAGTATTTTTAACGGTTAAAGATGTAGAGTATTTTTAACGGTTAAAGATGTAGAGTATTTTTAACGGTTAAACGGCTTGAATCCTAACACCTACAATTTTACAGTTAAAGAGTTTGAATTCTAAACCCCGAAGATTTTAAAATTAAATTTGAAGGGCTTGACTCCTTAATCCCCAAGGTTTGCTATTAAAATTAAAGTTGAAAGGGTTTCAAGCCTAAACCCTGAAATATTTTAGAACTCTGATCCCAATTGAGTTCACAAAATACATTTCCCTAATATTTATCAGCACCTTTTGGGGTGTATTGAGATGTGCTTATGTATCAGAACTGTTTCATGTAGGGTCAGTTTATACATGATGGGGAGGGCCTTTTTCATAATTCTCTGAACACACAGCAAAGAAGTGTTTTGGGAATAATGGAATAGCCCTGAAAAGGGACGATAGTTTAAAGTCCTTCACAGGACTTTGCTTCAATCTCTACCCTGCTGTCACAGCACTGCATCCTCGTTGAAGTGCTAGACCAGCACCCCCTCTGGTCTTTGGCCTCTGAGTCCATCCTAGCCACAACAAAATCACTTCTAGGGAGTTGTAGCTCTTCCGTGTATTTGCCTACCACCAGGTGACCCTATTTAGTTCTCAAAATGTTATGCATGACACAGCATGCCTTGATCATTGTGACTGCCAGCTCTGCCTCTTGCTGTATGGTTGACAGGAGCATCCTCCACCAGTCACTAAAGATCCCAAAAACATTCTCAACTACCCTCCTCCTCCTACTTATGCAGTAGCTGGAAATCTTCTGTTCAGGAGACAAGCCTCGTCAAGAGAAGGTATCATCAACCAGGGGACTCAATGGTAATGCATCATCTACCGAGGACAGCTGGATTATAAAACAATGTTGCAAAGTTGCTCAAGATTTCAATTATTCTGTTAACAAGCTATTAAGTATATCTTACCCAACAACTAGGTGGTAGAAGAAACAACCGACACTTAAAGAATAAATGTTAATTCTTTATTGCAATTATTAAAACTTTGCTTTGAAACAGATAATGTATGCAATATGCAAATATGCTGTGTAGAACAATTTTAATGAACCTCTGGGACCCTTCAATTACTTGTAAGTAAAATATTTGACCAATCAGAGTTTGACATAAAAGGTTTCAATTATTAAAATAAAATATAATTAAAATAAATATAAACAACAGTTGGGGAAAGAAAAAGAGAGTAAATTTTAAATGAAATTTATGTGTTGAAAAGTCACAATAAGTATTTTTTTCAAGATAACATCAGAATGAGAGTAACAAAAGTTCAGTGGAAAGAAATTTATCAAGCATAGTTTATAAAGAGAATACAAGTGACAGTATCATGCAAAATAAAGCAAGGCTTGTGTCTGAAGTTGTTTAGTAAAATGAGTGAGTTAGACTCCTTTTTGAACAAATAAATATTTCTCATAAAACAGACTGTGAATGGTCACAATAACAATAATATACAACAGTAATAGTTCAACCTGGTTACTGTGAAGGGCTTCGGTACAAGTGCATGGGGAGCAGAAATGTTAAAATATGATGTAGGACAACATATTTACATGTAAAAGTGAACATTAGTATGACACTTGATATATTTGTACATGAAAATTTGGTATGTTAAAAAAGTGTAGAGTAAGAAATCTAAAATTCGCCAGGAATCTAAAATTCGCCACCTCTAAAACCTTAGTTAATTTTATGAAGAAAATGATGTTTTTGTCTAAAAATTGGTATTTTTCAGTTCAAAAAGCCTTAATTTACTATACAGTCAACAAATCTCACCACAATTCATTTATTTTATTAGTATTTTGACATGTGGCGAATTTCAGATATGTGGCGAATTTTAGATTTCTTACTCTATGTGTAACATGAGAGAGAAAAATAAAGTTGCCAGCTTGTATTAAAATGTGCACTTCACACCTCATATATACAAGCTCCCTCACAGTATTTAATTGTCAGCCAAGTTCACAAAGTAAATTTCAGACAGAACCACAAAAATATCACAGTATCACAGACCAATGCAAAAGTTAGACTTGTCTTTTCTTTGCAAGTGTGAAGCATTGAGAACACCTCTCAAGTAATACAATGCAACCTCTATTATCCAAACGTTCTATTATTCACATATTCCATTTTACAGCTCTATTTCTACTCTCCCAAGTTTGAGTAAGTACACTTTTTTATTGTCAAATGCCATTGTTATACGATCTAATATATTGTTCTCCCACCATGGGTCAGATAAAAGAGGTTTTGCTGTTGCAGTAGTAATCCAGTACAATCCAATCTTACAAAGTAAATGTAAAAAGACCAAAAAAAGGGCATCTCAGATGCCCGTACCCCACACTCTGGAAAAATAGCACTGGACACCATGAAATGTAAAATAGGTGAAACAGAAAAAAGATTAGGATAATGTGACAACAGGCAGTGTTAGTTATGTCAAGGTGCGGGAGAAATAACACCTAAGAGACAATGAATATAAAGACAAAGTATCAAAACAAGGGAATTCCATAGCAACATGACAGCATTAATTAGTAAGCTTAAAGTTATGAAGATGTAACATTGCTTAATTGAAGTATATAGCTGTCAATGGAAATAGCGTACTTGGGTAAAAGTGCATACAATAATCGGCTGCAGTAATCAATAACTATCTGATAGGAAAAATATGTTTCAAATAAGTCAGTAGAAAATAAGGTCAAAGGTCATGCTAAGGTTACACCATGACAATGCACACTTACACCTTCTAACTTGTCCAAGTATCAAATACCTACACCTTACAGTTTCCAAGATATAGTCCGAAACAGATTTTAAATATCAAGATCACTATGGCAAGGTAAAACATCAAATTAAGGTCAGACCAGGACCTGGCACACCTACACTCCCAACCACTGTTCCCACCAAGTATGAAGTTCTAATACCTCATGGTTTCTCAGATACAGCCCCAGACAAGACACTGTTTCCCGCCACCCACCCGCCAAGCTGGAAACCATGGGTGAAAACAACACACACATGGCCTTTAAAGACTGTCGGGTAAGAAAATACTGAATTCATCACAAAGCTTAGCCCATAGCTAAAAGACAGATTTGTATTTGTTTCCTAATATGAACATTGAAAACCTAAATTAAGAAAAATAAACACTAGTTTCGATCCTAAGTACCTGTGAAGAGGTACTCGAGAAATTAAATAAAATAACGTTTATACATACATCATACTCTTAATTTCACCACTTATCTCACTGTGTACAGAATTACAAGCACAGCGAGAAGGGGCTTAAAACTGGTCAATTTTAATACAGCACATCATTGCAATATCAAAACATCACATGATGCAGGCCATATAAACACAGACACACAGACATAAACCACCTCTGGGAACATAATAAACAATAATAATAAAAACTTGAACCTTTAGCAAGTATGGTTATAAGAATTTAAAGTCCCTTGACTGTGTAACATCAGTAGGGCCACAGTTAGTTTTTTTCTTCTTGAACTATTAACTTAACATCTCGACAAATATTGGAACTTATCAACTTCAAATTATGACAAATCTATGTTTTCTATTTATATCAAGAATGCGAGACCACAAGTAGAAAATGTTGGACATACTTCTGTTCAATATCTGAAATTAAAACAGGGAGTCGTATCCTACTCAAACACAAATCTAAAGCAAAACCCAGTATCACCTGTGCAACGTACATCTACATTGTTGTCACAATACTCAAAAAGTAAACTATGTCAGTACTTGACAGTAAACATAGTCATCTCAACATTTGCTGGGGGGGGGGGGGGGGGGGGGGATGAATGAGTTCAAACTCAAATTCCATCTCCCAGATTGTGGGTTCAAACCCAGCCTCGACTGAAGCAGAAGATTAATCCCGAACTGAAGTTTTTAAACCTGAAATAAAGGTAATACTGATATAGTAAGTAGAGGTCTATACAGTGAGAAGTTGTTCTTACATTTCAGGGATAAAAATATCCTTTATATCATTTCAACATTCAAAACACTAAGGCAATTATTACTGACAACAATCCAAGCAATCAATTCATTTTGTTTAAGTTGAAAGGGATTTTTCTGTAAAACTGATAAACCTTGATCCTAATGAAAAGAGAGATTGTGTACTAAGTATTGGGAGAGAGGTATTTGGGAAAATAAAAACAGAATTATATTTATATTTTGGTCAATACAATTTAACTATCAAAATTGAGGTTATACTCAACAAACTTACTTTGAATGAAAACAAAGCTTGGTTTCATGTACAGATTTTTTGACTAAACTGTCTATACCTTCAGAAAAATATAAACAGAAACAAGAAAAATAGCATCAGAGATGCCCGCACCCCACAGCCTGGGGAAATAGTTTTCAACACCATAAGATATAGGAATAGTGAAACAGTACAAAGATTGGGATACTTTCAGAGCAGTGTCAGTTATATAAAGGTCCAAATAATGTTTAAGTAGAGAAAATGTATGCAAAGATAAAGTATTAAAACAAGGCAATTCAATAACAAAATAACAGCATTAATCAGTAAACCAAAAATTACAAAGTTGAAAAATATATTAATTGAAAAATCCATATATCTTTGTCATAAGAAATACATGTCTCAAATATGGCAGGTGAACATTCTTTGCCAGAGTCAAAGTTAATAGCCTGGACAAGATTTTAAAAAACTCTTGATCACCAAGACAAGGTCAAAGGTCAAATCAAGATCACACCATGATGTTGCACACCTACAACTCCCGACCAATGTCCCTACCAAGTATCAACTTCCTACACTTTACATTTACCAGATATGGCCAGGACGAGATATTACAAGTCAAGGTCACTACGGCTAGGTCAAAGGTCAAATCTAGGTCACACTGTGACATTGCACACCTACACCCCCAACTAAAGTCCCTACCAATGCATCAACTTCCTACTCCTTACGGTTTCCGAGATATAGCCCGGACAAGATTTTATAGGTCAAGGTCACTACGGCAAGGTCAAAGGTCAAATCAAGGTCACACCATGATGTTGCACACCTACACCCCCTAACCAATGTCCCTACCACGCATCAACTTCCTACACCTTACGTTTTCCAAGATATAGCCCGGACAAGATTTTATAGGTCGAGGCCACTACGGCAAGGTCAAAGGTCAAATCAAGGTCATACCATGACGCTCCACACCTACAACCCCAAACTAATGACCCTACCAAGTATCAACTTCCTACACCTTACGGTTTCTGAGATACAGCCCGGACAAACTTTTTCCCATGGTTATCTCTAGCAAATATCAATATACTGGTTATTTACAGACGAAGTACCTACATACAAAGGTTAACTAGAGGATCGCTCGCAAAAAAAAAAGATAATGTTTTTGCATAGCAAAAACAAAGCGTCCCGAAAAGGATATAAAGGTGAGTGCTAAAGTATTAAGAAAATGCTTCGTTTCTAGCCTTATACTGTTATGGCTACCAAAGTCAGCGCAGTCTGCTCTATCTAGCAAGATATAAGCATTTTTGTGTTTTGCAAAAAATAAAAAAATTAAAAATGTCCGCTATATTTGGCGAGACAAAAATATTTTGAAAATTGGCATGGCTACTCTGCAGAGATACCCAGCAGGTCCAAAATTTTGTTGAGTTCGCTCCATATAGCACGGTTTTCGAGATATAAGCATTTTTGTGTTTTGCATTTTTGGGGAGACAAAAATTTTTGTTAAGACCACTGCCGTGGTGTGTATCTCCCGCCGAGCATTAAAGCAGAAGAAATAGCTTTTCCGAGATATTCACAATTTTTCATTTTCGTGTGTGAAAGCTCTCCCAAAAGTAGGTGAATGAGTTATTTGAGAAAAATTGGCTATCTGCAATACTTTTAGAGATAATTCGCATTTACTCATTTTGAGTAGGTGAGTAATTAGCTATGGGTCTGAAACTTCACCAAGTGAAAGCTCTGCCAAAAGTAGGTGAATGAGTTATTTGAGAAAAATTGGCTATCTGCAATACTTTTAGAGATAATTCGCATTTACTCATTTTGAGTAGGTGAGTAATTAGCTATGGGTCTGAAACTTCACAGAGTGAAAGCTCTCCCAAAAGTAGGTGAATGAGTTATTTGAGAAAAATTGGCTATCTGCAATACTTTTAGAGATAATTCGCATTTACTCATTTTGAGTAGGTGAGTAATTAGCTATGGGTCTGAAACTTCACCAAGTGAAAGCTCTCCCAAAAGTAGGTGAATGATTAATTTGAGAAAAATTGGCTATCTGCAATACTTTTAAAGATAATTCGCATTTACTCATTTTGAGTAGGTGAGTAATTAGCTATGGGTCTGAAACTTCACCAAGTGAAAGCTCTCCCAAAAGTAGGTGAATGAGTTATTTGAGAAAAATTGGCTATCTGCAATACTTTTACAGATAATTCACATTTACTCATTTTGAGTAGGTGAGTAATTAGCTATGGGTCTGAAACTTCACCAAGTGAAAGCTCTCCCAAAAGTAGGTGAATGATTAATTTGAGAAAAATTGGCTATCTGCAATACTTTTAGAGATAATTCGCATTTACTCATTTTGAGTAGGTGAGTAATTAGCTATGGGTCTGAAACTTCACAGAGTGAAAGCTCTCCCAAAAGTAGGTGAATGAGTTATTTGAGAAAAATTGGCTATCTGCAATACTTTTAGAGATAATTCGCATTTACTCATTTTGAGTAGGTGAGTAATTAGCTATGGGTCTGAAACTTCACCAAGTGAAAGCTCTCCCAAAAGTAGGTGAATGAGTTATTTGAGAAAAATTGGCTATCTGCAATACTTCTAGAGATAATTCACATTTACTCATTTTCAGTAGGTGAGTAATTAGCTATGGGTCTGAAACTTCACCAAGTGAAAGCTCTGCCAAAAGTAGGTGAATGAGTTATTTGAGAAAAATTGGCTATCTGCAATACTTTTAGAGATAATTCGCATTTACTCATTTTGAGTAGGTGAGTAATTAGCTATGGGTCTGAAACTTCACCGAGTGAAAGCTCTCCCAAAAGTAGGTGAATGATTAATTTGACAAAAATTGGCTATCTGCAATACTTTTAGAGATAATTCGCCTTTACTCATTTTGAGTAGGTGAGTCATTAGCTATGGGTCTGAAACTTCACAGAGTGAAAGCTCTCCCAAAAGTAGGTGAATGAGTTATTTGAGAAAAATTGGCTATCTGCAATACTTTTAGAGATAATTCGCATTTACTCATTTTGAGTAGGTGAGTAATTAGCTATGGGTCTGAAACTTCACCAAGTGAAAGCTCTCCCAAAAGTAGGTGAATGAGTTGAGAAAAATTGGCTATCTGCAATACTTTTAGAGATAATTCGCATTTACTCATTTTGAGTAGGTGAGTAATTAGTTATGGGTCTGAAACTTCACCAAGTGAAAGCTCTCCCAAAAGTAGGTGAATGAGTTATTTGAGAAAAATTGGCTATCTGCAATACTTTTAGCGATAATTCGCATTTACTCATTTTGAGTAGGTGAGTAATAATGGCTATGGGTCTGAAACTTCACCATGTGAAAGCTCTTCCAAAAGTAGGTGAATGAGTTATTTGAGAAAACTTGGCCATCTGCAATACTTTTAGAGGTAATTCGCATTTACTCTTTTTGAGTAGGTGAGCAATTAGCTATGGGTCTGAAACTTCACCAAGTGAAAGCTCTTTGGGATAGCTGCTCTGCAGAGATACCCTGAAGATAAAAAATTTCGTCGAAATCGCTCTATGTAGCACGGTTTTCGAAATATTAGCATTTTTGTGTTTTGCAATTTTGCGAAAAATTCGAAAATTCAAAATGGCCGCCATTTTTTGCGAGAAATTTTTTGTTTGAAAATTGGCATGGCTACTCTGCAGAGATACCCTGCGGGTCAAAAATTTCGTCGAAATCGCTCTATCTAGCAGGGTTTTTGAGATATAAGCATTTTTATGTTTTGCAATTTTTGCGAAAAATTCGAAAATTCAAAATGGCCGCCATTTTTGGCGAGACAAATTTTTTTTGAAAATTGGCATGGCTACTCTGCAGATATACCCTGTGGGTCAAAAATTTCGTCGAAATCGCTCTATCTAGCAGGGTTTTCGAGATATAAGCATTTTTATGTTTTGCAATTTTTGCGAAAAATTCGAAAATTCAAAATGGCCGCCATTTTTGGCGAGACAAAAATTTTTTCAAAATTGGGATAACTACTCTGCAGAGATACCCTGAGGGTCAAAAATTTCGTCGAAATCGCTCTATCTAGCACGCTTTTCGAGATATAAGCATTTTTGTGTTTTGCAATTTTTGCGAAAATTTTGAAAATTCAAAATGGCCGCCATTTTTGGCGAGACAAAAATTTTTTGAAAATTGGGAAAAGTACTCCGCAGAGATATCCTGCGGTTCAAAAATTTTGTCGAAATTGCTCTATCTAGCAGGGTTTTTGAGATATAAGCATTTTTGTGTTTTGCAATTTTTGCGAAAATTTCAAAAATTCAAAATGGCCGCCATTTTGGGCGAGACAAAAATTTTTTGAAAATTGGGAAAACTACTCCGCTGAGATACCCTGTGGGTCAAAAATTTCGTCGAAATCGCTCTATCTAGCACGGTTTTCGAGATATAAGCATTTTTGTGTTTTCCTTATTTGGAAAATTCGTAATGATTAATTAATCATTAATTACTCGGCCATTTCTTGACCAATCAATGCCAAAATCTAATGATTTCCAGATTTTAATAGAATGAATGTATTTGCCAAGTTTCAGGTGAATTGATAAAATTCCTTTCAAGTTATCATCCGGACAAGCTTCCCCATCGAAAAAAGACATTTTTGGTCATGTGACCTCTCTGATTGGTTGAAATGTCACTGCAGCATATTCAAAAAAATTCCCCAAGGCTACTGCCTAAACCTGCCAAATTTGAAAAGAATCCGCCTAACGGTTACAGAGTTATAAGGAAAACAAAATGCGGAGCCGGCGGAGCCGGAAGCTCTCCCATACACAAACAAGCGTCCCTTGTGGGACGCTTAATGATTAATCTAACAGACAGGGCCACATATTAGACACTAGGTTCTAATGTACAAAGTCAAGGCTGACTTTTTATGGCCCTGAAATCATACTGACTCAAGGGAAAGGACATCAATTTTGCTGATATGCTGTCATAAGCAAGATGAAAAGTGTTTAATTTATTGACTGTGTAGTCTAAAGTCAATTGCTCAATGTCTAAATGCAAGAGTTCAATGTACTAAAATTATAAACTAGAGGATCGCTCGCAAAAAAAAAAGATAATGTTTTTGCATAGCAAAAACAAAGCGTCCCGAAAAGGATATAAAGGTGAGTGCTAAAGTATTAAGAAAATGCTTTGTTTCTAGCCTTATACTGTTGTGGCAACCAAAGTCAGCGCAGTCTGCTCTATCTAGCACGGTTTTCAAGATATAAGCATTTTTGTGTTTTGCAAAAAATAAAAAAATTAAAAATGTCCGCTGTATTTGGCGAGACAAAAATATTTTGAAAATTGGCAAGGCTATTCTGCAGAGATACCCAGCAGGTCCAAAATTTTGTTGAGTTCACTCCATATAGCACGGTTTTCGAGATATAAGCATTTTTGTGTTTTGCAAAAACTTTGAAAATTCAAAATGGCCACCATTTTGGGGAGACAAATATTTTTGTCAAGACCACTGCCGTGGTGTGTATCTCCCGCCGAGCATTAAAGCAGAATAAATAGCTTTTCCGAGATATTCACAATTTTTCATTTTCGTGTGTGAAAGGTCTTCCAAAAGTAGGTGAATGAGTTATTTGAGAAAAATTGGCTATCTACAATACTATTAAGAGATAATTCACATTTACTCATTTTGAGTAGGTGAATAATTATCTATGGGTCTGAAACTTCACCAAGTGAAAGCTCTCCCAAAAGTAGGTGAATGAGTTATTTGAGAAAAATTGGCTATCTGCAATACTTTTAGAGATAATTCGCATTTACTCATTTTGAGTAGGTGAGTAATTTGCTATGGGTCTGAAACTTCACCAAGTGAAAGCTCTCCCAAAAGTACGTGAATGAGTTATTTGAGAAAAATTGGCTATCTGCAATACTTTTAGAGATAATTCGCATTTACTCATTTTGAGTAGACGAGTAATTAGCTATGGGTCTGAAACTTCACCAAGTGAAAGCTCTCCCGAAAGAAGGTGAATGATTAATTTGAGAAAAATTGGCTATCTGCAATACTTTTAGAGATAATTCGCATTTACTCATTTTGAGTAGGTGAGTAATTAGCTATGGGTCTGAAACTTCACCATGTGAAAGCTCTCCCAAAAGTAGGTGAATGAGTTATTTGAGAAAAATTGGCTATCTGCAATACTTTTAGAGATAATTCGCATTTACTCATTTTGAGTAGGTGAGTAATTAGCTATGGGTCTGAAACTTCACCGAGTGAAAGCTCTCCCAAAAGTAGGTGAATGAGTTATTTGAGAAAAACTGGCTATCTGCAATACTTTTAGAGATAATTCGCATTTACTCATTTTGAGTAGGTGAGTAATTAGCTATGGGTCTGAAACTTCACCCAGTGAAAGCTCTCCCAAAAGTAGGTGAATGATTAATTTGAGAAAAACTGGCTATCTGCAATACTTTTAGAGATAATTCGCATTTACTCATTTTGAGTAGGTGAGTAATTAGCTATGGGTCTGAAACTTCACCAAGTGAAAGCTCTCCCAAAAGTAGGTGAATGAGTTACTCATTTTCAGTAGGTGAGTAATTAGCTATGGGTCTGAAACTTCACCAAGTGAAAGCTCTGCCAAAAGTAGGTGAATGAGTTATTTGAGAAAAATTGGCTATCTGCAATACTTTTAGAGATAATTCGCATTTACTCATTTTGAGTAGGTGAGTAATTAGCTATGGGTCTGAAACTTCACCAAGTGAAAGCTCTCCCAAAAGTAGGTGAATGAGTTATTTGAGAAAAATTGGCTATCTGCAATACTTTTAGAGATAATTCGCATTTACTCATTTTGAGTAGGTGAGTAATTAGCTATGGGTCTGAAACTTCACCAAGTGAAAGCTCTCCCAAAAGTAGGTGAATGAGTTATTTGAGAAAAATTGGCTATCTGCAATACTTTTAGAGATAATTCGCATTTACTCATTTTCAGTAGGTGAGTAATTAGCTATGGGTCTGAAACTTCACCAAGTGAAAGCTCTGCCAAAAGTAGGTGAATGAGTTATTTGAGAACAAGAGGGTCAGAGGTGCCCCAAAAGGCGGGTTGCGCACGCAGGAAACAAGGTTAGCAACTGCTCTCATTAAATTTAGGAACAAGGAAAGAAATGTTAGGTTACCCACTTAAGGTAAATGTGTTCGACGTGCTAAGAAATGTTATACTTCTAATCTAAGTTACATTATTGTATCTATACTATAATAAATATAGAACTAAAACTAAGTAAATGAAGACCATTAATTTACCACTTATTTTCACCAGAAATTGAAATATCCACAGATGATCTAGTTGTAAGGTTTCTGTTTGTAAGAACTAAGAACGAAACTCACCAGGTCCAACTTGTGGCTTCTATTCTTTTCTGTACTAATCTTTTTGTTGCAGTCTCTCACAAGAAGGCGTCTTTTCACCCTGGCATATACAGATCATGTCACTCTTTTGATGCGCTGATGTTGTTCCTTTAAAAATCTTGTTGTCACAGTTATGTTTTTTTACACTGTACATTGATTCTTGGATGTGTTTACTGTCCTCCAGGATTATGTTCCATCACAGTCTTAGATGAATTTTGCTTTTTGATATTTGCTTCTTTTTTGGTTTTTCGTTCACTGCTCCTATTACATCTGCGATGGTTTTATGATTATAATTCGAAACATTATAGGCTCATGTTTAAGAGTATATTTTTAGAAAGTGAGCAGTAGATCTCTTGAATCAAATGGCAATCCATACTCCTTTATGATCACTCCAGTATGTTTCCAAAACCCCACAGGAAATATTAGATATATTGGAGTAAATGTGATCTAAAGAAGAGTGGTAATCAGTTGTTTCTTCAAGTAATTTTGTTTCTATGTGGAAATGAGTTTTCATTGAATTTTGTAGCATTGTTAAATCAGATGAAGGTTTTAATTGGTTTACGTTAAAGTCTCCCACTGCTATAGTATCCATTTGGTTTTTCTTTGGTATATCCTTCAACATTGATGTAAATATGGTTTGCTTCTGAGCCGGATGTTTGTATACAGCAAGCATATTGATACTTCGATTGCCTGTATATACTTCAAAATTTATGAGAACTGACTTATCTTTTTCCCTATGAAAATATGAATCAAGGATCAGTTCAGGCTTGATATAGATCATCATACCCCCATGTGGCCTTGTGGTTGGATTTGGTGAGGATGCATTGTACTGTTTGGCCAATATAAATCCTGGTATGTCATAGGCAGATGAAAGATCTGAATTGATGGCCCATGTCTCTGCTATTATCAACAAATTTATATGTTTGATGTTTTGATCACTTCTAACATCTGCTATATGCTTGTGAAGCGAGCGTGTATTAATGAACACTATTTTAAAGTGCTGGTGCAAAGTCTGATGGTATAGTGGCATGGGCTTAATCTGAAGTGCTCTTGAATTTCGTAGGCGTAGCATGTCTACTTTGACAGCACTGTCAACTTTGATCTTTTGTGAATTAAAGTCTAGCAGGTAAAGACCTTGGAGGTGTGTAAGCCGGCTAAGTGCCACATACATCATATGTGGAGTTACATAACCTTGGAATGATGCAACTGCTGTTTCTAACGATGACCCTTGTGACTTATGAATAGTTGTTGCTGAGCAATGTTTGAGAGGAAACTGTCGCCTTACCACTAAGTTATTCTTGTATTTTCCAATTTGAAATCTTCTTTCAATGTGTTGTATAGGAGTCCACCTACGGTCTGTTTGTGAATTGTACAAGTTCTTGTTTGTATTTCGACATTTCTCTCCAATATCAATATCATCAAATAGTACCATAAAATTGTAGGTGGAACAGTCTCATGACTAAAATCCATAATGGTACAGGTGGCACCATTGGTCAAGCCATCAGAGGTATCAACATTTTGAATGAGCATAAATTTGCATTTATATGCAGCGTTGTTTCTAGGTTTTGAGTTTTTTGTGGTTTCATTTGTTGAGCCAACTGTAAGATTGTTTCTTTGAGCGATGGAGTGACATCACCAATAATGAAGTCTTTTATTATTTACCATATGTACAGGATAAATGTGGACGGACAGACAGATGGACAGACAAATGGACGAAAAACAGACAAACGAACAGACACAATTTCACCAATTTCGAAAGGAACCTAGCTATGATGGAGATCTATCTCCCTATCAAGTTTGAATCCGATTGGTCAAACCATTTTCGAGTTAGAGTCCGGAAATGAAAATGTAGACAAACAGATGGATGGACAAACGGACGAAAAACAGACAAATGAACGGACGGAATTTCACCAATATCGAAAGGAACCTACCTATGATGGAGATCTATCTCCCTATCAAGTTTGAATTCGATTGGTCATACCGTTTTCAAGTTAGAGTCCGGAAACGAAAATGTGGACAAACAGACGGATGGACAGACATACGGACGAAAAACGGACAAATGAACGGACAGAATTTCACCAATATCAAAAGGAACCTAGCTATCATGTTGATCTATGTCCCTGTCAAGTTTGAATTTGATTGGTCAAACCGTTTTCAAGTTAGAGTCCGGAAATGGAAAATGTGGACGGACAGACGGACGTCGGACACATCAATCTAATAGGCGGGTTGGTTACACGCAACCCGCCTAAAAACGAACAAATGGACAGAAAAACAAGACAAATGAACGGACGGATTTACACCAATTTCGAAAGGAACCTAGCTATGATGGTGATGTATGTCCCTGTGAAGTTTGAATTAGATTGGAGTAACCGTTTTCGAGTTAGAGTCCGGAAACAAAAATGTGGACCGACAGATGGATGGACAGAAAAACGGACAAAAACGAAGAAACGGACAGAAAAACGGACAGAAAAACGGACAAACAAACAGACGGAATTTCACCAATTTCGAAAGGAACCTAGCTATGATGGTGATCTATCTCCCTGTGAAGTTTGAATTTGATTGGTCAAACCGTTTTAAAGTTAGAGTCCGGAAACGAAAATGTGGACAAACAGATGGATGGACAGACAAACGGACGAAAAACGGACAAACGAACACACGGAATTTCACCAATTTCGAAAGGAACCTAGCTATGATGGTGATCTATCTCCCTGTGAAGTTTGAATTTGATTGGTCAAACCGTTTTAAAGTTAGAGTCCGGAAACGAAAATGTGGACAAACAGATGGATGGACAAACGGACGAAAAACGGACAAACGAACACACGGAATTTCACCAATTTCGAAAGGAACCTAGCTATGATGGTGATCTATCTCCCTGTGAAGTTTGAATTTGATTGGTCAAACCGTTTTAAAGTTAGAGTCCGGAAACGAAAAATGTGGACGGACAGACGGACAGACAGACAGACGGACAGACGGACGTCGGACACATCAATCTAATAGGCGGGTTGGTTACACGCAACCCGCCTAAAAATTGGCTATCTGCAATACTTTTAGAGATAATTCGCATTTACTCATTTTGAGTAGGTGAGTAATTAGCTATGGGTCTGAAACTTCACCGAGTGAAAGCTCTGCCAAAAGTAGGTGAATGAGTTATTTGAGAAAAATTGGCTATCTGCAATACTTTTAGAGATAATTAGCATTTACTCATTTTGAGTAGGTGAGTAATTAGCTATGGGTCTGAAACTTCACCGAGTGAAAGCTCTCCCAAAAGTAGGTGAATGATTAATTTGACAAAAATTGGCTATCTGCAATACTTTTAGAGATAATTCGCATTTACTCATTTTGAGTAGGTGAGTAATTAGCTATGGGTCTGAAACTTCACCAAGTGAAAGCTCTCCCAAAAGTAGGTGAATGAGTTATTTGAGAAAAATTGGCTATCTGCAATACTTTTAAGAGATAATTCGCATTTACTCATTTTGAGTAGGTGAGTAATTAGCTATGGGTCTGAAACTTCACCAAGTGAAAGCTCTCCCAAAAGTAGGTGAATGAGTTATTTGAGAAAAATTGGCTATCTGCAATACTTTTAGAGATAATTCGCATTTACTCATTTTGAGTAGGTGAGTAATTAGCTATGGGTCTGAAACTTCACCAAGTGAAAGCTCTCCCAAAAGTAGGTGAATGAGTTATTTGAGAAAAATTGGCTATCTGCAATACTTTTAGAGATAATTCGCATTTACTCATTTTGAGTAGGTGAGTAATTAGCTATGGGTCTGAAACTTCACCATGTGAAAGCTCTTTGGGATAGCTGCTCTGCAGAGATACCCTGAAGATAAAAAATTTCGTCGAAATCGCTCTATGTAGCATGGTTTTCGAAATATTAGCATTTTTTGTGTTTTGCAATTTTTGAGCAAAAATTCGAAAATTCAAAATGGCCGCCATTTTTGACAAGATAAAATTTTTTTGAAAATTGGCATGGCTACTCTGCAGAGATACCCAGTGGGTCAAAAATTTCGTCGAAATCGCTCTATCTAGCACGGTTTTTGAGATATAAGCATTTTTGTGTTTTGCAATTTTGCGAAAAATTCGAAAATTCAAAATGGCCGCCATTTTTTGCGAGAAATTTTTTGTTTGAAAATTGGCATGGCTACTCTGCAGAGATACCCTGCGGGTCAAAAATTTCGTCGAAATCGCTCTATCTAGCAGGGTTTTTGAGATATAAGCATTTTTATGTTTTGCAATTTTTGCGAAAAATTCGAAAATTCAAAATGGCCGCCATTTTTGGCGAGACAAAATTTTTTTGAAAATTGGCATGGCTACTCTGCAGATATACCCTGTGGGTCAAAAATTTCGTCGAAATCGCTCTATCTAGCAGGGTTTTCGAGATACAAGCATTTTTATGTTTTGCCATTTTTGCGAAAAATTCGAAAATTCAAAATGGCCACCATTTTTGGCGAGACAAAAATGTTTTCAAAATTGGGATAACTACTCTGCAGAGATACCCTGTGGGTCAAAAATTTCGTTGAAATTGCTCTATCTAGCACGGTTTTTGAGATATAAGCATTTTTGTGTTTTGCAATTTTTGCGAAAATTTCGAAAATTCAAAATGGCCGCCATTTTGGGCGAGACAAAAAATTTTTTGAAAATTGGGAAAACTACTCCGCAGAGATACCCTGCGGGTCAAAAATTTCGTCGAAATCGCTCTATCTAGCACGGTTTTCGAGATATAAGCATTTTTGTGTTTTCCTTATTTGGAAAATTCGTAATGATTAATTAATCATTAATTACTCGGCCATTTCTTGACCAATCAATGCCAAAATCTAATGATTTCCAGATTTTAATAGAATGAATGTATTTGCCAAGTTTCAGGTGAATTGATAAAATTCCTTTCAAGTTATCATCCGGACAAGCTTCCCCATCGAAAAAAGACATTTTTGGTCATGTGACCTCTCTGATTGGTTGAAATGTCACTGCAGCATATTCAAAAAAATTCCCCAAGGCTACTGCCTAAACCTGCCAAATTTGAAAAGAATCCGCCTAACGGTTACAGAGTTATAAGGAAAACAAAATGCGGAGCCGGCGGAGCCGGAAGCTCTCCCATACACAAACAAGCGTCCCTTGCGGGACGCTTAATTATATTACACTGTCTGGTATACCACAGTCTAATATACAATGTACATAATTTACAGCTTTCAATCAGTGCAAGGCGTATTTTAGTTTGGGCTGGAGAAGTGTGCCATAAGAATGTGTAATGTACAAGGTGTTATATCTATTGTACATGTCCGATGCACTGAGTCTATTCCACAGGGTCAACTCTACAATGCATAACATACAATGTACAGTACCTGATTGCAACCTAAGTACTGTTGTACACTGGAGAAATCCCCTGTGCAATGTCTAATGCACAATGTGCAATGTCTTATATATAACATTGTATGTACTCAATTAAATCTAAAGAGTCTTATGTACAAAGTTTTCAGTTAGTGCTATGACAAGCGAGCCAGTAGGTCGTTTGGCACTCCTAATTCCAACAGATGGCGCTGTGGTATACGTTCTGGGCGAGAGATGCTGGTTACCACTACATGCCAGCTGAGTTCTCTGAGAGAGGGCAGGTCTAAGAGTATGGCTCTTACTGCTGAGGTTCTCTCTACATCCAACTCAGTGACCCCACCATGTACATACATACAGCCAGTCTGAAAATTAAACGTACAGAGTATGCAGGGACATATATAGAAAAAAACAACAAATATACATTGTTTAGAGGAATGTAAACAAACATATATAGTGATAGAGAGACATATCATTGTCTGTCTGCAAAAAAAAACTAGAAATAGGACGCCCTGTTGATAGTAGATGCGAATAGAAACAGGATAGCATAGAAGAACACACATTATCATGTGTAATGTCAACCCCATGAACCTTTTGCCAAAATTGTACAGTAGGCTTACAAGACCCTGTTTCATTTGTAAAATATATCAATGATGCTTAAATATTTATTAGTGTAGATGTAAATTATTGCAGCTTCATGCCTTTTTGCATTGGTTGGGTCAAAAATTTTGACGAAATCACTCTATCTTGCATGGTTAAGAAGATAGAAGCAAATTCCTGTTTTTCTATTTTTGGCAAAAATTTGAAAATTCAAAATGGCCGCCATTTTTGGGGAGGGGAAAATTTTTTGAAAATTGCAAAGAGTACATTCCTTAGATACCCTATGGGTTGAAAAATACCCTGTGGGTCGAAAATTTCGACGAAATCGCTCTATCTCGCACGGTTAAGGAGATAGAAGCAAATTTGTATTTTGCCATTTTTGGCAAAAATTCGAAAATTCAAAATGGCCGCCATTTTTGGGGAGGGGAAAATTTTTTGAAAATTGCAAAGGGTACATTCCTTAGATTATACCCTGTGGGTAGAAAATTTTGACAAAATCGCTCTATCTCGCACGGTTATGGAGATAGAAGCAAATTTGTGTTTTGCCATTTTTGGCAAAAGTTCGAAAATTCAAAATGGCCGCCATTTTTGGGGAGGGGAAAATTTTTTGAAAATTGCAAAGATTACATTCCTTAGATACCCTGTGGGTCGAAAATTTCGACGAAATCGCTCTATCTCGCACGGTTAAGGAGATAGAAGCAAATTTGTGTTTTGCCATTTTTGGCAAAAATTCGAAAATTCAAAATGGCCGCCATTTTTGGGGAGGGGAAAATTTTTTGAAAATTGCAAAGAGTACATTCCTTAGATACCCTGTGGGTCGAAAATTTCGACGAAATCGCTCTATCTCGCACGGTTAAGGAGATAGAAGCAAATTTGTGTTTTGCCATTTTTGGCAAAAATTCGAAAATTCAAAATGGCCACCATTTTTGGGGAGGGGAAAATTTTTGGAAAATTGCAAAGAGTACATTCCTTAGATACCCTGTGGGTCCAAAATTTCGACGAAATCGCTCTATCTCGCACGGTTTAGGAGATACGAGCACATTTGCCTTTTTCAGTATTCAAAATAGCTAATTACTCATTTATTTAATTAATTACTCAATCATCTATGAAGCAATTCCCCCCAAAAGCAATCCCATACAAGCTTTTAACCCAATGAACCTCCATACCAAATTTCAGAAAGCTAGGCTTAATAGCATTCCTTAAAATGTCTGGAAACCAAAGAGCTACTCAAAAGTAGCAAAGTAGCTATTACTCAGTTAGCTATAGAGCTATCATCACCAATTTAAAGCAATCCCATACAAGCTATTAACCCAATAAACCTGCATGCCAAATTTGGTAAAGATAGGATAAGAACTGTTGCCTAAAATGTCTGGAAACCAAGTGGGACACCGGACGGCGGAAAAAGCAAAAATAATATGTCCACCCCCCAGTGGGTGGACATAATTACATTGGGCAGAGGGATATACAGCAGGCCTGTAAACAAACATACAGTGTGTACATAGATATACAACCTGGCTATGAACAAACTTACATATGTAAACAAACATAAAATCTGTAAGGTGACCTACAGCATACCTGCAAACATGCATACACTGTGTAAAGGAATATGCAGCCAGCCTACAAAGGGACATACAGTGTATACAGGGAGATACAGCCTAACTGTAAACATACAGAGTTACTCCTCATTATTTCTCAGTAAATTATTGCAAATTTAATGCATTTCATTAACAAATATGTAAGTTTGGTCTCTACGAATGGCTATTTTATGCCAATTTAGGCTCTTTCTGATGTGTGTAGTCTGACATTCACTGTTTCAGATAAATGTCTGTAAAACATAAAATACTGTGAATTGGTGAATTTTTTTTAATCACTTACACAACTTAATATCATGCGACCACTAGGAACAAAGAAAGATGTAAAACATAAAATGTTAATAACTGCATATCTCTTTATGTAACACAACAGAATAGTGAGCCTGTGACTATTTTTAAAAAACGATTGAATAAAGTGCTTTATTTGACACACCCTCCGGTACAATACCTACAGGTGTGATGGCTGCAGAGTGGAAGTAAGAAGGCAGAGGAAGATCTTGGTTGAGTTTGTACCACACCAGTGACTTGAGGTTGATCTTCCACAGGTCCCCAAATATCTGCTCTCCATCATAGCCTCCACACACATACACATCTGTTGAGCAGTACATTACTATGCTGTGACTATAAAGCCAACAATGTCAGTACAAAGTAAACAACATGGTTACCATTAAGGGAATCAAAGATAGAAAATTTGCATAGAACATTAAACTATTTATTTCACTTGTAGCATAAATTCCATTAGAGGTTTTCATGGTCTTAGTATAGGCATATTAAGGAGCTATTTCTCAAAATAGCTAAGCATTAGAAGTGAAAAAGTTGCCCTTTAAAAATGCCAGCCACCAGTATGTTATTAACATAATTGCTGAGTGAACGAAATTGATTTGTTAATTCATTAAAAGTCTCTACTTGAGTTAGATCTCTTTAACCTCAGCCTTACCAATTCAGTAATTGAAATTTATACACATGACTAATTTTGAGATTAACTGAGGTACTATTTCACGCTCTTTGAAACTTACACATTTCAGAAAATCCTGAAATTATTCTGGAAAGAATAGCCAAGTCACTTTACAAATAGCCCTGACATTGAGAAACAATTCAAAAAATTTTCATCAAATCAAATTTAACACTGAAATAATTAAAATTCTTGGGGTTTATGTAGGAACGGACAGTCAAAAGTGCATATCAAAAAACTGGGATCCAAAACTCAAACTATTTCAGAACTTATTGCTAAAGTGGGAATCAAGAAAAATCACAGTTCTGGGAAAGGCAGTAATAATAAATTCACTGGCCATACCCCTGATAAATTTCCACCTATCTGTCCTAACTGTACCTGAAAGTATACTGAAGCAATTTGAAAACATGATATTTTTTTTTCTATGGGGAAAAATCCATAAGGTTAAAATGAGAACAGTTATTGGAAGCCCAAGGTGCGGTGGCCTTGGTAACTTGAGTTAGATCTCTTTAACCTCAGCCTTACCAATTCAGTAATTGAAATTTATACACATGACTAATTTTGAGATTAACTGAGGTACTATTTCACGCTCTTTGAAACTTACACATTTCAGAAAATCCTGAAATTATTCTGGAAAGAATAGCCAAGTCACTTTACAAATAGCCCAGACATTGAGAAACAATCCAAAAAATTTTCATCAAATCAAATTCAACACTGAAATAATTAAAATTCTTGGGGTTTATGTAGGAACGGACAGTCAAAAGTGCATATCAAAAAACTGGGATCCAAAACTCAAACTATTTCAGAACTTATTGCTAAAGTGGGAATCAAGAAAAATCACAGTTCTGGGAAAGGCAGTAATAATAAATTCACTGGCCATACCCCTGATAAATTTCCACCTATCTGTCCTAACTGTACCTGAAAGTATACTGAAGCAATTTGAAAACATGATATTTTTTTTTCTATGGGGAAAAATCCATAAGGTTAAAATGAGAACAGTTATTGGAAGCCCAAGGTGCGGTGGCCTTGGTATCACAGATATCTTCTCCAAAGAAAGGGCATTGAAAGCTTCCTGGATCCCAAGGTTAATTGATGGATCAAAAACAGCAAAAATCTTGCAAATGCACCTCCAAAAATGTGAGATACCATTGCATATATTGTTAAAAATGAACTTCAGAAATATAAATAAAATCGATTGCTTACAAAAACTCCCCTTTTTTTACAAAGATGTAATTAGTGCATATCACTCATGTAAATATATACAGCCAATTGTGAAACAAAATAATTATGACTTTTTCTCACAAGTTATATGGGGGAATGAACTTTTCAGATTCAAGGACCTTCCTCTGTGTTTCAAAAACTGGATGGATTGTGGCTTTATTTTAGTTAAAGATTTATTTGATGGTGATGGTAAGTGGGTTAGTGAAAATTATGTCTTTAATAGGCTAACACGTAAACAAAACTGGATGAGTGAATACACTATTTTGAGAAAGGTTATTTCTAATATTGCTAAAAATTTTGATCCTAAATGCTGTAAGTATATTAATGTAGCGAAAGCTTATAGTAGAAAAGTGATTTTAGGGAACTCCGTTTTCGACCTTTCCTCAATAAATGCTAAAATTCTTTATGATGTTTTGATTACAAAAAAGTTTATTAAACCCTACACTGAAAATATGTGGCAAAGTGAAACTGAGACAATTATATCCAGGAATGATTGGCATATTGTTTACAACATGAATTCAAAGCTTCAGTACAAAAAATTTGCTGAATTTAAGTATAAAATACTTCTTAATTTTTTAAGCTGTGGAGAAAGGGTCAATAGATGGGATAAAGATATTTCAAAATTTTGTGAATATTGTAAAGATAGAGAAAATGTTTCACACATGCTGTTTTCCTGTGATAGAGTAAGAAATATTTGGTTTTTAATAGGTAATGAATTAAAAATAACGTTAAGACTGAAACATATTGTGCTAGGTTTTCTGGACAGAACACAAAAAAGTGAAGTTAGAAACCTAGTTATCACCATCATAGCATACTCAATATACAGCTGTTGCAATCTATGTAAGTTTAAAAAACAAAGCTATAAAGATGCAAATATAAATGTGAAGATAAAGAAGAACTTACAGTTTTACAAAGCCGTCTTTGTGTATTTGCTTGACAAAAAAGGTTATAACTATTTACAATTTTGTGTAGATAAAATTTTACATATTTTGTAATATTTCAAGAGTAAAGCTACTAATTTATGAGTACTTAAACAAAATTAATTTTTGATTGCTATTAACTTTGAGCTAAAGTATTTCTTCATTGTACTATTATTAGTGGTGGTATGTTAATGAAATATGCCTGTCAAGTTTACACTCATACTGTGTATGAAACGCACATGGACAAGAATCTGATGGTGGGTTGGCTACCTTTGCCCTCCCAGATTCTGTGCACAATTGTTAAAAAAAGGGTAAATAAAATAGTTTTTAAAAAAAAAAAAAAAAAAAAAAAAAAAAAAAAAATAGCCCAGACCAGTGAGGCTAATTAGTGACTTTATTCTAACATGAAATCACTTGCAAGCATACAACAGAGTAAATGACTGAAAGCAGATAGTTAAATTGCATGCTTGGAATATGCAAATTGCTTATCAAGGAAAATGTTTTATCTTAGTCACTAACTTAACAATGGGTCATCCTAATTCCAATGTAAATGCTAACTTTATCAAACACTGAAAACATTCTCAGACTAAACACCAACATACCATTTTGCAGTTGTACACAAGAATGGCATCTCCTGGGCAATGGATAACCTGGGAAGTACAAAGTCTAATGATGTAAAAAATTCCACAAAAGTATCCCCTAGAGTTGATGTACTATTTTACTTAAGTATTTCCCCTGATACTGGAATATGTCTGTAGAACACAGCCAGATTCCCTTTTGTAAAACTACAGTTATTTAAATTAACTTCAAACTTGACATAAATATTGGGTCAATGAAGGGCCTTCTTCCATTGAATTATCTGCTGCTATACAGAAAACCCAGTTAAGTAGATGGATTTTCTGACCCTAGAGATTTGACTGTACTTGATTCACTTGTAAACAGTTGTAATGCTAAATTCACTTGTACATAATAAACACGATTACACTTAATATAGCCATTTTCTAAGGTTACCTGGTTTTATACAAATACACTGTTTTTATGTCACTTGACATACAATATTATCATGCAATGTATCACTTCTGCTAAGTACAATTGCTCTTTAAAGTTTTCACTTTTCCTGTGAAATTTACTGTTAGCTAGAATTCTTGAACCACCTTTTTTATTTTGTTGTGATTACTCAACAGGATCCAAGAGTAAATACTAAGCTTAATATGAATATGAATGCAAAGGGTTCAGCTCAATGAATTTCTCATAATCAGCTTCTACATGTACAATAAAATGTCAAGAAAATGACAAATAACATAAAAAGCTAATAACACATTATACTTTGCATAAAGATCTCAACAAAGCTTTTAGCTTTAAAACTTACCATGTGCTGGATCTGGTCGGCACGGCAAAAAGTCCCAATGACATGTCCCAAATTCAAATGCAGGCAACTAGAAAATATGATGGTGAGGACTAAAATTTCAATTATTGAATATTTCTGAGGAGTTATTTTAAGAGTAAATTACTATCACAATTTCATCATTTCTATTTGTAATATATCTAAAGTAGGGACAATAAGCAAGATAAAATAACAAATTCAAATACCTTTTGAGTACCTATGAAGGAAATTAAACAAGGTCTTCATTGCAACTTACAAACAGTATATTAAGAACCAGTGATTAATGTTTTTGAGTAACTAAAACTAAACCAAATACAAAGCTTTTCAAGCTTAATGTAGTCATCCCAGCCAAATTACTGTCACAGTAATATCAAGTAGAACTTTTATTATCGGGCAATACTGGGGAAGGAAGATTATGTTCAGATACTAAAAGGTCAATATACAAGGGGATGTCGTTCAGTGTAAACCAGTAAGAAGTTCAGAACTTCATGCTGATATCATAAAAAGAGACAATTGTGTCATTTATATATCTGTACAATATAATAGCCTTACTTGATTACTTATATGGATCAACCTGACGGAATCAAAAAGGGCACAGTCAAATTCAAAAAGATGTAATATAATCTGTGTAGAATGTAAAAGGATCTATGACCCCATGTCATACTCTTTGGAGACGGGTGTTAGGATGTATGTGTAATGTATACAGTCGTGCAATTTAGTTTTATGACTAGGGTCTACATTATGTTTCCACACAAGTTGGTTTATAAGTCAAAAGATTTCACATATGTTATCAACAAAGGGTTATTGTAAGTCTGAAAAGGTATAAGCTAATTTGTCAAGGATTTTAAAGACTAAATTGTGGCTCGAAATGCAACTGGTTATTGTTTTCAGTTTCAATAATATTATTATCCATAACTCAAAAAGGAGATCTACACAGGATAAAAACACAGGAGTAGTACACAGAAAGAAGGGTTCATGTGATTTGAAAAGTTACTTGTGTTGGATGAATTTATGTAAATAGTTAACCAAAGGTGAAAGTAAATAATGATAGTAGTGTCAGTAAATAAACATAAAGCTAACGTGCCTTAAGAACTATTGATGTGTTAAAAAAATAAATGCAGATAGATGTGTACTATTACCAGTACCAGTGGATATTGAGATTTGTTTAAGGATGTAAACAGAAAAGTGGATCATCCAGTTGTCAATTGGTTACAAGATGCATGAAAACAACCCATATAATAATGCTTCATTCAATTGTCACTTTTGGCAGATTTAAATTAATTATTATATGTTAAAACAATGCAGTCACACAATGTGCTTTACAAACTTCTCCCTCACTCCATAACATACATTTTGTATGCACGCTTGTGATTGGCTGACTTTATGATAATCTTGACAACCATGGGAAAAACCCCAACATATTTTCTGTTTCGTTTATATTTTTTGTGTTTTCGGTTAGTTCTGCAATTTTTATGACTATGTATCAAATTTTCATTTAATCTTATTCAGATCAGCACTTTATACTGGCAAAAAGGCTATAAATAAATTATTTAACATATGTAAATGACCCTGGACCACAACTGGAAATTTCCATTTTTTGTTCCATTTTGTTCACCAACAACCAGTGATTTGTTATTGTTGATGACTATGTGGTTATAAAACAAAAGAACTAAAATATCAAATGTTGTTTATGGTGTTACAACAAAAGAAACTCACAAAATACAGGATAGTGGAGGAATTGACAAAAAGCTCAATTTGATATTATGGGTGAAAACCTATTAGTCTATTTGCCACTGTGGCCTAGCGGGTAACACACTCGCCTAGGAACACAGAGGACATGGGTTCAATCCCAGGTACAGGCAGATACATAGTAGCTCAGATGACCACTTAAAATGGCCATCCTTTGTCATTGGGTCCTGTCCCCAGTGGCAGGTTAAAGAACCTCAAGGATGTTGATAAATGGTACTTGTACAGTCAAATGGGTCATATAGCGCTATGAGTCCTGTAGTATATGGATTTATTGTGCTGAGTACAAATACAATACAATGAGATGTTTTACTGTAAAATGTTTCTGTGATATTTTAGTAGAAAAACCTTAATTTACATGAGATAACTTAAGTTGAAGGAGGTTCTACTTGACCTGAATTGAGTTCTTACATGGTCTAATTTAAACACCTCCATTGCTCTTCCTCCACCAAACACATACATAAATTTACCATCACAGGCACACTCATGTCTATACCTGTAACACACAATACATACATGGAAGTCTTACTTTCGGCTAAAATTTGCACCAAAAATCCTTTTAAAACATGTATAAAGGTTTGGCATTCATAAAGCTCCTAGACATGTTATGAGACATTAGCTTACCAGACCGTTTCAGCAGCCTGTTGATTAATAATTCACCATATATAAGTGATAAGATAATAAATTTATTATTGACATTTTATTAAGACTGTAAAACCAAGATTTAACCAAGAATACATTCAACAAGCTAAAAATTTACTACTCAAACTGAAAGCTTAAGTAAGACTAGATTATATATAATTGTTACAGGTTAGTCCAAAGATGATAATTAACAAGCATTTAGTTCTATCAAATGTCATGTATAAGGACACACATGAACAATATACATGGCAAGTGCCTGAAATTGTACAACCATCACAAACAAGTACCACTGGTGTGTACAGAAGGGCTGATATTGGTCTTTACTGCTATACACCTGAATACCAAAAGGTGTGTCAAGTAAGTGTTTACAGCTGCTAAATGCACTTTTTGTCTCACAATAGCTTTATCCAATGGGTGATGGTTCAAACCCCAGTAGGCAATGCTGTTTGTGTGTATATCAAGTATAAGAGCTCTTCATACATCAACATGGTTATTTAGGAAGATTTTCCTCCTAGGCTGTAAATTTTCCCTTTTCAGTCGTACTCAGTATTTTCCCCTAGACTATATTCTGAGGAAATGCTGAAGAATATTTCTGAAATATCATTGTAGTTTTTAAGTTGGACATTGGTCTCAACTACCATCATAATATGACCAGAAGCTTACCACATAATATGCAGACATGGATATAAAAGTAGTCTGAATCTGCACTCCATATTTATTTAATCAATTTTCACAGCACACTTTCATCTAATATTACAGCATACACTTATTTAAGATTGTAAAACCAAGATTTAATCCATTTTACCTTTTTGGGGGCCATTTGCCTAACAAAAGGCTTTATTGAAATGATATTTGGGGGCAATAACTTTATGTTAAGAATTTAAACACCAAATAATTTTTTTCCCACTTTTACAATCCAGGTCCTCTCTGAATCCCTTAAATTGAAATCATTAAAAGCTTGCTGCAAATATTGGTTGACGACAGTTACACAAACTAATGATTGTACATATGCGACAGTCTTTGAGACCATCTATAACTGAACATTTCTGTCCAGTATGATGACAACACAGTTTTGCAACAATTAATCTCAAAATATCACCGACAAAAACATCACTGGTTGCAATAGCCTTAAATTAAAGATCACATAACACCCTAACATACCTTCCTTCAGGCTCTTTGCCCGTCACTTCCTGCATCTCCCACTCTAGTGTGTCAAGGTCCAGCTTGAACAAGTCAGAGTTGTAGGTCCAGCCTGTGGTCCCAGCAAACACATACAGGGATCTTCCCACCATCACCACACCCTGAATAATATAACATATTCACAGCTTAACTTCTGGTCTTGTATACATAAGTATATGTATCGCACATACATTCCAGGAAACGCATACAAAGATCTCCCAAACACCCTATCCAGAACAAAGTACTGTTTTCATAGTTGAATTTGTGATCTTAGTTTTAATAAAAAAAGTGAACAGGAAAATTGTTTTTACACATGAAAAATAGCTGAAGGATTGGCATAGGAATCCTCATACTAAAATGTAATACTATTGTACAGACTTGTTGAATAAGCAGTCAAAAGTGTGTGAAACACCATCCTCTCTTGCTGAGGGTTATAACTTATAACAAGAGCACTCAGAGAGTGCATACTTCTGCCAAGGCACACAATAATAAGTAAATTGGAAAATTCAGATTATTTGTTTTTTATCCAGATGGGGATCCAGATCTCTCTCAAAATCTCATGGGATGTAAGTTGGACAATAACTTCTAATAATTTTTTCAGAAAGATCCAACCAGCAGTTTTTGTGTAATCCTGCTGACAAACAAATGTGCAAACAAACGGTCATGAAACTAATACCTCCTAATCAAAGGTAATAATACAGCTGAAAGAGCTGATTTTTTCTTAGTACAATTTTAATCGAACAGAATTATACTTGCAACCAAAAATTCCACACATCACTGTAAAATTTAATAGGAAAGGCCTTTGCTAACATCTGATAGTAAGGTTCTACTAAAGGGTTTTACTGTAATATTTTTACTGATACAATAATAATTGCTAATATTCCCAATATGATACTATAAAGCAGTCATACATTTCCATAACCAGGTAAAGGTGGTTGTCCCGTTGTGGACAGTTCTTGCCATTCCAGTGTTTTCAAGTTCAGGAGATGCACTTTGTTACTGGCCGCCTCGCCAAATGGTATACCTGTGCCTCCGTAGACAATGATGTTGTTCTGGTGGATTAAAGCTGTAATATAACTTAAAAAGTTGAGGGAAAATGAACAATTTTAGCAATGACACAGGACAAACATTGAACAATAAAATTACGCAGGGGTAGCTGTTTGTGTACACCCTATATTTATCCCCAAATCCACTGTAAATCTCACTTGGTACTCAGTTTTGGATGTTTGAGGTACAGAGGTACTCAAAGAAAACCAACTGTAAGAGTTTCACAGAAATATCAAGGAGTATGCTATTTTATCCTTTTGTGGCAGTGATATACTAAAACTCTTGGGGTACCTGTTACCACACTTATTATAACTCCGATATAAAAACTAATAAGCATGTTATTTTATCACATTTCTAGGGGGCCACGGTGGCAGAGTGGTAACAATCTCGCCTCCCACCTCTGAGGTTGGGGTTCGGTTCCCGGCCCTACCTCAAGTGGCAAAGCTGGTAGTTGCTTGCCTTTGGTCGGTAGTTTACAGTACGGAACCTTGACCAACTGTATGTACTGGTTTCCTCTGCCCTTCTAACTTTGTGATATGACCTGTACATTGTTGCAAGCGACGTTAAACCCCAAATAAATCAATAAATCACATTTTAGGCCAGTGATACCTCATTTGAATAAATTCATGTGTTAACCTTATTCTAACTGTTTATTTTTGTAGTAAGTTGAAACTTGGGATGTTTGTTTAAATGTAAAGACTAATATTACTAATACCACACACTATGACTGGACAAGTACATCATTTAAAAGACTGTTGTTCAAACTTTGTATAAAATATACTCTCAGTATTTCTTTCATACCAATACTTAGGTTAGTCACTTTTCTCATCTACCTCCTTTTCATTTCACTTCAAAATTTTCACATATTACTGCTACTGTGTTTCAGAAATAAAATGTGTTTTAATTTTAGTAATTTAACTGTTTAAACTATTAAAATGCAAAGCAAAAACCTGCATGGGATGCTAGTTCTTTGGGCATGTTGCCTTTTGTCCTCAGCTTTGTCCATTTTTTGGTGAGGAGGTTGAACTTCCATAGCTACAAAATAATCCATGTAGACAAGTTATTAATGCTAGTAAACTGGAAGCCAAAGGCAAGTAATACATCAAATTTAAAATGTATTTAAGTACAAATTCAAAAACAGGTACTTTAAATTTAGAAATGGTTTATAAAATAGAAATCAAATGAGATATTAACTGTCCCAATTTAAGGGTATCGTTAAAATTTAACTTACCTCTTTAAATAATGGATAGTTGGTTTCTTCATCTGGATTTTCACGATGCCAAAAATCGGGATTATATCCTCCAATGGAATACAGGTTGGAATTTGTAACAACAATTCGATGGCCACTTCTTGGGTATGGTATACTTTGCTCTTCAAAAAAATACAATCAATTTTTAGTTTATTGAAAATGATTCACAAGCTATGATTCGGTTATAATAAACACATCTGATATTTGCCACCATAATTATTTAGTTTTTATACTGCTTTAACAGCAGGTACTTCTTCTACCAAAGCCCTATGGATTTAAGCAGCTGAAATAATTACACAATTAATAACTATATATAATTTCAAACCAAAATGTTAAAATGTGGAAATTGGAAGTACAGATATATGGATAACAAGCAATTATTGCCCGTGAACGGGTCCTGTGTCAGCTGACTGTGTGTTTTGAATTTCAGAGTAGAAGTGACAGGAGAAAAGGACACAAAAGTTGTACCCTGCAACTTGGTATTTCAGATGTAAAGTATCAAGTTAACTGTTAAGGTGTAAAATGAAAGTGGAAAACATATTTCAACAAAATACTGTAAAAGCAATATTTTTTGAGTTACAACTGATTTACTCAACAGTGAGAATCTCAAAGTAGCTTTTTGCGGAGCTATGGAATCAGTTTAAGGGCTGCAATTTTTCTATGTAAAAGTAGGTGAATAATATATATAAATAAAATACTCTAAACGCAATAGTTTTCATGTTACAACTGATTTACTCAAAAGTCAGAATCTCAAAGTAGCTTTTTGCTGAGCTATAGAATCAGTTTAAGGGCTGCAATTTTACTATGGTATAGCTCACCCAAAAGTAGGTGAACAACATATTTAAAGAAATAGTGTAAGTGCAATGGTTTTCAAGTTACAACTGATTTACTCAACAGTGAGAACCTGAAATTAGCTGTTGCTCAGTTATGCATTGAGCTACAGGTCTGCAACTTTACTATGTTACAGCTCACCCAAAAGTAGGTGAATAACATATTTAAAGAAATAGTGTAAGTGCAATCATTTTCCAGTTACAACTGATTTACTCAACAGTGAGAACCTGAAAGTAGCTGTTGCTCAGCTATGCAATGACCTACATGTCTGCAATTTCACTACATTATAGGTGACTGAAAAGTAGGTGAATAACATATTTAAACAAAATACTCTAAATGCAATAGTTTTTATGTTAAAACTGATTTACTCAACAGGGATAACCTGAATATAGGTAATGCTCAGCTATTCAATGAGCTACAGGCCCGCAACTTTACTATGGTATAGCTGACCCAAAAGTTCATGAATAACATATGTAAAGGATCTTCTCTAAATGCGATAGTTTTGAAGATACAAGCAATTTACTCAACAGTGATAATCTCAATGTAGCTATTATTCGGCTATGCAATGAGCTACAGGTCTGCAATATTACTATGTTGTAGCTGACCCAAAAATAGCTGAATAACATATTTATACAAAATTTTCTAAATGCAATAAATTTCAAGTTACAAGTGATTTTACTCATTATGTAAGGTACTGAAAAGTCAGAAAGTAGCCATCACTCACTTAGCTATTGGGATAGACACCCAAGTTACTCACCATGTTGTAGCTGTGAAAAAAGTAGTTGAATAACATATTTTAATAAAATGCTTTTAATGCAATAATTTTCAAGTTATAAACGATTTAGTGCATGATTTCATTAATTTTTGTGCTTTAAAAATTATTTTAAAAATTCATGAAAAAACACTAATTAAGAAAAATCCAGGCCTGATACTCACAAAAGGGAATTTACCAGTGGCCTACTACATATATGCAAGATAAGAGAGAAATAAAAAAATGTTCTATTTTCAGTGATTTGAAAGTGATTTATAAAACTGGAAACATCATGGCATCATTTTATCTTTTACAGAGTGAAAAAAGAAGCACTTAAACCGAAGGCAAATGACAATACTCAAATTTTAGTCCTATTTTGAAGTGGTTAACATAATTTTAATATTTACTTTTCAATTTTGAAATTTAGTGTCATGAAGTTTAAGTTTTAATCTTTTATTTTTCTTTCTCTACAAAGTCAAAGTTGGGGTTTTAAGTCCTTTTCAACAGCCAGGGTCATATTGGGGGCCGGTCCTCAGCATTGTCACTTGTGGGACTCGAACCCACAGAGGTGACAGCCTATCATTAGATGCCAAACTTGCTAACCACTAGGCTACCAAGGACCTCGAGTTTCTTTCTCTGCAGGACTCCTGCCTAAATTGTGTTGAAAGTCATATCATCCTACATTCTGAAGGAATAACTTTGACCACACAACAGATATAGAGGAATTCCTGCCAGAAGAATCCATGCAAGGTGCGTGGTTTAAAATTGATTTTTTTCCCCCATGGAATATATTTGGTTAATTTGAATTTGTTCCTATTCCGTGATAGAGTTATGGGGTGAGATGTCTCATGGGGTTTGGGGGTGAGTTTGCGCACACAATATAAAGTACAGTATATACTACACCCGTGGACGGTGAATCAGACAGGACAGTGGCGTCGGACACCAATATAAATTGTACTAGATTTCTTTTTAAAAACATAAATTATGTGAACACATTCATACTTTTTGTGTTTTATGTTGTTGTAGACGTGATTACCTCGGCTCTACTTACTTGCATGTAGAGCCGTGGCACTACCCCACATAAAACTAGAGATTTGCAAAAAAATCACTTTCTGTTGAATAAAACTTGATAAAATGACTCAAAATGGTTTGATATATTTAAAAGCAGTTGATATTAAGCCAAGGACACAACAAATACAATATGTGTACAATATTTATGCTATTTTATACAGTTTTTATAGCAAAAGAGCATTTTCAAATTTTTTGAGAAATGGTCAAAAAAGTATTGAAAATGAGGAAATATAATTTATTTTTTTGTCAAATATGTTTGCATGTTGACTGACTGTTGGGGCTAATGTAACAAAATAGTTGTGGGAACAGTTGTGTGTATAATTATTTTGGTATTTGTGTTTTATGCAAATCTCTAGTTTTATGTGGGGTAGTGCCACGGCTCTACTGCCTCTCGGCATAAGTTGGCCGCGGTCATAAGTTGGCCACCCATTTCCCCCCCTCACATCGTATTACATCGGCTATAAATGTTAACGATAGCAGTACTATAATATTGTTCAGATAAGCTTGGAAGGCAATACTTGCATTGTAGTTTCAAATATTATAAGTAAGAAATGTGCACAGAAGTGCAAAATATCCTCACAATGTCTTCCTGCAAGTTTGTAAACATCCGTTTGACAGCCGTGTTTTTTTCTGACACAAGAAAACTTATCAGAAATGTCCTCAACATCCAAAGCCAGAGGTATCATAAAACAGTTCACCATATGCACTAATTAATCATGCAACTTATGCAGCAATTCCATTGTTTATATGTCACAGGAATGTTTGTAATTTCATATATTAAAGCAAACAATTATGCAACTGAGTTTCTCACAATGCACATGTGCACCCAAACAAACAACCTAGTCCAGAAATTACCAGAAGTAAGAATAAATTAGGGTAACGCAAAACAAGTGTGGCTATGTATGCATGATGACTTACTCAGCTACTATTCAGTATGGGAAGTCTTAATGTAGTTGATAACTAAATGGCAATAGATTTAAAAGTGAATAATTGTAACTCCATATGAATATTCTATTTAGTTTTTTAGGAAAAGTATTTGTTAAATGAAAAAAGTCATTAAGTTGTTACACATTAACTTTTCAGGTCAGTATTGCCAGTACAGCAAAGAAACCTTAATTGAGGCTGTGTTAGAGGTAAAATCAAATAAGATGACAGTGACAGAGGCCTCAAAGAGATATTGCATCCCGAGGAAGACAATAAGCAACCATGTGTTGGGGAAAGTTGAAGATTTCAGACCTACTGGCAGAGAGACAGCCCTGAGTGGTGAGGAGGAAGCATCTATTGTGGGTTACCTTAAGTACATGTCACGACACAATTTCCCCTTGAGGAGATCTGAAGTTAGAGGTCTGATAGTGGTAAGTTATCTCAATGATAAATAATTGGTCTGTATTAGTTACAATTACATTCCCATGTTTAAAATACATATAATGCATGTGTTTCACAGCCACTAAAACATGACATCCCCTCACGTTTGTTGTGACTAGATGACTTAATGCCTTTAAATTGTTTGTTACTTCTGGCGTGTTTTATGTCTAGCCTAGTATTTAATGGGTTTCATTGCAATCATTAGAATGACAGAGGAAACATGTACACATATTTCATCAAGTTTCTGCACAGTGAACTCCCCAACAAAATCAAGCAAGTGGCAACTTTCAAAAAGGTGGTCAATCTAGCATTCAAATTCTGTTCTATGATATTAGAGGAAACTTTGTAGCTGGTGTGCCCCTGTAAATGCTATGGGTTAATGGACTGCCAAACCATTAAACCCTATTAAGTGACATACTTTTGCAATAATAAATATTTGTTATATGTAACTAAGGAAATCAATTTTAGGATATGTTGAAGAGGAAAGTGGGTAATGTAGGACACTGCAAATTTGATTCTGACGCTGGGCCATCTGACAAATGGTTTAAGGCATTTCAAAAGAGGCACTCTGAATTGTCCTGGTCCGTGCCACAGACAATTGATAAACATCGAGTCGAAGCCGCAGATGAGAGAAAGATTGATTCATTCTTCAATTTGTTAGGTATACTTTTACTCTCCATACCTTACACTAACTTGTAATTAAGTATGTTAGTGGGAGAAATAAATATGTTGGTGGCTGGCTGCTTTATTTGCTGTATTTAGGTTCATCAGCCTGTTGAGGGAATGACTGCATCCTGACTACATAACTTAATTTCTTTAACATATTTACATGTGTCACCTGTATGAAGGATTAACTGTCCCTACATAATTATGTAATTGCATGTTATATTTTAAAATGTACACTATGCAAGTATGTTGCAGGTGAAGAAAGCAATAGTTGAATCTGCAAGTGCACTGCCATGGAGTTCAGTTGGAAGGCTACAAAGAAACATCACCAACATAGCAGGCTCAGCATTTCAACATGCCACAACTAACTGACGAATTCATGGCACGACACACCTTTCCTAATTATTCTGGTCCATGAAATCTCAATGTTTGGTTATTCATAACATTATTTACCCTTCACCAATACACCCACATGAGTATGAAGAACACCCAATATGGATTTGAACATTTCCCATTGCTAACCATAAATGAGGTCCCTGCTACAGAAATGTCTAAACCGGTGCTCCCTCAAAACAATTAATAGGTTTCATTAAAACACAAACTTCTTGACAGTATGTCACTGTTTACCTTTGCCGAATTGCACAAAATCGGCTGCTTCAGCATCAATAACTCATTGTGACATTATACTAATTACAGAAACAGTAATGTACAGCAAAGACATAATGTTTACAATTAAAGAAACCATAAAGGAGATGTATTTCGAAGAAAGTTACATGGTACTCCAGAAACAGAATCACCTGATATATTGAAAGAAGGTGTGACCTACACAATGTGCATTCTATCTTTTTCATATGGCCATGTGATGATCTGTCCAAAAACATCATTCAAAGCATATAATGCCTGAAATACATACTATTATGACATGGCCAAAGGTTGCATGTGACATAGGTACATGCTGATGACTTGATTAAACCTTAATCTGAGAGCAAGACTAATGCTTGTCAATGCTTCAAATAAGTAACCTCTGCAGTTTACGAGATACCCAAATGTCATAAGGTTTAAGCAGTGTGTCCTGCTTATTTCCTAGTTTAACATTTACTTAGGCTGTAAGAAATAGCACATGTAACATGCAACCCTACAAGTATTTGACGGACAGCTATTAGATGCCAAACTTGGGAAGAAGGGGAATACTTTGTCAGTTATTTAAGATAACATGGCACTTACTTCCAAATATTAGCACAGCATGGTAAAGACATGTCACATTTAATAGGTTGCACATAATTTTAAGTACACTGCACTGATAAACACATAATCAACCAACCCCACTGAAACCACATATTACAGGCAATTATTGTTATATGTTGAAAGTAAATTTAAAGTGAAAGAGGTAATTAGTAAAGATATGGGATTATTATGAGACTTAATAGATCTATGAACAATTGCACTTGTCGCTGCCATAGTACTCCATAGGAGTTAAAGTTTGACATTTTTCTATATATTTAATAAATGTGACTGTAGTTTTGCTAATAATAAGTCCATTGGAGATAAATTTGTAACCTGTGACAACTGAAATAACCAATTCACAAGAAACAATGTGAAAATTGTAGAGGATGTCTACACAAGGAACAATCTTCACAATAGACCCACACAGTTATGGAACTGTGACGAGAGTGGCATCTCTAGTCATGTGGCCACTCGAGAGAGAACCTATGGTGTGAAGGGTGAAACCAAATACCAACAAAAGGTAATTCAGCATTATACATGAGGTATAATCCCTGTTCACGTAACTACATGAACATGAAACTGGATCCACATTGCAATGACAAGTGTGTCACCAAAAACATCCTTTTCACATGAAAGTTCTGTAATCTTGCATGTAATTTATACTTGAATGAAACTGATGTCCCAAAAAACTGATCATAGTGTTGGCCACATGCTCTTCCATACCATAACAGGATAAATTAGAAAAGGGAATTCACCAATTTACCATACACTTACACAACAGACGTATTACCTTCCTCTATTATATACAGTGAAACACAAGTGTGAATATGGTTAATCATTTGATTTATTTAAAAAGTTAATAACATTCTTACTATCATGGCCTCAAATGATTGGAGCATTAAGAAAATGTGGCAACTTCAATACTTTAACATGGTATTTCGCCCTTTTGTAAGAACGATAAATATATATTCTTCATTTGAAGGTGTGCCAGATAGATCACATCACCGTTATGATGTGCATTTCAGCAGCTGGCAAGGTGATGCCAACATTTGTGATATATGAAAAGAATTTGCCTTTACTGGCAGTAAATGATGATCTGCCACAAGGCTGGCTACACGGTGTGTCACCCAATGGTGGGTGGTCAGTTTATTCATTCAAGGCAATAATACTGCTGAATGTACAAACACTTAAATATATATAGGGTCTGAGGTTACTGTATTCCTCTTCAATAAGAAAATGTGACATTTTTGTAATAAACATCTAACATATAGAATAAATAATGTGTAGTGGAAATTGATGCACACAATTTACTATAATGCAAAATGAACAGTGTTTTGTCAAACGTTCTCATATTGCAAAGGACGTATTGCATGCCCATCTGTGCCTGTCTTATTCATACAATATTATAAAACCAGTAAATGTAGTAATTTTCATGATGTTAATGTCAATAATAAACCATTTTACGACAGGTTACATGGACAAACAGCTTTTCAAGCAATGGTTTGAAAAGATTTTTTTAAAACACTGTGGAAGAGACCGTCCAATCGTGCTCCTATTGGATAACCACGACTCTCATCTCTCATATGATGTGTTGGATATGGCTATGCAGAATGAGGTTAAGATCTCCTTTAATGTCTTTCTTTGGTAATGGTTTCATGAAAACTTTGGTTACTTAATGCTTTGAGGCGGTAACACACTCACCTATACCACCTCTTAGGTAGACAGTACAAATCAGGGACCTTACATGAACAAGTTGACATTTAATTACTGACAGTCAGCACTTGTCAATACAGAAGCTTTTGCAACTATGTACTGGTTTCCCATACAACCATCCACTATGATGTGACTTGTATATTGTGGAAAGTGATGTGTAATCCTCATTAAATTCATAAATGAAATAACTGTACATGCTTCATAAAAATATAAAGCTTTGATGCTAACCTTTGGAGCTTGTAAAACATAAACTAATAACTGAAATTGACATAGAATGTGTAAATGATTTGCTATATTGTTACACAGATAATACTGATAGGGTTTCCAGCCCACACTACACACATTCTTCAGCCATTGGATGTGGGTATATTTCACCATGTCAAAAAGAGATTCAGCCAGTTGTGTATCTCAGCTGGAAAGTTAGATGCCCGTGCACGAATCACGAAACATTACTTTCCACAGACTTGGAATAGTGCCCTGAAGTCAGCAAACACATCAACCATTTCAAGTGCCTTTCAACGTGCTGGGATTTACCCATTCAATCCCACCGCAATAGATGACAGCAAAATCAAGAAATATAAGTTAGTATTACTGTCACACATGTAGATTTTCAGTTTCAAAAAAATTTACAAGTCCCCATATGTTCACCTGCAATGGTGCATAAGTGATACAACCATTACAGTGATTTGCTCATTACATATACGAACGTATCATGCTGTTCATCCTTGTGCAGGATGTACAGTGACAGTTACAGTTCATCTTCAGTAAGAAGGGTCATACTGAGACAGGTATTCAGCATTAATACTTAAAGACTCTAAGCGCCCACCACATGACAGCCTGTGATACAATATGAAGCTTGCTAATCACAGGTCCAGCATTAATTAAATTTAATGTAATTGCAAAAGGGTGAGAAATCTTTGTGAAATATATGTCATGAGTTATCGCAAAACTATAAGCATAATCTTTTGCACCTGTTTACAATCACATTCACCAAGTAAATATCATTTTCACTTGGTTCCCTTGAGGGAGGAATATTCTAACTTTTGTCATGCGTTCATGACACCCCGGTCAAAAGACTTAGTTATTTCTTTCCCACATATGCATGAGCAAGTTAGAGGTTTCAAATAATGAAAGATTGTCTTCAGATTGGCTCACAATTTTCTGAATGTCACTTCTGCTTTACAGTTAGTGGACGAAAATAACCCAGAAGTAGTTTGTATGTACCTAATCCAAGTTGAAGGTTAAATACAATCCCTGACAGCAGTGGTTAGAGTCAATAACCATCTTGCAATCTGTAGGTCACCCTCCTTTCTCAGTTGGATGTGTACAAGGGAAACGATTACTGGGCATTACACAATGTGAACATATTAATGTACAATAATTGAAAATATTGAAAGGTCATGACATTCCTACTAAACTTTTATAATAGTTCAGTAAGTGGAAATATTAAAATGATATCATGGTTAAGAATGAGTGATGGTCTGTCTGTATGTATGTACATCATATGTCATTCCATTGTTACAACAGAGGGTCAGTATATAAGTATGATCATTTTGTAGGCCAATCGCGACAAGTTCAACACCTGAGGTTGTCCAAATAACGGAGACAGATTCAGTGCATGATGTTGACATGAATCTACCACATACTGCTGAGGAAGATGTCAAGGACCAAGTACCATGTCCCACTTGTGGATTAGTGCGTGGTCCCATAACTGAAGAGGCCCATTTGTTACCCAAAGCAATGCAGGCTGCATTCCAGATACCCGATGCCTGTCTCAATAGTAATGCAAAGGTTAAGAATCATTACCATAATACACATAAGGCTGAAACATGCAGCTAATTTATACCTGTGGTATAAACAATTGATATCTATAATGTTAATCATAAAGAGGCATCCAAACATTTACTCTCTTTTAAGCGTTAAACTGTTGTAATATGTTAAATATAGGATATTTTTGCCATTTCAAAGACATAACTGTCATGTGTCCATATGCCTATTGATCTTCACAGATTGTAACATTGATATTTACAAAGTTACCCTGAATGTAGCACTTAATGTGTGTACTGTAACATTACATGTAGTGTTATGACATAACTGATAAATGACATATGACGTATTTCCTTTCCAGAGTAATCCTCGACGCAGGGCAGTTCCTCAGGCCCGGGTTCTCACTTCTGAGGATTTCATTCAACAAATAAAGGTCAAGGAGGAGAAGATTGTGAAGGAGTTACAGGCCAAGGAAGACAGGAAGCGCAAGAAAGAGGAAGTTGAGGCTTTGAAGAAATCTGGAGGCACTTTAAAGAAAGCCAAGGTAGAATTATTCTCCGAAAGAATAATTTTATTGCTTAAGAATGGGACTTAAATTTTCAGTCAATGAAAATATACAAATTCACATCTGTGCATCACATGAAACCATAATACAGAAGTAAATAAAAATAACTTAAAGTTGGGAAAACAATTAATACATATATTGTCATGTAAAAATACATATGTGTGTTTCATTATTTCCTTTCGCAGAAACCCAAAGACAAGAAGTTGCCACTGTGTAATGATGTTCATGATGAGTGTCCTGAAGATTCTAGGAATGAACCCTTTGATGTAAGGCATACACATTACATACATATTTACTTAGAATTAGTCATTAACTTCATGACTACTGAATGTTTACACATCCAAATATAAAGTATAAGAAACAGTCTTTATCCTACTCCTACAATTTTTCCTCAGCAATCAATGTTTGCATTTTATGTTCACTTTAACAGACAGAGTCTTCCTGGGAGAGGTAATCATCATTGTCACTTGTTGGAGTGAAACCCATACATACATCTGTAATTGTGCCTCTTATCATTTTAAAAGTACGTTTACAAAAATGAAATTGCCACAACAAGACTTTGTATGTTTTGCAGGAAAGTATCTGCCACATATGCTTGAAAGAGGTACCACCCAAGAAGAAGGGAAAAGGAAAAGGCTTTAGCAATGCAATACACTGGGTGAGCTGTGATAGGTGCCAACGATGGTATCATTGCTCTTGCTGTGAGATAAGGCACACAGCTATTCCTGATGAATATTTTTGTAAAAAATGTGAATAAAATAATGTTTAAATATTTGTTTCAGTGTTTACTATTTTGTCCTTATTTTTCTGTAAAAATAAACATACAAAGCATTATAATAAATAAATTAGGCCAATCTGATGCTGCAGCAAGGAATGTAATTGATTTCATGATGAGGTGCTGAATTGGAGATCTTACACCGCATATTTATATGTCTAGAGTATGTAAATGAGATGTCTCCAACTTATGCCTTGTTCATAATGTAGAAATTCCAGGAATAGTAATTCAACTTTTTAATCATCTGTAAAAAACAGATAATGAATAAAATATTAATTTAAACAGCCATTCAATGCATGGTTCCACTCATTCATTTGGTTTTTAACTAATATGTATGTATATTATGTGCCTCTTCCTATTTTGTTCTGGGGTAGCCCAGGCTTTATGCTGCCCCCAACAAAAAACACTCTCCACACTATGATTTAGTGTGACCCTAACAATTCTCCATTAGTAATTTATGGACAAAGTATAATCTCTAAAAAATTTATGAAAATAGAGAGAAGACAATCTGTCAAAAAATTAATGATTTAAAGGAAGCATTTACGTTGACTTCATACTTAGGTGCTGTTTCTCATATTTTTAACCGCATATTTGTCTGTCTGGAGTATGCAAATGAGGTGTGGCCAACTTATGCCTTGTTTATCATGTAGAAACTCAATTATCGTCCATTGAAACCAGTGTGCGGTTAACATATTCAGTACTGTCAGCCGAGCAATTCTTCGTTTTTATGTGTGTAAAACATTAATTCAATGATTGGTAGTGCCTTGCGAGTGCAATACTCCGCCATATCGACGAAAACGCGAATTTCGTCCGCGATCGCGGCCAACTTACGACGGAAGGCAGTACACGCAAGTAAGTAGAGCCGAGGTAACCACGTCTAATGTTGTTGTTGGATGTCTCGATTTCTTTTCAAAACTGATGTTCAATACAAATGTATCTGACACTATTTATATTGGTGTCCGACTCCACTGTCCTGTCCAATTCACCGTCCACGGGTGTACTGCTCAGCTAGTGAATTTCGTCACTCAGTGAATTTCGTCACCTGCCATTTAAACCCTCAAAACCAGTAATACTTGTGTTTAAACACATGTAAAGTAAGTGTAAAAATGATTTAATATTGTCATGAAATGCAGGTGACGAAATTCACTGGGTGACGAAATTCACTGGCTGAGCAGTACGGGTGTCTCTTTTTTGGTTTCGCTTTAATGAATATGAGCGCTATTCTGTGACCTGACAAAATAAAACATTTAAAATCCTTAGGAAACTTAAATGAAAATATGCAATTAAGATTTATTTGTCCACCTTCGTATAATGATTCCACTGGTACGTCAGAGTCCCAAATTATATCAAATTTACTGTTAACCATGGGCGCAGCCATATTGGAATGGCTACTTCAACGTTATTATAAATGTACGATTACATTTGGCAAGGGTGTACACACGCAATCAACCGACTGCGTCCGTAAATGCAACCGCAAATGTAAATTCTAATTAAAGGTCAAAAGACTGGTTCTTGCTCAGCCAGTTAAAAGTCACAGGTAATTTGTAAAAACCTGCTTGTTGTGCATTATGCCATTTGTTGTATGTAGAATACTTTGTTTCTACACAAAGCTTCCACAAGCCATTAGAACTATGGGAAGCATTTCTGGTTTCAGAAACCAGTTGAAAACATATCGTTTTAGATTAGCCTATCCTCCACCATAGCCTATCTCCCCTATCGGATGCTAATATGGAAACGGACCTCTTTTTGGAACTGGACTATCCCTTTTTGGACATCAGCGCCTTAGAGGATTTTTATATCAATTTCAGCGCTTTATAAGTGTTACTTGCTTGCTTGCTTGCACTAATAGATAATAAAAAGTCCTTCATTTGCACTCTACATTGGGGTATCCCCAGGTGTGTCTGATTTCGATGAGAAGACCGTTCATCACTGAAATTAGGGAGACAGTGACAGTTCCTGGTATGCTGCACTGTTTTAATTAGCATAAGGTCTTAGCATAAGTAAAACTATGTTTTAATTTAAACCAGTGAACCCCAATCTTACAATTTATTGTAAAAAATCTGTTCAGCCTCTATTACTATACACTCCGAACCCAAAGCTCCTCATTGTGGAATTCAGTGGCCCTTTACCCATAGTTTGCTTTCACAGTGGACAATGTCTTTGTCATCTACTATGGAGAAACTGGCCAATCTCACTTCCTCCTTTACCTACATTGTGGGCCTGGCCTTATATGACACAGTGGGTCCCTGCTCAGTCAGCCACAAAAAATACACAAACACTTCCCTGTTGGTTTTAACTTGTTATTCATTCTGTACCAAAGTACAATTAAACAACACGAATCACAATGTTTTTCATTCCTATCCATGCTGCTTTATGGTTTCCTCATACTTCCCTAGTTTCTTTTTGATACAACTTTTGATAGAAAATGGATTCTAAAATTAAATTACTGATTCCATTTGGGATCCCATTGCTCACCCATTTAGTGGGACATCAATGGGTACTTGGGATTATTAGTTTCTGATTGACTGTCACAATCAACAATATTTTTTCCACAGTGGCTGGGTGTATCTATTGTAATCAAATTAATAGCTTTAATACTTACTTTGATTTTTAATTACTTTCTGCAAATTTATACAAAATTATTAATTAAATTAATACAAAATATATGTATTATGTTCTGCAACAAAATTAAAATTGCGTTCTTTATAAAGTGTCTTCTGTGGTCAGTTTCTTACTTAGTTTGATCCTATATTTGTTTTTGGCTCTTGTGTAAAAATATGTCTGCAACAAGTGTCTTGTGATTACATTTTTCATCTACTCTTTTACTAGAAATAAAAAAGGTAGTAGGAAACATTGTGTAGATCATCACTTGTAAATTATTGGGTGGGGCGTGATGGGAAAACAATGCAAAATATTGCAAAGGTTAGACTTTTGAGTTGGGGTTGTATGAAAGCACTGCAAAATACTGTACAGATCATCACAAGAGGTAGTGTGCAATGAAAGGTTTTAGAAGTTTGGGTACAATAATTCTTCTGCTGATCATTTTAAGACCAAAACGAAGCCAAGGTACACCATAAACAGGTTATCCAGCATACATTAATTTAGTTTCACTGTGTATTTTGTGATGAATACAACATAAAATTCATACAGAATAAAATGTTTGTTTTTCATTACATCCAGAAGCTCTAGAACTACATATGTTGTTGGAAATATAGTTTGAAAAACAGTTTAAAAACTAAAAAATGTAAACAATGTATGACATAACATTAATTTTCGATAAATAATGACATAGATACATGATTAGCCTTTGAATTGAGAAGACTGAAAAGTCGTGCACAACTACAGAAATATATAAAGAGTTGCACACAAATAATTTTCATGAGGGACTGTGAAATAAGTGGAGCAGGGGTTGGGGGATCGGCTTTTCAAATATAAATGTGTGGACTGAGTGAGTTCATTTTAAGGTGTCAAATATGTGGTGATCTTAATAGATGCCGATGGAGTTCTCTTTGGGAGGGATCAAAGAAGTCCTAATACAGGGTGTGACTGGATATTGAGAGACACATACAGATCTGAGTGGGACATCAAAGATGAATGCCTTGAGGATTGTTTCCTTGGATATTTTAATCATTAATTGTCCAGAACAAATTAGGCCAGGATGATCTCCAGTCACCAGATATTTGATATATGAGCCTCAACACAAGAAAAAAAAAATTTTTGACAACAGTCAAGGTCTTGTTTTTTTGTTGTTGTTTATTTATTATTTTTTATTTGTTTCATTAATGGATGATGTGACAGTTGAAAGATAGGTACACATAAAGATTCTTAATTTTATCTAACATCTTTGCAAATACTGCCAAAAATATAATGAAATGGTATAAATTATTATAACAAATATCATAATTGTTTGTAACGAGATATCACATATGCAGAGCCTATTTCAGTTTATTAACTCCAATACGGTGATTTGCAATGATGTACTGTCACTGCTGCTGCTGTTCTCACTGCTCATAATGGTGTCTACATCCTACCTCCATCACAAATCAATCAAATAAATTGATTTGAATTATTTGAATCATTTGGCACCAGGAACTTGAAAGATAATGCTTTCCGGCTTAATCTGCTGACATCTAAAAAGCTAGAAAATAATTAGGATGATCATTTACATCTGTGGTATAAATAACTAAAATTATATGTACATACTTTTGACGTCTTCAAACAATTGCACAATGGCACCTGAGCGCATAAATGTGTGAAAGGTACAGAAATCTTAGGGAAGGTGCATATGTTTTGTTAATTAGAGCCAATGTCTTTCTAATTCTGGAATCAGTTAACACTTTCCAACCCGAGGCAGTCCTGACCTGGAATAAAGGAGAGTTGTGATGCTGCTAGTACAAGTCCATAACATGTGGTAAACCCTGTATGAGAAATTGTATAGGCACCCAATTTTGGTTGCAACACAAGCTGGTATTCGTTCCTGTATTGCATGGTTTTGGACCATTTCATCAATAACTGAACCTCTTTGTCTTGAAAAAAGACACCCCCCTGTAAAGAGTCTGGTGCAAGAAAATTTGGACACTGCATGTGGCCGAAAAAGCCAAAAGATGCAGTCAAAAACAGTGCCTTGTAAACCAACTGATCTGAAAAAGTTTGAGATGAGGCCACCATACACTTAAGGGTTGGGATGTCAATTACATTTCTTTTTGGAAGAGCTATAGCTATAAGCCGAGACAATTTCTTTGACTATATTTAACCTCGGGATGATCTGTGGCAAATATGGCAGATAATGCACTACCAACATGGCCCTAATGGATGAAATGTGAATACTGATCATTCTTCTGTCCGGTAAACGTATCATAAGTGACCAAATTTGAAGTAGGTCGCATTGGCAAGGTAAAACAAATCTTAATAAATTTATTCCGAAATTTATTCCTCTGTTTACAGTAATAATCCTTACAATATATATGTGTTAATATACAGTACTCACATAAATTAATTTAATGTAGCTCTTGGTCCGCTATTCAGTTATCTACATTTCTGCAATTTTACTATGTTATATCTGACCCAGAAGTAGGTGAACAACATATTTAAACAATATTCTCTAAATGCAATAGTTTTGAAGTTACAACTGATTTACTCAACAGTGGGAACCTGAAAGTAGCCATTGCTCAACTTTGCCATGAGGTACAGGTCTACAAATTCACTATGTTATAGTTGACCCATAAATAGGTGAATAATATATTAAAACAAAATTCTCTAAATGAAATACTTTTCAAGTTACAACTGATTTACTCAACAGCTATACTCTTAAAGTATTCAATGAGCTATAGCTCTGAGATTTACCTTGTTATAGATGACCCAAAAGTATGTGAACAACATAATTTAACAAAATACTGTAAATGCAATAGTTTTCTAGTTACAACTGAGTTACTCAACAGTGACAACCTCAAAGTAGCTATTGCTCAACTATGCCATGAGCTACAGGTCTGTAATTTCACTGTGCTATAGCTGACCAAAAAGTAGGTGAACAACATTTTTAATTAAAATACTGTTAATGTAATAGTTTTTAAATTACAACTGATTTACTCAACAGTGAGAACCTGAAAGTATCTCTTGCTCAGCTATGCGACGAGCTACAGGTCTGCAATTTTACCATGTTATAGCTAATGCAAAAGTAGATAAATAATATATTAAAACAAAATTCTCTAAATGCAATAGTTTTTATGACACAACTGATTTACTCAACAGTAAAAACCTCAATGTAGCTACTACGCAGCTATGCAACGAGTTACAAGTCCACAATTTTACTATGTCATTACCGACCCAAAAGTAGGTGAATAACATGAACAAAATACTCTTAAGCTATTGTGGCGCAATAAAATTGAAAATCCTAATTACTTAAATGTAGCTTTTCTAAATGTGTTGTGAGTGAGAAGAGAGTGTAGTGGGTCTGATGTCTGAGGTATGTCCTTTCTTAAAGGAGATAAAGAGAAGGGATCGAGACCCTCTAAGGTCTTTGGTTTGATCCAAATAGTACCTCAGGGCCCATACCAGACACAAGGTCCTGTTTTCTTTGAATTGTCTATCCACAATGGCAGTTAGAGCAGGAATAGTCACAGGAGACACGCTTTGAGAACCTTCTCTTGCTAGTTCGTTTTTGGCTATGAAATCTGAAGAAGGGAACAAAGCAACCTTTTCCCATTGGCCTAGATTAGATACTTTGTTTGCAACCCGGGCATGAATTTGGCTGCGGCACTTGCCGGAGGCCAAAGCTAGCAAGAAAGCAGTTTTGGGGGTAAGATGTTTGAGGTTTGTGTCTTTCATAGGCTCAAAGGGTGCTCATTGAGATATGGACTTAAAGAGAGCATAGCTGAGCGGCCTCTTGGCTTGAGCTCCTGTTGGCCTTTTTCATTGTCCAGGCCTAGCACAGTGGTAGAGGACCTAGGCATAGTTTCCCTGGGGTCAGGGGAGATCAGGTATGTGCCTAAAAGTCTCAACTTCCTCTGCGCACTGTGAAAGGAGGTAAGACATATCTACCTCCCTGTAAAAGACTGGGTCTGGGTTATCTTGCTGTTGGTCTTGTTCAGAAGGAGCCTTCTGGGACTTAGAAGACTTTTTAACAGGGACAGAAGACTGATCCTCCTCTGAAGATGAAGACTGTGAAAAGTATTTTGCCCAAACCTTGTGTTTCTTATTGTCCCACTGTTTCTTGGCTCTAGAAGAACATACCCTTTGAGGTTATTCTGAGTGTTCAGACTGAGGATCCTAGTGTTTGGAATGAAGATCCAAATGTTTGGAGCCATGATCGGACTGTACACTTTGGTCAAACTGTGGTGGAACAGAAGGACCACAGAAGTCCATTTCCACAAGTTGAGCATCCGAGTGATTGGAAGTCCGAGTTTTCGGATGTATGTTCAGGTCAGATAATTCAACAGACTGTTTACTAGGTCCAGCGTTTGAAGTTGAAGCGGGGGTCTTATCTACCTCCACTTCAGAGGCTTTTTTCATAGATTGCAATTCCTCTCTAAGAGATTTCATAGCCTCCAGCATGGACACTTGAAAGACCCCCCCATTTGCTGTTGGAGTTGGATGTTGAATTGGTTACCCAGGGATTTTTCTCGTTTACTTTCTATCTTATTTTGTAAAGCTGTACCTGGGGTGGGTGGGACAGTTTGAGGTGTCCTTAAAGACAAAGACTCAAAACATAAGGGTTGGGGCATAGAGGAGATGAAGATAAGGTTTCAGCAGCACCCTCAAGGTCTGCTTGAGATCCAGAAAATGCCTCTACGTCATCCCCCAACAAGTCCAGATCATCATCTTTAGATGTATTACAGGTATTGGACACTTTTTGCTTTCTAACATATCTACACCTATTTTTATTTTAATGAGCTGTTCTTCAGAAAAAGCAGAGCAAATATTGCACGGCTTTTCATTGGTTACACAAGGGTATTCCCTTATGCCAGCTTCTCTGCAAGTTGGGAAGTAGTTATGTGTATCAAAAACGAAGCAAAAATGTCTGCATTTGGATGATCTGGGCTGGTTAGAACTTATTTGGTGGGAGGACATTTTTACAGCAACAAATCCGAGCAGTACATACTGGAAATCTCACAACAATGAAAAATAAATTAAATACTTATCCTGCACAATTCAAAGTTTGACAGAATAAGCTATGATATAAAATAAATGCCTGAACAGTAACATCCAGCAATAAGTATATCCTGAGAAAACAGTGAAATAAGCATTTTAAATGCTTGCTAGTCATGCGGCCAAGAGAGAAGAAGGACGATGCGCGAGATTACACTGCTATGGTACACTCTCAGGACAGGGAGATTTGGTCAATACTAGGCATCTATTTTTCTTGGATGTTGGCCGGATGCATGCGGTCTCCCGAGATAGCATTCAGTTCCACATGGTAAGCTATTGTAGTGCAATAAAAGCAATAGTTTTCAAGTTACAAATGATTTACTGAAATAGTGGCGGGAGTTACACAAAGTCCTGGGCCGGGATTCACAAAAGGTCTTAAACAAAAAATTGTCATAACTTTAAGAGAAAAGTCTTAACTGTGCAAGAATTTTGTCATAAAGTTAAGACTTCTTTGGCTTAGACAAAATGGGATTCACAAAAGGTCTTAGACAAAAATTTGTCTTAGATTTTGTCATAACTTTAAGACCACTGCAGGGCAGACTTAATTAAGTCATTTTTAAAATAGTCCATTGCATGTATTTACATTTTACCCTTTGTTGTGAAAACAACATATATACTATGGGGATCTATACTTCCTATAAAAGTAATTTCTGTGGATTGTAATAGAAATTTACATTATTTAATTACATATAAATTTCCACATTTTACCTTCTTGTGGTAAAAATATTGTCATAAAAATGACTGACACAATAAAACACAAAGACTACTCTTTTTACATAATTTTACAAAAAAAGTAAGTAACAAATATGTTTGGTGTATTTATCGATGAAAAATGTTTTGTTTAACTAAAATTTGTTTATTTGAATTCAAAGTAGTTAAGACTTTTTGCACAAATTTTGTTTCAGCTAAAATTTTGCTAAGCACTTTTTGTGAATCCCAATTTAAGAGAAATCTTAGCTAAGACAAAAGTCATAACTATAAGACTGTTCTAAGCAAAAAAAATGCCTAACACTTAAGACCTTTTGTAAATCCCGGCCCTGAATAGATCCCATGGCACTACTTTGCTGACTCATGAATCCTCAAAATCATTGGCTGATTGTTTTGCTACATTTTTCTCAAATAGAATCATGAAAATTCGTGAGAGTTTCTCCTCATCTGTGTTTTGTAACACTGTACATCCCCCCGTGACCCTCCTAAATTAATAGTCTTCACTCAAGTCACTCAAGAACAAATTGGTAAAATAATCAGCAAATACCCACCAAATCCTGCCTGTTGGACCCATTGCCCACATTCCTTGTTAAGGAATGCACTGACATCCACTAGCGGATCCAGGGGGGGAGGGGGGGGGGGGTTCAGGGTGTTCAACCCAAAGTACAAAATTATTTCTTGAAAGTGGTGTTCAATTTACAGGAAATGCACTATATTTTTACCAAAAATTAATTTTTTCCCAGGGGGCATGCCCCCCAAACCCCCTAGTTATGGTATGTCTGATGTGAACCCACACCGTACTTAAAAGCTGGATCCACCCCTGGACATCCTTCTGCCGTCTATAACCAAATTGGTAAATTGTTCACTCCGTGAGGGACTGGTTCCAGATGGTTACACAAAAGATGTTGTCACTACACTTATTAAGAAGGCCTTCCTGTTGAAGATTTGAAGAGCTACCGCCCAGTATCTGGGGCCGGTTTTCACGAAGCCTCCTTAAGAAAAAGCTCACTTTAAATTCTAGGATTTCCTTGATTTTCTCCCTCCTTTAAATAATCTCAGTTTCACAAAGCCTCCTTCCTTAAAGAAGACCTTGAAAACTCCTTTGAATTTCAAGGAAGCTAAGGACCTACCTTAGATTTAAGGAAGTGTCCTTCAAGGAATGTTTATTAACTTAATGTACATTTTAAGGTGAATCCACCTAAATATATAGAACCTGAAACATTATTGTCAGACCTACATCCACAAACAATGTTTTGCTATTTATTTCATACAATTTGGTTGTTTAATTCTTGAAAAATTGATGCTCAAACTTTTGAAGTGAGAAACATATTCATGGAGTTTCCTTGAACATAAAGGGCCCCTCCCTTACTTTGAGTAAAAAATTGTCACTGTATTAATTTGCAAAATATACTCACAACCAATCTACATTTTACAAAATTTATTAAAATATAGTAAAATATAGATTTACTGACTTTACTGATCTTTAACAGTGTTACAATAAGGACATTGCCCCCATAAGGTAATTTAGGTACAAAATAAGTGCACACATACACATACACTTACAGTGAAAGAAAAACATTGGTGTGGTTATAGGTTTTGGAAACAACTCCCAAAAGAAATAAAAATGCAAATAATGTATCTGAAAATTAAAATGTACCTAATGTACCAATTTAAAAAAAGTTAAAATGCTAAAATGCAATTTACTCTCTTAATATTTAAATTAAATTGTGTGAAGGTTATATAAGTAATGGAGGGGAAATTCCAAGCAGTGTGGTTATACAGGGAATCGCCCTTCCTTTGTTTTAAGGAAAATCTTTGGTAAGATGGAATAAAGGAGGCTTTGTGAAACCGGATTAAAGGGAAGCCTTGTCAAAGGTTAGAAATCCCCCTTCCTTTACTTTAAGGAAGGAAAAAACAAAGGAGGCTTCGTGAAACTGGCCCCAGGACTTAGCTTCATTTCTAAACTGGTGGAACGTGTAGTTGCCAAACAGCTGTTGCCAGTCAGCATACAAGTCCGGTCACTCAACAGAGACAGCTCTGCTTTCCATCAAAAATGATATTCATTTGTCACTATCTCGGGGTGAAGCTACTGCCTTGGTACTTCTAGATCTCTCCGCTGCCTTTGATACTATTGATCATTCCACTCTTCTCAGCTGGCTGTTAAGATTGGTTATACTTTGTCAGATTTACAAAAACTCCTATTCGGTGTTCCTCAGGGTTCTGTTTTGGGTCCTTTGCTTTTCTCTCTGTACACATCTCACCTTAGTATATTGATTGGTAACCACAAAGGTGTAAACTTTAATTTCTATGCTGATGACATCCAACTTTATGTCCATCTGTCACACATGAATGCCTCAGCTGCTTTTGATAAGTTGAACAGATGCAAAAGATGCAAGATGTAAAATAATGGATGTTGGCTAGCAAACTCAAACTCAAAACTGAGTTCATACTTTTTGGCTCCAAGAAAGAATGGTTAAATACATATTTCCCAATTGACATCTTGGGCCCCTTCACCCTACCATGTCAGTCAGGAACCTTGGTGTGTGGTTTGATTTTTCCTTCTCTAAACATGTCCAGAATGTTTGCAAAGGCTGCTTCATTCAACTGAGGGATTTTAGAAATATTAGGCAGTTCTTGACTCATGATACATCTGTGTCGGTTGCCAATGCTTTTGTTAGTTGTTGGTTGGACTACTGTAACTCACTTTTCAGGAGTCTATCCAAATTTAATCTTCATAGATTAGTCTATACCAAACAGTGCAGCTAGAATTGTTACAAATTCGAGTAAATATACTTGAATTACTCTGGTACTCAGGAAACTCCATTGGCTCCCTATGCAGTTACAGTCTGAGTTCAAATTGGCTACCCTGGTGTACAAGTTTATTCATACTGGTTTCCCTAAATATTTTGGTCCACACTGATCCAAATACTGCACTACTTATAATACTAGATGTAGTCAGAGTGTTGCCAATTTCGTCAATGTACCAAAATTTCAACCTAAAATTCACAAGTCTACTAAGCAGTTTGGCTTCAGTTTTGCCTTTGATGCTCCCACTGTTTGGAATTCACTTCCTGAAGACATTCGCGCATCACCCAGGCATATCCTCCTTAGCTCATTTTCTCTTACAGCTTCTCCGTGGTGCTGACCTATTTCTGTCCCTGGATTTTTGAACTTGGATATTGCTATTGTGTTGTTGCGCCTTAGAGCCCACTACTCAGTGGAGATTAAGCACTATAAAAGTCAAATTAGAATAAGAATTTTACTCAACAGCGATACTCTGAAAGTAGCTAAAGTAGCTGCAATCTTACAATGGTACAGCTGACACAAAAGTAGGTGAACAACATATTTAAACAAAATACTCTAAATGCAATAGTTTCAACTTACTAGCAATTTACTCAACAGTGAGAACCTCAAAGTAGCTATTGCTCAGCTATGCCATGAGCTACAGGTCTGTAATTTCACTATGTTTTTGTTGACCCAAAAGTAGGTGAACAACATATTTAAACAAAATACTGTAAATGCAATAGTTTTAAAGTTACAATTGATTTATTCAAGAGTGAGAACCTGAAAATAGCTATTGCTCAGCTATGTAATGTGCTACAGGTCTACAATTTTACTATGTCATAGCTGACGAAAAATTAGGTGAATAACATATTTAAATAAATACTCTAAATGCAATAGTTCTCAAGTTACAACTGATTTACTCAATTCTAATTCTATTCTAATTCTAATAGCACTTTTATAGTGCTCAACAGTGATAACCTCAAAGTAGCTCAACTTACTCGGCTATGCAATGAGCTACAGGTTTGAAATTTTACTATGTTATAACTGACCCAAAAGTAGCTAACATATTTATACGAATTTTTTTATACAAAATGCTCTAAATGCAATACATTTCAAGTAAAAAGTGATTTAGTGCATGATTTCATGAATTTTAATGCATGAAAATTGTTTAAAAATTCATAAAAAACAATTAAGAAAGATCTAGACCTGATACACAAGGGAATCTACTGGTGACCTAGTACATGTATGCAAGACAAGAGAAAAATCCCTTCAATAGTGAATCAGAAAATCGTGATCAAGTGATGAAATTTTCACACTTTGGGTGTGGGTACCTCACTTGTAATGGCTCTAGGAAACAAACGAATAGACAGATCTGCATGGACAAATAATTCTGTCTTTGGAGACTGTTCAAAGTCAAGCTTTAGAAACTTTATATTTCTTGTGTGCAATATATGGTCTAAAATATGTTCCTGGATAAAAATAGGCTTAATATGGATTTGTGTGTTTATCCAACCATGATAAAATATTGGGGTATGTTTCAAATTATAACAATTTCATTCCTTTAAACTTTATTTTGATTCATTCATGCAAATACATTTTTTGGTGTACAAGAAATGAATATAAGCCTAATCTCTAAATGTTACAACAAATGTGAAAAGCTACTTTTAGAATAAAGGTTGGCTTAATTGCTTTTTAAATGATAAAGGTTAAACTATGTGTGGCCAAATTGGAAACAACTGCTTGTGAGTTATTGAATAATGTTCAATTATACATACTTGTATAATACAACTGTGCTACGCTTTCTCTTGCTGTACTAGAACACTGCTGAAATTTTAACACTTTGGGTGGGGGTACCTCAATTGTAATGGCTCTGGCAAACAGACGAACAAACAGATCTGCATGTCTTGCATAGTTTTTCATCCTCAATAGATAAGGTATTTGTAAACGAAACAGCATGTCTCTGGGTCTTTTGGAAGAAGTTGTTCATGCGGACGCCTACACCACAGAGTACAAGTCAGCCGACATAAAAACAGGCACTCATTTGACTTACAAGCCACATCTGTTTAGCAAGAATCTGTAAATGTGGAATGGGACTTCCAGAAGCATGCTCCCAGGATATGATTAAGGGAAGCACCTCCTAATTTGGACACTAAAGAAGCTGCCATAGAATGTACATCATGAGCTTTGATCTTAGAAACATTATCAGTCTCTGGATATTTCCAATGTGTTTCTAGGTACCTCCGAAACAGACTTGTGTGTAATCTGCCCCTCTTTTCTAGAGAGGTTAGACCTCCTATGAATGACATTGGAATTCTGGGAGTGGTGGTCAAACTCGTTTTTAAACCGTGTCTCTTTTTGGCAAAATATGCCACTTTTTTCTGTGGAGGGGGCACTTCGCCCCCGTGTATAGAATGAATCTGTAGCCTAGAAAGTTAAAGACATACCAACACATAGCAAATTTGCTGCGATGGAACATGTAGTAGCCAGTCTTCTAGGTACTGATGAATGCAAATTCCCCTGTTTTGAAGGAAAAGTTTTACTTCTTTTGCAACGTTGGTGAATTCGAGAGGAGATGTAGCAATACTGAGGGTAGGGTCCTGAACTGGTACGACTTACCCGACACATGAAATCTCAGTAGATTTTGTGATCTTTTGTATTTGGTTGTGAAAGTAGGTGATTGTTAAATCTAGCAAGACTACCCATTCTCCATTGCAAATGGAGTTTCTGATTATCTCTGCTGTCTCCATTTTGAAAGTTGGATCCGTGAGATATTTGTTTAATACACTTAAATCTATCACTGGTATCCATTTTTCTGGTTTTGGAACTAGAAATAATCTGCTATAAATTAAAATCTTACTGGATTTACGGCGTTTTTCTGAAGCATTTGATCTGCACAATCTAGTAGGAATTCAGTACTATACTGTAACCATATTGCAGAATGTGTGCAACACTGGGATGGTATTTGTTTCCTAACCATACCTTGTAGTACAACAGCGAATGGTCTCAGGTTAACTGTTGAACTTTGACCATCAATTTCTACAGCCACCACCATGACCCCCTCTCGTGGGATGTGATGACATGCTTTGCTATCTGATTGGCCATGAAAAGAACTTCTTGAATTACTCTAAGGGTAAGAAGCGCTGTGGCCATAATTTGAACTGCCAATTCTGGAATTGAAGATCCGTTTCAGACCCAGCTTATATATATTTTAACATGATGAGTTAAAAATAGTCTTACGGTGGACGCTACGACCGTTGATTTTTGATAAAATATAAATTTGCACTTGTGTCAAGGCAGTCTTTTATTTTTATAGAGGGACTGTGTTGCTGTCATATAAGGTGTATTTTTCATTAGCTAGACAGACTCTAACAGTTCCATTTGTTCCTTGAACATATTACTTGTTGTGTAATGATATCTTGGACTTAACTGCTAAAAATTCACTACAATAGGAGACGCCATTTTAGTATTCATTTTTGTTTTATGGTAACTGTGATGCCTCACTTGTCATTTTAAAATGATTCTGTTATAATGCACTTTTACAATGTATGTTTCCCTACCATGTCACCAACAAAGTACTATTATATCTATGGTTATTTTGCATGACACTGATGCAAATGTGTAATACAATACTAAATTAGGACATACCAACATTGCTTGGGAGCTATCAGTAGTCTTTTAAAGAACTAAAATTCCCTTGGCATATCACTCGCAACGAATTACCCTGCACTGTAAATTCTCATTAAAATTCTAATAAAATTATAAAAAATTTGCTATACCTTCAAGATGGAATTCCATCTTGACCCCTTTTGGGTTTCCTTTGGCTTGGGTAAATATTTTGGCACTTCATGTTGTAATCACCATAGTGGCAGGGTTCTTAGTAAAGGTAGAAAAAATTAGAACACAGTTCATGTTTTGGCATGTATCATTTCTCATGCTGTCACTGGTCCTTTCTTTCGTATCTAGTAAAAAATTGGGTTTTCCTTCCAGATGCCAATATATATATATATTGCCATCTGGAAGGTTTGGGTATTTCTTAATGGGGGGTCTCTAGTATTGTTTGCTTTTGCTGTATTGCCCTGGGGTCAGTGTAACTATCATGGAATATAAAAAAATCTACTAAAACAGTATTGTTGAGGTATCTCATATGTTATAATCTTCTTTACAACTATTTCTTATTTATATAATAAATATATTTTATCCCAGTGCATGTTTCTCTGTCTTGGGTGGGGGAACATGGGAAATGTGGCCATAATTTGAACAGCCAATTCTGGAATTAAAGATCCGTTTATTATCTCTTGGGTATCTGTTTTGTTGGTATTTGTTTTCTACACGATTGAGAACAGAACTCACAGAAGGTGAGAAGAGATCTGCTGAAGCATATCCAGATCTTTTCAGTTGATTCCTGTCACGTTTATGCAAGTGTAGGGCAGAATACTTGAGAATGGTATCGTGTCTGGCCAGTTCCATGTCGCAAGCCACTGTCACTGCGGCTGCAGTGATAGTTTCTCAGGGTTTTTCAATAGATGAAATGGTTGGAAACTGGATTTGAATGTGGCTAAGTTCTTCAATGTCTTTATTGAAGTTTTCATTAACGGAGTTCTGATGAAATGACTGACATAACCCAGCATTTGTATACGCTCCCATTTTACTGACCCCATGGTAGTAAACTGTCTAGTTGAAAGCCAGATGTTGATTTCAAGCAAATGCTTCGAAAAGAATCCTGTTATTTGGGTGCAGTGGTGGAGAACTCTTTTGTAGTAATTCTGTTAAAGCTCATTACTGGTGTAGTGTATGGAAGGAATGTATCTGTGTTGAAGGGTAGTAAATGTTCACCATTGTGAGAAGGGTTGCCAGTTACCCTCTTCTCCAGTTATGACCAGCGTGAATTTATTTCGTCGACTGGGGGGGGGGGGGGGGGGGGGGGGGGGAGACACTGGCTGTACAGACTGCTTCTTCTTCCGTCATTAGATCCAAAGAACTCCTCCCTCATTTTAGAATGTCTATCAGAAGTGTGAGGAGACACAGAAAGTGGTGATTTATGGAATGTTCTGGACTCAAAAATATCTTTGTTTGCCACAGAATTGTCAACGTCTTGTGTAGTAGAAAATGGCATGTGGCAAGAAGAAGGTTTGTCTTTGGATAGATCTTCTGTAATAAGTAAAGCCTCTGCCATATTTACATCTTTAAATTCTTTAGAGACAGATTCTTTAGCTTTTCTCTTCTCATACGCCTTCTTAAACTTCAATTTTTAGTTTCCTCCTCTTTTGAAGTAACACAAGCATTATCACCTTTATTCTTGTCTCTGCATGATGGTGTGGATCCCAATTGAAGGTAATATGGCGATAACCTGTGGCAAGCTTCTGTCCTTTCCTCTTGACTTGTCCTTCAACCATGTTGAAACTCTTCACAAAAGAAAACTGTTGAAACGAAGTTTGCTCTCTCATGACCAAAATTAAAGTGAAGCGAAATGGGGTTTCTGGGACTAAGCACATGCGCCCTCATCATTTGCACAGTATTACCGACAAGATTATTTCTTTAAAAACCTAACGTTTCCTTATCACTAGCTTGCAAAATATCACAACAGGCAGACTGACTTCAAGCAGAAGTGTAGGTAGTTGGCCTGACGTTTACAATGCATAATACTGACCACCTACCATAGCATGCAGGACTTGCATGCATCCATATTCCATCAACACTATGAGATGTGTATAACTTTAAATCAATCAAATCAAGGTTATCTCAAAATAATACTCAAACAGAATGTATATATTGGTAATTAATTTTTAAGTGTGGTCAACCATGACTAATTAAAATACTGCTTAATCACAGTCCCGTTACATTTCTACTGGATGACGATTATGACAATTTAGTCTCCAGCTGATGCACATGTATAGTATTTATTTGAGATGACTAATAGTTGATACTGATCACAGACAAGCTGTAAAGACAAACAGACAAGGTGGGAGCATGTTCCCGACCCTTGCCGACAGGACTGATTGTTTTTGTGAGTTGGTATCTATAGTCGGGATCCAGAATCGGATCCATATCACACTATATAAACTCCCCCCCTGTGATGTGCAACTCATTTCACACTACAAAGATGACAGGAACACATCAAGAGCTACTGCTTGATCACTAGAGGGTCCTTTTGTTTTTATTGAGTTGAATATGCTATAATACATCATAATTTCAAGACACAGAAGACAGCAGAACCCAACACCTGCCTAGCCAGCATCACCACCACCCCCGCCACCCAGGAGATTTGTTTATTTGTTTATTTGGGGTTTAACGTCGCTTTCAACACTGTACAGGTCATATCACGACGGGTAGTTGGAAGGGCAGAGGAAACCAGTACATAGAGTTCGCTAGGGTTGTGTACTGTAAACTGCCGACCAACGGCAAGCAACTACCAGCTTTCCCACTTGAGCCCATGCGGGGATCGAACCCTGGCCTCAGAGGTGGGAGGCGAGAGTGCTACCACTCTGCCACCGTGGCCCCCACCCAGAAGGAGAAGGAAGCCACAGAATCAATAGGTCATGCCCTGGATACTGCTGAGAGAGGAGAGAGGTTGCTACAGAACACTCTTGGACGAACTAATCACAACTGACATACCAGGCTACAGAACCTTTACCAGTATGGAACCAGCATTTTTTTATTTGATTGAAGAAAGAATTACCCCCATCTCAAGAAGTCAGTCACCAACTTCAGGAAGCCACCGGAAGTCGGCTTGAAATTGGCAGTTACATTGAGAGACTTATCCACAGGAGAAAGCTACACCTCACTGCAGTTCCACTGGAGGGTTGGAAGAACCACCATCTAAAAAATTGTCCCCCTGGTCAGCAAAGCCATTTTGAAAGAATTTCAACAGGAATATTTGATGCGTCCCACAGATCCTCAAGACCGGAAGAAAATTGAAGAAAAATTTAGAAACAGATGGAATGTCCCCCATGCAGTCGGTGCACTAGATGGAAAACACATTGCTATAAGGAAACCAAAGAAGTCAGGCAGTGAATATTTTAACTACAAGGGCTACTTCTCCCTGGTGCTTTTGGCTTTAGTCGATGCAGATTACAAGTTCCTGTGGGTCAATGTGGGGGCCAGTGGGTGATCATCTGATGCTCAGATATTCAACTGCAGCAAACCGAGAAGAAGAATTGAAAACAGACGGTTGGGGGCTACCACCACCTGAACCACTTGGACCAGATCTACACTACTTCCTGCTAGGTGATGATGCCTTTGCCCTTATGCCTTGGCTGGTCAAGCTATAAGCAGATGACAACTGACCAGGGAGGAGAGAATAGCCAACTACAAGATATCCAGGGGAGGAGGGTGGTCAAGAACTCATTTGGTATAATTGTCAACAGATTCAGGGTGCTGTTGAGCACCACAGAGCAGAGGCCAAAAGTTGTGAGAGACATTGTGTTAACATGTGTGGTACTACATACCATGCCGAGAACCCATCAGGGGGGAGCAGACAGACCACCCACTCCAGCGAATGACATACAACCACCAGACAGACCAGGGGGAACAGAAACACCACGAAAACTTTAGAAACCCATTGAGGGAGGCCAAACATCAACGAGACCTACTGAAGGACTACTTCAATCATGTGGGGGCACTGGCTGGGCAGGAGGACAGAGTTTAAGAAGACTGAGGGGAGAACATGCTGTCATCGATCAGTTGTTGGTCATCCACAGCTAAATAAGATGTTGGCTGTGTTGATGCTGATGCAGGCCCCTGCGGTTGCTGTACTTTGGCAATCACTGTAGCAGGCTGTGTTGTGGCTATCTGTGTAGGCTGCACAACTGGAACGGAGACTGGTTGAGTATCCGGTATGGTGACTATGTATTCAAGTCCTGCTGTGGCCTGTGTTGCTCGTGGAAGTTGAAATGTGGTGACCTGTTGTGGCCTCTCTCTTGCATTATTCAACCTTGTACTGTATTTCACTGAGAAGTTTCACTGTCTCATTCCTGAAGGTCAAAAAGTCTCGCTCCTCCAGATGTTCAATCTCAGAGTGGAGATAGTTGCAGAACGACTGTCTTGGACTTGGAGTGGGGTCCTGACGTGCACCCAGAATTGTGGAAATCATCGACCTCATCTGCTGGAACTGATCTAAAACTGGATTCTCAGCAGTGGTGGTGATGACAGCAGCTAGTCGTTGTTTAGGGCTGGTGCTCTAAGGCTGATGAGTAACATCTGATGTCATGCTTATTTCCATCTCAGATTTTGTCTCTTGTGAAGTATCCGGAACTAAAGCTGTGGCTGCAGATGCAGAAGGTCTCAGTGGTGACTTGAATATGGAAGATTTAGAAACTCCCTTCCTTCTGATGTGACCTCGTAGAAAACTGCAACTGTCTTTCAGCCAGGTCTGTTGTTCTGTGCTCTTCTCAGCTGCTTGTCCTGACTTCGTCTGAGTGAGCTTGCCATATCTGGTACGTTGAGTCTCGAACCACTTCTTGACTGTATTGACAGGTAAGTTCCTGGTAGATGCTAGTGTCTCCCAAAATCTTTCTTTCTTCTGCTTGTCTTTGAAACTGTCGTTGGTCTTGTCATTAAGTTCCTTGTGCTGTTTAACAAACTCCACGATGGCTTCTTCGTTTGAATCACTCAGGAAAATGGACTTCATTTGCTCCTTCTTTTTTCTGGAATGAGTGCACTCTACATCAGTATCTGTGTCTGTTCGTGCTCTCTTTTCTGTTTCTGTCCAAGCTGTCTTCCCTCCTCTCTCCCTCTCTATCCTCTCTCTGTCCCCCTCCTCTTCTTCTTTCCTCTCTCTCTCTCTCATCCCTCTCTCCTTCTTCTCTCTATATCATCCGCTGTATCTCCTAACTCAAACTGTGGTTGAGTGTCAGTTGGTACTTCAATCTTTCTCCTTCTGCCCCTTGGCATGATGATCAATCACATGTACAGCTTCTTTTAAAAACCAAGCTTAAAAATACAAGTGAAACCTCATAGAACAGATTTCTCTCCCTGCCTGTCCAGCCTAGCTCAAACTTAAGCTAATTTGCAAAAAAAAAGAAAAACTTAAAATAAAAGCTGTACACCAGTTGTCTCTCGACAAGTCTAGGCCATATATATGCAGATTGTCTGCCGACTGGCCTTTTTATACCGACAGATTTGGAAACTGACAGGCCATAAGAAGCAAAAATATTGCCGGCCTGTCGGTTACAGTTCCCGGCTTGTCTGTTAGTGTTACAGGCCTGTCGGTTGTTGTTTACGGCTTGTCTGTTTCACTTAAGCATCTGTCAGTTATAAAATTTCCCGACTCTAGGACACAGTCGGTAAAAGTTACCGACTGGGCTTGAAACTTTAAAGGCCTGTCGGGAACACTTACAGACAGGTCGGCTAAAGTTACTAACCATACTGTAACATTTCTCGCACAGTCTGTTTGTCATCATGTATAGTATAGTCTGGAACTCCATATTTGGGACAAGCCGGATACTTAATACAGACAGGCCTGTTTGATTAGCCGATAAGCCGGGAAGTGTAACCGACAGTCCGTTAAGTTAACAGACAGGCTTGTTGCTAGGTGGATGAAATTAGGGTCTGTTACAAGGGTCAGCAACAATCACCAACTCTCACCAACAGGCCGGGAAACTATAATCAACCTTGTAAACATTGGTCCCGACTCTCAAAAAAATACATAGTTACCGACCGGTCGGCTCCAGTGGAACAACCCCCATAATATTAGTTGATCTTTGTTCATATCTTGTTTGACATTTTGACACTTTTGAAGTATTTGAATTTCATGCCAGCAGGATTTGTAACTTTTAACCTGAATAAATGGAGTTTATCTTCCAAATATTTGATTGAAAACTGACTGTCAAACATGAGGGAAACACGCTACAGTAATTTATTAAAAGATCAATTAAGTTTGTGAGATAATAACTATATACTAATTGGTTTATTAAATGTATTGTTTAAACAGTTGTAACAGTGGCAACAACATGTAAACGATCAACAAATCTTGCTACATAGACTATAATAGGTATAAAATACTTCACGATTATAACGGTTAACAAATTTAACTAGAGGATCGCTCGCAAAAAAAAAGATAATGTTTTTGCATAGCAAAAACAAAGCGTCCCGAAAAGGATATTAAGGTGAGTGCTAAAGTATTAAGAAAATGCTTCATTTCTAGCCTTATACTGTTGTGGCAACCAAAGTCAGCGCAGTCTGCTCTATCTAGCACGGTTTTCAAGATATAAGCATTTTTGTGTTTTGCAAAAAATTCGAAAATTTAAAATGTCCGCTATATTTGGCGAGACAAAAATATTTTGAAAATTGGCATGGCTACTCTGAAGAGATACCCAGCAGGTCAAAAATTTTGTCGAGTTCGCTCCATCTAGCACGGTTTTCGAGATATAAGCATTTTTGTGATTTGCAAAAACTTTGAAAATTCAAAATGGCCACCATTTTTGGGTAGACAAAAATTTTTGACAAGACCACTGCCAAAGACCACTGTGTATCTCCCGCCGAGCATTAAAGGAGAAGAAATAGCTTTTCCGATATATTCACAATTTTTCATTTTCGTGTGTGAAAGCTCTTCCAAAAGTACGTGAATGAGTTATTTGAGAAAAATTTGAGAAAAATCTGCAATACTATTAAGAGATAATTCACATTTACTCTTTTTGAGTAGGTGAGTAATTACCTACGGGTCTGGAACTTCACCAAGTCAAAGTTCTCCCAAAAGTAGGTGAATGAGTTATTTGAGAAAAATTGGGTATCCACAATGCTTTTAGAGATAATTCGCATTTACTCATTTTGAGTAGGTGAATAATTAGCTATGGGCCTGAAACTTCACCAAGTGAAAGCTCTTCCAAAAGTAGGTGAATGAGTTATTTGAGAAAAATTGGCTATCTGCAATACTTTTAGAGATAATTCGCATTTACTCATTTTGAGTAGGCGAGTAATTAGCTATGGGTCTGAAACTTCACCATGTGAAAGCTCTCCCACAAGTAGATGAATGAGTATTTGATAAAAATTGGGTATCCGCAATACTTTTACAGATAATTAGCATTTACTCATTTTGAGTAGGTGAATAATTAGCTATGGCTCTGAAACTTTACGGAGTGAAAGCTCTCCCAAAAGTAAGTGAATGAGTTATTTGAGAAAAATTGGCTATCTGCAATATTTTTAGAGATAATTCGCATTTACTCATTTTGAGTAGGTGAGTAATTAGCTATGGGTCTGAAACTTCACCAAGTGAAAGCTCTCCCAAAAGTAGGTGAATGATTTATTTGAGAAAAATTGTCTATCTGCAATACTTTTAGAGATAATTCGCATTTACTCATTTTGAGTAGGCGAGTAATTAGCTATGGGTCTGAAACTTCACCATGTGAAAGCTCTCCCACAAGTAGATGAATGAGTTATTTGATAAAAATTGGGTATCCGCAATACTTTTACAGATAATTAGCATTTACTCATTTTGAGTAGGTGAATAATTAGCTATGGGTCTGAAACTTCACCAAGTGAAAGCTCTCCCAACAGTAGGTGAATGAGTTATTTGAGAAAAATTGGCTATCTGCAATACTTTTAAGAGATAATTTGCATTTACTCATTTTGAGTAGGTGAGTAATTATCTACGGGTCTGAAACTTCACCGAGTGAAAGCTCTCCCAAAAGTAGATGAATGAGTTATTTGAGAAAAATTGGCTATCTGCAATACTTTTAGAGATAATTCGCATTTACTCATTTTGAGTAGGCGAGTAATTAGCTATGGGTCTGAAACTTCACCATGTGAAAGCTCTCCCACAAGTAGATAAATGAGTATTTGATAAAAATTGGGTATCCGCAATACTTTTACAGATAATTAGCATTTACTCATTTTGAGTAGGTGAATAATTAGCTATGGCTCTGAAACTTCACGGAGTGAAAGCTCTCCCAAAAGTAAGTGAATGAGTTATTTGAGAAAAATTGGCTATCTGCAATATTTTTAGAGATAATTCGCATTTACTCATTTTGAGTAGGTGAGTAATTAGCTATAGGTCTGAAACTTCACCAAGTGAAAGCTCTCCCAAAAGTAGGTGAATGATTTATTTGAGAAAAATTGTCTATCTGCAATACTTTTAGAGATAATTCGCATTTACTCATTTTGAGTAGGCGAGTAATTAGCTATGGGTCTGAAACTTCACCATGTGAAAGCTCTCCCACAAGTAGATGAATGAGTTATTTGATAAAAATTGGGTATCCGCAATACTTTTACAGATAATTAGCATTTACTCATTTTGAGTAGGTGAGTAATTATCTACGGGTCTGAAACTTCACCGAGTGAAAGCTCTCCCAAAAGTAGATGAATGAGTTATTTGAGAAAAATTGGCTATCTGCAATACTTTTAGAGGTAATTCGCATTTACTCATTTTGAGTAGGTGAGTAAGTAGCTATGGGTCTGAAACTTCACCATGTGAAAGCTCTTCCAAAAGTAGATGAATGAGTTATTTGAGAAAAATTGGCTATCTGCAATACTTTTAAGAGATAATTCGCATTTACTCATTTTGAGTAGGTGAGTAATTATCTACGGGTCTGAAACTTCACCATGTGAAAGCTCTTCCAAAAGTAGATGAATGAGTTATTTGATAAAAATTGGCTATCTGCAATACTTTTAAGAGACAATTCGCATTTACTCATTTTGAGTAGGTGAGTAATTATCTATGGGTCTGAAACTTCACCAAGTGAAAGCTCTCCCAAAAGTAGGTGAATGAGTTATTTGAGAAAAATTGGCTATCTGCAATACTTTTAGAGGTAATTCGCATTTACTCATTTTGAGTAGGTGAGTAATTATCTACGGGTCTGAAACTTCACCATGTGAAAGCTCTCCCAAAAGTAGATGAATGAGTTATTTGATAAAAATTGGGTATCCGCAATAGTTTTAGAGATAATTAGCATTTACTCATTTTGAGTAGGTGAATAATTAGCTACGGGTCTGAAACTTCACCGAGTGAAAGCTCTTTGGGATAGCTGCTCTGCAGAGATACCCTAAAGATCAAAAATTTCGTCGAAATCGTTCTATGTAGTACGGTTTTCGAGATATTAGCATTTTTGTGTTTTGCAATTTTTGCGCAAAAATTCGAAAATTCAAAATGGCCACCATTTTTGGCAAGACAAATTTTTTTTGAAAATTGGCATGGCTACTCTGCAGAGATACCCTGTGGGTCAAAAATTTCGTCAAAATCGCTCTATCTAGCAGGGTTTTCGAGATATAAGCATTTTTATGTTTTGCAATTTTTGCGAGAAATTCGAAAATTCAAAATGGCCGCCATTTTTGGCGAGACAAAATTTTTTTGAAAATTGGGATAACTACTCTGCAGAGATACCCTGTGGGTCAAAAATTTCGTCGAAATCGCTCTATCTAGCACGGTTTTCGAGATATAAGCATTTTTGTGTTTTCCTTATTTGGAAAATTCATAATGATTAATTAATCATTAATTACTCGGCCATTTCTTAACCAATCAATGCCAAAATCTAATGATTTTCAGATTTTAATAGAATGAATGTATTTGCCAAGTTTCAGGTGAATTGATAAAATTCCTTTCAAGTTATCATCCGAACAAGCTTCCCCATTGAAAAAAGACATTTCTGGTCATGTGACCTCTCTGATTGGTTGAAATGTCACTGCAGCATATTCAAAAAAATTCCCCAAGGCTACTGCCTAAACCTGCCAAATTTGAAAAGAATCCGCCTAACGGTTACAGAGTTATAAGGAAAACAAAATGCGGAGCAGCCGGAGCCTGAAGGTCTCCCATACACAAACAAGCGTCCCGCAAGGGATGCTTAATTACCACAAAAAAGACCAGATTCCTTTGGGTAAAATATTTCTGTATTCAGAATGAACAAACACAAAACAAACCATTGTTTATACAAGATGCAAGTTTTATACAAACAAAACAGACTAAGTGGATAGCTAATAATTATCAATGATGGAGTAAAGCATTAACTTGAGAATATTTACACACTTTGTAAATCTCTTCCTGATACAGCTGCAAACCAATTCCACTACAATCAATTTGACCATATGCATTATACCAGCAATACTTCTGTCAAAGTAGCACAGTGGCTAGTTTACAGGACAAATAATATAACATATATCAGTAAAATATATTCCAAAACAACCATTTTGTTATAAAAATTGAAGATCTGTATTCTAGTACACTGTATTTAGTTTAAGATAAAAGAAATTCTATTGCAAGAAAATATGCTTAATTCAATGAAACAGCAAGTTTCCTATGGCCAGTGAGCATATGTGTTGGATTCTTATGACATACAGACCACCAAAGTTACCACGAAGCAACAATAAATAAATTAAATGTTTGCAGTTTACTGGTCCACTACCATTTGCAAGATTGTTGAAATTTGCTTATTTTTATCCATTGTACCGAAATACATATTGTCAATTGCTTTGACATAGACTACTGAAACTGCAGACAAAATATAAGACTGAATGCAATAATTGTATAATATCAGCAATTTTCTATGTGAATGATAATACAGGACACTAAAAAGCTGCCAGGTATGTGCCAATAAATGACAAGAAAGACAAATGCAGCACAGCCACATACCATATATAAAAGCTGAAGCAAAATTTTTTTTAGGCTTTGCATCCCAAACCAAATCTCTGCAATGAACACATGACTAACTCAAAACTAACGTGTCCACAACTTTTATACAAAGACAGAATTTAAAAGGTCAACGAAAAAATTACTCTCAGATATACAAACAAATTACCCAAAGCAAAATGTAATAACAAAACAACGTCCAAAATACTTACCTCTTAGCTATGCAAATAATTGTAATAAAAATGTAACAAAAAAGTCTGTTTACAAAAACATTAAATTTATAGGTAAAATACACAACCAGAATTAGTTTTTTCTTCTGTAAACAAAATATGTTTAGCTAACATGTCAATATGCTAAGAAATGAACAACATTTGGGGAGATTATTTGGGAAGTGAAATACTTAAGTTATCCTCACAAGCACTTATATCGGTTTTGTGGAGCAAGAAAGTGTGGCAAGAATTTGTTTTTAAAAAAATTATTCTCGTTGACACAGGTGACCCCTTGTCCGCGCATGTGCACACATACACAATACTCATTGTTGACCATATATTGCTGACAGAGCTTTATTGTATTTTTGGTCCCCAGCAAAAGAAACCTGTGAGGGAAGGCAAGGTGGGCTTATCCTTGTGAAAATATGGTAAGTATTTAACTTGTAGAAAAAGTTAAATTACAATAAAATTGTTACATTTTTGCCTAAAATATGTTACCCTATTCTCATAAGTGCTTGATTACTACCATAACAGGTGGAGCTTGGAGGGTATTTGTTTTGCTACCACAGTTAGTTAGTGTAGGGTCACTAAATACTTGATTAGAGGTTTAAGATAGGCATATGCATGCCACATCACAGGAATAAACTGCTGGCATTTTCTTATCTTTTTCAAAACAATCCTTAAAGAAGATAACAAGCAATCAGTGCCCGTGAACAGGCTCTGTGTCAGTTGACTTTGTGTTTTCAGCTTTGGAGTAAGAGTGAAAGTAGAAAAGGACACAACAGTTTTCACTGCAAGTGGTATATTATAGTTCACAGAAAAAGTAAATGAACAACACCTTTGAGAGAAATTGTGCACCTACAATACTTCTGAAGACAGTAGCTATTACTCACTCATACACTGAGCAACAACTTTGAAACTTAACTATGTTATAGTTCACAAAAAGTAGATGAACAACACCATTAAAAGAAATTGCATAGCCACAACACTTTTGACGATATCAGTCATATACTCATTATATGCTAACTGCTGAAAATGAGAAGTGGCCGTTACTCACTTAGCTATTATGATAGCCATTCCAAGCAATGACCAACTCTTAACTAAAGAGAAAGTATATATATCTGGACAATCTATTTCATGAAAATGCTACAAATCTATTACTTTTCAAGACAAATGCAATTTACTCAACTAGGACACAATAAAAGTAGCCATTACTCACTTCTATATTGAGCAACAAGCTTAAAACCTCAACATGTTATAGTTCATCAAAAAATAGATGAACATTTCAAAAGAAATTGCATAGCTGCAATATTTTTGAAGATACAAGCAATTTACTCATTAGGTAACTGCTGAAAACTCTTAAAGCAGATATTACTCACTTAGCTATAAACTTCCAAACTACTGACCATGTTTTAGTTATGGAAAAAGTAGCTGAGCAATCTATTTCAACAAAATGCTCTACATGAACAGTTTTAAGGGTTATAAGTGATTTCATTATAGATGATACTGTAAAGTCAGAAAGTAGCTATTACTCACTTAGCTATTGGGACAGACTCCCAAGTTGCTCAACATGTTATAGCTATAGAAAAAGTAGCCAAACAAAATATTTTAACAAAATGCTCTAAATCCAATACCTTTCAAGTTACAAGTGATTTACTCAACAGTGAAAATCTCAGAATAGCTATTGCTCATTTATGCAATGAGGTTCCAGTCTGAAATTTTACTATGTTATATCCGACTCAAAAGTAGGCGAATAACATTTTCAATGAAATCCTCTAAATGCAATAGTTTTCAAGTTACAAGTGATTTACTCAACAGTGAGAATCTCAAAACATTGTTTAGCTATGCAATGAGCTACTAGTCTGCAATTTTACTATTTTATAGCCAACGCAAAACTAGAAGTAGGTGACTAATATATTTAACAGAACACTGTGAAGGCAATAGTTTTCAAGTTACAAGTGATTTTACTTATTATTGAAGGTACTGAAAAGTCAGAAAGTAGCTATTACTCACTTACCTACTGAGAAGTTACTCACCATGTTGTAGCTATGGAAGAAGTAGCAGAATAACACATTTTATCAAAATGCTTATAAGAATTCCAATACTTTTTAAGTTTTTAAGTGATAGATCTGCATGCCTTGAACAGTTTTTCATCCTCAATAGATAAGGTATCATTTAAAAGAAACAGCATGTCTCTGGGCCTTGCACTTTTGGAGAAGTTGTTCACTGTCAAGTCAGCTGACATATAAACAAGGTCCTTCCCAGACTTTTCTTAGTTCTGTCAATACAATAATGAAGATCTCTAATAAGGCACACAGTCATATCATCCTTCAAATCTGGGCTCAAAAATGGCTAAAATGCAGGTATGACCATTGTGTTCAGTAAATCAGGTATATCTGAAGCTAACTGTTTTTTAGCGAAAAATGCAAAAGAAATCATCACTTCCTGCCACTTTGCTATATGTCTGAGAGATCTAAAGGATCAAGAGTGCACTTCTCCTAGTCTATTGCCAGACACTAAAGACATCAAAAACACAGGCTTACAAGTGAATTTTCAAGACTTGCATCCTTTAATGGTTTAAAAGGTGCCTTTGTAAGAGCCAATAGGACTAAAGACAAATCCCATATGGTTATCCCCTTTAACAATAGGTCTATCCCTGTAAACAAATTCTTGTCAGTCAACTGATATAAGCACGAGAGGATAAGGTAAGGCTATTTTATGCAACAAAAGTGAATATTTTAATTACACAAACATCAATTTACAACATAAAATGTAAGGCTATCCTTCTTGATCTGTTCAATCAGTTTATTAACAAAGCTAGAACTAGATATTGAGACACTAACAAATTTTAAAATGCTCAAGAATAAACTGGAAATGGGAAAATGTCAATGTCTTAAAATACACATATTCATTGCATTTTCTAACTAACTCTCTCTTAACAGTAATGTCTACAATGTAATAATGCAGTAGCATTTGACACTAATGCAAATAGCCAAGTATGTTTTGTAGTCCATGAGGAGCAGTTATGTTCATATGCCGACTTCTCACCAACTGTTAACCCTCATGTTAAAAGAAGGTTACATCATGTTAAGGCATTACCCCCAACTTTTGTTCATTCTGTATTTTGGTGGAGGTGGAGGGGTATTTTCACTGAAAAATAAAATAAAAATAACAAACTAGAGGATCGCTCGCAAAAAAAAAAGATAATGTTTTTGCATAGCAAAAACAAAGCGTCCCGAAAAGGATATAAAGGTGAGTGCTAAAGTATTAAGAAAATGCTCCGTTTCTAGCCTTATACTGTTTTTGGCAACGAAAGTCAGCGCAGTCTGCTCTATCTAGCATGGTTTTCAAGATATAAGCATTTTTGTGTTTTGCAATTTTTGCAAAAAATTCGAAAATTCAAAATGGCCGCTATATTTGGCGAGACAAAAATATTTAGAAAATTGGCATGGCTACTATGCAGAGATATCCAGCAGGTAAAAAAATTTGTTGAATTCGCTCCATCTAGCACGGTTTTCGAGATATAAGCATTTTTGTGTTTTGCAAAAACTTTGAAAATTTAAAATCGCCACCATTTTTGGTGAGACAAAAATTATTGAAAACAAGACCACTGCCGCGGTGTGTATCTCCCCCCGAGCATTAAAGGACAAGAAATAGCTTTTCTGAGATATTCACAATTTTTCATTTTCGTGTGTGAAAGCTCTTCCAAACGTAGGTGAATGAGTTATTTGAGAAAAATTGGCTATCTGCAATACTTTTAAGAGATAATTCGCATTTACTCATTTTGAGTAGGTGAGTAATTAGGTATGGGTCTGAAACTTCACCATCTGAAAGCTCTTCCAAAAGTAGATGAATGAGTTATTTGATAAAAATTGGCTATCTGCAATACTTTTAAGAGACAATTCGCATTTACTCATTTTGAGTAGGTGAGTAATTATCTATGGGTCTGAAACTTCACCGAGTGAAAGCTCTCCCAAAAGTAGGTGAATGAGTTATTTGAGAAAAATTGGCTATCTGCAATACTTTTAGAGGTAATTCGCATTTACTCATTTTGAGTAGGTGAGTAATTATCTACGGGTCTGAAACTTCACCATGTGAAAGCTCTCCCAAAAGTAGATGAATGAGTTATTTGATAAAAATTGGGTATCCGCAATAGTTTTAGAGATAATTAGCATTTACTCATTTTGAGTAGGTGAATAATTAGCTACGGGTCTGAAACTTCACCGAGTGAAAGCTCTTTGGGATAGCTGCTCTGCAGAGATACCCTAAAGATCAAAAATTTCGTCGAAATCGTTCTATGTAGTACGGTTTTCGAGATATTAGCATTTTTGTGTTTTGCAATTTTTGCGCAAAAATTCGAAAATTCAAAATGGCCACCATTTTTGGCAAGACAAATTTTTTTTGAAAATTGGCATGGCTACTCTGCAGAGATACCCTGTGGGTCAAAAATTTCGTCAAAATCGCTCTATCTAGCAGGGTTTTCGAGATATAAGCATTTTTATGTTTTGCAATTTTTGCGAGAAATTCGAAAATTCAAAATGGCCGCCATTTTTGGCGAGACAAAATTTTTTTGAAAATTGGGATAACTACTCTGCAGAGATACCCTGTGGGTCAAAAATTTCGTCGAAATCGCTCTATCTAGCACGGTTTTCGAGATATAAGCATTTTTGTGTTTTCCTTATTTGGAAAATTCATAATGATTAATTAATCATTAATTACTCGGCCATTTCTTAACCAATCAATGCCAAAATCTAATGATTTCCAGATTTTAATAGAATGAATGTATTTGCCAAGTTTCAGGTGAATTGATAAAATTCCTTTCAAGTTATCATCCGAACAAGCTTCCCCATTGAAAAAAGACATTTCTGGTCATGTGACCTCTCTGATTGGTTGAAATGTCACTGCAGCATATTCAAAAAAATTCCCCAAGGCTACTGCCTAAACCTGCCAAATTTGAAAAGAATCCGCCTAACGGTTACAGAGTTATAAGGAAAACAAAATGCGGAGCCGCCGGAGCCTGAAGGTCTCCCATACACAAACAAGCGTCCCGCAAGGGACGCTTAATTACCACAAAAAAGACCAGATTCCTTTGGGTAAAATATTTCTGTATTCAGAATGAACAAACACAAAACAAACCATTGTTTATACAAGATGCAAGTTTTATACAAACAAAACAGACTAAGTGGATAGCTAATAATTATCAATGATGGAGTAAAGCATTGACTTGAGAATATTTACACACTTTGTAAATCTCTTCCTGATACAGCTGCAAACCAATTCCACTACAATCAATTTGACCATATGCATTATACCAGCAATACTTCTGTCAAAGTAGCACAGTGGCTAGTTTACAGGACAAATAATATAACATATATCAGTAAAATATATTCCAAAACAACCATTTTGTTATAAAAATTGAAGATCTGTATTCTAGTACACTGTATTTAGTTTAAGATAAAAGAAATTCTATTGCAAGAAAATATGCTTAATTCAATGAAACAGCAAGTTTCCTATGGCCAGTGAGCATATGTGTTGGATTCTTATGACATACAGACCACCAAAGTTACCACGAAGCAACAATAAATAAATTAAATGTTTGCAGTTTACTGGTCCACTACCATTTGCAAGATTGTTGAAATTTGCTTATTTTTATCCATTGTACCGAAATACATATTGTCAATTGCTTTGACATAGACTACTGAAACTGCAGACAAAATATAAGACTGAATGCAATAATTGTATAATATCAGCAATTTTCTATGTGAATGATAATACAGGACACTAAAAAGCTGCCAGGTATGTGCCAATAAATGACAAGAAAGACAAATGCAGCACAGCCACATACCATATATAAAAGCTGAAGCAAAATTTTTTTTAGGCTTTGCATCCCAAACCAAATCTCTGCAATGAACACATGACTAACTCAAAACTAACGTGTCCACAACTTTTATACAAAGACAGAATTTAAAAGGTCAACGAAAAAATTACTCTCAGATATACAAACAAATTACCCAAAGCAAAATGTAATAATAAAACAACGTCCAAAATACTTACCTCTTAGCTATGCAAATAATTGTAATAAAAATGTAACAAAAAAGTCTGTTTACAAAAACATTAAATTTATAGGTAAAATACACAACCAGAATTAGTTTTTTCTTCTGTAAACAAAATATGTTTAGCTAACATGTCAATATGCTAAGAAATGAACAACATTTGGGGAGATTATTTGGGAAGTGAAATACTTAAGTTATCCTCACAAGCACTTATATCGGTTTTGTGGAGCAAGAAAGTGTGGCAAGAATTTGTTTTTAAAAAAATTATTCTCGTTGACACAGGTGACCCCTTGTCCGCGCATGTGCACACATACACAATACTCATTGTTGACCATATATTGCTGACAGAGCTTTATTGTATTTTTGGTCCCCAGCAAAAGAAACCTGTGAGGGAAGGCAAGGTGGGCTTATCCTTGTGAAAATATGGTAAGTATTTAACTTGTAGAAAAAGTTAAATTACAATAAAATTGTTACATTTTTGCCTAAAATATGTTACCCTATTCTCATAAGTGCTTGATTACTACCATAACAGGTGGAGCTTGGAGGGTATTTGTTTTGCTACCACAGTTAGTTAGTGTAGGGTCACTAAATACTTGATTAGAGGTTTAAGATAGGCATATGCATGCCACATCACAGGAATAAACTGCTGGCATTTTCTTATCTTTTTCAAAACAATCCTTAAAGAAGATAACAAGCAATCAGTGCCCGTGAACGGGCTCTGTGTCAGTTGACTTTGTGTTTTCAGCTTTGGAGTAAGACTGAAAGTAGAAAAGGACACAACAGTTTTCACTGCAAGTGGTATATTATAGTTCACAGAAAAAGTAAATGAACAACACCTTTGAGAGAAATTGTGCACCTACAATACTTCTGAAGACAGTAGCTATTACTCACTCATACACTGAGCAACAACTTTGAAACTTAACTATGTTATAGTTCACAAAAAGTAGATGAACAACACCATTAAAAGAAATTGCATAGCCACAACACTTTTGACGATATCAGTCATATACTCATTATATGCTAACTGCTGAAAATGAGAAGTGGCCGTTACTCACTTAGCTATTATGATAGCCATTCCAAGCAATGACCAACTCTTAACTAAAGAGAAAGTATATATATCTGGACAATCTATTTCATGAAAATGCTACAAATCTATTACTTTTCAAGACAAATGCAATTTACTCAACTAGGACACAATAAAAGTAGCCATTACTCACTTCTATATTGAGCAACAAGCTTAAAACCTCAACATGTTATAGTTCATCAAAAAATAGATGAACATTTCAAAAGAAATTGCATAGCTGCAATATTTTTGAAGATACAAGCAATTTACTCATTAGGTAACTGCTGAAAACTCTTAAAGCAGATATTACTCACTTAGCTATAGACTTCCAAACTACTGACCATGTTTTAGTTATGGAAAAAGTAGCTGAGCAATCTATTTCAACAAAATGCTCTACATGAACAGTTTTAAGGGTTATAAGTGATTTCATTATAGATGATACTGTAAAGTCAGAAAGTAGCTATTACTCACTTAGCTATTGGGACAGACTCCCAAGTTGCTCAACATGTTATAGCTATAGAAAAAGTAGCCAAACAAAATATTTTAACAAAATGCTCTAAATCCAATACCTTTCAAGTTACAAGTGATTTACTCAACAGTGAAAATCTCAGAATAGCTATTGCTCATTTATGCAATGAGGTTCCAGTCTGAAATTTTACTATGTTATAGCCGACTCAAAAGTAGGCGAATAACATTTTCAATGAAATCCTCTAAATGCAATAGTTTTCAAGTTACAAGTGATTTACTCAACAGTGAGAATCTCAAAACATTGTTTAGCTATGCAATGAGCTACTAGTCTGCAATTTTACTATTTTATAGCCAACGCAAAACTAGAAGTAGGTGACTAATATATTTAACAGAACACTGTGAAGGCAATAGTTTTCAAGTTACAAGTGATTTTACTTATTATTGAAGGTACTGAAAAGTCAGAAAGTAGCTATTACTCACTTACCTACTGAGAAGTTACTCACCATGTTGTAGCTATGGAAGAAGTAGCAGAATAACACATTTTATCAAAATGCTTATAAGAATTCCAATACTTTTTAAGTTTTTAAGTGATAGATCTGCATGCCTTGAACAATTTTTCATCCTCAATAGATAAGGTATCATTTAAAAGAAACAGCATGTCTCTGGGCCTTGCACTTTTGGAGAAGTTGTTCACTGTCAAGTCAGCTGACATATAAACAAGGTCCTTCCCAGACTTTTCTTAGTTCTGTCAATACAATAATGAAGATCTCTAATAAGGCACACAGTCATATCATCCTTCAAATCTGGGCTCAAAAATGGCTAAAATGCAGGTATGACCATTGTGTTCAGTAAATCAGGTATATCTGAAGCTAACTGTTTTTTAGCGAAAAATGCAAAAGAAATCATCACTTCCTGCCACTTTGCTATATGTCTGAGAGATCTAAAGGATCAAGAGTGCACTTCTCCTAGTCTATTGCCAGACACTAAAGACATCAAAAACACAGGCTTACAAGTGAATTTTCAAGACTTGCATCCTTTAATGGTTTAAAAGGTGCCTTTGTAAGAGCCAATAGGACTAAAGACAAATCCCATATGGTTATCCCCTTTAACAATAGGTCTATCCCTGTAAACAAATTCTTGTCAGTCAACTGATATAAGCACGAGAGGATAAGGTAAGGCTATTTTATGCAACAAAAGTGAATATTTTAATTACACAAACATCAATTTATAGCATAAAATGTAAGGCTATCCTTCTTGATCTGTTCAATCAGTTTATTAACAAAGCTAGAACTAGATATTGAGACACTAACAAATTTTAAAATGCTCAAGAATAAACTGGAAATGGGAAAATGTCAATGTCTTAAAATACACATATTCATTGCATTTTCTAACTAACTCTCTCTTAACAGTAATGTCTACAATGTAATAATGCAGTAGCATTTGACACTGATGCAAATAGCCAAGTATGTTTTGTAGTCCATGAGGAGCAGTTATGTTCATATGCTGACTTCTCACCAACTGTTAACCCTCATGTTAAAAGAAGGTTACATCATGTTAAGGCATTACCCCCAACTTTTGTTCATTCTGTATTTTGGTGGAGGTGGAGGGGTATTTTCACTGAAAAATAAAATAAAAATAACAAACTAGAGGATCGCTCGCAAAAAAAAAAGATAATGTTTTTGCATAGCAAAAACAAAGCGTCCCGAAAAGGATATAAAGGTGAGTGCTAAAGTATTAAGAAAATGCTCTGTTTCTAGCCTTATACTGTTTTTGGCAACGAAAGTCAGCGCAGTCTGCTCTATCTAGCATGGTTTTCAAGATATAAGCATTTTTGTGTTTTGCAATTTTTGCAAAAAATTCAAAAATTCAAAATGGCCGCTATATTTGGCGAGACAAAAATATTTTGAAAATTGGCATGGCTACTATGCAGAGATATCCAGCAGGTAAAAAAATTTGTTGAATTCGCTCCATCTAGCACGGTTTTCGAGATATAAGCATTTTTGTGTTTTGCAAAAACTTTGAAAATTTAAAATCGCCACCATTTTTAGTGAGACAAAAATTATTGAAAACAAGACCACTGCCGCGGTGTGTATCTCCCCCCCGAGCATTAAAGGACAAGAAATAGCTTTTCTGAGATATTCACAATTTTTCATTTTCGTGTGTGAAAGCTCTTCCAAACGTAGGTGAATGAGTTATTTGAGAAAAATTGGCTATCTGCAATACTTTTAAGAGATAATTCGCATTTACTCCCAAAAGTAGATACATGAGTTATTTGATAAAAATTGGGTATCCGCAATACTTTTAGAGATAATTAGCATTTACTCATTTTGAGTACTAGGTGAATAATTAGCTATGGGTCTGAAACATCACCAAGTGAAAGCTCTCCCAAAAGTAGGTGAATGAGTTATTTGAGAAAAATTGGCTATCTGCAATAACTTTAGAGATAATTCGCATTTACTCATTTTGAGTAGGTGAGTAATTAGCTATGGGTCTGAAACTTTACCAAGTAAAAGTTCTCCCAAAAGTAGATGAATGAGTTATTTGATAAAAATTGGGTATCCACAATACTTTTAGAGATAATTAGCATTTACTCATTTTGAGTAGGTGAATAATTAGCTATGGGTCTGAAACTTCACCAAGTGAAAGCTCTCCCAAAAGTAGGTGAATGAGTTATTTGAGAAAAATTGGCTATCTGCAATACTTTTAGAGATAATTAGCATTTAGTCATTTTGAGTAGGTGAGTAATTAGCTATGGATCTGAAACTTCACCATGTGAAAGCTCTCCCAAAAGTAGGTGAATGAGTTATTTGAGAAAAATTGGCTATCTGCAATACTTTTAGAGATAATTCGCATTTACTCATTTTGAGTAGGTGAGTAATAGCTATGGGTCTGAAACTTCACCATGTGAAAGCTCTCCCACAAGTAGATGAATGAGTTATTTGATAAAATTTGGGTATCCGCAATACTTTTACAGATAATTAGCATTTACTCATTTTGAGTAGGTGAACAATTAGCTACAGGTCTGAAACTTCACCAAGTGAAAGCTCTCCCAAAAGTAGGTGAATGAGTTATTTCAGAAAAATTGGCTATCTGCAATACTTTTAGAGATAATTAGCATTTACTCATTTTGAGTAGGTGAGTAATTAGCTATGGGTCTGAAACTTCACCATGTGAAAGCTCTTCCAAAAGTAGGTGAATCATTTATTTGAGAAAAACTGGCTATCTGCAATACTTTTAAGAGATAATTCGCATTTATTCAATTTGAGTAGGTGAGTAATTATCTACGGGTCTGGAACTTCACCATGTGGAAGCTCTCCCAAAAGTAGATGAATGAGTTATTTGATAAAAATTGGGTATCCGCAATACTTTTAGAGATAATTAGCATTTACTCATTTTGGGTAGGTGAATAATTAGCTACAGGTCTGAAACTTCACCAAGTGAAAGCTCTCCCAAAAGTAGATGAACGAGTTATTTGAGAAAAATTGGGTATCCGCAATACTTTTAGAGATAATTTGCATTTACTCATTTTGAGTAGGTGAGTAATTAGCTATGGGTCTGAAACTTCAACATGTGAAAGCTCTTCCAAAAGTAGGTGAATGAATTATTTGAGAAAAATTGGCTATCAGCAATACTTTTAAGAGATAATTCGCCATCTAGCACAGTTTTCGAGATATAAGCATTTTTATGTTTTGCAATTTTTTGAAAATTGGGATAACTACTCTGCAGAGATACCCTGCGGGTCAAAAATTTCGTCGAAATCGCTCTATCTAGCACGGTTTTCGAGATATAAGCATTTTTGTGTTTTCCTTATTTGGAAAATTCATCATGATTAATTAATCATTAATTACTCGGCCATTTCTTAACCAATCAATGCCAAAATCTAATGATTTCCAGATTTTAATAGAATGAATGTATTTGCCAAGTTTCAGGTGAATTGATAAAATCCCTTTCAAGTTATCATCCGGACAAGCTTCCCCATCGAAAAAAGACATTTTTGGTCATGTGACCTCTCTGATTGGTTGAAATGTCACTGCAGCATATTCAGAAAAATTCCCCAAGGCTACTGCATAAACCTGCCAAATTTGAAAAGAATCCGCCTAACGGTTACAGAGTTATAAGGAAAACAAAATGCGGAGCCGGCGGAGCCTGAAGGTCTCCCATACACAAACAAGCGTCCCTTGCGGGACGCTTAATGAAACACCTATACCCCACAGCCTGTGGAAATCACATTGAAAACCACGAGACAGTTAAAAGTTATGAAGCTGTAAAACCTTTGATTGATCTATTTATTGTTTTAAGTATAGCTGTTGATGGAGAAATAGGCACAATTAGGTAAAAATCCATATAGCAATGCAATTTGCAGTTCAGTTGAAGGACGGACTCTTATATTTTCATCGAAGCAAACCTGAGTGCTTGTAACATATCTGAAGTAATTTTTTACATAAAATATGGGTTTATAGAGGAATATTTACATGTTTTGTCTCGTTTTTATTGCCTTTTCAGTGGTAGCCATATTGCTTTTGTGTCAATCTGATTGGATGAAAATTCTTGAATTGGGAATGCTATCTAGCGGTGGTGTAGAAAACTAATTTCATATTCACAACAACTACATGTGTGTGGAATCGTTGCGGTACTTTGATTTGTTTAAGCAAGTATAAACTAAAGCACATGTGAATATATCCGTAATGGGTGTGTTTTAGGGTGGGGCCTAGGAGGTGAGCCTTGGGGTGGGACAGGGTGTGGGGAAGTGTTTGGCAATGTTTAAGTTTCAATTGATTTCCAGAACTATATTCCTGGGTTTGAATCCATGTTGCAAAAATGGCAAGGAATTTATTTTGAAAATATTTCACATAAACCTGTTAATTGAGAAAGTATTACCAGTATTACAATCATTGCTGACAGTGAATCGTGAATTAATCAAGAATTAATTTTTTTACCAAGTGGTAAACAAGTTTGTCCTCTTATTTTTATCACATGCTGTCACCTCTGTGTGGGTTCCACTCCTACTAGTGGTAATGATGCTGGCCTGTCTCAATTATATGACCTTGGTTGTTGCAGAGTATGTAAACCCTAACCCTTTATTTTTTCATTATCCCAGAAATTGATTGGTTACTGATCCAAAAATTAAGATGTTTTGCAAATGTTGCCATCTAATTTATGGGCCACCAGGTGTTGGTAAAATTAGACTGTCATGTCTGTGTATTTGTTTCTGCTTCAACAATCCAAACAAATCAGTACAGTTTGTATGCATTTTTTCACTTTTTTCAGTTGCAACTTTTGCATAGGGCTTCTAACTTTCCAAGGTTACAAGCCCAACAGCAAATAATTTTTTTCCAAGAATTTTGAACACTCACTGTCTGGTTTTTTGACAAAGAGAAACAAGTCTTGACTGCACCATTAGAAAATTTTCTGTACATTCAGGAGTCAAAATCAAAGATACGCTCCAGAAAAATTTAAACGTTGGGGTCACTATGGAAAGGTCAAAGGTCAAATCAAAGTAGCACCACAATGTTGCAAACCTACACCCCCAAATAATGTCCATAGCTAGTTACATTTTTAAAACTCAAGTACCTGAGATCATAGTAAGCAAAATTGTTACTGTTTGATGTCAATGTTGCCAGAAAATCTATCACACTATGTGCGTAGTTAGTGTCACATTCCTGTAATTTTTGTTCATGTTTAACTCAATTTATATGCCACAGTTAATATACAACGAATGCGTGGATAAATTAACTTGAAATCAAAAGAGTGTTGGAGTGGGTGCTGCATCTGCCATACTAAATCAAGTTAAGGAGTAGCTTGCACTATGCCAACAGGGTTTTAATGAATTAAATTCAATCAAAATAAAAAAAATAGCATCAGAGATGCCCGTACCCCACAGCCTAGGGAAATATTTTCAACACCATGAGATACAGAAGTACTGTACCAGTACAAACTTCAGGATACTTTCAGAGCACTGTCAGTTATATAAAGGTCCAAACAATGTTTAAATGGAGAAATAATGTTTAAAAGAAAGATAATAATGCATATAAAGATGAAGTACTAAAACAAGATAATTCAATAACAAGATAACAGCATTAATCAGCAAACTAAAATTCAACACTCTTTATCTACACCTGCATGGCCCAATTATGGTTTAGATGGTTTGAATATTATCATGCATACAGAAGTGGTAATACATTTAATGAATGCTTATGTGTGGTGTTGGAGCAAAATCTGTGGCTCACGTGATGAAATTCTATCTCTTACAATGGGAAGTTATGAAAGTAAAATTCTTAATAAATTCTAATATGACTTTAACAGTGCTAAATCTGCATCAAAAAAACAGACTCAAAGGTGCAACAAGATTTTATAGGTCAAGGTCACTACAGCAAGGTCAAAGGTCAAATCAAGGTCAGATCATGACGTTGCACAACTACACCCCCTAACCAATATCCCTACCAAGTATCAACTTCCTACACCTTGCGGTTTCCGAGATATAGCCCGGACAAGATTTTCGAACTCAAGGTCACTACGGCAAGGTCAAAGGTCAAATCCTTGTCAGACCATGACATTGCACACCTACACCCCCTAACCAATATCCCTACCAAGTATCAACTTCCTACACCTTACGGTTTCTGAGATATAGCCCGGACAAGATTTTATAGGTCAAGGTCACTACGGCAAGGTCAAAGGACAAATCAAGGTCACACCATGACGTTGCACACCTATACCCCCTAACCAATATCCCTACCAAGTATCAACTTCCTACACCTTACAGTTTCTGAGATATAGCCCGGACAAGATTTTATAGGTCAAGGTCACTACAGCAAGGTCAAAGGTCAAATCAAGGTCAGACCATGACGCTGCACACCTACACCCCCTAACCAATATTCCTACCAAGTATCAACTTTCTACACCTTACGGTTTCCGAGATATAGCCCGGACAAGATTTTATAGGTCAAGGTCACTACAGCAAGGTCAAAGGTCAAATCAAGGTCAGACCATGATGTTGCACACCTACACCCCCTAACCAATATCCCTACCAAGTATCAACTTCCTACACCTTATGGTTTCCGAGATATAGCCCGGACAAGATTTTCAAACTCAAGGTCACTACGGCAAGGTCAAAGGTCAAATCAAGGTCAGACCATGACGTTGCACACCTACACCCCCTAACCAATGTCCCTACCAAGTATCAACTTCCTACACCTTACGGTTTCTGAGATACAGCCCAGACAAACTCTTTTCCCGCCGCCCGCCCACCCGTCCGCCCGGACGCCCGCCCATCCGGACACCATGGGTGAAAACAATACCCCAACAGCCCTTAAGGGCTGTGGGGTAATAAAACCATAACACTCTTGAGTTGTTTCCACTAATGTTGTGCCTTCCACAGAACAAATTTCATATGAACAATTTTCTAAGGAACAGGAGCTACATAGATATCTTTGTTGAAACAAAAAGTAATGGAATCTTACCTTTCTCCATCTATTTTTACTGAAAGACATTATTTCCTTCGAAGATAATATGAATGCTTCTTCAGCTTTTCAGTTTTTGATCTGTAAATACGACAAAAATTGGATAAAAAGATTGAAATTAAAAGAATGTTGGAGTCAGTGCTGCAGCTGCCAAAGTAAGTTGCACTACACCATCAAAATAAATGGATTAAATTCAGCAATAAAAGTAAACCCGCAACACTTTGAGTTTGTTTCCAGTAATGCGTGTTTAAGGGGCTATCAACGTAACGACGTATATATAGTTAGTGTAATCCACGCTAGGTGGTTTACGTAGAAAGCACATAGAGTATTCGTTGCTAACCACGGACTTTGTGGCAATGTTTACAAACGTGTTGAACTACGTCACACAGCAAGGCTAGTATGTTTACCACGCTGTCCTTATATTTTCAAATATCTATATATTAATCTACACACAAGAAAACAAACACACATATTTCGGCTTGCTTTGCAAAGCTGTAGTGAGGGGTTATATTTTATACTATGCCATATAACAGCTACAGAGTGAAGAATGAGGCAATTTATAACTGTAAACAGAAAGCCACGTGCACTTATTTACCTTCAAAGGACAAGGGATTTTTTTTTACACATAATTGGACTGTTTTGCTTGCATCAGTTATATTATCAAGATTTGTTTCTTATTTTTCATTTATCTTATAATTTCACTTCCAAAGTTTATCTTCAAGATACATCTACCAGTGATTTTCAAAAATAAATTTAGAAATTAATACACTCTCCCACAGCCATCAATAATGGCAGATATTGCTCCCTTAGCAACAGAGATATACCAGTCTATCGAGTCATAAAATAAATACTTAGAAGTTATATATGAGGACACTGTGAATGCCACAGTCGTAGAAATACATGAACATTGTTTTGAATGAATTACATTTTTAAAAAATACCTCCACAAGCATTTAACTAACAAATATGTAACAGTGATGCAAACCTGTTCTCTTTGTGTATTAAAAAGTTACAATAATATAAAAATGCCAATTTTAATGTGAAAATGAATTCATTCAAAAGTTAGCCCAGAAAACTACCTGCATATACATATGTTAAACATAAGTATTGATCTTCTCTTGCCTGCAATTTTTGTCACGTTTATAAAGCATGTCTCTTTTTGAGGTGACCAAAATTAGAGCATTTCACTGTATTTTGTAAACATTTTTATTGCACCATTTTATTAAATATAATAAAAAAAAATTTATAAGAAACTACTCTTTTAGTAGTTTGTTTCTTTTTAAACAATTTGTCAACAGTCAAAAAAGCAAGAGTTATTAAATTGTATAAGTTTAAGTTTATAAACTGTCACACCATGGAAAATAGATGGCTGTCTGTCAGGAAAGGTTACCGCACTGCATGAAATTCGTCATTACGTTGATAGCCCCTTAACAGAACAGGTTAGAATTAATTTCCCTGAATTTCTCAAATTTTAAGAAATTTACCAGAATTAATTTTCATTAATGGTTAAATTCTACTAAGAGATTATGACAATTTTAAAATTTCACCAGGTTCAGCTCAATCATTCATTCCCACAGTAGCATTAACTATCACTTTTAGGCCAATGACACCCAGTTATAAATAACACGATCACCAGCAAATTTCTCTCACTGTATCCAAAAACTAAAGAACTGCCCAAACGACATTCAAAATTTCATATTTTTAAATGTAAAATGCATTTTTATGAATAAAAATGTATATACTTACCATATGAAAACACTTGGGTAAGCTTTGCTTGGCATTCGGTGACCGCCACGTACACCATACATAGAATTTAAAATATGAGGGGAGACCCTCTTTAAACCTATATACTTGCTACCCTTTGACCCCTGGTGACCTAGTTCACTCTGCCATGCGCATTAATACAGAAATAGTTCATTAGTCAACCGTTTTCAGATTTGTGTTGCGAGATGGGGATTTGTTTACAAATATAAAGGGTCTGTAGATGCGCAGTTTTACAAAGCTGGTTTAAGATGAAAACCACCAGCATATTTCCTGTCCACGGACTTGCCTCATTAATGAGCAAATATGCGCAGTCACGGCAGTTCTTTGTGGGGTTTCCTGACAATATTCTGGTTTAAGATGAAAACTACCAGCATATTTCCTGTTCGCGGACTTGCCTCATTAATATTAATGAGCAAATATGCGCAGTCACGGCAGTTCTTTGTGGTGTTTCCTGACAATATTCTGGTTTAAGATGAAAACTACCAGCATATTTCCTGTTCACGGACTTGCCTCATTAATATTAATGAGCAAATATGCGCAGTCACGGCAGTTCTTTGTGGGGGTTTCGTAACAATATTTTACAAGGCTGGTTTAAGACGAAAACTACCAGCATATTTCCTGTTCACGGACTTGCAGTTTGAAATTTGATTTTAAAATGAGAAGACATATTTCAATTTTGAAGCGTGGATATATAGTACTGTATATGGATATTTTACAGAAGCAAATTGTAAGTATTTAAATAAAATATTCGTGTGTTGTTTCTACAATATTACGAATAGCCACAATGAGCGAAAATAGGGAGACACAGATTATGCTGTATTTTATGACGTGATAACTTCTAGGACATGCAAAAGTGCCTTCGAGTGGTTGAATGTAGAACTAAGGAGTTTGAATATTTTCATTGTCTCTGAAAGGGGTGTTCTCGATTCTGATTGGCTGAACGACAAATGAGTAGTACTACCGTGACGTCACTTCATTCATTAATTTATTTGCGGTTTATTTGTTTGACAAATAATTGGGTACACGTAGATGCGCAGACAGCAATTTTACATTAACAGTGACTGCGTGATAAACCCTGCAGACAAATAAATTAATTGGGGTTTCACCTCTAGAAACCAGCAGACGAAACCGTTAAAAAAGACTCGTTCGAGTAGACCATTACAATGGCAAACAATAGTTTCTAGGACATACGGGTCCTTGGGGAAAGCCAGACGAAGTGCCAGACATGCGTTTTACTTCATAAAATATAACTTAATAAAGGCATTAAAAATCTTCAAATTGGCAGAGTGTATAATATACACCTTAATGTACAGATATGTGAAGAAAATATTATGCAGAATTGATATTTAAGGGTTTAAACAGCGAATTAAAAAAAGGGACCGCAACTCAGTACATAACTCGAATCAAAGATTCGACTAATAAGAAAAACCGTCTTCCAAGTGAGGAACTTTGGCTCAGCAAGAGACAAAGGTTCAAAAGGAGCCTTGGTAAGAGCCTGCAAAACCAAGGTCAAGTCCCAGGAAGGAATGTGACGAGAAACCTTACGCCTGGACTTGTAAAAGCTCTGAATGAGTCTTTTGAGCTCCTTATTAGAACCCAACTCCAAATCTGTATCAAGCTTCATGGAGAGAGCTGACCTATAGCCCTCTATAGTCTGAAGAAGTAATTTCTTCTCAGAGAAAAGAAATAAGAAAAACTCAGCTATGATGGGGACAGTAGGGTGCATGGCAGAGAAGCCATGTTCCTCACACCAAGTGCAGAAGCCGTTCCACTTTGCTTCATACACTGATTTAGAAGACTTTCTAATAGGACTCAAAATCCTATTAGTCACTTCCTGAGAAAACCCTTTTTTTCTCTAAGGAGACTTCAGCCAAAAGGCATGAAGGTTGAGACTCCTTAGATTTTGATGAAACACCTCGAGATGAGGTTGCTTTAAGAGATTTTCTTTTAGAAGAAGAGCGACTGGTCTTCTTATTGACAGTGCCAATAGATCTTGAAGCCACTCTTTGGTTTCCCAGAGAGGAGCCACAAGAAGCATCCTGCAGCTCTGAGAGTTGATTAACTTTTTGACCACAAGTGGACAAAGAGCTGTAGGAGGGAAGGAGTAGAGATGAAGTCCGGACCAATTCATCTCCAGGGCATCTACTGCCAGAGCCTTGGGATCTGGCACTGGAGAAACATACTGGGGAAGCTTGTGATTGAATCTTGTTGCAAAAAGATATATCTGAGGTTGGAAGTCTATTTGTGACAACCACCTGAAGATCTTGGGATTGAGAGACCACTCTGTATGAAGGGTCTGTTGAGACCTGGAGAGTTGGTCTGTCACAAGATTCATGACCCCTGGAACGTGTCTTGCTGTAAGAACAACCTTGTTCTTGCAACAGAAGGCAAACAGGTGCCAAGTCAGGGCAAACATGTCCCAGGAGCGAGTGCCCCCTAGTTTGTTTATGTAAGAGGCTAGTAGACCCAAAAGGTGCATAACCTGGCGTGGAATAGTAAGGGGGTTGAAAAGCAGAGGATGAATAGCCTCCTGAATGGACAGGAACCTGGCCTCTGTTGGATAACAAACCCCCTTGGACAGGTCGAAAACCTGGCCCAGGAAGGTGAAAACTTGCTTTGGAAGCAAGTCTGACTTCTCCCTGTTTACAATCCACCCCAGCTTGTGAGTCAACTCCAACAAAGTTAGAGTTGCAGAATGAGCCTCCTGACAACTGTTGGTTTGATAAGCCAATCGTCTGGGTACATGTGAACTGAGATGCCCAACCTCAAGGCCATCCTTTTCACTTCCTTGACTAAGGTAGTGAATTCCCTGGGAGCTGTGGCTCGGCCAAAAGGCATAGCCACAAACTGGTACAACTTGCCCAAGACTTGAAACCTGAGCAGTTTGTGAACCGAAGGAGCCATGGGAATGTGGAAGTATGCATCCTTGAGGTCCAGAGAAGTTGTCCACTGGCCAACTTGAAGGGAGTTTCTGATGGACTGACTAGTTTCCATCCTGAAAGTAGGGAAGTCCACATAAAGATTTAAATGACTCAAATCTATTACTGGCCTCCATCCTCCAGTCTTCTTTGCCACAAGGAAAAGTCTGCTGTAGAAAGCCAGGGATGAAGAATCCCTGACCTCCTGGATTGCTCCTTTGAACAGCATATCCACAACAGCTTCGCAAAGAACTACATTCTTCTCTAGGGAAGAATACTGGCTGTTTATCAAAGGAACCCTGGATAAACGAATTCGAACTGAACCTATTGGAAGTTGAAGTCCAAATTCCAGGGTCTTGATAACAGAAGGATGGGCCCCTAGAAACTTCCAATTGAGATGGAAATAACCCAGTCGACCTCCCACTGGCAAAGTGGTGGGGTCTGGAGGTATGAGTGGAACCTTGGAGAGTTCCAAGGGCACTCTTACCTCCTGTAGGACATCATTGTTGAGATTGAGGTTGGGGCTTTTTGCCCCTACCCCTGGAAGACTTTCCACCACGTGGTTTATTGGAACCTCGAAAGGAACCAGAACCAGAAGTAGAACCCTTCTGAACTTTCCTATCTTGAGAATCCCTATCTTGGGATTTTTGTCTTTTGAAAGACTTGCCCCTGGATGCAGAAGCAGAAAGTTGTTTGGACACTCCTTTAGTCAGGACAGACTGGAACTGTTCCTGTTTATACTCTTTAGTATGGGAATGAATAGCCTTCAAGGCAGATTCACCAAAGAGAGAAGGACCATAGATAGGATGAGACCTAAGCTCCCTAACAATATGATCTGGCACATGTTTAGGGACTGTGGAAATAAAGGAATCCCTCCTTGCCAAGGTCACAGTAGAGATAGAATGGGTGATGGAAGCCAACAAATCAACTAGAGGATCGCTCGCAAAAAAAAAGATAATGTTTTTGCATAGCAAAAACAAAGCGTCCCGAAAAGGATATAAAGGTGAGTGCTAAAGTATTAAGAAAATGCTTCGTTTCTAGCCTTATACTGTTGTGGCAACCAAAGTCAGCGCAGTCTGCTCTATCTAGCACGGTTTTCAAGATATAAGCATTTTTGTGTTTTGCAAAAAATAAAAAAATTAAAAATGTTCGCTATATTTGGCGAGACAAAAATATTTTGAAAATTGGCATGGCTACTCTGCAGAGATACCCAGCAGGTCCAAAATTTTGTTGAGTTCGCTCCATATAGCACGGTTTTCGAGATATAAGCATTTTTGTGTTTTGCAAAAACTTTGAAAATTCAAAATGGCCACCATTTTTGGGGAGACAAAAATTTTTGTCAAGACCACTGCCGCGGTGTGTATCTCCCACCGAGCATTAAAGCAGAAGAAATAGCTTTTCCGAGATATTCACAATTTTTCATTTTCGTGTGTGAAAGCTCTCCCAAAAGTAGATGAATGAGTTATTTGAGAAAAATTGGCTATCTGCAATACTATTAAGAGATAATTCACATTTACTCATTTTGAGTAGGTGAATAATTATCTATGGGTCTGAAACTTCACCATGTGAAAGCTCTCCCACAAGTAGATGAATGAGTATTTGATAAAAATTGGGTATCCGCAATACTTTTACAGATAATTAGCATTTACTCATTTTGAGTAGGTGAATGAATAGCTATGGGTCTGAAACTTCACAGAGTGAAAGCTCTCCCAAAAGTAGGTGAATGAGTTATTTGAGAAAAATTGGCTATCTGCAATACTTTTAGAGATAATTCACATTTACTCATTTTGAGTAGGTGAATAATTAGCTATGGGTCTGAAACTTCACCAAGTGAAAGCTCTCCCAAAAGTAGGTGAATGAGTTATTTGAGAAAAATTGGCTATCTGCAATACTTTTAGAGATAATTCGCATTTACTCATTTTGAGTAGGTGAATAATTAGCTATGGGTCTGAAACTTCACCAAGTGAAAGCTCTCCCAAAAGTAGGTGAATGAGTTATTTGAAAAAAATTGGCTATCTGCAATACTTTTAGAGATAATTCGCATTTACTCATTTTGAGTAGGTGAATAATTAGCTATGGGTCTGAAACTTCACCAAGTGAAAGCTCTCCCAAAAGTAGGTGAATGATTAATTTGAGAAAAATTGGCTATCTGCAATACTTTTAGAGATAATTCGCATTTACTCATTTTGAGTAGGTGAGTAATTAGCTATGGGTCTGAAACTTCACCAAGTGAAAGCTCTCCCAAAAGTAGGTAAATGAGTTATTTGAGAAAAATTGGCTATCTGCAATACTTTTAAAGATAATTCGCAGTTATTTGAGAAAAATTGGCTATCTGCAATACTTTTAGAGATAATTCACATTTACTCATTTTGAGTAGGTGAGTAATTAGCTATGGGTCTGAAACTTCACCAAGTGAAAGCTCTGCCAAAAGTAGGTGAATGAGTTATTTGAGAAAAATTGGCTATCTGCAATACTTTTAGAGATAATTCGCATTTACTCATTTTGAGTAGGTGAGTAATTAGCTATGGGTCTGAAACTTCACAGAGTGAAAGCTCTCCCAAAAGTAGGTGAATGAGTTATTTGAGAAAAATTGGCTATCTGCAATACTTTTAGAGATAATTCGCATTTGCTCATTTTGAGTAGGTGAGTAATTAGCTATGGGTCTGAAACTTCACCAAGTGACAGCTCTCCCAAAAGTAGGTGAATGAGTTATTTGAGAAAAATTGGCTATCTGCAATACTTTTAGAGATAATTCGCATTTACTCATTTTGAGTAGGTGAGTAATTAGCTATGGGTCTGAAACTTCACAGAGTGAAAGCTCTCCCAAAAGTAGGTGAATGAGTTATTTGAGAAAAATTGGCTATCTGCAATACTTTTAGAGATAATTCGCATTTACTCATTTTGAGTAGGTGAGTAATTAGCTATGGGTCTGAAACTTCACCAAGTGAAAGCTCTCCCAAAAGTAGGTGAATGATTTATTTGAGAAAAATTGGCTATCTGCAATACTTTTAGAGATAATTCGCATTTACTCATTTTGAGTAGGTGAGTAATTAGCTATGGGTCTGAAACTTCACAGAGTGAAAGCTCTCCCACAAGTAGATGAATGAGTTATTTGATAAAAATTGGGTATCCGCAATACTTTTACAGATAATTAGCATTTACTCATTTTGAGTAGGTAAATAATTAGCTATGGGTCTGAAACTTCACCATGTGAAAGCTCTCCCAAAAGTAGGTGAATGAGTTATTTGAGAAAAATTGGCTATCTGCAATACTTTTAGAGATAATTCGCATTTACTCATTTTGAGTAGGTGAGTAATAGCTATGGGTCTGAAACTTCACCATGTGAAAGCTCTCCCACAAGTAGATGAATGAGTTATTTGATAAAAATTGGGTATCCGCAATACTTTTACAGATAATTAGCATTTACTCATTTTGAGTAGGTAAATAATTAGCTATGGGTCTGAAACTTCACCATGTGAAAGCTCTCCCAAAAGTAGGTGAATGAGTTATTTGAGAAAAATTGGCTATCTGCAATACTTTTAGAGATAATTCGCATTTACTCATTTTGAGTAGGTGAGTAATTAGCTATGGGTCTGAAACTTCACCATGTGAAAGCTCTTCCAAAAGTAGGTGAATGAGTTATTTGAGAAAAATTGGCTATCTGCAATACTTTTAAGAGATAATTAGCATTTACTCATTTTGAGTAGGTGAGTAATCATCTACGGGTCTGAAACTTCACCATGTGAAAGCTCTCCCAAAAGTACATGAATGAGTTATTTGATAAAAATTGGGTATCCGCAATAGTTTTTGAGATAATTAGCATTTACTCATTTTGAGTAGGTGAGTAATTAGCTACGGGTCTGAAACTTCACCAAGTGAAAGCTCTTCCAAAAGTAGGTGAATGAGTTATTTGAGAAAAATTGGCCATCTGCAATACTTTTAGAGGTAATTCGCATTTACTCTTTTTGAGTAGGTGAGCAATTAGCTATGGGTCTGAAACTTCACCAAGTGAAAGCTCTTTGGGATAGCTGCTCTGCAGAGATACCCCGAAGATAAAAAATTTCGTCGAAATCGCTCTATGTAGCACAGTTTTCGAAATATTAGCATTTTTGTGTTTTGCAATTTTTGCGCAAAAATTCGAAAATTCAAAATGGCCGCCACTTTTGGCAAGACAAAATTTTTTTGAAAATTGGCATGGCTACTCTGCAGAGATACCCTGTGGGTCAAAAATTTCGGCGAAATTGCTCTATCTAGCACGGTTTTCGAGATATAAGCATTTTTGTGTTTTGCAATTTTGCGAAAAATTCGAAAATTCAAAATGGCCGCCACTTTTTGTAAGAAATTTTTTGTTTGAAAATTGGCATGGCTACTCTGCAGAGATACCCTGCGGGTCAAAAATTTCGTCGAAATCGCTCTATCTAGCACGGTTTTCGAGATATAAGCATTTTTATGTTTTGCAATTTTTGCGGAAAAATTCGAAAATTCAAAATGGCCGCCATTATTGGCGAGACAAAAATTTTTTGAAAATTGGCATGGCTACTCTGCAGATATAGCCTGTGGGTCAAAAATTTCGTCGAAATCGCTCTATCTTGCAGGGTTTTCGAGATATAAGCATTTTTGTGTTTTGCAATTTTTGCGAAAATTTCGAAAATTCAAAATGGCCTCCATTTTTGGCGAGACAAAAATTGTTTGAAAATTGGGAAAAGTACTCCGCAGAGATATCCTGCGGGTCAAAAATTTTGTCGAAATTGCTCTATCTAGCACGGTTTTTGAGATATAAGCATTTTTGTGTTTTGCAATTTTTGCGAAAATTTCGAAAATTCAAAATGGCCGCCATTTTGGGCGAGACAAAAATTTTTTGAAAATTGGGAAAACTACTCCGCAGAGATACCCTGTGGGTCAAAAATTTCGTCGAAATCGCTCTATCTAGCACGGTTTTCGAGATATAAGCATTTTTGTGTTTTCCTTATTTGGAAAATTCGTAATGATTAATTAATCATTAATTACTCGGCCATTTCTTGACCAATCAATGCCAAAATCTAATGATTTCCAGATTTTAATAGAATGAATGTATTTGCCAAGTTTCAGGTGAATTGATAAAATTCCTTTCAAGTTATCATCCGGACAAGCTTCCCCATCGAAAAAAGACATTTTTGGTCATGTGACCTCTCTGATTGGTTGAAATGTCACTGCAGCATATTCAAAAAAATTCCTAAGGCTACTGCCTAAACCTGCCAAATTTGAAAAGAATCCGCCTAACGGTTACAGAGTTATAAGGAAAACAAAATGCGGAGCCGGCAGAGCCTGAAGCTCTCCCATACACAAACAAGCGTCCCTTGCGGGACGCTTAATTAAGTGAAACTTCACCTGATTGATCAGCAAAGAATTGACATCCAAGGCCTGCTGAATGTCCAGAGAAAGGTTAGACTCACTTTGGTCAACCAACTTCACTAAGCTGGTATGATTGACCGACAAAGCCTCTCGAAAGAAGTCCAGGGAATTCAGAATCATTAAATCTGACCTGAGACTCTTCTCCAAGGCATGAGCTACATTCCTGGACAAGTAAATCTCCTTTTTAGGAGATGGCAAACCTGACCCCTGATCCAGATCTTTCAAAAGATCAGACCAAACATCTGAAGCCATGGGTTTGTACCTGGCAAAACTAAGCTTTGGGGGTTTGTTTGGGAAAATTCCCAACTTCTTCAACTTAGTTTGGGAAGCTCCCACATTAGAAGAGCGTGAATGCAAATCAGATAGATAAGCATCAGCCATCTTGAAGGAACTCCTTAGTCTAGAACTGATGGGGAGACTCATGGGTGAGGACTTTGATTGGTCGGGGTAGAGCTCCGAGAAATCCTCAGGATCGTGATTCTGAACCGAAGGCCTGGAGATCTTATCTGATAAGACCTCAAAGACAGAGTCTAAGGCCTCCCTGTAGTCCCTATTGACCGACTAGACGTAAGGGATGTTTGGCATTGAATCTACGACCTGCAGCTCAGCCTCAAGATTAACCTGAGACTGAGACTGAAGAGAGTCCTGAGAGTCATTCATATTCGCACCCGAAGGTTGCGACAGATCCTGACTAGCAAGTGGCTGTTGAGTAACAGCAGGGTTAGCAATACCCTAAACCCTATCTAACATGGATGACATGAAAGATGAGGAAGTATTGAAGAAATCAGCCTGAGGCTGATAAGGGGGCCTGTGAAATGATTGGTCATAAACAGGATAGCCTGCCGGCACCGGGACAGCCTGAATAGGCTGAGCTGAGGGAACAAAGTTACCCACAGAAACCGGTTGCTGGGAAATTGGTCTACCCAAAGAATTCGAGGAATTCACAGACCAAGATGACATTACACAGGGTTGTGGGGGTAAAGGCACACCAGTCACTGGACGTGACTCCACCGGTGGGGATTGACTAACCCCCAGAAGCCAACTAGTGCATGCTTCTAAAGAAGTCATACTAGGCTGTAAGCCCGAAGGAAAGGTGGAGAAACACGAACCAGAGGAAACTGAAGTACCGGTATTAAGGGGAGGATCCATAAGGAACCGAGTGTGGTAGGTAGTTGTGAAAAAACAGAAATATTTGAATTTTGTGACACTTGAGAAAAATAATTGCTCTGAAAACAAAGTACACAATAATAATAAACACAATAATGAAGCAAAAGAATAAGTAAATATGCTGTACTCACTGAAAGAATGACTATTCTTCAGAAAGTTCACGGTTAACCTCCATTTTGAATGTGACATCACAGTCACGTGATCTGGTGAAATCTTCGTACAACAGCTAAAGCTTAATGTCAAAAGTGCGGTGATTCGAAGAATTTCGAAGAATGAATGAAGGAATACCCTGAATAGGTGAAAATAAACATTTAGAAATAAAAATCTAATGAAAAACACCAGGGAAATGACTATTTCCGAAGGGAAACCTACATCCACACCACGTGACAACATGAGCTAAGTTACGAAAAAGAACAAGAAATATTGCAAAAACAGGCAATAAAACACCAGAAATCGATGAAATCGAATAAAAACTAGAGGATCACTCGCAAAAAAAAAAGATGTTTTTGCATAGCAAAAACAAAGCGTCTCGAAAAGGATATAAAGGTGAGTGCTAAAGTATTAAGAAAATGCTTCGTTTCTAGCCTTATACTGTTGTGGCAACCAAAGTCAGCGCAGTCTGCTCTATCTAGCACGGTTTTCAAGATATAAGCATTTTTGTGTTTTGCAAAAAATAAAAAAATTAAAAATGTCCCCTATATTTGGCGAGACAAAAATATTTTGAAAATTGGCATGGCTACTCTGCAGAGATACCCAGCAGGTCAAAAATTTTGTTGAGTTCGCTCCATATAGCACGGTTTTCGAGATATAAGCATTTTTGTGTTTTGCAAAACCTTTGAAAATTCAAAATGGCCACCATTTTTGGGGAGACAAAAATTTTTGTCAAGACCACTGCCGCGGTGTGTATCTCCCACCGAGCATTAAAGCAGAAGAAATAGCTTTTCCGAGATATTCACAATTTTTCATTTTCATGTGTGAAAGCTCTCCCAAAAGTAGATGAATGAGTTATTTGAGAAAAATTGGCTATCTGCAATACTATTAAGAGTTAATTCACATTTACTCATTTTGAGTAGGTGAATAATTATCTATGGGTCTGAAACTTCATCATGTGAAAGCTCTCCCACAAGTAGGTGAATGAGTATTTGATAAAAATTGGGTATCCGCAATACTTTTACAGATAATTAGCATTTACTCATTTTGAGTAGGTGAATAATTAGCTATGGGTCTGAAACTTCACCAAGTGAAAGCTCTCCCAAAAGTACATGAATGAGTTATTTGAGAAAAATTGGCTATCTGCAATACTTTTAGAGATAATTCACATTTACTCATTTTCAGTAGGTGAGTAATTAGCTATGGGTCTGAAACTTCACCAAGTGAAAGCTCTGCCAAAAGTAGGTGAATGAGTTATTTGAGAAAAATTGGCTATCTGCAATACTTTTAGAGATAATTCGCATTTACTCATTTTGAGTAGGTGAGTAATTAGCTATGGGTCTAAAACTTCACCAAGTGAAAGCTCTCCCAAAAGTAGGTGAATGAGTTATTTGAGAAAAATTGGCTATCTGCAATACTTTTACAGATAATTCGCATTTACTCATTTTGAGTAGGTGAGTAATTAGCTATGGGTCTGAAACTTCACCAAGTGAAAGCTCTTGCAAAAGTAGGTGAATGATTAATTTGAGAAAAATTGGCTATCTGCAATACTTTTAGAGATAATTCGCATTTACTCATTTTGAGTAGGTGAGTAATTAGCTATGGGTCTGAAACTTCACAGAGTGAAAGCTCTCCCAAAAGTAGGTGAATGAGTTATTTGAGAAAAATTGGCTATCTGCAATACTTTTAGAGATAATTCGCATTTACTCATTTTGAGTAGGTGAGTAATTAGCTATGGGTCTGAAACTTCACCAAGTGAAAGCTCTCCCAAAAGTAGGTGAATGAGTGATTTGAGAAAAATTGGCTATCTGCAATACTTTTACAGATAATTCGCATTTACTCATTTTGAGTGGGTGAGTAATCAGCTATGGGTCTGAAACTTCACCAAGTGAAAGCTCTCCCAAAAGTAGGTGAATGAGTTGTTTGAGAAAAATTGGCTATCTGCAATACTTTTAGAGATAATTCACATTTACTCATTTTCAGTAGGTGAGTAATTAGCTATGGGTCGGAAACTTCACCAAGTGAAAGCTCTGCCAAAAGTACATGAATGAGTTATTTGAGAAAAATTGGCTATCTGCAATACTTTTAGAGATAATTCGCATTTACTCATTTTGAGTAGGTGAGTAATTAGCTATGGGTCTGAAACTTCACAGAGTGAAAGCTCTCCCAAAAGTAGATGAATGAGTTATTTGAGAAAAATTGGCTATCTGCAATACTTTTAGAGATAATTCGCATTTACTCATTTTGAGTAGGTGAGTAATTAGCTATGGGTCTGAAACTTCACCAAGTGAAAGCTCTCCCAAAAGTAGGTGAATGAGTGATTTGAGAAAAATTGGCTATCTGCAATACTTTTACAGATAATTCGCATTTACTCATTTTGAGTGGGTGAGTAATCAGCTATGGGTCTGAAACTTCACCAAGTGAAAGCTCTCCCAAAAGTAGGTGAATGAGTTGTTTGAGAAAAATTGGCTATCTGCAATACTTTTAGAGATAATTCGCATTTACTCATTTTCAGTAGGTGAGTAATTAGCTATGGGTCGGAAACTTCACCAAGTGAAAGCTCTGCCAAAAGTACGTGAATGAGTTATTTGAGAAAAATTGGCTATCTGCAATACTTTTAGAGATAATTCGCATTTACTCATTTTGAGTAGGTGAGTAATTAGCTATGGGTCTGAAACTTCACAGAGTGAAAGCTCTCCCAAAAGTAGATGAATGAGTTATTTGAGAAAAATTGGCTATCTGCAATACTTTTAGAGATAATTCGCATTTACTCATTTTGAGTAGGTGAGTAATTAGCTATGGGTCTGAAACTTCACCAAGTGAAAGCTCTCCCAAAAGTAGGTGAATGATTAATTTGAGAAAAATTGGCTATCTGCAATACTTTTAGAGATAGTTCGCATTTACTCATTTTGAGTAGGTGAGTAATTAGCTATGGGTCTGAAACTTCACCAAGTGAAAGCTCTCCCAAAAGTAGGTGAATGAGTTATTTGAGAAAAATTGGCTATCTGCAATACTTTTAGAGATAATTCGCATTTACTCATTTTGAGTAGGTGAGTAATTAGCTATGGGTCTGAAACTTCACCAAGTGAAAGCTCTCCCAAAAGTAGGTGAATGATTTATTTGAGAAAAATTGGCTATCTGCAATACTTTTAGAGATAATTCGCATTTACTCATTTTGAGTAGGTGAGTAATTAGCTATGGGTCTGAAACTTCACCATGTGAAAGCTCTCCCACAAGTAGATGAATGAGTTATTTGATAAAAATTGGGTATCCGCAATACTTTTACAGATAATTAGCATTTACTCATTTTGAGTAGGTAAATAATTAGCTATGGGTCTGAAACTTCACCATGTGAAAGCTCTCCCAAAAGTAGGTGAATGATTAATTTGAGAAAAATTGGCTATCTGCAATACTTTTAGAGATAATTTGCATTTACTCATTTTGAGTAGGTGAGTAATTAGCTATGGGTCTAAAACTTCACCATGTGAAAGCTCTTCCAAAAGTAGGTGAATGAGTTATTTGAGAAAAATTGGCTATCTGCAATACTTTTAAGAGATAATTCAAATTTACTCATTTTGAGTAGGTGAGTAATCATCTACGGGTCTGAAACTTCACCATGTGAAAGCTCTCCCAAAAGTACATGAATGAGTTATTTGATAAAAATTGAGTATCCGCAATAGTTTTTGAGATAATTAGCATTTACTCATTTTGAGTAGGTGAGTAATCATCTACGGGTCTGAAACTTCACCATGTGAAAGCTCTCCCAAAAGTACATGAATGAGTTATTTGATAAAAATTGAGTATCCGCAATAGTTTTTGAGATAATTAGCATTTACTCATTTTGAGTAGGTGAGTAATAATTAGCTACGGGTCTGAAACTTCACCAAGTGAAAGCTCTTCCAAAAGTAGGTGAATGAGTTATTTGAGAAAAATTGGCCATCTGCAATACTTTTAGAGGTAATTCGCATTTACTCTTTTTGAGTAGGTGAGCAATTAGCTATGGGTCTGAAACTTCACCAAGTGAAAGCTCTTTGGGACAGCTGCTCTGCAGAGATACCCTGAAGATAAAAAAATTCGTCGAAATCGCTCTGTGTAGCACGGTTTTCGAAACATTAGCATTTTTGTGTTTTGCAATTTTTGCGCAAAAATTCGAAAATTCAAAATGGCCGCCATTTTTGGCAAGACAAAATTTTTTTGAAGATTGGCATGGCTACTCTGCAGAGATACCCTGTGGGTCAAAAATTTCGTCGAAATTGTTCTATCTAGCACGGTTTTCAAGATATAAGCATTTTTGTGTTTTGCAATTTTGCGAAAAATTTGAAAATTCAAAATGGCCGCCATTTTTTGCGAGAAATATTTAGTTTGAAAATTGGCATGGCTACTCTGCAGAGATACCCTGCGGGTCAAAAATTTCGTCGAAATCGCTCTATCTTGCAGGGTTTTCGAGATATAAACATTTTTATGTTTTGCAATTTTTGCGAAAAATTCGAAAATTCAAAATGGCGGCCATTTTTGGCGAGACAAAAATTTTTTCAAAATTGGGATAACTACTCTGCAGAGATACCTTACGGCTCAAAAATTTCGTCGAAATCGCTCTATCTAGCACGGTTTTCGAGATATAAGCATTTTTGTGTTATGCAATTTTTGCGAAAATTTCGAAAATTCAAAATGGCCGCCATTTTTGGCGAGATAAAAATTTTTTGAAAATTGGGAAAAGTACTCCGCAGAGATATCCTGCGAGTCAAAAATTTTGTCGAAATTGCTCTATCTAGCACAGTTTTTGAGATATAAGCATTTTTGTGTTTTGCAATTTTTGCGAAAATTTCGAAAATTCAAAATGGCCGCCATTTTGGGCGAGAGAAAAATTTTTTGAAAATTGGAAGAACTACTCCGCAGAGATACCCTGCGGGTCAAAAATTTCGTCGAAATCGCTCTATCTAGCACGGTTTTCGAGATATAAGCATTTTTGTGTTTTCCTTATTTGGAAAATTCGTAATGATTAATTAATCATTAATTACTCGGCCATTTCTTAACCAATCAATGCCAAAATCTAATGATTTCCAGATTTTAATAGAATGAATGTATTTGCCAAGTTTCAGGTGAATTGATAAAATTCCTTTCAAGTTATCATCCGGACAAGCTTCCCCATCGAAAAAAGACATTTTTGGTCATGTGACCTCTCTGATTGGTCGAAATGTCACTGCAGCATATTCAAAAAAATTCCCCAAGGCTACTGCCTAAACCTGCCAAATTTGAAAAGAATCCGCCTAACGGTTACAGAGTTATAAGGAAAACAAAATGCGGAGCCGGCGGAGCCTGAAGCTCTCCCATACACAAACAAGCGTCCCTTGCGGGACGCTTAATGCAGGAAAAGTGATTAAAAACAGCATAAACGTACTTACAGAGCACCACAACACCTAGCAGGTCTTAAAAATTTGGGCAGCAAAAATGCCGAGTTGAGAGTTCAACCGCCACACAAAGAATGAACTATTTCTGTATTAATGCGCATGGCAGAGTGAACTAGGTCACCAGGGGTCAAAGGGTAGCAAGTATATAGGTTCAAAGAGGGTCTCCCCTCATATTTTAAATTCTATGTATGGTGTACATGGCGGTCACCAAATGCCAAGCAAAGCTTACCCAAGTGTTTTCATATGGTAGAGTATATTTACATTTTTATGAAATAAAATTGCAAATTTAATAAGTAAATTAAATTTTTATAAGTTAACACCCTATCCAATGGACAATATGCTAAACCGGTCGGCGCAGACCGGCCCGTCAAACGTCAGAAAAAGACGTCCTGTGTTTCCACCGGCTGGCCGGTCCTCACACTTCACTCGCCAGGTGGCGTGACGTACTTCCTTCCTGTCTAGACAAGCTGACGTCATAGCATCTTTTTCGTTGTCTAAACCTATTAGACCCCTAGTAAACTGATAGCGGGGTCGGTGGGAGGGTCTTGCGTGTCCATTGGATAGGGTATTAACTTATAAAAATTTAATTTACTTATTAAATTTGCAATTTTATTGCGTTAATACATCCTATCCAATGGACAATATGCTGAATAACTACCGCTTGGTCGGTGGGTAAGGTACTAGGGACTTATACGAACTCAGAAAATAACTAACAACTTTAAGCCTGGGTCGATCTAAGATCATCAAGACCCTTAAGGCTATGGTCGGTCAACAGAAACCGGTTAACCGGTCCAAACCGACTCGCCCCCCCCCCCTTTTTTACAGACCTGCTCTGAGGTAGGGGAAGAGAGGGATGAGTTCAGTCCCAAGAAATAAACCTCCCGAAGGAAGCACGTCTGATTTTTTTTTTTTTTTGATGCTTCTTAACTATATATACACTATTTACATATGTACCCATCTCCCCTCTGGCCTGGGTTATTTGTGGATCTGCTGAGCAGCCACTACAGGCCCCAGGTGGTAAAGCTCAGAATCAGCCCATGCCACATCCTTCAAATAGAATTGGGTGAAGGTGTTATGTGACTTCCAGTGGCATGCTGATAATATTTGTTCCAAAGAGACCCCCGACTGGAAGGCCTTTGAAGCAGCGAAGGCCCTGACATCATGGGCTTTAACCTGATGTAACTTGTGGGCCTCCTGGTCTGAGAGTTCATAACATAGGATCACAGTTTGTTTGATCCAAGAGGAGATAGTGGCAGGTGAGATGTCCTTGTCGAAGCCTTTTTTGAAGGAGACAAAAACCAACTCCTTATTCTGCCTGAAGTCTGAAGTCCTGTCCAAATAGTAACGCAAGGCTCTAACCGGACAGAGGGATCTGTCAGACTTGAGGGACCTATCCAGAGTTGGGGCCAGGGCTGGGATAACCACTGGGGCCACACTGTCTGGACCCTCTTTAGCCAGCTGATTTTTGGAGAGGAAGCTGGGAGACGGGTACAGGGATATCTTAGTCCAATCAGACTGGTGTCTGATGTTCTTATGTTGCCAAGCATGAATCTCACTTCTGCGTTTGCCTGATCCCAAGGCTAAGAGGAAAACTGTCTTGAAGGTCAAGTGCTTCAAGGAGGCCTCCTTAATTGGCTCAAAGGGAGCCTTTGTTAACTGGTGTAAAACCAGAGATAGGTTCCAGGAGGGGATACCTCTTCTGCCCTTGGGTCTGTCTCTGTGGAAGCTATCCAAGAGACGGGTGAGATTTTCATCTTTGCTGATGTTGAGAGTTGAACTTCCCAATTTATCAGCAATGGCAGACCTGTAGCCATCAATGGTGCTGGGCTGCAATTTCCTTTCCTCAAAAAGGTACATGAGGAAATCAGCAACTGACTTTACAGGAGGTGTCCTGAAGTCCACCTGATTTGTGATGCACCACTTTGTAAAAATGGCCCACTTTGCCTCATAGATGGATCTGGTTGATCCTCTTTGAGGAGCTTCAATTCTTGTTGCCACTGCCTCAGAGAAACCCTGCTCCTTGATAGCTGTGGCTCTAGGAGCCATGCGTGGAGATTTATGTTTGTCAGACTCCTGTGAGGGGTCTGATTGAAGGGCTGAGTCAGTAGGTTTGGCAATTGAGGCAGAAGCAATGGGATCTGGCTGGACATTTCCACTAGGTCCCAAAACCATGCCATGTTGGGCCACCCCGGGGCAATAATGATCAACCTCCGGTACGGGGAGTCTTGCAACTTCTCCACCACTTTGCCCAATATGGCTGTCGGTGGGAAGGCGTATGCGTCCAGATCTTCCCATGACAAACTGAGTGCATCCACTGCAGTGGCCCTGGGGTCCGGAACCGGTGATACGAACAGGGGCAGCTTGTTGTTGAACCTCGTAGCAAAGAGATCTATTTGAGGCTGATGCCACCTGTCGCATAGGGCTTGGAAGATTTCTGGCAGGAGTGACCATTCGGTTTGGATGGTCTGACCTAATCTGGACAGTTTGTCTGCCACTACATTTAGGTGGCCGGGAATGTGTCGTGCCCTCAGAGTCACTTGCTTCCCGGTGCACCAGGTCAAGATTCTCCAGAGTAGGGCACAAAGTGGGCCCGACCTCATGCCTCCTTCCTTGTTGATATAGGCCACTACGGTGGTATTGTCGGTTGCAACCAGCACCATTTTGCCTATGCATAGTTTTTGGAACTCTTTTAGAGCCAGAAAGACTGCTTTTAGTTCCAAGTAATTTATGTGCAATTTGCTTTCCGGTAGGGACCAGGTTCCTCTGGCAATATACTCGTTTAAGTGAGCGCCCCACCCTTCTTTTGATGCGTCTGTAAAGATATGCAGAGCATGCTGTAGAGGGTGTAGTGGTTGGCCTGTGAGAACGTTGTCTTCTTGCAGCCACCATTGTAAGTGAGGATGCAGAGATCTGGACAGAGGGATCCGTTTGTGTAAGGATTCCGGTATTCTCCAATTTCTTTTGAGATGCCACTGAATGGGCCTCATGTGTAGTCTGCCTAGATGAACTTGTTTCTCTGTCGCGGTTAGCAGGCCTATTAAGGACATCAGCTCCCGTACTGAACAAGCCGGTCGGGAGATGAGTTCTAGTATCTTTTCCTGTAGGCTTTGCCACCTGTCCGGTGTCGGTCGGACCCGACCGGACTGGAGGTCGAATTGGTAACCTACGAAGTTGAAAACTTGCTTGGGTTCCAATTCCGACTTTTCTATGTTCACCAGCCAACCTAAATGTCTGCACAGTTGTACTAGGACCTGTGTATGTTGGAGACAGGCCCGGTGGGATGTGGCTCTCACCAACCAATCGTCTAGGTATTGGTGGAGCCTTATACCCTTCTGAGTGGCCATAAGTTTCACCTCCTTTGCTATGACAGTGAACTCCATGGGAGCTGTGGATAGTCTGAAAGGGAGAGCTTTGAACTGAAAGGTCTGTCCCTGGACGTGAAATCTCAAGAATTTCCTTGACTGTTCCTGTATGGGAACGTGGAAATATGCATCCTTGAAGTCTATGGAGGTTACCCACTCTCCTTGTTGGAGAGAGCTTCTGATGGTTTCCGGAGTCTCCATCTTGAATTTCTCGGTTTTGAGAAAAGGATTTAGATTGCTCAAATCTAGGATTGGCCTCCATTTGTTGTTGGGTTTGGGAACCAGGAATAGTCGGTTGAAGAACCCTAGGGAGGTCTGTTTGTGTACCCGTTCTATAGCATTTTTTGCCGTAAGCTGATGTAATGCCTCTAACAGTTTGAGATTTCTGTGAGGATTGCCATAGCAGCTTACAACTGTTGGGATTCTTGATAAGTTTGGCCTGGTCCGGAAGGGAAGGGTGTAACCCTCCCTCAGGATTTGAACAACTTTCGGACCGGACCCCAGCTCTGACCACTTTTCCCAAAACGTTTGCAGTCTGGCCCCTACAGGAAGATTTGTGACAACATTGGGAGCATTTGTTACAATATTTACATGAGACAATGGAATGACACAAGAAACACCTTTCACAGATTTTAATGAACTTAGATCTGGAAAACAAACTGCTGCCCCGGGACTTATTTCTTTCTTTTGCGAATGCCCGGGCGCAGTATGAGCAGAATTTACAACAGGCAACTTTGCATTTAAAGTGTTCATTGTCTCTTGTGGGCTCCCGGTCAGCAGCAGGGGTTTCAATTGCAAAAAACATTGACTGTCATTTGTACTGCTGCTGACCCTTGGCAGGACGTGAGGAGTACTGTTGTTTCCCTTTGTTCTTGCGGCGTTGAGTGCGTGACAAAGTCTTCCAAGCGGGCTTGTCTTGTTTTCTGTCCGACCTTTGTTCCTGCCTTTCATATGGGTGGTAGCGGCGACCCTTATATACAGAACTAGATTTGTTCCTATCAAAGTCAGTAATGTCCTCCTCAGCCTTTTTTACACAAGAGTCTGGAAAGAGAGTATCCAGATGAAGAGGTGAGGTACGGAGGGCGTTGAGGGTGCCCGCCTTCACACCAGCTTCACACCTGGAGTGTGCATCTTGGGGCCGGAGAAGGGATTGTCCTCGGAAGTTGTAGCACCAGAGTCAATGTCCGGAATATGAGACCAGTTCATGAAGGATCTAATCCCCCTCATAGTTTCTCGGTAGGATTGCTCCTCCGAGAGGGACTGATCATGATCAGATGCATTTGCTTCCATATCGTCTGACAATTCTCCTTCCTCCGGAAAGATATCAACAAGAGGATGGTCGGAAGACAGGCTGTCCGATTCCGAATCACTAGAGGGAGAGGCGTCTTTCCTAGATGTGTCAAAGGCGGTAACTGAACTTTTCTGCCTTGGTTGTGCCAGCTCTGGTAGACCTGATGAGGAGGCTTTTGAAGTAGTAGTAGACCCGTGAGGAACTGGGTCGGTGGCCGGTGAGGCAAGGGCAGTGTCGGCTGGTTGAGGGAGAGTAGCCGGTTGAATGAAGGGTTCTGGTCGGATCAAATCAGCTGGTGGAGCATGTGAAGGGGTGACCTTGACAGTTCCAAATACTGGTTCCTGAGGTTGGTCCAACATCTTGGCCATAAGCAGGGCCTCCAGCCTGTTGAACCGGTCCGACCACTTTTTGTCCAAATCTGATAATTTAGAGTCGGTAGAAGGGGCAGTGGACTTCCCCTGTCCGGTAGATGAAGATGAGGATGCAGGTCGGCTGGGAGACTTAACCGACTTGTCCGGTTTAACCGACTTGGAAGATGTAGACTTCTTATCAGATTTCTTCTCAGATTTCCTCCTCTTCTCTTCCGGCCCACTCAAACCAGAGGCACCGGAGGTACCCTGGCCATCCACTACCCCTACTACCGACACAAGTGCCGGGTCCACAAGGGTGGGACTGAGAGTGTCTGAATCTTTGATGGGTGTTGAAGACTTGGCCTCTTTCCGTTCCTTTTTAAGTTTGTAGGAGGGGGTTGATAGCTGAGTCCTTTGTTCTGGTGTCAAAAGGTCGCAATGTCCGCAAGATTCTGGCGGGGACTTAATACAAGGGTCAGAGCCCTTCTTCTTGTCACGGCACCTAGCACACACAGAGTGGTGGTCAAATTGACTTGGAGAAGACACGATAATACAAACACACGTGAGGAAGTGATCCGTAAGGTATAAAAACCGCACTTCTAAAAACTCACAAAACGTTCCAAGAACTAAATTAACTGTAGAAATGATCTATAGTATGTGAGGAAGTGATACGCAAAGTTCCACAATCCAGCACTTCTTCAAACTCACATAAAATAAAAATTTAAAACTATTTCCAAATATTCGTTCAAGCAGTGCATGCACCAAACGAAAAAGATGCTATGACGTCAGCTTGTCTAGACAGGAAGGAAGTACGACACGCCACCTGGCGAGTGCAGTGTGAGAACCGGCCAGCCGGTGGAAACACAGGACGTCTTTTTCTGACGTTTGGCGGGCCGGTCTGCGCCGACCGGTTTAGCATATTGTCCATTGGATAGGATGTATTAACGCAATAAAATTTCATGTTTACAAATAAATTAAAACCCAGACAAAACCGAGTTTATTCTTATAGGCTCCGAAAAAACGTAAACAACTCCTCCCTCACTTCCCTATCAATATTCTGGGAAATCAGGTCTCGCCAGCACAAAGTGTCAGGAACCTCGGAGTGGTGTTCGACTCCAATTTCAATTTCTCAAACCACGTGTCACAGGTCATAAAGTCTACTCGAGTACATGCGAGAGACCTCTACAGAATTCGTCCTCTTCTAGAGCTTAATACATCAGTGCTGTTAGCAAATGCTTCAGGAGAAGGAGATTGCAGCTAGTCCAAAACTCACTCTGCAGGGTTGTCACCCGTTCCTCTAAATTCTCTTACATTACCCCTCAGCTAAAAAAACTCCATTGGCTACCAGTCAGATACAGGGTACATTTTAAAATTGGCCTTATTATATACAAATTTCTCAAACAAGGTCAACCAGTTTACCTAAGAGAATTAATCCGCCCCTATACCTCTTCTAGAAATACAAGGCGAAGTACCCCCAAACTCAAGTTCCTTCAAACCCCCCACTTTCGATCGCAGAGTTTACAAATCAATCAAACACTTTTCTAATTCCTTCAGTCACTATGCCCAAGTCCTTTGGAACTCTTTCCCCTTTCATGTGAGAAACAGTCCCTCTGTTGCATCTTTTAAAGCACCTCAAAACCCACCTCTTCAGCTCTAGTTTCCCAACTTAGTTATCTTCCCTCCTGGTCACACCCACAATCCTGGATTACTGACCTTGAACGCCCCTCGACTTTTCCTATGATAATGATTTTGTTTAATTAGCGCACTGCGTTCCCCTCTGTGGGGAAGATATTGCGCTTGCAAAGCAGTAGATTAGCTTAGATTAGATTATTTATTTTTACTGTTGAAGCTCATTTGCTCAAACAGATAAAGTTGATGACCAGTTAAAATTTCTACCACACTGTAATTGCATCACCTGCAAAACCATAACCACATTGCATGCAAGTTATCTTGACTTCCTACTGACTTATAATTTATCAAGAATCAGAGACTGCAAATTCTGTGAAAAAAGGAACTGTGCGGTGAATGCTGATGTGCAAAGACATTCTGTTAACTAGACCAAGGGTTCATCTGTGGCCAGAAGCAAGATGTTTTTGCCAGTAAGTATGGCCAACCCTATGTAACAATGAAAGAGTGCTCCAAGATCACAGACAACTTCATGAAGTTCAAAGGTCATATCAAACCCATCAAAAAGATCAGAACCCGTGGGACCAATGATAACAAAAATATATAAGGCCTTTTTTATTGTAACAACCCCTTACGATCTTGAAGCAGCAGTTACAGGTCAAATTTGATCCTGCAAAAAGATTAACGATCTATAATCTCCTACGATTTGTTTTCACATTTCCAAACCCTAGGACCAAAAATAAGTGAGATATGAAACTTTTTATCATAATAGCCTCATTAACCTTATTGCTGGAATGAAAGGCTAAATGTGACCCTTTGAAAAGATTCTCAGCCTATGATTTTCTATAGGTAATTTTCACATAGAAAAAGCTATTTACTGAAATATTAAGACCAAGAAACTAGGGTTGTAGACCACAAAACGTGGGTTGCACAATCAGTATCAGGGATGGTAACACATACTAGTACTTGCCATGTCTACAGGATGGATGTATGCCAGATGTATGCAACACGATAGCTGTGATACTTGTCCTGGATATATCAAAATAGTGCTGGGTTCTGTCATTCCACTTTATCAAGTTTGAAATCAACTAGACTAAGGACGCATCTGTGGCCAGATGCTGGGTGTATCCACCGACAAAGGCCAACTAACATACCGTATTTATTGTAATAAACGCCCCGGGGCGATGCATTTTTCAAAAGGGGGGGCGACTATTACAGATAAACAAAATGATATCTCGAGTCCAGTGGCAATGGGCGATAATGGACACTTGCTGCCTTGTTCTCGCTTGCTGGCATGTATAATGGCGAGACAGCTTAAAATATTTAAAACTAGAAATCGGCCGCCCTGTTGATAGTAGATGCGAATAGAAACAGGATAGCATAGAAGAACACACATTATCATGTGTAATGTCCACCCATGAACCTTTTGCCCAAATTGTACAGTAGTCTTACAAGACCCTGTTTCATTTGTAAAATATATCAACGATGCTTAAATATTTGTTAGTGTAGATGTAAATTATTTCAGCTTCATGCCTTTTTGCATTGGTTGGGTTGAAAATTTTGACGAAATCACTCTATCTGGCACGGTTAAGAAGATAGAAGCAAATTCCTGTTTTTCTATTTTTGGCAAAAATTTGAAAATTCAAAATGGCCGCCATTTTTGGGAAAAGGAAATTTTTTTGAAAATTGCCAAGAGTACATTTTTTAGATACCCTATGGGTCGAAAATTTCAACGAAATAACTCTATTTTGCACGGTTAAGGCCAGTTTGTGTTTTTCCATTTTGGGCAAAAATTCGAAAATTCAAAATGGCTGCCATTTTTGGGGAGGGGAAAATTTTTTGAAAATTGCAAAGATTACATTCCTTAGATACCCTGTGGGTTGAAAATTTCGACGAAATCGCTCTATCTCGCATGGTTAAGGAGATAGAAGCAAATTTGTGTTTTGCCATTTTTGACAAAAATTTGAAAATTCAAAATGGCCGCCATTTTAGGGGACGGGAAATTTTTTTTTAAATTGCCAAGAATACAATGCTGAAATACCTGTGGGTCGAAAATTTTGACGAAATCGCTCTATCTCGCACGGTTAAGGAGATAGAAGCAAATTTGTGTTTTGCCATTTTTGGCAAAAATTCGAAAATTCAAAATGGCCGCCATTTTTGGGGAGGGGAAAATTTTTTGGAAAATTGCAAGGATTGCATTCCTTAGATACCCTGTGGGTCGAAAATTTCGACGAAATCGCTCTATCTCGCACGGTTAAGGAGATAGAAGCAAATTTGTGTTTTGCCATTTTTGGCAAAAATTCGAAAATTCAAAATGGCCGCCATTTTTGGGGAGGGGAAAATTTTTTGAAAATTACCAAGAGTACAATGCTCAGATACCCTGTGGGTCGAAAATTTTGACGAAATCGCTCTATCTGGCACGGTTAAGGAGATAGGAGGAAATTTGTGTTTTGCCATTTTTGGCAAAAATTCGAAAATTCAAAATGGCCGCCATTTTTGGGGAGGGGAAAATTTTTTTTAAATTACCAAGAGTACAATGCTCAGATACCCTGTGGGTCGAAAATTTTGACGAAATCGCTCTATCTGGCACGGTTAAGGAGATAGAAGCAAATTTGTGTTTTGCCATTTTTGGCAAAAATTCGAAAATTCAAAATGGCCGCCATTTTTGGGGAGGGGAAATTTTTTTTTAAATTACCAAGAGTACAATGCTCAGATACCCTGTGGGTCGAAAATTTTGACGAAATCGCTCTATCTGGCACGGTTAAGGAGATAGAAGGAAATTTGTGTTTTGCCATTTTTGGCAAAAATTCGAAAATTCAAAATGGCCGCCATTTTTGGGGAGGGGAAAATTTTTGGAAAATTGCAAATATTGCATTCCTTAGATACCCTGTGGGTCGAAAATTTCGACGAAATCACTCTATCTCGCACGGTTAAGGAGATAGAAGCAAATTAGTGTTTTGCCATTTTTGGCAAAAATTCGAAAATTCAAAATGGCTGCCATTTTTGGGGAGGGGAAAATTTTTTTAAATTACCAAGAGTACAATGCTCAGATACCCTGTGGGTCGAAAATTTTGACGAAATCGCTCTATCTGGCACGGTTAAGGAGATAGAATTTTTGGCAAAAATTCGAAAATTCAAAATGGCCGCCATTTTTGGGGAGGGGAAAATTTTTTTTAAATTACCAAGAGTACAATGCTCAGATACCCTGTGGGTCGAAAATTTTGACGAAATCGCTCTATCTGGCACGGTTAAGGAGATAGAAGGAAATTTGTGTTTTGCCATTTTTGGCAAAAATTCGAAAATTCAAAATGGCCACCATTTTTGGGGAGGGGAAAATTTTTGGAAAATTGCAAATATTGCATTCCTTAGATACCCTGTGGGTCGAAAATTTCGACGAAATCACTCTATCTCGCACGGTTAAGGAGATAGAAGCAAATTAGTGTTTTGCCATTTTTGGCAAAAATTCGAAAATTCAAAATGGCTGCCATTTTTGGGGAGGGGAAAATTTTTTTTAAATTACCAAGAGTACAATACTCAGATACCCTGTGGGTCGAAAATTTTGACGAAATCGCTCTATCTGGCACGGTTAAGGAGATAGAAGGAAATTTGTGTTTTGCCATTTTTGGCAAAAATTCGAAAATTCAAAATGGCCGCCATTTTTGGGGAGGGGAAAATTTTTGGAAAATTGCAAAGATTGCATTCCTGAGATACCCTGTGGGTCGAAAATTTCGACGAAATCGCTCTATCTCGCACGGTTAAGGAGATAGAAGCAAATTTGTGTTTTGCCATTTTTGGCAAAAATTCGAAAATTCAAAATGGCCGCCATTTTTGGGGAGGGGAAAATTTTTGGAAAATTGCCAAGAGCACAATGCTCAGATACCCTGTGGGTCGAAAATTTCGACAAAATCGCTCTATCTCGCACGGTTAAGGAGATAGAAGCAAATTAGTGTTTTGCCATTTTTGGCAAAAATTCGAAAATTCAAAATGGCCGCCATTTTTGGGGAGGGGAAAATTTTGTAAAAATTACCAAGAGCACATGCTCAGATACCCTGTGGGTCGAAAATTTCGACGAAATCGCTCTATCTCGCACAGTTAAGGAGATAGAAGCAAATTTGTGTTTTGCCATTTTTGGCAAAAATTCGAAAATTCAAAATGGCCGCCATTTTTGGGGAGGGGAAAATTTTTGGAAAATTGCAAAGATTACATTCCTTAGATACCCTGTGGGTCGAAAATTTCGACGAAATCGCTCTATCTCGCACGGTTAAGGAGATAGAAGCAAATTAGTGTTTTGCCATTTTTGGCAAAAATTCGAAAATTCAAAATGGCCGCCATTTTTGGGGAGGGGAAAATTTTTGGAAAAATTACCAAGAGCACAATGCTCAGATACCCTGTGGGTCAAAAATTTTGACGAAATCGCTCTATCTGGCACGGTTAAGGAGATAGAAGCAAATTTGTGTTTTGCCATTTTTGGCAAAAATTCGAAAATTCAAAATGGCCGCCATTTTTGGGGAGGGGAAAATTTTTTAAAAATTACCAAGAGTACAATGCTCAGATACCCTGTGGGTCGAAAATTTTGACGAAATCGCTCTATCTCGCACGGTTAAGGAGATAGAAGCAGATTGGTGTTTTGCCATTTTTGGCAAAAATTCGAAAATTCAAAATGGCCGCCATTTTTGGGGAGGGGAAAATTTTTTGAAAATTACAAAGATTGCATTCCTTAGATACCCTGTGGGTCGAAAATTTCGACGAAATCGCTCTATCTCGCACGGTTAAGGAGATAGAAGCAAATTAGTGTTTTGCCATTTTTGGCAAAAATTCGAAAATTCAAAATGGCCGCCATTTTTGGGGAGGGGAACATTTTTTAAAAATTACCAAGAGTACAATGCTCAGATACCCTGTGGGTCGAAAATTTTGACGAAATCGCTCTATCTGGCACGGTTAAGGAGATAGAAGGAAATTTGTGTTTTGCCATTTTTGGCAAAAATTCGAAAATTCAAAATGGCCGCCATTTTTGGGGAGGGGAAATTTTTGGAAAATTGCAAAGATTGCATTCCTTAGATACCCTGTGGGTCGAAAATTTCGACGAAATCACTCTATCTCGCACGGTTAAGGAGATAGAAGCAAATTAGTGTTTTGCCATTTTTGGCAAAAATTCGAAAATTCAAAATGGCCGCCATTTTTGGGGAGGGGAAATTTTTGGAAAATTGCAGATTGCATTCCTTAAATACCCTGTGGGTCGAAAATTTCGACGAAATCGCTCTATCTCACACGGTTAAGGAGATAGAAGCAAATTTGTGTTTTGCCATTTTTGGCAAAAATTCGAAAATTCAAAATGGCCGCCATTTTTGGGGAGGGGAAAATTTTTGGAAAAATTACCAAGAGCACAATGCTCAGATACCCTGTGGGTCAAAAATTTTGACGAAATCGCTCTATCTGGCACGGTTAAGGAGATAGAAGCAAATTTGTGTTTTGCCATTTTTGGCAAAAATTTGAAAATTCAAAATGGCCGCCATTTTTGGGGAGGGGAAAATTTTTTAAAAATTACCAAGAGTACAATGCTCAGATACCCTGTGGGTCGAAAATTTTGACGAAATCGCTCTATCTCGCACGGTTAAGGAGATAGAAGCAGATTGGTGTTTTGCCATTTTTGGCAAAAATTCGAAAATTCAAAATGGCCGCCATTTTTGGGGAGGGGAAAATTTTTTGAAAATTACAAAGATTGCATTCCTTAGATACCCTGTGGGTCGAAAATTTCGACGAAATCGCTCTATCTCGCACGGTTAAGGAGATAGAAGCAAATTAGTGTTTTGCCATTTTTGGCAAAAATTCGAAAATTCAAAATGGCCGCCATTTTTGGGGAGGGGAACATTTTTTAAAAATTACCAAGAGTACAATGCTTAGATACCCTGTGGGTCGAAAATTTTGACGAAATCGCTCTATCTGGCACGGTTAAGGAGATAGAAGGAAATTTGTGTTTTGCCATTTTTGGCAAAAATTCGAAAATTCAAAATGGCCGCCATTTTTGGGGAGGGGAAAATTTTTGGAAAATTGCAAAGATTGCATTCCTTAGATACCCTGCGGGTCGAAAATTTCGACGAAATCGCTCTATCTCGCACGGTTAAGGAGATAGAAGCAAATTAGTGTTTTGCCATTTTTGGCAAAAATTCGAAAATTTAAAATGGCCGCCATTTTTGGGGAGGGGAAATTTTTGGAAAATTGCAGATTGCATTCCTTAAATACCCTGTGGGTCGAAAATTTCGACGAAATCGCTCTATCTCACACGGTTAAGGAGATAGAAGCAAATTTGTGTTTTGCCATTTTTGGCAAAAATTCGAAAATTCAAAATGGCCGCCATTTTTGGGGAGGGGAAAATTTTTTGAAAATTGCAAATATTACATTCCTTAGATACCCTGTGGGTCGAAAATTTCGACGAAATCGCTCTATCTCTTACGGTTTCTGAGATATTAGCAAATTACTCAAAAGTAGTACTGAAAATACACAATGAAGTACCTAAATGGCTATTACTCATGTACTGACAAAGCTATCAGTCCCAAATGCAATACCAAGCGAGCTATGGACATAACAATCTTGTATTCAAAATTGTAGTAAAATATCTTTAATTATTTTGGCTTAAATGCACGGAAACCAATGGGTACTGAAAATAGCTGTACTTAAGTATTACTCAGTAAGCAAAAGAGGTACAACAGCCAAAAGCAATCCCAAGCAAGCTACTGACCCAATAAGCCTGCATACCAAATTTGGTGACAATAGCTCTAATACTTTTCCTTTAAATGAGCGGAAACCATGCGTGACGCCGGACATCGGACGCCGGACGCCGGACGGCGAAAAAAGCAAAAATAATATATCCACCCCCCAGGGGGGTGGACATAACAAACCTTAAATCTGAAGAAATTATGTAGTTTTATCTCGTATTTTTGCAGATTTCAATGCGTCTGTGACGAAAACTGCCATGTTTTGTTTTTATTTTCTTTATTTCTCATAAGCGATATTCGCTTGGGAAGTACTAAAACGCACCATTTTTCGGAATCACGGAATCGCAAAGGTGTTGGCTGTTGAGAGGGATGTAAAACCCCGAAATATGAACTTTGCAAAGGTAGAGAAGGGGGAGGGTGGGGAATTAATAGGGATGGGGTGTTTATTACAATAAATATGGTAGTTTAGAAGATAAACTTGAAAATTTTAATTACTTAAATGTAGCTTTTATAAGCTACAAGCTTACCATGTGGGACTGAATGCTTTACTGGTTGCCGCGAGGAACTACGACCAACGTCTAAGAAAAAAAGACATTTATTCTTGGCCGTAGCCTCAGGTTGTCGTCACGTGATCTGCCCCTTTGTAAGCACTTTTCTCGTTGAGATTTAAGCCCATACCCCTCAGCTGTAATACAGCGGGGAGGCAGGGTGGGACTCTCCTCAGTCCCACATGGTAAGCTTGTAGCTTATAAAAGCTACATTTAAGTAATTAAAATTTTCAATTTTATTGCGTTATAATAGCAGACCATGTGGGACTGAATGCTGAATCCAACCGTCCGGAGGAGGGCTTACAGCTGAGACTGGCAGATAAGTCTGTTTTTTCTTAGAATTTTGATAATAATAGTAGAATGAAAGATCAAAAGTACCAGTCTGAGTCCCGTCTACAGGGCCCCAATCCCGAAAACCGGGCCTGTAGAAGCCAAAAACCTGAATGAATGACAGTGTTAAAAACTGTCAGGGTGTTTGACGAGAAGAAGATGTGTACTCTAGATACACAGACGGGGACAGTCCCAAGGACGATCACGGAAGAACCTGAGCTTAAGGCTCGGGAACTGAGTAAAATGACAACCTTCAGGTCCTTAATAATGTACAATTATAATGATTAAAGATTAGATAGACCTTACCGTATACACCTTGATGAGGTAGACGTATACCTAGACCCTGGGCTTAGACTCCTGAAGACTTGGTTGTAGCAGATGTGCCCCCCCCCCCCCCCCCTTCTTTTCTTTCCGAGGATGACTGGACTGAGGAGAAGGGTCTAGGACCTGTTGAGCCGCTACTACTGGTCCCAGATACAGATTGTTGTCATTGTCTGACCAAGTAAGATCTTTTAGATAAAACTTGGTAAATGTGTTGTGAGCTTTCCAGTGACAGGCTTGCATGATCTGGTCCACTGATACCCCACCGTTAAAACGCCTTAGAGGCTGCGAAGGCCCAAATGTCATGTGCCTTGACTTGGACTAAATCCAAGGCTTGCTGGTCTGCTTGTTTATAACAAAGTAGGATGGTTTGTTTCAACCAAGAAGAGAGAGTAGCGGGTCTGATGTCTGAGGTATGTCCTTTCTTGAAGGAGATGAAAAGGAGGGACCGGGAACCTCTTAGGTCCTTGGTTCGGTCCAGATAGTACCTCAGGGCCCGCACAGGACACAGGGTCCTGTCTTCTTTGAATTGTCTATCCACAATGGTAGTCAAAGCAGGAATAGTCACCGGAGACACACTTTGAGAACCTTCTCTTGCTAGTTGGTTTTTGGCTATGAAGTCAGAAGAAGGGAACAAGGCAACCTTTTCCCATTGGCCTAGATTAGATACTTTGTTTGCGACCCAGGCATGGATTTCGCTGCGGTGCTTGCCGGAGGCCAAACCTAGCAAGAAAGCAGTTTTGAAAGTGAGATGTTTGAGGTCTGTGTCTTTCATAGGCTCAAAAGGTGCTTTTGTGAGCTCATTGAGAACAACCGAAAGGTTCCACTTGGGGAGATTTCTGGAACTTTTGGGGCGATCCCTGTGGAAACTGGAGAGCAACCTATGAAGGTCCTCATTATGAGCAATATGTTGGCCCGATGGGCCCAAGGTGTCAACAATGGCAGTCCTGTAACCATCAATGGTGGAGGGGCGCCTGTTTAAGTCTTGGTACAGATACATAAAGAAATCTGAGATTTGCTTTACAGATGGAGTGGAGAAATCCACCGAATTTTCTCTGCACCATTTTTCAAATAGGGCCCACTTTGATTTGTAGATGGTCCTTGTTGATGAGTGTTGAGGTGCAGCAATTCTCTCTGCCACTTCCACAGAGAAGCCTTGTTCTTGGAGTTGTCCACTCCTAGACACCAGGCGTGGAGGTTGAGGTGCTGCGGGTTCCTGTGGAACACGTGGATGTGGGACTGTTTGAGGAGTGTTGTTGACACAGGGAGTTGTAGTGGGATCTCTGTTGAGAGCTGCACTAGGTCCCAAAACCAGGGCATCCCTGGCCAGCCTGGGCTATTAGTATGATCAGACAATTGCATTGTCTGATTTTTTGGATCACCCTGTGAAGGAGAGCCATTGGAGGATAAGCATAGGCAGTGAGGCCCGTTCGATCTATGTTTAGAGCATCTATGTCCCAGGCCTTCGGGTCTGGGATAGGAGACACGTACAGTGGAAGCTTGTGGTTCAGATGAGTGGCAAATAGGTCCACGTGGGGAGTGAACCACTTTTGGCAGATCTGTTTGAACACCTGTGGATGTAGTGACCATTCGGTCGACTGTACCTGATTCGACCTGGAAAGTAGGTCGGCCATCACATTCAGGCACCCTGGAATGTGTCTGGCTTTCAATGAGATGTGAGAATGATGGCACCAGGTCATGATTCTCCACAGGAGTGCACACATCTCCGCTGAGTGTGTTCCCCCTTGTTTGTTTATGTAAGCTACCACAGTTGAGTTGTCCGTTGCAACTAGCACTGTTTGGTCCTGGCACTGGTCTTTGAAGTGTCTCAGGGCCAGAAAGACAGCTTTCAATTCTAGGACGTTTATGTTAAGGCCTTTTTCCTGGGGAGACCAAAGACCTTGAGTAGAACTTTGTTCTAAGTGAGCGCCCCAACCTTCGTTTGAGGCGTCTGTAAAGAGTTGGATACTGTGGTCTTTGGGATGAAGGTCTGAGCCTTTCATCACGTTTGCAGGGTTCTGCCACCAGTTTAGGTGTGCAGAGATGGCTTCTGTCCAAGGAAGGAGGCTGTCCAGTGGTTGAGGAAATTTCCAGTGCTCCTTGAGGTGAAACTGAAAGGGCCTCATGTGAAGTCGTCCCTCCGGGACCATTTTCTCCGTTGAGGCTAGCAACCCAATTAGAGACATCAAACATCTTACAGTCAAAACATGTTTTGACTTGAGTTGTAGGATCAAATCCTGAAGTTTGAGCCATCTCTCTTGGGTGGGTTTTACAAGGGCTGAATCTAGGTGGTACTCGTAACCCACGAACGAAAACACCTGAGTGGGATTCAGTTCTGATTTTTGTTGATTGATGATCCATCCCAAGGACTGGGTTAGATCTACCACTGCCTGAGTGTTCACTAGGGCTTCCTCCCGGGATTGAGACCTGATCAGCCAGTCGTCCAGGTACTGGTGGAGTCTGAGGCCTTTGGAGAGGACCATGAGCTTCACCTCCTTTACGATCATGGTAAAGACCTGGGGGGCTGTGGCTAGTCCGAAAGGTAGGGAGGTGAACTGGAACACCTGAGACCTGTGGCAAAATCTTAGGTATTTCCTTGAGTGAGGATGGATGGGGATGTGAAGGTAAGCGTCCGATAGGTCTATCGACACTGCCCATTCCCCTGGAATGAGGGAGGTCCTGATGGACTCTGTAGAAAAGTGTTGAGCCTGCTTAGGTCTATTACTGGCCTCCACCTTTGGTGAGGCTTGGGTACTAGAAACAGGCGACTGTAAAACCCGAGAGATTTTACATTTTCTACCCTTTCGATAGCGTTCTTTGACAGCAGAGACTGGATGCAATTGGCTAAGGCTTGGTCTTTTGGAAGGGCCTTGTATTCTGATATTATCAGAGGAAATCTGACCAAGTTTGGTTTTGAGAGGAATGGCAGAACGTAGCCATTGGTGATAATGTTTAACACGTTGGATGAACAATTGTTTGCTTGCCAGTCTCTGCTGAAAGAACGGAGGCGACCTCCTACTGGTGGACTGTTTGAGGCTTTGAAGGAGTCATTGGGAAGGGGGGTTCCCACGCCCTCTTCCCCTATTGTGGGGTCGAAAACGACCCCTGGAGCCTCTAAAGTTTTGTTTTCCCCTGTTGGAAGAAAACGATTGGTTACTGCTTTGTGAGGAATTGCCCCCATAGGGGCGTTTCCTGTAGGAGCCTCTTTTCTTGTGGGGACCACGAAAGGGCTTATTCTGGTAGGGTCCGAAACCCTGAGAATCTTTTGAGGTGCCTTTTTTAAGAAGGAAGTCCTCGCCTTCCTTTAGCAATTGTGATTTAAACAAGGAAGGCGGCCAGAAGGACGCATTCTTGAGTTCTTGGCACCTGGTTTCTCCTAAGTGGGGTTGTAACACAGTCATTTCGGCTTCGCGCCTAAGCAAGACCAGATTGCCCATTGAATACAATTCTCTCTGGAGAATATGGGCCAGGGATTTACTAAGGCAAGTTAAGGCCCTGTGTTGGATAAGGACGGTGTTGTTCCATAATTCCAAATATTCACAGGCTTCCTCATGTCCACATTTCGCTGCTTTTTCAGGGTCGGCACCTCTCCTGATCTGAGACTTGACCTTTTTGGAGGTCGCTTTCAAGCTATGCTGACACCTCTCCAGGGTGGCATTACAGGAGGAAGAAGTTTTGGCAAAAGTAGTAGCGAAATTGAGGGTAGTAATATTCTGTCTTGCCTGATGCTCCAATTCTTTTAGAATTGGCATAGGGACCTTGCCCATAGGAGCCCCAGATGGTTTAGGAGAAATACAAATCTTGGGGAAGTCTGTGTTCAGCTCTTGTATTTTGTCCACAAAACAAGGCTGGCCTACCTTGTACCACTTGGCAGTGGAGGGAGGTGGTTTGATGTACTTACCCTCAGGTAATTTTGCTGCCTGGAAGTCTTGATCAAATTTATTGAAGGCATCCTTGATGACTGAATTGAGAGGCAACATGGAGGAAGGACCTCTTGGCCTAAGTTCTTGCCTGCCTTTCTCATCATCAAGGCCCATGACCGCTGTTGAAGATCTAGGTAAGGATTCCCTAGGATCTGGAAGTTTTAGGATGCGTCGGAACGTATCCACCTCCTCGGCATATTGGGAAGGGATGTCAGACAAAGCTACTTCCCTGTAATAAGGAGGGTCAGGGTAATGTTGGGGGTGGTCCTGATCAGAGTAAGACTTCCCAGAGGGCTTAGGGGACCTATGTCTATGTTCAGGGGACTGATCCTCCTCTGAAGATGAGGGTAAATATCTGGCCCTCGACTTATGTTTTGATTTGTCAGAGTACTTTTTGGGCCTACTAGGGGCTGGCTGAGGGTCAACAGAATAGTCCGAGTAGTGGTCTGAGGCAGAGCTCGGATCCACAACATGGTATCTAGAAGAGTGTGAAGATTTCTTTGGTTTGGTCAAGGCAACCTTCGAGGGTTCCTCGCCAGAACTACGGACTTGAGCCGAGTCGTCTTCGAGGCGACTGGAGTACGAGTCGAGACGAGGCGGAAGTTCAGGGCCATATTCGACCTCCATCGACTCGAGAGCACTGCTGGACTGCGAGGGTTTGGCTAGATCTTTGGAGGGCGCGTTCGTTTTAGAAGCAGAAGAGGTCTGATCCACCTCTCCTTGTTTTTGTAAAGATTTCTGAAAATCTTCACGAAGATTATTGAACGCCTCCAACATACTGGCCTGAAAAGCCCCCATTTTCTGATCCATTTGTATGTCAAAGCGAGAAGACAAAGATTTCTCGAGATTAGCTTGTACTTTTTGTTGTAAAGACGTACCTGGTGTAGGCGGGATAGTACGAGCTGGAGTTCGTAGTGATAACGCCTCGAATGAAAGAGGTTGAGGATGAGGCGGGGAGGTGAAAAGACGATTCGCAGCAACTTTCAACTCTGCTTGCGAGCCTCCATAAGATTCTAAAGAATTGTCACCCAATAATTCAGCATCTATGTCTTCTGCTTTATTTTTATCAGATTTTTTAGAATAGCGTTTCCTGTGGGTGATTTTTGCTAGTTGTTCATCAGTGAAAGACGAGCAAATGGTACAGGGAGACAATAGTGTGACACACGGATCGTCACCTTTACCTGCCTCTCTGCAGGTAGGGCAGTAGTTGTGATGATCAAATGGGTGGCAGAAATGGTTACATTTTGCTGCACGAGGTTTGTCCTTGTTGGACTGGTGAGAAGACATGTTTTAAAGCAATAAAAAGAATGCGAGTAAATCCTCGACTAAAATACTCGCAGAAGAAAGCCAGTCGAGGCGAGCTCACAAAACTCAAAATAAGGACAAATTACAAAAGCGGAAGTGCTGAAAATTGGCCAGAATGTGCTTTATACAATAATAAATGAAATACATAAAAAGGGACGTATAACAATAACACTGCACTGAGATATTACCAAGAAAACGGCAGTAAATACTTTCCAAAGACTGTAAAATAGCGGCGACCAACGAGAAAAGCGCTTACAAAGGGGCAGATCACGTGACGACAACCTGAGGGTACGGCCAAGAATAAATGTCTTTTTTTCTTAGACGTTGGTCGTAGTTCCTCGCGGCAACCAGTAAAAGCATTCAGTCCCACATGGTAAGCTATTGTAGCGCAATAAAAAGCATTTTTCGTTAATAAGCAAGCTGAAAGCACTTTTAAGTTTGGCTACCCTTATTTGACCCTGTAGCAGGGGCCCAAGGTGAAGTCTGACCACATCAAAAGATTCGCAGCCCATGATTTCCTATAAGTCGTTTTCACATTGCAAACCTCTAGGACCAATAATAAGCAGGAGGGGCCCAAGGTCAAATCTGACCACATGAAAAGATTTGCAGCCCATGACTTCCTATAAGTTGTTTTCATATTAATGAGTTATTTGAGAAATACTGGCTATCTGCAATACTTCTAGAGATAATTCGCATTTACTCATTTTGAGTAGGTGAATAATTAGCTACGGGTCTGAAACTTCACCAAGTGAAAGCTCTCTCAAAAGTAGGCGAATGAGTTATTTGAGAAAAATTGGCTATCTACAATTCTTTTAGAGATAATTCGAATTTACTCATTTTCAGTAGGTGAGTAATTACCTACGGGTCTGGAACTTCACCATGTGAAAGCTCTCCCAAAAGTAGATGAATGAGTTATTTGATAAAAATTGGATATCTGCAATACTTTTAGAGATAATTAGCATTTACTCAATTTGAGTAGGTGAATAATTAGCTACAGGTCTGAAACTTCAAGTGAAAGGTCTCCCAAAAGTAGGTGAAGGAGTTATTTGACAAAAATTGGCTATCTGGAATACTTTTAGAGATAGTTTGCATTTACTCATTTTCAGTAGGTGAGTAATTACCTAAGGGTCTGAAACTTCACCAAGTGAAAGCTCTCCCAAAAGTAGGTGAATGAGTTATTTGAGAAAAATTGGCTATCTGCAATACTTTTAGAGATAATTCGCATTTACTCATTTTGAGTAGGTGAGTAATTACCTACCGGTCTGGAACTTCAGCATGTGAAAGCTCTCCCAAAAGTAGGTGAATGAGTTATTTAAGAAAAATTTGCTATCTGCAATACTTTTAGAGAAAATGCAGAATTACTCATTTTTAGTAGGCAAGTAATTTAGCCACAGGCCTAATTTACACATAAAGCCTACCAATAGAATACTGTGGTGCACCCTCTAATATACCTTGCAAACTTGAGAAGGCTAGCTATAATATTTTTTTCGTTAGAGCAGTAATGGTGAAATCTCTCTACACACTGCGGCTATCCAGTGGATACAATGATTTACTCAACAGTGAGAACCTGAAAGTAGATATTGGTAAGCTATGCCATGACATAGAGGTCTGCAATTTCACTCTGTTATAGCTGACCAAAAATTATGTGACTAACATATTTAAACAAAATACTGTAAATGTAATAGTTTTCACGTTATAACTGATTTACTCAACAGTGATAACCTCAAAGTAGCTATTACTCAGCTATGCAATGAGCTACATGTCTGAATTTTTTCTAATGTTATAGCTGACCCAAAATTAGGTGAACAACATATTTAAGCAAAATACTGTAAATGCAATAGTTTTCAAGTTACAACTGATTTACTCAATAGTGAGAACCTGAAAATAGCTATTGCTCAGCTATGCCATGAGCTATAAGTCTGTAATTTCACGACGTTATAGCTGACCCAAAAGTAGGTGAACAACATATTTTAACAAAATACTCCAAATGCAATATTTTTCAAGCTACAAGTCATTTACTCAACAGTCAGTACCTGAAAATAGCTATTGCTCAGTTGTGCCATGAGCTACAGGTCTGTAGTTTCACTATGTTATAGCTGACCCAAAAGTAGATGAATAACATATTTACACAAATTTCTGTAAATGCAATAGTTTTCCAATTACAACTGATTTACTCAACAGTGTGAACTTCAAAGTAGCTATTACTCAGCTATGCAATGAGCCACAGGTCTGGAACTTCACTATGTTATAGCTGACTCCGAAATAGGTGAACAACATATTGAAACAAAATACTCTAAATGTAATACTTTTGAAGTTATAAGTAATTTACTCAACAGTGATAACCTAAAAGTAGCTATTACTCAGCTATGCCATGAGCTACAGGTCTGAAATTTTACTATGTTATAGCTGACCCAAAAGTAGCTGAATAACATATTTATACAAAATTGTGTAAATGCAATAGTTTTCAAGTTACAAGTGATTTTACTCATGATGGAAGTTACTGAAAAGCCCAAAAGTAGCTATTACTCACTTAGCTATTGAGACAGACACCCAAGTTACTCACCATGTTGTAGCTATGAAAAAAGTATCTGAATAACATATTTTAACAAAATGCTCTAAATGCAACACTTTTCAAGTTATAAGTGATTTAGTGCATGATTTCATGAATTTTAATGCATTTTAGACATTGTCTACCACAGGCCTAATTTAGACATAAAGCCTACCAAAAAGATAGGGTGGCGAGTCCTCTAGCATACCAAGCCACCTGCCAAATATGAAAGAAATCTGGAAAGAAATGTGGACTGTAGGTCGCTAACAAGCAATATTCCACATTTTAGACATTTTTGTCTACCACAGGCCTAATTTAGACATAAAGCCTACCAAAAAGATAGGGTGGCGAGTCCTCTACCATATCAAGCCACCTGCCAAATATGAAAGAAATCCGGAAAGAAATGTGGACTGTAGGTCGCTAACAAGAAATTTCTGCGGACGCGGGCGCGGACGACAACGATGATGAATCCATAGTATCCCCGCTTTGCGTCGGGGATACAATTAGCAGAAATATCTTCAAGTTACAGTCTACAAACAGAATTTCAAAATGGCAGCCATCTTGTTTTTCCAAATGGCACCACCATCAAAAGCCACCTAATCTAGGTGTCCTACCACCCTGTTAAGTTTCAAACCAATCGGTTGAAGCATCTTCGAGATAGAGTCCTGAGACGGAATTTCAAGATGGCAGCCCTGGTGGCCACCTTGTTTTTCCAAATGGTACCAACCTCGAAAGTAACCCAGCCTAGGTTGTGCCCTTCCACCATTTTAAGATTCAAATCAACCGGCACAAGTGTCTTCAAGTTAGTGTCTGGAAACAGAATTTCAAGATGGCGGCCGTCTGGTTTTTTCTAATGGCACCAATTTCGACAGCAACTTAGCCTATGTGATGCCCTATGCCCCTGTTAAGTTTCAAATCGATCAGCAGAAGCGTCTTTCAGTTCGACTCCGGAAATGGAATTTCAAGATGGCAACCATGGCAGCCATCTTGTTTTTCCAAATGGCACCAATTTCGAAAGCAACCTAGGCTAGGTGGTGCCCTACCACCCTGTGCAGTTTAAAATCGATCTACGAAAGCATGTTTGAGTTAAATCTCCAGAAACCAAAATGTTGACAGACGAATGTCAGACAAATCAATCTAATAAGTGGGTTGGTTAAATGCAACCCAACCAAAAAGTATTTATTGCTCTACAAAGTTTAAAGAAAGAGAACCACAAATAAATTCCCAGACTGGAATTAATCAAATCTTCCTTAACCTTTACAGCACATAAGAACAACTTCTTTTAGAAACTGACAGATATATACACAAGAAAATCCCTGAACAGGAAAAACTTGGCCTTGGTGGGGCATTTGGGTGGTCAGTGGATGATCTTAAAGTACAAGCTTTAAGGTAAACTGTCTGCATGTTTACAAAGGACATATAAATCCCATCAACCATAAAGAGATTCAACCAGCCACAATTAAAAAATCCTTGATCACCATCAAAGAAAATTTTTTTTTAAGATTACACCCAAAACATTCACAGGGAGGGGTTTTGTAATAATTAACATATCCTGCCTGGAAAGTCTAGGTATAAAAGTTTTTGCCAGAAAGCCATAATGAGTAAATCTCTAGATCTACACACACCATAATGACATAACTAAGCATCATCTCATGTATCACCAAATGCATCCATTGGATACAATTTATATATATTTGGAACTAATGTAATACTGATAAGACACCACACACAACATTGAGAAGATTTTGAATAAAAGACACCAGTAAAAGTCCAATTTATGAATACGTCAAACAATTATTGTAAATACTAACAACAGAGAAAAAACCTGCTATATGTATGTGGATAAAAAGTAAAGTAACTGAAAATGAGGGGTTTTAGACAGACAGTCCAATGTGTGGTACATAGAGAGTTCTTGTCCAAAGTTTAAATTTACTTGAGTTGCTATGCAATGAATGACCTGGTTGGGGAGGGTGTGGGGCTTCTGTCTGATGTCTCATCTTCCTTCACTGCCACTGGACTAAGTTCAGGACGAAGTAGATCAGACTGTCCCTGGGTTGTGCTGCTAATAAAAATGTTATTGGCTTCCTCATATGTTATCTCCTGTAACAGATACATAAAGACCACACAGAATATAAAATACTACTACACAGAATAATAAAGATTCCGTTGAAACAGTTATGACTTCATTTTGAACTCACTATGTTGTTTCTGAGAGGATGATAATATCAATGAGTGTGTGCATACAGCATGTGGTTGACCGTGGGTCTATTTACCTATTTTCAAATTGTTATGTCACAATGGATATGTTTGTACTGATGCATTGTTGGTATTTATACTCAACACAATATCTCCATTACCAAAAGACTTTATAGCAATGTGCTATTTAATTCATCTCTACTGTACAAGTACAGCCCAAGGTCTAGTGACTGACATTCCCTAAAATGAAAAGCAGAGTCTCAGCGATGACCATTAAGCAACTTCCCTGAAGTTCTTTTGACTATCACTTGGGACAGGACTCAATGACAGAGGACCGTTATTTTAAGTGGCCATCTGAAATACTATATGTCGTCCTTAACCTGGGATTAAACTCTGGTACTGTGTTCTTTGTTGAGTGTGTTACTTACCAGACCAAAGTGGCAGAGATATAACACATGGAAACATATTTTAACACGACCTAAAACACGTCACACCTTGGCAAAGGTAATAAGTTTACCAGTTACCTGGAGTAAATTCTTGTCTTCATGGCAGTATGGACTATTAATCTGCATGATCTGAAACATTGCCCTGACGTAGTGCTTAATACCCTCCATGCCAACATCCTCAAACAACAAAGTAATATGCTGGTGCAGCTCACCTAAGACATTACATAGTCAAGAATGAATTGACATAAACACAAAACAATCACATACACATTTCTGATGCTTGTAATACCCTTATAATCTGACCTATTATCAGGTTATCCTGTTTTTTTTTCTCATTTCTACTCGTCTAAATGATGTTGTAATTGCGTCTGTTTTCACATAAGGTTGGTTCTACCCATGACTGGGTCTTCCTCAAAGATAATCTTGATCCAGACTGTGAATTCAGAATTGTTACTGTGATGTTTTGGCAACATCTACACACACCACTTATAATTACCTTTTCATTTGATCAGGATTATATTTTCACACAAAAAGGGTCTACGTGATGATCCTCATCCTGATCTGGATCAAAGAACTGGAATCTTTTTTTTAATCACCACTACTGGCGGATGAGTTTTTGTTTGTTTTCAAGCATTGCTTGTCCCCCTTTTTAATACTAAAATGTCTCTTATTTTTTATTCCCTATCTATTACCTAATTATGCCCTTTTAGCATGCTTAGATAACTATGGTTCTACTTTATATACTGTATTAGGTATATACTGTATGAGGTAGTGTAGTATTACTATAAAACTGAAACATGAAAAACATGAGCTAATAGGCATAGAGAACTAGGAACACATCTCAGGCTTTTACAGTCAAACCCTAATAACTCAAATCTCGCAGACTCAGAAAAATACTTCTACTCAACAATATATCCCATATAACTGGAATTACACCTTCAAACTATTTTCAAATGTCAAATCCTTAATCTATTACTCAGACAGTGTGTATATGTGTACCACGTACACAACGCAAAATCAGTGGAATTTATTTGAGGCTGATTTGTCACACAAGTTAGTTAAATCATACCTTCATTCTTTGGATCAAAGTAAGGCACTTTACATGTAACCAGTTCTAGGGTTTGGCATATATACTGCCCACACTTTGCAGTGACATTGAGAAACATGCAGGGCATGGACCCCTCCAGGTGACACAATACCTTGGTGATCTCATTGGCAGCTATAAACATCTTCACAGATTTTTGTTCATCACCTGTGTGCAAAAAAACAGCAAAGTGGAAACAGGCGCACGTCAAATTTTAGTGCAAGTGGAACCAAGTTTGCAGTACAAAAATTAGAGGTACATCCTGTGAGTAATGAAGGTTCATCCTCTATAGAGGCTTACATATGGGGGAGGCAAATAACCTTTTGAGTTGTAAAAAAACACTCCAGGTTTGAATGGATTTTGAAACTTAATATATACTTTATGGGCCAATTACAATGAAAGCAGTTATCATCTTCAGATGATTAAGGCTGTATTCATGAAGACTCATAAATACTTACATTGTTTTTAAAATTAAGTTTAAAAGGAAAATGAAAAATATTTCAGGCACCAGAAAATGTACATCCCAAAAGATTACATGAATATAATTATAATAATATAATAATAATATATAATAATAAACAAGACCTTACACTCAGAAATCCACTTATTTTTTAAAAAGAAAATCTTTTTTTCTGCAAATACTTAATACTAGAGCAAATAGTATATCACTTTAACAGTCGCTTTCAATGTAACGTTTTTATGATAAATACTTCACTACTTTATTTATGTGATATTGAAACATCAAAAAAAAGCATTCTGACGCATGCATTTATCTCCCGCCATATAAATTAGATGTACTAAAGATAACATATTTTAACAAGGTGCTCTAAATGTAATACTTTTCAAGTTATAATTGATTTAGTGCATGATTTCATGAATTTTAATGCATTAAAAATTATTTAAAAAATTCATTAAAAAAAATTTAGCATGTGAAAGCTCTCCAAAATGTAGGTGAATGAGTTATTTGAGAAAAATTGGCTATCTGCTATACTTTTAGTGATAATAGGCAGTTACTCATTTTGAGTAGGTGAGTAATTAGCTACGGACGGATCTGAAAATTCACTAATTGAAAGCTCTCCAAAATGTATGTGAATGAGTAATTTCAGAAATACTGGCTATCTGCAATACTTGTAGAGATAATTCGCATTTACTCATTTTGAGTAGGTGAATAATTAACTACGGGTGTGAAACTTCACCAAGTGAAAGCTCTCCCAAAAGTAGGTGAATGAGTTATTTGAGAAAAATTGGCTATCTGGAATACTTTTACAGATAATTCACATTTACTCATTTTGATTAGGTGAGTAATTAGCTACGGGTCTGGAACTTCTCCATGTGAAAGCTCTCCCAAAAGTAGATGAACGAGTAATTTGATAAAAATTGGATACCCGCAATACTTTTAGAGATAATTAGCATTTACTCATTTTGAGTAGGTGAGTAATTAGCTATGGGTCTGAAACTTCACCAAGTGAAAGCTCTCCCAAAAGTAGGTGAACGAGTTATTTGATAAAAATTGGCTATCTGCAATACTTTTAGAGATAATTCACATTTACTCATTTTCAGTAGGTGAGTAATTAGCTACAGGTCTGGAACTTCACCATGTGAAAGCCCTCCCAAAAGTAGATGAATGAGTTATTTGATAAAAATTGGATATCCGCAATACCTTTAGAGATAATTCACATTTACTCATTTTGAGTAGGTGAATAATTAGCTACGGGTCTGAAACCTCACCAAGTAAAAGCTCTCCCAAAAGTAGGTGAATGAGTTATTTGATAAAACTTGGATATCTGCAATACTTTTACAGATAATTCACATTTACTCATCTTGAGTAGGTGAGTAATTAGCTACGGGTCTGGAACTTCACCATGTGAAAGCTCTCCCAAAAGTAGATGAACGAGTAATTTGATAAAAATTGGATATCCACAATACTTTTAGAGATAATTAGCATTTACTCATTTTGAGGAGGTGAATAATTAGCTACGGCTCTGAAAATTCACTAAGTGAAAGCTCTCCCAGAAGTAGGTGAATGAGTTATTTGATAAAAATTGGCTATCTGCAATACTTTTAGAGATAATTCGCATTTACTCATTTCCAGTAGGTGAGTAATTAGCTACAGGTCTGGAACTTCACCATGTGAAAGCCCTCCCAAAAGTAGATGAATGAGTTATTTGATAAAAAGTGGATATCCGCAATATCTTTAGAGATAATTCACATTTACTCATTTTGAGTAGGTGAATAATTAGCTACGGGTCTGAAACCTCACCAAGTAAAAGCTCTCCCAAAAGTAGGTGAATGAGTTATTTGATAAAAATTGGATATCTGCAATACTTTTACAGATAATTCACATTTACTCATCTTGAGTAGGTGAGTAATTAGCTACGGGTCTGGAACTTCACCATGTGAAAGCTCTCCCAAAAGTAGATGAACGAGTAATTTGATAAAAATTGGATATCCACAATACTTTTAGAGATAATTAGCATTTACTCATTTTGAGTAGGTGAATAATTAGCTACAGGTCTGAAACTTCACCAAGTGAAAGCTCTTCCAAAAGTAGGTGAATGAGTTATTTAAGAAAAATTGGATATCCCCAATACTTTTAGGGATAATTCACATTTACTCATTTTGAGTAGGTGAGTAATTAGCTACGGGTCTGGAACTTCACCATGTGAAAGCTCTCCCAAAAGTAGATGAATGAGTTATTTGATAAAAATTGGATATCCGCAGTACTTTTAGAGATAATCATCATTTACTTATTTTGAGTAGGTGAATAATTAGCTACGGGTCTGAAACTTCACCATGTGAAAGCTCCCCCAAAAGTAGATGAAGCAGTTATTTGAGAAAAATTATGTCATTATTTTGCCACAAATAAGAAAATAGCTATTACTCACTTATGGCATGCAATAGAACCCCAAACTATATGCATTTACCCTGCAGTCACAATTGCAAATTAGGTATTACTCGGCTATCCAATGTGCAACAGGTCTGAAACTTTACTATGTGATAGGTTATCAAAAACTAGATGAATAACATATTTGAAAATATTTCCCTAACTTTAATACTTTTGAAGATATTTGACATTTACTTATGTTGTTATTTTGCTACAAATAAGAAAATAGCTATTACTCACTTATGGCATGCAATACAACCCCAAAATATATACCATCTTATAGTTAAGGACAAAGTAGCTGAACAACATATTTGAAGAAAAAGCTGTAACTGCAATAGTTTTGGAGTTACAATGGATTTACTCAACAGTCACAATTTCAAAGTAGCTATTACTTAGTTATGCAATGTGCAACAGGTCTGAAACTTTACTATGTGATAGCTTACAAAAAAGTAGATGAATGACATATTTGAAAAGAATTCCGTAACTTTAATACTTCTGAAGATATTTGACATTTACTTATGTCATTATTTTGCTACTAATAAGAAAATAGCTATTACTCACTTATGGCATGCAATAGAACCCCAAACTACATGCCAGCTTATAGCTAAGGACAAAGTAGGTGAACAACATATTTTACGAAAATATTGTAACTGCAATAGTTTTGGAGTTACAATGGATTTACTCAACTGTAGAATTTCAAAGTAGCTATTACTAAGCTATCCAATGTGCAACAGATCCGAAACTTTACTATGTGATAGCTTATGAAAACGTAGATGGATAACATATTTGAAAAGAATTCCCTAACTTTAATACTTTTGAAGATATTTGACATCTACTTATGTCATGATTTTGCTACAAATAACAAAATAGCTATTACTCACTTATGGCATGCAATAGAACCCCAAACTATGTACCATCTTATAGCTAAGGACAAAGTAGCTGAACAACATATTTTAGGAAAATACTCTAACTGCAATAGTTTTGGAGTTACAATGGCTTTACTCAACAGTCAGAAATTCAAAGTAGCTATAACTCAGCTATCCAAGGTGCAACAGGTCTGAAACTTTACTATGTTATAGCTTACCAAAAAGTAGATGGACAACATTACCTCTGTCATTATTTTGCTACAAATAACAAAATAGCTATTACTCACTTATGGCATGCTATGAAACTCCAAACTATATGTCATCTTATAGTTAAGGACAAAGTAGCTGAACAACGTATTTTAGGAAAATACTCTAACTGGATAGTTTTGGAGTTACAATGGCTTTACTCAACAGTCAGAATTTTAAAGTAGCTATTACTCACCTGTCCAAGGTGCAACGGGTCTGAAACTTTACTATGTGATAGTTTACCAAAAAGTAGATGGATAACATATTTGAAAAGATTTCCCTAACTTTAATACTTTTGAAGATATTTGACATTTACTTCTTCTGTTATTTAGCTACAAATGAGGAAATAGCTATTACTCACTTATGGCAAGCAATAGAACCCCAAACTATGTACCATCTTATAGCTAAGGACAAAGTAGCTGAACAACATATTTTAGGAAAACACTCTAACTGCAATACTTTTTTAGTTACAATAGCTTTACTCAACAGTCAGAATTTCAAAGTAGCTATTACTCAGCTATCCAAGGTGCAACAGGTCTGAAACTTTACTATGTCATAACTTACCAAAAAGTAGATGGACAACATATTTGAAAAGATTTCCCTAACTTTAATACTTTTGAAGATATTTGACATTTACTTCTTCTGTTATTTAGCTACAAATGAGAAAATAGCTATTACTCACTTATGGCATGCAATAGAACCCCAAACTATGTACCATCTTATAGCTAAGGACAAAGTAGCTGAACAACATATTTTAGGAAAATACTCTAACTGCAATAGTTTTGGAGTTACAATCGCTTTACTCACCAGTCAGAATTTCAAAGTAGCTATTACTCAGCTATCCAAGGTGCAACAGGTCTGAAACTTTAGTATGTGATAGCTTACCAAAAAGAAGATGGACAACATATTTGAAAAGATTTCCCTAACTTTAATACTTTTGAAGATATTTGACATTTACTTCTTCTGTTATTTAGCTACAAATGAGAAAATAGCTATTACTCACTTATGGCATGCAATGGAACCCCAAACTATGTACCATCTTATAGCTAAGGACAAAGTAGCTGAACAACATATTTGAAGAAAAACTTGTCACTGCAATAGTTTTTGAGTTATGAGCCCTTTACTCAAAGTAGCTAAGATTGCTATTACTCACTTATCTTTAGGCCTAAGTCAATAAAACCAAAAATTTTTTCAAGGGCATGAAAATTCATTGGGACAATTAATTTACAAAAAATCTGTAGCTGTAGCAGTTTTGGAGAAACTGCGTGACTAACTAACGCACACACGCACGCACGCACACACAGACATCATTTCATAATCTCCCTCCCGGGCTAAAGCCCGGCGGGAGATAATTAAGTTTAAAAGGAAAATGAAAAATATTTCATGCACCAGAAAATGTACATCCCAAAAGATTACATGAATATAATTATAGTAATATAATAATAAAAAAGACCTTACACTCAGAAATCCACTTATTTTTTAAAAAGAAAATCTTTTTCTATGCAAATACTTAATACTAGAGCAAATAGTATATCACTTTAACAGTCTCTTTCAATGTAACATTTTTATGAAAAATACTTCACTACTTTATTTATGTGACATGGAAACATCAAAAACAACTTCTTACCAACAACGGTGAACTTCACACCCTGAGCTGTCATCTGGACCCTGTCTGCAGGTTTGCCTTTGTAAGAGCCGATTCCAATACTTCTGCATGCCAGCTCTACACTGACATGTTTCCAACTCTCAGACACAAGGCTTGAGCTCTTCTTCTGTAACCTCTCTGGTTTCTTTTCAATATTAGGTGGGGTTGCTTCACCAAACTTGAAAATTTTAATTACTTAAATGTAGCTTTTATAAGCTACAAGCTTACCATGTGGGACTTAATGCTGATCTCGGGTTGCCACACCCGGGGCCAACGTCTTAGAAAAAAAGACAGTTCTTGTTAGCCACCGGATATACTGGTAGTTGTCGTCACGTGATAACTTCTGACCAATCGTCCTACTTTCTCGTTGAAATTTTTTAAACCTACCCCTCAGCTGTAAACAGCGGGGAGGCAGGGTGGGACTCTTCTAAGTCCCACATGGTAAGCTTGTAGCTTATAAAAGCTACATTTAAGTAATTAAAATTTTCAATTTTATTACGCTACAATAGCTTACCATGTGGGACTTAATGCTGAATTCAACCGCCCGGTGGCGGGATTACAGCTGAGACTGGAAGGAATGTCATTTTTTCTAAGATTTTGAGTTAATATGTATAGAATAGTGCCAGAAATACCAGTCTGAGTCCCATTTACAGTGCCCCGATCCCGAAGGCCGGGCCTGTAACGAGCCAAAAACCTAAGTAAATGAGAGACAGTGCTAAAAACTGTCTAGATGTTTTATTGAAGGACGGGAGTGCAGCAGTGCTCACTCCGAGGTCTAAGGGTCCAAAAGGGGCCCTTCACGTGTGACTGACCAACCCAGAGGTTGGGAATCTCATAAAATTTTTACAACCTGAATATGAGATTAATGACAACAAAATAAGTCCTTAATAGAAAATACTTGATAATTAAAGGATAAAATGACCTTACCCGTAACATCTTGAAGGTAGAGGAATACCTAGATCCTGGGAAAGACTCCTGAAGACTTGGTTGTAGCGGATGTGCCCCCCCCCTTTTTTCTTTCCGAGGACAACTGGTCTGAGGGGAAGGATCTAGGACTTGTTGTGCAGCCACTACGGGTCCCAGGTACAAATTGTTGTCGGTGTCCGACCAAGTAAGGTCTTTTAGGTAAAAATTTGTAAATGTGTTGTGAGCTTTCCAGTGACAGGCTTGCATGATTTGGTCCACCGATACCCCACCGTAAAAGGCCTTAGAGGCCGCGAAGGCCCGGATGTCATGCGCTTTGACTTGGACCAAGTCCAAGGCTTGTTGATCTGCTTGTTTGTAACAAAGTAAAATGGTTTGTTTCAACCATGAAGAGAGTGTAGCGGGTCTGATGTCTGAGGTATGTCCTTTCTTAAAGGAGATGAAAAGGAGAGAACGAGACCCTCTCAGGTCTTTAGTTCGATCCAAATAAAACCTCAGGGCCCGTACGGGACACAGGGTCCTGTCTTCTTTAAACTGTCTATCCACAATGGTAGTCAGAGCAGGAATAGTCACCGGAGACACACTTTGAGAACCTTCTCTTGCTAGTTGGTTTTTGGCTATGAAATCAGAAGAAGGGAACAAGGCAACCTTTTCCCATTGGCCTAAATTAGCTACTTTGTTAGCGACCCAGGCATGGATTTCGCTGCGGCGCTTGCCGGAGGCCAAGGCTAGCAAGAAAGCAGTTTTTAAAGTGAGATGTTTGAGGTCTGAGTCTTTCATGGGCTCAAAAGGTGCTTTGGTGAGCTCGTTAAGGACAACAGAAAGGTTCCACTTGGGTAAGTTTCTGGAACTTTTAGGACGATCCCTGTGAAAACTGGAGAGTAACCTATGAAGGTCTGCATTGTGTGCAATATGTTGGGCCGTTGGGCCCAAAGTGTCAACGATTGCAGTCCTGTAACCATCAATGGTCGAGGGGCGCCTGTTTAGGTCTTGGTACAGGTACATGAAGAAATCTGAGATTTGTTTCACAGATGGAGTGGAGAAATCCACCGAATTTTCTCTGCACCATTTTTCAAAAAGGGCCCACTTTGACTTGTAGATGGTCCTTGTTGATGACCGCTGACGGGCAGCAATTCTCTCTGCCACCTCCACAGAGAAGCCTTGTTCTTGGAGTTGTCCGCTCCTAGACACCAGGCGTGGAGGTTCAGGTGCTGGGGGTTGTTGTGGAACACCAGCTTGTGGGACTGTTTGAGTAGGGTTGTTGACACTGGGAGTTGCAGTGGGATCTCTGTTGAGAGCTGCACTAGGTCCCAAAACCAGGGCATCCCTGGCCAGCCTGGGGCTATTACGATGATCAGGCACTGGCATTGCCTGATCTTTTGGATCACCTTGTGAAGGAGAGCCGTAGGAGGGTACGCATATGCTGTGAGGTTGGTCCAGTTTATGTTCAGAGCATCTATGTCCCAGGCCTTTGGGTCTGGGATAGGAGACACGTATAGAGGGAGCTTGTGGTTCAGGTGAGTGGCAAACAAGTCTACATGAGGGGTGAACCACTTCTGGCAGATCTGTTTGAAGACCTGTGGGTGCAGAGACCATTCGGTTGACTGCACTTGGTTGGACCTGGATAGCAGGTCGGCCATCACATTCAGGCACCCTGGAATGTGCCTGGCTTTCAATGTTATGTGATAGTGATGGCACCAGGTCATGATCTTCCACAGGAGAGCACACATCTCTGCCGAGTGTGTTCCTCCTTGTTTGTTGATGTAGGCTACCACTGTTGAGTTGTCCGTCGCGACCAACACTGTTTGATTCTGGCACTGGTCCTTGAAGTCTCGAAGGGCCAGGGAGACCGCCTTCAATTCTAGGACATTTATGTGAAGCCTTTTTTCCCGATCTGACCACAGACCCTTGGTAAAGTTTTGGTCTAAGTGAGCGCCCCAACCTTCGTTTGAGGCGTCGGTAAAGAGTTGGATACTGTGGTCTTTGGGATGAAGGTCTGCACCTTTCATCACCTTGGAGGGATTTTGCCACCAATCTAGGTGGGCTGCAATGGCTTCTGTCCAGGGAAGGAGGTTGTCCAGCGACTGAGGATATCTCCAGTGCTCCTTGAGATGAAACTGAAAGGGCCTCATGTGAAGGCGTCCCTCCGGGACCATTTTCTCCGTTGAGGCTAGCAACCCAATTAGAGACATCAAACATCTTGCAGTCAAAACACGTTTTGACTTGAGTCGTAGGATCAAATCCTGAAGTTTGAGCCATCTCTCTTGAGTGGGTTTTACAAGGGCTGAATCGAGGTGGTATTCGTAGCCCACGAACGAAAACACCTGTGTAGGTTTCAGTTCTGATTTTTCCTGATTTATTATCCATCCCAAGGACTGAGTCAGATCTACTACTGCCTGAGTGTTCACTTGTGCTTCCTCCTGAGACTGGGACCTGATCAGCCAGTCGTCCAGGTATTGGTGAATTCTGAGTCCTCTTGAGAGGGCCATTAGTTTCACTTCCTTTACGATCATTGTAAAGACCTGGGGGGCTGTAGCTAGTCCGAACGGGAGGGAGGTGAATTGGAACACCTGAGCCTTGTAGCAAAACCTTAGGTATTTCCTTGAGCTTGGGTGGATGGGGATATGCAGGTAGGCGTCCGACAGATCTATCGACGATACCCACTCCCCTGGAATCAGGGAGGTCCTGATGGACTCTGGAGTTTCCATTTTGAACTTTTCTACGTGTAGAAAAGTATTGAGCCTGCTTAAGTCTATGACTGGCCTCCACCTTTGGTGAGGCTTGGGTACTAGAAACAGGCGACTGTAAAACCCGAGAGATTTTACATTGTCTACCCTTTCGATAGCGTTCTTTGACAGGAGAGACTGGATACAAGTAGCCAAGGCTTGGTCTTTTTGTTGGGCCTTGTACTCTGACAGAATCAGAGGAAATCTGATCAAGTTTGGCTTTGAACGGAATGGCAGAACGTAGCCATTGGTGATAATGTTTAACACGTTTTGAGAACATTTGTTTGTGAGCCAGTCTCTCCTGAAAGAACGGAGGCGACCTCCTACTGGTGGACTGAGTGAGGCTTTGGAGGAGTCATTGGGGAGGGGGGTTTCCACGCCCCCTCCTCTATTGTGGGGTCGAAAACGACCCCTGGAGCCTCTGAAGTTGGATTTTCCTCTTCCCGAAGGAAAGGACTGGTTACTGCTTTGAGAGGTATTGCCCCCATAGGGGCATTTCCTGTAGGAGCCTCTTTTCCTGTGGGGACCACGAAAGGGCTTATTCTGGTAGGGTGCAAAACCCTGAGAATCTTTTGAGGTGCCTTTTTTGAGAAGGAAGTCCTCACCTTCCTTCACTAATTGAGACTCGAACAAGGAAGAGTCCCAAAAGGACGAGTTCCTGAGTTCTTGACGTCTCGTTTCTCCTAATTGTGGATGTAATAGAGTCATCTCGGCTTCTCGCCTGAGCAAGCCGGTATTAGCCATAGAGTATAATTCCCTCTGCAAAATATGGGCTAGAGATTTGCTGAGACAAGTGAGGGCCCTGTGTTGAACAAGTACTGTCTTGTTCCAAAAATCTAAGTAGTCAGCTACTTCCTCATATCCGCGCTTTGCCGCTTTCTCAGGATTGGCACCTTTCTGAATCTGAGATTTAATCTTCTTGACGGTAGACTTAATGCTATGTTGGCATTTTTCCAATGAAGCATTGCAAGAAGATGAGGTTTTGGCAAATGCAGCGGTGAAGTTGAGGGTAGAGATGTTTTGTCTAGCCTGAAGTTCTAGCTCCTTGAGAACTGGCAGGGGAACTCTGGCTACTGGGGGCCCAGAAGGTCTAGGAGTAATACAGATCTTAGCAAAGTCTGTATTCAACTCCTGAATTTTGTCCTGAAAAGTTGGTTGTCCCACCTTGTACCACTTGGAAGTTGAGGGAGGAGGCTTGACATATTTTCCCTCAGATAAGTTGGCAGCCTTAAAGTCATGTTGGAATTTATCAAAGGCGTCCTTGATAACTGAGCTAAGTGGAAGAATAGAGGAGGGACCTCTAGGTCTGAGCTCTTGACGGCCTTTTTCATCATCCAGACCCAACACTGAGGTGGAAGACCTGGGCATAGATTCCCTGGGGTCAGGGAGAGACAAAATACGCCTGAAGGTATCCACTTCCTCAGAGTATTGTGAGGGCATGTCAGACAAAGCTACTGCTCTATAATAAGGGGGGTCTGGATCATGTTGTGGGAGGTCTTGATCAGAAGCTACTCCTGAGGGCTGAGCCCTAGAGGGCTTAGAAGACCTGTGTCTGGCTACAGGGGAGTGATCCTCCTCTGAGGAAAATGACACATATCTAGATCTTGATTTATGTTTGCTCTTGTCAGAGTGCTTTTTGGATCTAGAAGAAGGGATCCGAGGTTCATCGGAATCCTCATTTAGTTGGTCCGAGGCAGAGCTCGGGTCAACTGGCTGCTTATGGCTTTGCTTTTTGTGAGAGTACGAAACCTCTTCGGGATGACCTTCAGAGGGGGCAACGTACTGATCCGAGGAAGGTTGAGTAGATACTAGACGAGGAGGAAGAGCTGGACCGTAGTCCACATCCATATCCTCGCTTGGAATGTTAGTACCAGATCTCGGAGGGGGCAAATCCAGAGGGGCAGCAGAAGTACTGGACAAGCCAGGTTTTGAAGCAAGAGTCGAGGACTGTGTCTCGACTTTCTGTTTTACAGCCAACTCCTCTCGGAGTGACTGAAAAGCTTCCAACATGGATGCCTGGAAGGAACCCATTTGCTGCTGTAAGTGTATATTTAAGGAATCACCGAGTGATTTCTCTAAATTTTTCTGGATTTTATTTTGCAAAGCTGTACCAGGGGTGGGTGGGACGGTTTTTGCTGGCGTTTTCAAAGACAGGGAACTGAAGGCAAGAGGTTGTGGACGGGGGGGTGAGGTAAAAAGGCTATCAGCCGCACACTCGAGGTCTGCATTAGACCCAGTGAAGGAGTCCCTGTCGCCTTCACCCAAAAGATCTAGTTCATCTTTGGAACTAGTTGTCGCTTTCTGCTTTTTCAAATACCGTTTCCGGTTTTGGATTTTCTGTAGTTGCTCATCTGTAAAAGACGTGCAAATTTCGCAAGGGGTTTCAAAGGTGACACAGGGGTCATCTCCCTTGCCAGCCTCCCTACAGGTAGGGCAGAAATTATGTGTATCAAAACTAAAGCAGAAATGGCGGCATTTCTGCGCTCTCGGTTTGTTTTTATTTGCTTGATGTGTAGACATTTTGTACGCAATAAAAGACGTAGAATGTATTAGCCTGAACCGAGGAAAACTCAAAACACGCGACTGCAATAAAAATACTTATCCTGTGAAAATGAAACTTTTACAGAATGATCTATAATATATATTACAAGAAATATGCAAATATTAGCCTCCAACAATAAGTAAAGTCTGAGAAATAAATGAAAATGTCTGTATATTTACAAACTGCTACCAGTCAATCGTGGCCAACGAGAAAGTAGGACGATTGGTCAGAAGTTATCACGTGACGACAACTACCAGTATATCCGGTGGCTAACAAGAACTGTCTTTTTTTCTAAGACGTTGGCCCCGGGTGTGGCAACCCGAGATCAGCATTAAGTCCCACATGGTAAGCTATTGTAGCGTAATAAAATGTAAGGTTTACATTCAAATATAGCAGTATTGGTCAAAGATATGGCTTCATATACCATGTCAATTATGGTTTGTATATACAAGTTCAAGCCTGTAATACAAGTAATAGCTTACAGTGGAAGTTATAGTTTTGCAATTAAGTTAAAGACCAGTTTTGACTTGCAATTCAAGCAGTAGTTTGCAATACAATTTATGGCTTGCAATAGAAGTTTCAGTCTGCAATTTTAATTATGGCATGCTATGCAAATTACACTTTGCAATGTAAGTTAAGGCTGGTAGGATAGGTTACAACTTCTAATACTAGTTACAGCTTGCAATACAACTTATAGTTTGCATTGCAAGTAATGGATTGTACTGTAAGTTATAGCTAACCTTACCTGCTTAGGTACTAGCTTGCTTGATGTTCCTACAGATGTACTTTTATTACTAACAGGAATCATTTCCAGCAAAAGAGGGTCACTGTTTTCTTTGATCTCTGTTTTTAATAAGTTGGTATATGTTTTTACCTTGGTATTCTTTAGGCCCAAGGGCTTCTCATTCATGACAGGGACCCCTTGGCTTGCTTTAAAAATTGCTGCTAATCCTTCCTGCACTAATTTGGATGATGTTCCCAAAAATATATTTGTACCACTGCATAGAGTCTGATCCATGACAGAAGAAGACTCTTGGGTTACCTTTAACCCTGCCTGCACTGGTTTGTTTGATTTTCCTGAAGAGGTATTTTTGTCATCAAATGGTGTTTCATCCATGGCAAGAAGCCCTTGGTCAGCCTTACATGTTCCTGTTAATCCTTCCTGTATTGGTTTCATCTTTTGGTCAGATAAAGGATTCTTGTCTGCAATAGGAGGCCACAGACTTTGTTTACAAGTTGCTGAAAATTCTTCTTGCAATAATTTGCTTGAGGTTGCTGCCAATCCTTCTTGCAATAGTTTGGTTGAACTTCTTAAGGTATTTTTGAAATACAAGTGTGGCTTATCCACACTAGTTGCTTTGCAGGTTGCTGTGGACTCTTTTTGCTCCAGTAACAGGTTGGCTGATGAATCACCTCCTGAGGAAAACCCAAAATCAATACGCAGTTTTTTGCTAGCACTTTCTAAAGGAGCGGAGGCATCTGGGATCTTCTCAAATACAGCTTTGTGACAAATAGCACATTTGGGATGGTCTCTCCTATAGCCCCCACAGATTCCACATGTGGTAGCCTGTGGTTTGTATGTCTTGAAGAAAAAGAGACAAAAACAAATAAGTGACAAAGCAGATATTATCCAGTAAACCAAATAAATGAACTAAGAATATTAAATGAGAAAAACAACAAGAGGTACAGCAACTTGGACAATGTTGTCTCTTTGTACACTGGAATCTCTATCATCCCAACATCTTGGGGAAGAGGATTTTTGTCACAGTAGAAAATTCATTGCAAAAGAAGAGAGGACACAAGTTTAAAAATAGCATCAGAGGTGTACCCGTACCCCACAGCCTGGGGGAAATAGTCAGTTACTTAAAGGTCCAAGTAATGTTTAAGTAGAGGAAATGTATGTAAAGATAAAGTATTAAAACAAGACAATTCAACAGCAAAATGACAGCATTAATCAGTAAACTAAAATTATGAGGCTGTAGAATTTATTTATTGGAGAATAGCCATTGGAGAGAGCCAAAGTTACAGGTCACACCATGATGCACATCCACACTCCCTAATAAATGTCCCTACTAAGTGTCAACCTTCTACACCTTATGGAATCCAGGAAAAGCCTAGACAAGATTTTAAAACTTATGGTCATTATGACAATGTTAAAGGTCAAGTCAAGATCACACCATGATATTGCACACCTACAATCCCTAAGCAATGTCCCTACCAAGTATCAACTCCCTACACTTTATGGTTTCCGAGATATTGCCTTGAAAAATTTTAAAGGTCAAGGTCACTACATTAAGATCAAAGGTCAAATCAAGGTCACACCATGATGTTGCACACCTACAATCCCCAACCAATGTTCCTACCAAGTAACAACTTCCTACACCTTACAGTTTCCGAGGCATAACGCAGATAAGATCTTCAAACTCAAGGTTACTACAGCAAAGTCAACAGTAAAATCAAGGTCACACCATGATGTTGCATATCTATACTCTCAAACCAATGTCCCTACCAAGTATTAACTTCCTACACCTTCCTACACTGACAAAATTTTTCCCGCCACCTGAACGCCCACTGATCTGGACACAATGGGTGAAAACAATACCCCAACAGCTTTAAGGGCTGTGTGGTTACAAGAAAAAGAATACTGGTCACCCAAAATGTAAAAGAATAGCATCAACAATACCCATATCCAACAGTCCATTGGACATCATGAGATATAGAATAGGTGAAACAGTACAAAGATCAAAGAGACTTTTAGAACAGACAGTATAAGTTAAAGAAAGATGCAGGAAAAAAACAAGAAAGAGGAAATGTATGTAAAGATGATGTATTAAACAAGACAATTCAATAGCAAGATGACTGCATTAACTACACTCTCCGTATCTGGTTTCCTAGTACCCTCCCAATTTGCTCAAATGCTCTAAAAGTAATATTAAAGGCGATAATAACCAAAAAACACAAAATCTATGATTTTCTGACCCTAGTTTGACCCATAAGGGGGGCGGCAGGGGGTTTATCTGACTGGCTTCCTAGAATTCCTGTATATGGTTTCCTATTACCTCAGTCCGTAAAAGCAATAACAAAGGACATAAAAGCTAAACACAAAATCTGCAATTTTCTGCCCTTAGTTTGACCCATAAAGCATGTAAGGCAGGGGGTAAATCTCACCAGCTTTAAAGACTCCCTGAATTTGGTTTCCTATTGCCTCTTAATACATTTGAAAGCTTCATCAGTGCCCATGAATGGGCTCTGTGTCAGCTGACTTTGTGTTTTGAGTTTCAGAGTAGAAGTGACAGAAGAAAAGGACACAAAAGGTGTGCCCTGCAAATGGTATTCAGAAGGAAGTAACAAGGTAACTGTTAAGGTGTAAAAAGTTAAAAACATATTTAAAGAAAATACTGCAAATGCAATAGTTTTTGAGTTACAACTGATTTACTCAACAGTGAGAACCTCAAAGTAGCTATTACTCAGCTATGCAAGGAGCTACAGGTTTGCAATTATACTATTTTATAGCTGACCCAAAAGTAGGTTAATAACTTATTTAAACAAAATACTGTAAATGAAATAGTTTTCAAGTTACAAGTGATTAACTGAACAGTGAAAATCTAAAAGTAGCTATTGCTCAGCTATGCCATGAGCTACAGGTCTACAATTTCACTATGTTATAGCTGACCCATAAGTATGTGAACAACATACTTAAACAGATTACTCTAAATGCAATAGTTTTCAAGTTACATCTGATTTACTCAACACTGACAAAACCTGAAAGTAGCTATTGCTCACTTATGCCATGATATACAGGTCTGCAAATTCACTATGTTAAAGCTGACCCAAAAGTAGGTCAACAACATATTTATAGAAAATACTTAAAATGCAATATTTTTCAAGTTACAACTGATTTACTCAACAGTGAGAACCTGAGAATAGCTATTACACAGCTATGCCATGAGCTACACGTCTGCAATTTTACTATGTTATAGCTAATTGAAAAGTAGGTGAATAACATATTTAAACAAAATTCTCTAAATGCAATAGTTTTCAAATTACAACTGATTAACTCACCAGAGAAAACCTCATAGTAGCTATTGCTCAGCTATGCCATGACATACAGGTCTGCAATTTCACTATGTTACAGCTGACCCAAAAGTAACTGAACAACATATTGAAACAAAATACTCTAAATGCAATACTTTTCAAGTTGCAACTGATTCACTCAACAGTGAGAACCTGAAAGTAGCTATTACTCAGGTATGCCATGAGCTACAAATCTGCAGTTTTACAATGTTATAGCTAATTCAAAAGTAGATAAATAACATATTTAAACAAAACTAGAGGATCGCTCGCAAAAAAAAAAGATAATGTTTTTGCATAGCAAAAACAAAGCGTCCCGAAAAGGATATAAAGGTGAGTGCTAAAGTATTAAGAAAATGCTTCGTTTCTAGCCTTATACTGTTGTGGCAACCAAAGTCAGCGCAGTCTGCTCTATCTAGCACGATTTTCAAGATATAAGCATTTTTGTGTTTTGCAAAAAATAAAAAAATTAAAAATGTCCGCTATATTTGGCGAGACAAAAATATTTTGAAAATTGGCATGGCTACTCTGCAGAGATACCCAGCAGGTCCAAAATTTTCTTGAGTTCGCTCCATATAGCACGGTTTTCGAGATATAAGCATTTTTGTGTTTTGCAAAAACTTTGAAAATTCAAAATGGCCACCATTTTTGGGGAGACAAAAATTTTTGTTAAGACCACTGCCGTGGTGTGTATCTCCCGCCAAGCATTAAAGTGGAAGAAATAGCTTTTCCGAGATATTCACAATTTTTCATTTTCGTGTGTGAAAGGTCTTCCAAAAGTAGGTGAATGAGTTATTTGAGAAAAATTGGCTATCTGCAATACTATTAAGAGATAATTCACATTTACTCATTTTGAGTAGGTGAATAATTATCTATGGGTCTGAAACTTCACCAAGTGAAAGCTCTCCCAAAAGTAGGTGAATGAGTTATTTGAGAAAAATTGGCTATCTGCAATACTTTTACAGATAATTCGCATTTACTCATTTTGAGTAGGTGAGTAATTAGCTATGGGTCTGAAACTTCACCATGTGAAAGCTCTCCCACAAGTAGATGAATGAGTATTTGATAAAAATTGGGTATCCGCAATACTTTTACAGATAATTAGCATTTACTCATTTTGAGTAGGTGAATAAATAGCTATGGGTCTGAAACTTCACAGAGTGAAAGCTCTCCCAAAAGTAGGTGAATGAGTTATTTGAGAAAAATTGGCTATCTGCAATACTTTTAGAGATAATTCACATTTACTCATTTTGAGTAGGTGAATAATTAGCTATGGGTCTGAAACTTCACCAAGTGAAAGCTCTGCCAAAAGTAGGTGAATGAGTTATTTGAGAAAAATTGGCTATCTGCAATACTTTTAGAGATAATTCGCATTTACTCATTTTGAGTAGGTGAGTAATTAGCTATGGGTCTGAAACTTCACCAAGTGAAAGCTCTCCCAAAAGTAGGTGAATGATTAATTTGAGAAAAATTGGCTATCTGCAATACTTTTAGAGATAATTCGCATTTACTCATTTTGAGTAGGTGAGTAATTAGCTATGGGTCTGAAACTTCACAGAGTGAAAGCTCTCCCAAAAGTAGGTGAATGATTAATTTGAGAAAAATTGGCTATCTGCAATACTTTTAGAGATAATTCGCATTTACTCATTTTGAGTAGGTGAGTAATTAGCTATGGGTCTGAAACTTCACAGAGTGAAAGCTCTCCCAAAAGTAGGTGAATGAGTTATTTGAGAAAAATTGGCTATCTGCAATACTTTTAGAGATAATTCGCATTTACTCATTTTGAGTAGGTGAGTAATTAGCTATGGGTCTGAAACTTCACCAAGTGAAAGCTCTCCCAAAAGTAGGTGAATGAGTTATTTGAGAAAAATTGGCTATCTGCAATACTTTTAGAGATAATTCACATTTACTCATTTTCAGTAGGTGAGTAATTAGCTATGGGTCTGAAACTTCACCAAGTGAAAGCTCTCCCAAAAGTAGGTGAATGAGTTATTTGAGAAAAATTGGCTATCTGCAATACTTTTAGAGATAATTCGCATTTACTCATTTTGAGTAGGTGAGTAATTAGCTATGGGTCTGAAACTTCACAGAGTGAAAGCTCTCCCAAAAGTAGGTGAATGAGTTATTTGAGAAAAATTGGCTATCTGCAATACTTTTAGAGATAATTCGCATTTACTCATTTTGAGTAGGTGAGTAATTAGCCATGGGTCTGAAACTTCACTAAGTGAAAGCTCTCCCAAAAGTAGGTGAATGATTAATTTGACAAAAATTGGCTATCTGCAATACTTTTTGAGATAATTCGCATTTACTCATTTTGAGTAGGTGAGTAATTAGCTATGGGTCTGAAACTTCACCAAGTGAAAGCTCTCCCACAAGTAGGTGAATGAGTTATTTGATAAAAATTGGGTATCCACAATACTTTTACAGATAATTAGCATTTACTCATTTTGAGTAGGTAAATAATTAGCTATGGGTCTGAAACTTCACCATGTGAAAGCTCTCCCAAAAGTAGGTGAATGAGTTATTTGAGAAAAATTGGCTATCTGCAATACTTTTAGAGATAATTCACATTTACTCATTTTGAGTAGGTGAATAATTAGCTATGGGTCTGAAACTTCACCAAGTGAAAGCTCTGCCAAAAGTAGGTGAATGAGTTATTTGAGAAAAATTGGCTATCTGCAATACTTTTAGAGATAATTCGCATTTACTCATTTTGAGTAGGTGAGTAATTAGCTATGGGTCTGAAACTTCACCAAGTGAAAGCTCTCCCAAAAGTAGGTGAATGATTAATTTGAGAAAAATTGGCTATCTGCAATACTTTTAGAGATAATTCGCATTTACTCATTTTGAGTAGGTGAGTAATTAGCTATGGGTCTGAAACTTCACAGAGTGAAAGCTCTCCCAAAAGTAGGTGAATGAGTTATTTGAGAAAAATTGGCTATCTGCAATACTTTTAGAGATAATTCGCATTTACTCATTTTGAGTAGGTGAGTAATTAGCTATGGGTCTGAAACTTCACCAAGTGAAAGCTCTCCCAAAAGTAGGTGAATGAGTTATTTGAGAAAAATTGGCTATCTGCAATACTTTTAGAGATAATTCACATTTACTCATTTTCAGTAGGTGAGTAATTAGCTATGGGTCTGAAACTTCACCAAGTGAAAGCTCTCCCAAAAGTAGGTGAATGAGTTATTTGAGAAAAATTGGCTATCTGCAATACTTTTAGAGATAATTCGCATTTACTCATTTTGAGTAGGTGAGTAATTAGCTATGGGTCTGAAACTTCACAGAGTGAAAGCTCTCCCAAAAGTAGGTGAATGAGTTATTTGAGAAAAATTGGCTATCTGCAATACTTTTAGAGATAATTCGCATTTACTCATTTTGAGTAGGTGAGTAATTAGCCATGGGTCTGAAACTTCACCAAGTGAAAGCTCTCCCAAAAGTAGGTGAATGATTAATTTGACAAAAATTGGCTATCTGCAATACTTTTTGAGATAATTCGCATTTACTCATTTTGAGTAGGTGAGTAATTAGCTATGGGTCTGAAACTTCACCATGTGAAAGCTCTCCCACAAGTAGATGAATGAGTTATTTGATAAAAATTGGGTATCCGAAATACTTTTACAGATAATTAGCATTTACTCATTTTGAGTAGGTAAATAATTAGCTATGGGTCTGAAACTTCACCATGTGAAAGCTCTCCCAAAAGTAGGTGAATGAGTTATTTGAGAAAAATTGGCTATCTGCAATACTTTTAGAGATAATTCACATTTACTCATTTTGAGTAGGTGAATAATTAGCTATGGGTCTGAAACTTCACCAAGTGAAAGCTCTGCCAAAAGTAGGTGAATGAGTTATTTGAGAAAAATTGGCTATCTGCAATACTTTTAGAGATAATTCGCATTTACTCATTTTGAGTAGGTGAGTAATTAGCTATGGGTCTGAAACTTCACCATGTGAAAGCTCTCCCACAAGTAGATGAATGAGTATTTGATAAAAATTGGGTATCCGCAATACTTTTACAGATAATTAGCATTTACTCATTTTGAGTAGGTGAATAAATAGCTATGGGTCTGAAACTTCACAGAGTGAAAGCTCTCCCAAAAGTAGGTGAATGAGTTATTTGAGAAAAATTGGCTATCTGCAATACTTTTAGAGATAATTCACATTTACTCATTTTGAGTAGGTGAATAACTAGCTATGGGTCTGAAACTTCACCAAGTGAAAGCTCTGCCAAAAGTAGGTGAATGAGTTATTTGAGAAAAATTGGCTATCTGCAATACTTTTAGAGATAATTCGCATTTACTCATTTTGAGTAGGTGAGTAATTAGCTATGGGTCTGAAACTTCACCAAGTGAAAGCTCTCCCAAAAGTAGGTGAATGATTAATTTGAGAAAAATTGGCTATCTGCAATACTTTTAGAGATAATTCGCATTTACTCATTTTGAGTAGGTGAGTAATTAGCTATGGGTCTGAAACTTCACAGAGTGAAAGCTCTCCCAAAAGTAGGTGAATGAGTTATTTGAGAAAAATTGGCTATCTGCAATACTTTTAGAGATAATTCGCATTTACTCATTTTGAGTAGGTGAGTAATTAGCTATGGGTCTGAAACTTCACAGAGTGAAAGCTCTCCCAAAAGTAGGTGAATGAGTTATTTGAGAAAAATTGGCTATCTGCAATACTTTTAGAGATAATTCGCATTTACTCATTTTGAGTAGGTGAGTAATTAGCTATGGGTCTGAAACTTCACCAAGTGAAAGCTCTCCCAAAAGTAGGTGAATGAGTTATTTGAGAAAAATTGGCTATCTGCAATACGTTTAGAGATAATTCACATTTACTCATTTTCAGTAGGTGAGTAATTAGCTATGGGTCTGAAACTTCACCAAGTGAAAGCTCTCCCAAAAGTAGGTGAATGAGTTATTTGAGAAAAATTGGCTATCTGCAATACTTTTAGAGATAATTCGCATTTACTCATTTTGAGTAGGTGAGTAATTAGCTATGGGTCTGAAACTTCACAGAGTGAAAGCTCTCCCAAAAGTAGGTGAATGAGTTATTTGAGAAAAATTGGCTATCTGCAATACTTTTAGAGATAATTCGCATTTACTCATTTTGAGTAGGTGAGTAATTAGCCATGGGTCTGAAACTTCACCAAGTGAAAGCTCTCCCAAAAGTAGGTGAATGATTAATTTGACAAAAATTGGCTATCTGCAATACTTTTTGAGATAATTCGCATTTACTCATTTTGAGTAGGTGAGTAATTAGCTATGGGTCTGAAACTTCACCATGTGAAAGCTCTCCCACAAGTAGATGAATGAGTTATTTGATAAAAATTGGGTATCCGCAATACTTTTACAGATAATTAGCATTTACTCATTTTGAGTAGGTAAATAATTAGCTATGGGTCTGAAACTTAACCATGTGAAAGCTCTCCCAAAAGTAGGTGAATGAGTTATTTGAGAAAAATTGGCTATCTGCAATACTTTTAGAGATAATTCACATTTACTCATTTTGAGTAGGTGAATAATTAGCTATGGGTCTGAAACTTCACCAAGTGAAAGCTCTGCCAAAAGTAGGTGAATGAGTTATTTGAGAAAAATTGGCTATCTGCAATACTTTTAGAGATAATTCGCATTTACTCATTTTGAGTAGGTGAGTAATTAGCTATGGGTCTGAAACTTCACCATGTGAAAGCTCTCCCACAAGTAGATGAATGAGTATTTGATAAAAATTGGGTATCCGCAATACTTTTACAGATAATTAGCATTTACTCATTTTGAGTAGGTGAATAAATAGCTATGGGTCTGAAACTTCACAGAGTGAAAGCTCTCCCAAAAGTAGGTGAATGAGTTATTTGAGAAAAATTGGCTATCTGCAATACTTTTAGAGATAATTCACATTTACTCATTTTGAGTAGGTGAATAATTAGCTATGGGTCTGAAACTTCACCAAGTGAAAGCTCTGCCAAAAGTAGGTGAATGAGTTATTTGAGAAAAATTGGCTATCTGCAATACTTTTAGAGATAATTCGCATTTACTCATTTTGAGTAGGTGAGTAATTAGCTATGGGTCTGAAACTTCACCAAGTGAAAGCTCTCCCAAAAGTAGGTGAATGATTAATTTGAGAAAAATTGGCTATCTGCAATACTTTTAGAGATAATTCGCATTTACTCATTTTGAGTAGGTGAGTAATTAGCTATGGGTCTGAAACTTCACAGAGTGAAAGCTCTCCCAAAAGTAGGTGAATGAGTTATTTGAGAAAAATTGGCTATCTGCAATACTTTTAGAGATAATTCGCATTTACTCATTTTGAGTAGGTGAGTAATTAGCTATGGGTCTGAAACTTCACCAAGTGAAAGCTCTCCCAAAAGTAGGTGAATGAGTTATTTGAGAAAAATTGGCTATCTGCTATACTTTTAGAGATAATTCACATTTACTCATTTTCAGTAGGTGAGTAATTAGCTATGGGTCTGAAACTTCACCAAGTGAAAGCTCTCCCAAAAGTAGGTGAATGAGTTATTTGAGAAAAATTGGCTATCTGCAATACTTTTAGAGATAATTCGCATTTACTCATTTTGAGTAGGTGAGTAATTAGCTATGGGTCTGAAACTTCACAGAGTGAAAGCTCTCCCAAAAGTAGGTGAATGAGTTATTTGAGAAAAATTGGCTATCTGCAATACTTTTAGAGATAATTCGCATTTACTCATTTTGAGTAGGTGAGTAATTAGCCATGGGTCTGAAACTTCACCAAGTGAAAGCTCTCCCAAAAGTAGGTGAATGATTAATTTGACAAAAATTGGCTATCTGCAATACTTTTTGAGATAATTCGCATTTACTCATTTTGAGTAGGTGAGTAATTAGCCATGGGTCTGAAACTTCACCAAATGAAAGCTCTCCCAAAAGTAGGTGAATGAGTTATTTGAGAAAAATTGGCTATCTGCAATAATTTTACAGATAATTCGCATTTATTCATTTTGAGTAGGTGAGTAATTAGCTATGGGTCTGAAACTTCACCATGTGAAAGCTCTCCCACAAGTAGATGAATGAGTTATTTGATAAAAATTGGGTATCCCCAATACTTTTACAGATAATTAGCATTTACTCATTTTGAGTAGGTAAATAATTACCTATGGGTCTGAAACTTCATGTGAAAGCTCTCCCAAAAGTAGGTGAATGAGTTATTTGAGAAAAATTGGCTATTTGCAATACTTTTAGAGATAATTCACATTTACTCATTTTGAGTAGGTGAATAATTAGCTATGGGTCTGAAACTTCACCAAGTGAAAGCTCTGCCAAAAGTAGGTGAATGAGTTATTTGAGAAAAATTGGCTATCTGCAATACTTTTAGAGATAATTCGCATTTACTCATTTTGAGTAGGTGAGTAATTAGCTATGGGTCTGAAACTTCACCAAGTGAAAGCTCTCCCAAAAGTAGGTGAATGAGTTATTTGAGAAAAATTGGCTATCTGCAATACTTTTAGAGATAATTCACATTTACTCATTTTGAGTAGGTGAATAATTAGCTATGGGTCTGAAACTTCACCAAGTGAAAGCTCTGCCAAAAGTAGGTGAATGAGTTATTTGAGAAAAATTGGCTATCTGCAATACTTTTAGAGATAATTCGCATTTACTCATTTTGAGTAGGTGAGTAATTAGCTATGGGTCTGAAACTTCACCAAGTGAAAGCTCTCCCAAAAGTAGGTGAATGATTAATTTGAGAAAAATTGGCTATCTGCAATACTTTTAGAGATAATTCGCATTTACTCATTTTGAGTAGGTGAGTAATTAGCTATGGGTCTGAAACTTCACAGAGTGAAAGCTCTCCCAAAAGTAGGTGAATGAGTTATTTGAGAAAAATTGGCTATCTGCAATACTTTTAGAGATAATTCGCATTTACTCATTTTGAGTAGGTGAGTAATTAGCCATGGGTCTGAAACTTCACCAAGTGAAAGCTCTGCCAAAAGTAGGTGAATGAGTTATTTGAGAAAAATTGGCTATCTGCAATACTTTTAGAGATAATTCGCATTTACTCATTTTGAGTAGGTGAGTAATTAGCTATGGGTCTGAAACTTCACCAAGTGAAAGCTCTCCCAAAAGTAGGTGAATGAGTTATTTGAGAAAAATTGGCTATCTGCAATACTTTTAGAGATAATTCGCATTTACTCATTTTGAGTAGGTGAGTAATTAGCTATGGGTCTGAAACTTCACCATGTGAAAGCTCTCCCACAAGTAGATGAATGAGTTATTTGATAAAAATTGGGTATCCGCAATACTTTTACAGATAATTAGCATTTACTCATTTTGAGTAGGTAAATAATTAGCTATGGGTCTGAAACTTCACCATGTGAAAGCTCTCCCAAAAGTAGGTGAATGAGTTATTTGAGAAAAATTGGCTATCTGCAATACTTTTAGAGATAATTCACATTTACTCATTTTGAGTAGGTGAATAATTAGCTATGGGTCTGAAACTTCACCAAGTGAAAGCTCTGCCAAAAGTAGGTGAATGAGTTATTTGAGAAAAATTGGCTATCTGCAATACTTTTAGAGATAATTCGCATTTACTCATTTTGAGTAGGTGAGTAATTAGCTATGGGTCTGAAACTTCACCAAGTGAAAGCTCTCCCAAAAGTAGGTGAATGAGTTATTTGAGAAAAATTGGCTATCTGCAATACTTTTAGAGATAATTCGCATTTACTCATTTTGAGTAGGTGAGTAATTAGCCATGGGTCTGAAACTTCACCAAGTGAAAGCTCTCCCAAAAGTAGGTGAATGATTAATTTGACAAAAATTGGCTATCTGCAATACTTTTTGAGATAATTCGCATTTACTCATTTTGAGTAGGTGAGTAATTAGCCATGGGTCTGAAACTTCACCAAATGAAAGCTCTCCCAAAAGTAGGTGAATGAGTTATTTGAGAAAAATTGGCTATCTGCAATAATTTTACAGATAATTCGCATTTATTCATTTTGAGTAGGTGAGTAATTAGCTATGGGTCTGAAACTTCACCATGTGAAAGCTCTCCCACAAGTAGATGAATGAGTTATTTGATAAAAATTGGGTATCCCCAATACTTTTACAGATAATTAGCATTTACTCATTTTGAGTAGGTAAATAATTACCTATGGGTCTGAAACTTCATGTGAAAGCTCTCCCAAAAGTAGGTGAATGAGTTATTTGAGAAAAATTGGCTATTTGCAATACTTTTAGAGATAATTCACATTTACTCATTTTGAGTAGGTGAATAATTAGCTATGGGTCTGAAACTTCACCAAGTGAAAGCTCTGCCAAAAGTAGGTGAATGAGTTATTTGAGAAAAATTGGCTATCTGCAATACTTTTAGAGATAATTCGCATTTACTCATTTTGAGTAGGTGAGTAATTAGCTATGGGTCTGAAACTTCACCAAGTGAAAGCTCTCCCAAAAGTAGGTGAATGAGTTATTTGAGAAAAATTGGCTATCTGCAATACTTTTAGAGATAATTCACATTTACTCATTTTGAGTAGGTGAATAATTAGCTATGGGTCTGAAACTTCACCAAGTGAAAGCTCTGCCAAAAGTAGGTGAATGAGTTATTTGAGAAAAATTGGCTATCTGCAATACTTTTAGAGATAATTCGCATTTACTCATTTTGAGTAGGTGAGTAATTAGCTATGGGTCTGAAACTTCACCAAGTGAAAGCTCTCCCAAAAGTAGGTGAATGATTAATTTGAGAAAAATTGGCTATCTGCAATACTTTTAGAGATAATTCGCATTTACTCATTTTGAGTAGGTGAGTAATTAGCTATGGGTCTGAAACTTCACAGAGTGAAAGCTCTCCCAAAAGTAGGTGAATGAGTTATTTGAGAAAAATTGGCTATCTGCAATACTTTTAGAGATAATTCGCATTTACTCATTTTGAGTAGGTGAGTAATTAGCCATGGGTCTGAAACTTCACCAAGTGAAAGCTCTGCCAAAAGTAGGTGAATGAGTTATTTGAGAAAAATTGGCTATCTGCAATACTTTTAGAGATAATTCGCATTTACTCATTTTGAGTAGGTGAGTAATTAGCTATGGGTCTGAAACTTCACCAAGTGAAAGCTCTCCCAAAAGTAGGTGAATGAGTTATTTGAGAAAAATTGGCTATCTGCAATACTTTTAGAGATAATTCGCATTTACTCATTTTGAGTAGGTGAGTAATTAGCTATGGGTCTGAAACTTCACCATGTGAAAGCTCTCCCACAAGTAGATGAATGAGTTATTTGATAAAAATTGGGTATCCGCAATACTTTTACAGATAATTAGCATTTACTCATTTTGAGTAGGTAAATAATTAGCTATGGGTCTGAAACTTCACCATGTGAAAGCTCTCCCAAAAGTAGGTGAATGAGTTATTTGAGAAAAATTGGCTATCTGCAATACTTTTAGAGATAATTCACATTTACTCATTTTGAGTAGGTGAATAATTAGCTATGGGTCTGAAACTTCACCAAGTGAAAGCTCTGCCAAAAGTAGGTGAATGAGTTATTTGAGAAAAATTGGCTATCTGCAATACTTTTAGAGATAATTCGCATTTACTCATTTTGAGTAGGTGAGTAATTAGCTATGGGTCTGAAACTTCACCAAGTGAAAGCTCTCCCAAAAGTAGGTGAATGAGTTATTTGAGAAAAATTGGCTATCTGCAATACTTTTAGAGATAATTCGCATTTACTCATTTTGAGTAGACGAGTAATTAGCTATGGGTCTGAAACTTCACCAAGTGAAAGCTCTCCCAAAAGTAGGTGAATGATTAATTTGAGAAAAATTGGCTATCTGCAATACTTTTAGAGATAATTCGCATTTACTCATTTTGAGTAGGTGAGTTATTAGCTATGGGTCTGAAACTTCACAGAGTGAAAGCTCTCCCAAAAGTAGGTGAATGAGTTATTTGAGAAAAATTGGCTATCTGCAATACTTTTAGAGATAATTCGCATTTACTCATTTTGAGTAGGTGAGTAATTAGCCATGGGTCTGAAACTTCACCAAGTGAAAGCTCTCCCAAAAGTAGGTGAATGATTAATTTGACAAAAATTGGCTATCTGCAATACTTTTTGAGATAATTCGCATTTACTCATTTTGAGTAGGTGAGTAATTAGCCATGGGTCTGAAACTTCACCAAATGAAAGCTCTCCCAAAAGTAGGTGAATGAGTTATTTGAGAAAAATTGGCTATCCCCAATACTTTTAGAGATAATTCGCATTTACTCATTTTGAGTAGGTGAGTAATTAGCTATGGGTCTGAAACTTCACCAAGTGAAAGCTCTCCCAAAAGTAGGTGAATGAGTTATTTGAGAAAAATTGGCTATCTGCAATACTTTTAGAGATAATTCGCATTTACTCATTTTGAGTAGGTGAGTAATTAGCTATGGGTCTGAAACTTCACCATGTGAAAGCTCTCCCACAAGTAGATGAATGAGTTATTTGATAAAAATTGGGTATCCCCAATACTTTTACAGATAATTAGCATTTACTCATTTTGAGTAGGTAAATAATTACCTATGGGTCTGAAACTTCATGTGAAAGCTCTCCCAAAAGTAGGTGAATGAGTTATTTGAGAAAAATTGGCTATTTGCAATACTTTTAGAGATAATTCACATTTACTCATTTTGAGTAGGTGAATAATTAGCTATGGGTCTGAAACTTCACCAAGTGAAAGCTCTGCCAAAAGTAGGTGAATGAGTTATTTGAGAAAAATTGGCTATCTGCAATACTTTTAGAGATAATTCGCATTTACTCATTTTGAGTAGGTGAGTAATTAGCTATGGGTCTGAAACTTCACCAAGTGAAAGCTCTCCCAAAAGTAGGTGAATGAGTTATTTGAGAAAAATTGGCTATCTGCAATACTTTTAGAGATAATTCACATTTACTCATTTTGAGTAGGTGAATAATTAGCTATGGGTCTGAAACTTCACCAAGTGAAAGCTCTGCCAAAAGTAGGTGAATGAGTTATTTGAGAAAAATTGGCTATCTGCAATACTTTTAGAGATAATTCGCATTTACTCATTTTGAGTAGGTGAGTAATTAGCTATGGGTCTGAAACTTCACCAAGTGAAAGCTCTCCCAAAAGTAGGTGAATGATTAATTTGAGAAAAATTGGCTATCTGCAATACTTTTAGAGATAATTCGCATTTACTCATTTTGAGTAGGTGAGTAATTAGCTATGGGTCTGAAACTTCACAGAGTGAAAGCTCTCCCAAAAGTAGGTGAATGAGTTATTTGAGAAAAATTGGCTATCTGCAATACTTTTAGAGATAATTCGCATTTACTCATTTTGAGTAGGTGAGTAATTAGCCATGGGTCTGAAACTTCACCAAGTGAAAGCTCTGCCAAAAGTAGGTGAATGAGTTATTTGAGAAAAATTGGCTATCTGCAATACTTTTAGAGATAATTCGCATTTACTCATTTTGAGTAGGTGAGTAATTAGCTATGGGTCTGAAACTTCACCAAGTGAAAGCTCTCCCAAAAGTAGGTGAATGAGTTATTTGAGAAAAATTGGCTATCTGCAATACTTTTAGAGATAATTCGCATTTACTCATTTTGAGTAGGTGAGTAATTAGCTATGGGTCTGAAACTTCACCATGTGAAAGCTCTCCCACAAGTAGATGAATGAGTTATTTGATAAAAATTGGGTATCCGCAATACTTTTACAGATAATTAGCATTTACTCATTTTGAGTAGGTAAATAATTAGCTATGGGTCTGAAACTTCACCATGTGAAAGCTCTCCCAAAAGTAGGTGAATGAGTTATTTGAGAAAAATTGGCTATCTGCAATACTTTTAGAGATAATTCACATTTACTCATTTTGAGTAGGTGAATAATTAGCTATGGGTCTGAAACTTCACCAAGTGAAAGCTCTGCCAAAAGTAGGTGAATGAGTTATTTGAGAAAAATTGGCTATCTGCAATACTTTTAGAGATAATTCGCATTTACTCATTTTGAGTAGGTGAGTAATTAGCTATGGGTCTGAAACTTCACCAAGTGAAAGCTCTCCCAAAAGTAGGTGAATGAGTTATTTGAGAAAAATTGGCTATCTGCAATACTTTTAGAGATAATTCGCATTTACTCATTTTGAGTAGACGAGTAATTAGCTATGGGTCTGAAACTTCACCAAGTGAAAGCTCTCCCAAAAGTAGGTGAATGATTAATTTGAGAAAAATTGGCTATCTGCAATACTTTTAGAGATAATTCGCATTTACTCATTTTGAGTAGGTGAGTAATTAGCTATGGGTCTGAAACTTCACAGAGTGAAAGCTCTCCCAAAAGTAGGTGAATGAGTTATTTGAGAAAAATTGGCTATCTGCAATACTTTTAGAGATAATTCGCATTTACTCATTTTGAGTAGGTGAGTAATTAGCCATGGGTCTGAAACTTCACCAAGTGAAAGCTCTCCCAAAAGTAGGTGAATGATTAATTTGACAAAAATTGGCTATCTGCAATACTTTTTGAGATAATTCGCATTTACTCATTTTGAGTAGGTGAGTAATTAGCCATGGGTCTGAAACTTCACCAAATGAAAGCTCTCCCAAAAGTAGGTGAATGAGTTATTTGAGAAAAATTGGCTATCTGCAATACTTTTACAGATAATTCGCATTTACTCATTTTGAGTAGGTGAGTAATTAGCTATGGGTCTGAAACTTCACCATGTGAAAGCTCTCCCACAAGTAGATGAATGAGTTATTTGATAAAAATTGGGTATCCCCAATACTTTTACAGATAATTAGCATTTACTCATTTTGAGTAGGTAAATAATTACCTATGGGTCTGAAACTTCATGTGAAAGCTCTCCCAAAAGTAGGTGAATGAGTTATTTGAGAAAAATTGGCTATTTGCAATACTTTTAGAGATAATTCACATTTACTCATTTTGAGTAGGTGAATAACTAGCTATGGGTCTGAAACTTCACCAAGTGAAAGCTCTGCCAAAAGTAGGTGAATGAGTTATTTGAGAAAAATTGGCTATCTGCAATACTTTTAGAGATAATTCGCATTTACTCATTTTGAGTAGGTGAGTAATTAGCTATGGGTCTGAAACTTCACCAAGTGAAAGCTCTCCCAAAAGTAGGTGAATGAGTTATTTGAGAAAAATTGGCTATCTGCAATACTTTTAGAGATAATTCGCATTTACTCATTTTGAGTAGGTGAGTAATTAGCTATGGGTCTGAAACTTCACCATGTGAAAGCTCTCCCACAAGTAGATGAATGAGTTATTTGATAAAAATTGGGTATCCGCAATACTTTTACAGATAATTAGCATTTACTCATTTTGAGTAGGTAAATAATTAGCTATGGGTCTGAAACTTCACCATGTGAAAGCTCTCCCAAAAGTAGGTGAATGAGTTATTTGAGAAAAATTGGCTATCTGCAATACTTTTAGAGATAATTCACATTTACTCATTTTGAGTAGGTGAATAATTAGCTATGGGTCTGAAACTTCACCAAGTGAAAGCTCTGCCAAAAGTAGGTGAATGAGTTATTTGAGAAAAATTGGCTATCTGCAATACTTTTAGAGATAATTCGCATTTACTCATTTTGAGTAGGTGAGTAATTAGCTATGGGTCTGAAACTTCACCAAGTGAAAGCTCTCCCAAAAGTAGGTGAATGAGTTATTTGAGAAAAATTGGCTATCTGCAATACTTTTAGAGATAATTCGCATTTACTCATTTTGAGTAGACGAGTAATTAGCTATGGGTCTGAAACTTCACCAAGTGAAAGCTCTCCCAAAAGTAGGTGAATGATTAATTTGAGAAAAATTGGCTATCTGCAATACTTTTAGAGATAATTCGCATTTACTCATTTTGAGTAGGTGAGTAATTAGCTATGGGTCTGAAACTTCACAGAGTGAAAGCTCTCCCAAAAGTAGGTGAATGAGTTATTTGAGAAAAATTGGCTATCTGCAATACTTTTAGAGATAATTCGCATTTACTCATTTTGAGTAGGTGAGTAATTAGCCATGGGTCTGAAACTTCACCAAGTGAAAGCTCTCCCAAAAGTAGGTGAATGATTAATTTGACAAAAATTGGCTATCTGCAATACTTTTTGAGATAATTCGCATTTACTCATTTTGAGTAGGTGAGTAATTAGCCATGGCTCTGAAACTTCACCAAATGAAAGCTCTCCCAAAAGTAGGTGAATGAGTTATTTGAGAAAAATTGGCTATCTGCAATACTTTTACAGATAATTCGCATTTACTCATTTTGAGTAGGTGAGTAATTAGCTATGGGTCTGAAACTTCACCATGTGAAAGCTCTCCCACAAGTAGATGAATGAGTTATTTGATAAAAATTGGGTATCCCCAATACTTTTACAGATAACTAGCATTTACTCATTTTGAGTAGGTAAATAATTACCTATGGGTCTGAAACTTCATGTGAAAGCTCTCCCAAAAGTAGGTGAATGAGTTATTTGAGAAAAATTGGCTATTTGCAATACTTTTAGAGATAATTCACATTTACTCATTTTGAGTAGGTGAATAATTAGCTATGGGTCTGAAACTTCACCAAGTGAAAGCTCTGCCAAAAGTAGGTGAATGAGTTATTTGAGAAAAATTGGCTATCTGCAATACTTTTAGAGATAATTCGAATTTACTCATTTTGAGTAGGTGAGTAATTAGCTATGGGTCTGAAACTTCACCAAGTGAAAGCTCTCCCAAAAGTAGGTGAATGAGTTATTTGAGAAAAATTGGCTATCTGCAATACTTTTAGAGATAATTCGCATTTACTCATTTTGAGTAGGTGAGTAATTAGCTATGGGTCTGAAACTTCACCATGTGAAAGCTCTCCCACAAGTAGATGAATGAGTTATTTGATAAAAATTGGGTATCCGCAATACTTTTACAGATAATTAGCATTTACTCATTTTGAGTAGGTAAATAATTAGCTATGGGTCTGAAACTTCACCATGTGAAAGCTCTCCCAAAAGTAGGTGAATGAGTTATTTGAGAAAAATTGGCTATCTGCAATACTTTTAGAGATAATTCACATTTAGTCATTTTGAGTAGGTGAATAATTAGCTATGGGTCTGAAACTTCACCAAGTGAAAGCTCTGCCAAAAGTAGGTGAATGAGTTATTTGAGAAAAATTGGCTATCTGCAATACTTTTAGAGATAATTCGCATTTACTCATTTTGAGTAGGTGAATAATTAGCTATGGGTCTGAAACTTCACCAAGTGAAAGCTCTGCCAAAAGTAGGTGAATGAGTTATTTGAGAAAAATTGGCTATCTGCAATACTTTTAGAGATAATTCGCATTTACTCATTTTGAGTAGACGAGTAATTAGCTATGGGTCTGAAACTTCACCAAGTGAAAGCTCTCCCAAAAGTAGGTGAATGATTAATTTGAGAAAAATTGGCTATCTGCAATACTTTTAGAGATAATTCGCATTTACTCATTTTGAGTAGGTGAGTAATTAGCTATGGGTCTGAAACTTCACCAAGTGAAAGCTCTCCCAAAAGTAGGTGAATGAGTTATTTGAGAAAAATTGGCTATCTGCAATACTTTTACAGATAATTCGCATTTACTCATTTTGAGTAGGTGAGTAATTAGCTATGGGTCTGAAACTTCACCAAGTGAAAGCTCTCCCAAAAGTAGGTGAATGATTAATTTGAGAAAAATTGGCTATCTGCAATACTTTTAGAGATAATTCGCATTTACTCATTTTGAGTAGGTGAGTAATTAGCTATGGGTCTGAAACTACACAGAGTGAAAGCTCTCCCAAAAGTAGGTGAATGAGTTATTTGAGAAAAATTGGCTATCTGCAATACTTTTAGAGATAATTCGCATTTACTCATTTTGAGTAGGTGAGTAATTAGCTATGGGTCTGAAACTTCACCAAGTGAAAGCTCTCCCAAAAGTAGGTGAATGAGTTATTTGAGAAAAATTGGCTATCTGCAATACTTTTAGAGATAATTCACATTTACTCATTTTCAGTAGGTGAGTAATTAGCTATGGGTCTGAAACTTCACCAAGTGAAAGCTCTCCCAAAAGTAGGTGAATGAGTTATTTGAGAAAAATTGGCTATCTGCAATACTTTTAGAGATAATTCGCATTTACTCATTTTGAGTAGGTGAGTAATTAGCTATGGGTCTGAAACTTCACCAAGTGAAAGCTCTCCCAAAAGTAGGTGAATGAGTTATTTGAGAAAAATTGGCTATCTGCAATACTTTTACAGATAATTCGCATTTACTCATTTTGAGTAGGTGAGTAATTAGCTATGGGTCTGAAACTTCACCAAGTGAAAGCTCTCCCAAAAGTAGGTGAATGATTAATTTGAGAAAAATTGGCTATCTGCAATACTTTTAGAGATAATTCGCATTTACTCATTTTGAGTAGGTGAGTAATTAGCTATGGGTCTGAAACTACACAGAGTGAAAGCTCTCCCAAAAGTAGGTGAATGAGTTATTTGAGAAAAATTGGCTATCTGCAATACTTTTAGAGATAATTCGCATTTACTCATTTTGAGTAGGTGAGTAATTAGCTATGGGTCTGAAACTTCACCAAGTGAAAGCTCTCCCAAAAGTAGGTGAATGAGTTATTTGAGAAAAATTGGCTATCTGCAATACTTTTAGAGATAATTCACATTTACTCATTTTCAGTAGGTGAGTAATTAGCTATGGGTCTGAAACTTCACCAAGTGAAAGCTCTCCCAAAAGTAGGTGAATGAGTTATTTGAGAAAAATTGGCTATCTGCAATACTTTTAGAGATAATTCGCATTTACTCATTTTGAGTAGGTGAGTAATTAGCTATGGGTCTGAAACTTCACAGAGTGAAAGCTCTCCCAAAAGTAGGTGAATGAGTTATTTGAGAAAAATTGGCTATCTGCAATACTTTTAGAGATAATTCGCATTTACTCATTTTGAGTAGGTGAGTAATTAGCTATGGGTCTGAAACTTCACCAAGTGAAAGCTCTCCCAAAAGTAGGTGAATGATTAATTTGACAAAAATTGGCTATCTGCAATACTTTTAGAGATAATTCACATTTACTCATTTTGAGTAGGTGAGTAATTAGCCATGGGTCTGAAACTTCACCAAGTGAAAGCTCTTGCAAAAGTAGGTGAATGAGTTATTTGAGAAAAATTGGCCATCTGCAATACTTTTAGAGATAATTCGCATTTACTCATTTTGAGTAGGTGAGTAATTAGCTATGGGTCTGAAACTTCACCAAGTGAAAGCTCTCCCAAAAGTAGGTGAATGAGTTATTTGAGAAAAATTGGCTATCTGCAATACTTTTAGAGATAATTCGCATTTACTCATTTTGAGTAGGTGAGTAATTAGCTATGGGTCTGAAACTTCACCATGTGAAAGCTCTCCCACAAGTAGATGAATGAGTTATTTGATAACAAGAGGAGAGTGCCCGTGAACGGGCACTGTGTCAGCTGACTGAATGTTTTTGATTTGTGATGGTGATAATGAGAGGAAAGCATAATTATCAGGAAAAGGGCTGTACAGAAATACAGTAAATGGTAACTGAACAGCATGTTCGAAAGATATTCCGAAGCTGACAGAAGAAAAGGACAAAAAAGTTGTGCCCTGCAAATGGTATTATGAAATAAAGTAACAAGGCAATTGAACATATTGCAACAAAATACTCTAAATGCAATAGTTTTCAAGTTATAAGTGATTTACTCAACAGTGATAACCTAAAAGTAGGTATTACTCAGCTATGCCATGAGCTACAGGTCTGAAATTTTACTATGTTATAGCTGACCCAAAAGTAGCTGAATAACATATTTGTACTAAATTCTCTAAATGCAATAGTTTTCAAATTACAAGTGATTTACTCAACATTGAGATCTTCAAAGTAGCTATTACTCAGTTATGCAATGAGTCACAGGTCTGGAACTTCACTATGTTATAGCTGACCCCAAAATAGGTGAATAACATATTGAAACAAAATACTCTAAAATGCAATAATTTCCAAGTTACAACTGATTTACTCAATAGTGATGACCTAAAAGTAGCTATTACTCAGCTATGCCATGAGCTACAGGTTTGAAATTTTACTATGTTATAGTTGACCCAAAAGTAGCTGAATAACATATTTATACTAAATTCTCTAAATGCAATAGTTTTGCAATTACAACTGATTTACTCAATAGTGAGAACCTCAAAGTAGTTATTACTCAGCTATGCAATGAGCTACAGGTCTGAAATTTCACTATGTTATAGCTGACCCAAAAGTAGGTGAACAACATATTAAAGCAAAATACTGTAAATGCAATAGTTTTCAAGTTACAACTGATTTACTCAATAGTGATGACCTAAAAGTAGCTATTACTCAGCTATGCCATGAGCTACAGGTCTGAAATTTTACTATGTTATAGCTGACCCAAAAGTAGGTGAACAACATATTTAAGCAAAATACTGTAAATGCAATAGTTTTCAAGTTACAACTGATTTACTCAATAGTGATGACCTAAAAGTAGCTATTACTCAGCTATGCCATGAGCTACAGGTCTGAAATTTTACTATGTTATAGCTGACCCAAAAGTAGCTATTTAACATATTTATACGAAATTTTCTAAATGCAATAGTTTTTCAATTACAACTGATTTACTCAATAGTGAGAACTTCAAAGTAGCTATTACTCAGCTATGCAATGAGCCACAGATCTGAAACTTCACTATGTTATAGCTGATCCCAAAATAGGTGAATAACATATTGAAACAAAATACTCTAAATGCAATAGTTTCCAAGTTATAAGCGATTTACTCAACAGTGATAACCTAAAAGTAGATATTACTCAGCTATGCAATGAGTCACAGGTCTGGAACTTCACTATGTTATAGCTGACCCCAAAATAGGTGAATAACATATTGAAACAAAATACTCTAAATGCAATAATTTCCAAGTTATAAGCGATTTACTCAACAGTGATAACCTAAAAGTAGCTATTACTCAGCTATGCCATGAGCTACAGGTCTGAAATTTCACTATGTTATAGCTGACCCAAAAGTAGGTGAACAACATATTTAAGCAAAATACTGTAAATGCAATAGTTTTCAAGTTACAACTGATTTACTCAATAGTGATGACCTAAAAGTAGCTATTACTCAGCTATGCCATGAGCTACAGGTCTGAAATTTTATTATGTTATAGTTGACCCAAAAGTAGCTGAATAACATATTTATACTAAATTTTCTAAATGCAATAGTTTTGCAATTACAACTGATTTACTCAATAGTGAAAACCTCAAAGTAGTTATTACTCAGCTATGCAATGAGCTACAGGTCTGAAATTTCACTATGTTATAGCTGACCCAAAAGTAGGTGAACAACATATTAAAGCAAAATACTGTAAATGCAATAGTTTCCAAGTTATAAGCGATTTACTCAACAGTGATAACCTAAAAGTAGCTATTACTCAGCTATGCCATGAGCTACAGGTCTGAAATTTTACTATGTTATAGCTGACCCAAAAGTAGCTGAATAACATATTTATACGAAATTCTCTAAATGCAATAGTTTTGAAGTTATAAGCGATTTACTCAACAGCGATAACGTAAAAGTAGCTATTACTCAGCTATGCCATGAGCTACAGGTCTGAAATTTTACTATGTTATAGCTGACCCAAAAGTAGGTGAACAACATATTTAAGCAAAATACTGTAAATGCAATAGTTTTCAAGTTACAACTGATTTACTCAATAGTGATGACCTAAAAGTAGCTATTACTCGGCTATGCCATGAGCTACAGGTCTGAAATTTTACTATGTTATAGCTGACCCAAAAGTAGCTGAATAACATATTTATACGAAATTCTCTAAATGCAATAGTTTTCCAATTACAACTGATTTACTCAATAGTGAGAACTTCAAAGTAGCTATTACTCAGCTTTGCAATGAGCCACAGATCTGAAACTTCACTATGTTATAGCTGATCCCAAAATAGGTGAATAACATATTGAAATAAAATACTCTAAATGCAATAGTTTCCAAGTTATAAGCGATTTACTCAACAGTGATAACCTAAAAGTAGCTATTACTCAGCTATGCCATGAGCTACAGGTCTGAAATTTTACTATGTTATAGCTGACCCAAAAGTAGCTGAATAACATATTTATACGAAATTCTCTAAATGCAATAGTTTTGAAGTTATAAGCGATTTACTCAACAGCGATAACGTAAAAGTAGCTATTACTCAGCTATGCCATGAGCTACAGGTCTAAAATTTTACTATGTTATAGCTGACCCAAAAGTAGGTGAACAACATATTTAAGCAAAATACTGTAAATGCAATAGTTTTCAAGTTACAACTGATTTACTCAATAGTGATGACCTAAAAGTAGCTATTACTCAGCTATGCCATGAGCTACAGGTCTGAAATTTTACTATGTTATAGTTGACCCAAAAGTAGCTGAATAACATATTTATACTAAATTCTCTAAATGCAATAGTTTTGCAATTACAACTGATTTACTCAATAGTGAGAACCTCAAAGTAGTTATTACTCAGCTATGCAATGAGCTACAGGTCTGAAATTTCACTATGTTATAGCTGACCCAAAAGTAGGTGAACAACATATTAAAGCAAAATACTGTAAATGCAATAGTTTCCAAGTTATAAGCGATTTACTCAACAGTGATAACCTAAAAGTAGCTATTACTCAGCTATGCCATGAGCTACAGGTCTGAAATTTTACTATGTTATAGCTGACCCAAAAGTAGCTGAATAACATATTTATACGAAATTCTCTAAATGCAATAGTTTTGAAGTTATAAGCGATTTACTCAACAGCGATAACGTAAAAGTAGCTATTACTCAGCTATGCCATGAGCTACAGGTCTAAAATTTTACTATGTTATAGCTGACCCAAAAGTAGGTGAACAACATATTTAAGCAAAATACTGTAAATGCAATAGTTTTCAAGTTACAACTGATTTACTCAATAGTGATGACCTAAAAGTAGCTATTACTCAGCTATGCCATGAGCTACAGGTCTGAAATTTTACTATGTTATAGTTGACCCAAAAGTAGCTGAATAACATATTTATACTAAATTCTCTAAATGCAATAGTTTTGCAATTACAACTGATTTACTCAATAGTGAGAACCTCAAAGTAGTTATTACTCAGCTATGCAATGAGCTACAGGTCTGAAATTTCACTATGTTATAGCTGACCCAAAAGTAGGTGAACAACATATTAAAGCAAAATACTGTAAATGCAATAGTTTTCAAATTACAACTGATTTACTCAATAGTGATGACCTAAAAGTAGCTATTACTCAGCTATGCCATGAGCTACAGGTCTGAAATTTTACTATGTTATAGCTGACCCAAAAGTAGGTGAACAACATATTTAAGCAAAATACTATAAATGCAATAGTTTTCAAGTTACAACTGATTTACTCAATAGTGATGACCTAAAAGTAGCTATTACTCAGCTATGCCATGAGCTACAGGTCTGAAATTTTACTATGTTATAGCTGACCCAAAAGTAGCTGAATAACATATTTATACGAAATTCTCTAAATGCAATAGTTTTCCAATTACAACTGATTTACTCAATAGTGAGAACTTCAAAGTAGCTATTACTCAGCTTTGCAATGAGCCACAGATCTGAAACTTCACTATGTTATAGCTGATCCCAAAATAGGTGAATAACATATTGAAACAAAATACTCTAAATGCAATAGTTTTGAAGTTATAAGCGATTTACTCAACAGCGATAACGTAAAAGTAGCTATTACTCAGCTATGCCATGAGCTACAGGTCTAAAATTTTACTATGTTATAGCTGACCCAAAAGTAGCTGAATAACATATTATACGAAATTCTCTAAATGCAATAGTTTTTAAGTTACAAGTGATTTTACTCATGATGGAAGTTACTGAAAAGCCCAAAAGTAGCTATTACTCACTTAGCTATAGAGACAGGCACCCAACTTACTCACCATATTGTAGCTATGAAAAAAGTAGCTGAATAACATATTTTAACAAAATGCTCTAGATGCAACAGTTTTCAAGTTATAAATGATTTTGTGCATGATTTCATGAATGTTAATGCATTAAAAATTATTAAAAAAATTTATTTAAAAAAAAGTAAGAGAGATCCAGGTCTCATACTCACACAAGAGAATCTACCTCTGGCCTAGTACATATATGCAAGATATGAGAGAAATCCCTGCAATAGTCACTGAGAAAATTGTGATTAAGTGTTGAAATTTTCACACTTTTGGTGGGGGTACCCCCCTTGTAATGTCTCTAGCAAACAGACGAACAGACAGATTTGCATGCCTTGAACAATTTTTCATCCTCGATAGATAAGGTATCTTTTAAAAAAAACAGCACGTCTCTAGGCCTTGTAGTTTTGGAGGAGAAGTTGTTCACGCGGACGCGTACGCGTACGCGTACGCCCACGCCGCAGAGTGACGACATAATGCCAGCTGACTGACAAGTCAGCTGACATAAAAATTGGGTATCCGCAATACTTTTACAGATAATTAGCATTTACTCATTTTGAGTAGGTGAATAATTAGCTATGGGTCTGAAACTTCACCATGTGAAAGCTCTCCCAAAAGTAGGTGAATGAGTTATTTGAGAAAAATTGGCTATCTGCAATACTTTTAGAGATAATTCGCATTTACTCATTTTGAGTAGGTGAGTAATTGGCTATGGGTCTGAAACTTCACCATGTGAAAGCTCTTCCAAAAGTAGGTGAATGAGTTATTTGAGAAAAATTGGCCATCTGCAATACTTTTAGAGGTAATTCGCATTTACTCTTTTTTAGTAGGTGAGCAATTAGCTATGGGTCTGAAACTTCACCAAGTGAAAGCTCTTTGGGATAGCTGCTCTGCAGAGATACCCTGAAGATCAAAAATTTCGTCGAAATCGCTCTATGTAGCACGGTTTTCGAAATATTAGCATTTTTGTGTTTTGCAATTTTTGCGCAAAAATTCGAAAATTCAAAATGGCCGCCATTTTTGGCAAGACAAAATTTTTTTGAAAATTGGCATGGCTACTCTGCAGAGATACCCTGCGGGTCAAAAATTTCGTCGAAATCGCTCTATCTAGCACGGTTTTCGAGATAGAAGCATTTTGTGTTTTGCAATTTTTGCGAAAATTTCGAAAATTCAAAATGGCCGCCATTTTGGGCGAGACAAAAATTTTTTGAAAATTGGGAAAACTACTCCGCAGAGATACCCTGCGGGTCAAAAATTTCGTCGAAATCGCTCTATCTAGCACGGTTTTCGAGATATAAGCATTTTTGTGTTTTCCTTATTTGGAAAATTCGTAATGATTAATTAATCATTAATTACTCGGCCATTTCTTGACCAATCAATGCCAAAATCTAATGATTTCCAGATTTTAATAGAATGAATGTATTTGCCAAGTTTCAGGTGAATTGATTAAATTCCTTTCAAGTTATCATCCGGACAAGCTTCCCCATCGAAAAAAGACATTTTTGGTCATGTGACCTCTCTGATTGGTTGAAATGTCACTGCAGCATATTCAAAAAAATTCCCCAGGGCTACTGCCTAAACCTGCCAAATTTGAAAAGAATCCGCCTAACGGTTACAGAGTTATAAGGGAAACAAAATGCGGAGCCGGCGGAGCCTGAAGCTCTCCCATACACAAACAAGCGTCCCTTGCGGGACGCTTAATTCTGTAAATGCAATAGTTTTTAAATTACAACTGATTAACTCAACAGAGAAAACCTCAAAATAGCTATTGCTCAACTATGGAATGTGCTACAGGTCTGCATCTTTACTATGTTATAGCTGACCCAACAGTAGGTGAACAATGTATTTAAAGAAAATACTCTAAATGCAATAGGTTTCAAGTTACAACTGATTTACTCAACACTGACAAAAGCTGAAAGTAGCTATTGCTCATCTATGCCATGATCTACAGGTCTGCAATTTCACTATGTTATAGCTAACTCAAAAGTAGGTGAACAACATATTTAAAGAAAATACTCTAAATGCAACATTTTTCAAGTTAAAATTGATTCACTCAACAGTGAAGACCAGAGAATAGCTATTACTCAGCTATGCCATGAGATACACATCTGTAATTTTACTATGTTATAGCTAATTTAAAAGTAAATGAATAAGATATTTAAACAAAATTCTCTAAATGCAATATTTTTCAAGTTACAACTAATTTACTCAACAGAAAAAAACCTCAAAGTAGCTAAAGTTTTCTAAAGTTATTCTAAAGTTATAACTAGTTTACTTAACAGGTCTGAAGTCCTGTCCACAGGGCCCTAACTGGGCATAGTAATCTATCAGCCTTCAGTGACTTATCCAGAGTTTGGGCCAGGGCCAGAATAGCCACTGAGGCAACACTGTTTGGACCTCTCTGGCCAGCTGGTTCTTTGAAAGAATGAGCAGAAAAGTGACATCTTGGACCAGTCTGACTGGTATCTGATTTTTTTGTGAGTCAAGCATGGATTTCACTCTGGTGTTTGCCAGAACCCAGAGCTAAGAGAAAGACAGTCTTGAAGATCAGAGGCTTCAAGGATACCTCTTTAAGGGGTTCAAAGGGAGCTTCTGTCAGCTGGTGTAGGACCAAGGAAAGGTTCCCAAAAGGAATGCTTCTGTGAACTTTAGGTCAATCTATGGCAACTATCCAGGAGATGAGTGAGATTTTTTCCTTGCTGACATTGATCAGTGAATTTCCCAGTTTGTCTGGCTGATCTGTAGCCATCCATTGTATTTGGCTGTAACTTCCGGTCCTGAAAAAGGTACAGGAGGAAGTTGGCTATGGTAATGATAGGTGGTGCCCTGAAGTCCACCCGATTAATGTGGCTCCACTTTGTAAAAATGGCCCACTTCGCTTTGTAGACTGATCTGGTTGAGACTTTTTCAGGAGCCTCAATTCATGTGGCCACTGCCACAGAGAAGCCTTGCTCCTCGATTGATCTAAGAGCCAGGCATGGAAATTTAGGTTCAAAAGATTCTTGTGTGGAATCTGATTGAATGGCTGAGTCAGCAGCTTGGGTAGGTTTGGCAGGCATAGAGGAATCTGGATTGACATGGATCCAGATCCCAGAACCAGGGGAATCTGGATTGACATGGATCTAGATCCCAGAACCAGGGCACGTTGAGCCACCCTTGACCAATCAAGATGATTCTCCTGAACGGGTAGTCCCTTAGTTTTGCCATCACCTTGCCTTGAATGGCAACTGGTGGAAAAGCACAGGGATCCAGGTCCTCCTAAGGTAGACTGAGAGCATCTACTGCCCAGGCTAGGGAATCTGGAACTGGTGACACAAACAGGTTAACCTGTTGTTGAACCACATTGACGCTGGACGTGAAAATGCAGCTATTTCCTGGATTGTGGGTTTATTGGGATATGGAAGTGTCCTTGAAATCAATGGATGTTACCCATTAGCCTTTCTGCAAGAACATAATTATGCTTTCTGGCGTCTCAATTTTGAACTTTTATGATTTCAGTTATTAGTTCAGTGAGCTCAGATCTAGGATAGGTCTGTTGAAGAAAGACTTTCTCAACTGCATTCTTTTGTACAAGTGCATGTAATAGCTCCATCAGATAGCTGTTCCTGAGGGGATTTACATAGCCGCTAATTATTGTTGGAGACCTGGTCAACGTTGTTTGGTTTATAAAGGAGATGGTGTAACCTTCCTTGAGCATTGTCATGACTTTGAAGCTGACCCCTAGGGTGGCTCAAGTTTTCAAAACTGGTTCAGTCTGGTCCCTTCAGGCAGATTTGAGCAGCAGTGTGGACATTGGTAACAGGTTGGACAGAAGATAACTGATATATACAGGAAACACCTTTCACATATTTTGTTTGTTTTACAATGGGTCTTTTGCCTTTCTTTTGTGGCTGCCTGCCTTCAAAAAGTACATGATACACAGCAATACAATTTACATCACAAGCCTGACAATGGTTTACAAGTGTGTCTCTCCTTCCAACCATCTCCATAAAGCCCATCTGGGTTACATAGTAATTATCATTTATTAGAACTTTGACTCTTGGCCGGTTGCTGTGAGTAGTTTGAGGCCTTGGCCCGACCTTGTTTGCTCTGACCATGATTACTAAGTGTTTTCCATGCTGGTAGACCAGATTTTCGGATGGTGTCCGATACCTGCTTGGTAGACTGAGGGTACGGGTGGTACAAGCTAGACTTCTTATGGGAAATACCATGGAAATGTTTATCATCATGAGATATCTCCTCCTCTGCTTTGAAATTTCAGAGTAACACTGTCTGGAAACAGAGAGGTCATATGAAGGGGTGAGTTCCTGAGAGCAGCCAGTCTATCATGTTTAACCCCTGCCTTCACATAATCCAAGTAGCTATCACGTCAGATCAGAGTGAGATTTGTCATGTTGATAAGCACAATGTCTGACAGGTCCTGCATAGTTCAAGCTAAGACCTGTATAATAATTTGATTAAAAGTCATTAAGTAGGCTAGTTCCTCAACAGCTTCCTGTGTCTTGGTTGCCAATTTCCCTTTGGCCTTATCGTCCTAAAAGATTTTAAGCTGGGTGACCATACTATCTTGAACTTTGGTCAAACAGCGACTAAACCCTACTGCTTGGTTGCAAATAAAGGTCGAGTCTCTCGCAAATATCTCTCTCATCTGCTAAAGGTTTCCTGTGCTATAGGCCGGGAAGCCAGTGATCCAGAAGATAGGGATTGTCTAGCAATTCTGGTGAAAAAACTATTAAGCTTCGCTAGTTCATTTGGCCAGTAAGAAACTTTCAACCAGAAAAAGTCTTTCTTATCGGATTATACATCATACCACTTCTGAGTGAGAAGAACCTTAATAAATTGGTCCCTGGACAGTATCAGTACTATGCATAGGGTAGTCTTCTGTCTAGGTAAAGTTCAGCTTCTCCATGTTCCAGCAGAGTCAGTCATCTGATGGAAGCTTTGCTGATATTTTTCCGGTTGACTGGGACCAGAAAAACGGTTATATTGAGAAAAGGTTGAAATTTCAAATTCTGATACCTGGTGCCACCATATGAATGACCAGACCCCTCTACCAGTTTCCTAGTAGTTCTGCTTTTCAGAAAGGTGTTGATCTGGTTCCTGTTCCAGTACACCAGTCTCTTGGTCAGAAACCATGCCTTCTTCCTCCAAAGGGTGGGCAGGAGAGGTAGGGTCAGCCTCATGTTCAAAATCAGTGTCATGTCCTGTTGAGCAGCAGCACCAGCAGCTGAAGTAGTAGGCAGGGCCTTCTTCCCAGCTCCAGTAAGAGTCTGACTGGTAGTAATCTGACTGGTCTGGTAGACTGCACCACTGACATCTCACCAGAACTGGTAACAGGTTGGCTTGAAGAGGTCCGACTGGCCGGACCAGTAGGTTGAATGAATGGTCTGTCTGAACTAACATCACCATCTGGTGGCTGCTTCACTGGGGAAACTGACATAGTGACCTGTTGGAAGACCAGCTGACTGGTAGGTTGCTGGAAAGTCTTTGCCAGAAGCATGACTTCAGTTGTAATGCTGGACGATTTAGATGACGACTTCATCTTGGCAGATTCTTTAGTAGGGGTCTTTTCTTGTCAGTGGCCACATTCTCTGCAGTCTTTCATTTCCTTTCTAGCTTTGTAGGTGGGGGTTGCTAGCTGGGATTTCTGATCATTAGTTAAAATATACAAAACTGGCTTTAATACACAGGGATCACTACCCAGACCTTTGTCCCAAAACCGTGCGCACTTACTGTGCTTGTCAAAAGTGGCCATAACATGTCCACAACACTTGATATAAAGTTTTGCAGAAATAAGATGTCTTCGCTGAGAATTTTACAAAAATTCCTTCAACTTTCAAAAGCTTGCCAAACAAAAAAGATGCTATGATGTCACATTCTCTAGCCAGGAAGTACAGCTCACCAAATAGCAAATGTGGTGACCTAGCCAGTCCTGCCGGTGGAGACACAAAACATCTTTTTCCAGTGTTTGGCAGGACTGGCTTGCACTGGCAATATAGCTAATTGTTCATTAGGTAAGATGTATGAACACAGTAACATTTGCAATTTTATAAACCCAGTTTGATCCATAAGTGGGGTCGGGGTAAATCTAACCGGCTCTCTAGATTCCCTGTATATGGTTTCCTGTTACCTCCCAATACATACAAAAGCTCTAAAAGCACAAATAAAACAGATAAAGGCCAAAAATATAAAATCTGTAATTTTATGATCCCAGTTTGACTGATAAGGGGGCCAAGGGGCAAACCTGGCTGGCTCTCTAGAATCCCTATGTATGGTTTCCTATTACCTCCCAATACATTCAAAAACTCTAAAAGCAACAATAAAGGAGATAAAAGCCAAACTCCCAAAATCTGCGATATTATGACCCCAGTGTGAACTATGGGGAGGCAGAAGGTAAATGCAACAGATAAGTATAATGGGGGGTCTGATGATTTTAAGCTTTCTGATCACTACCTGGTATAAAAATGCTCATAAATCTCGCACTTTTGGTCCAATCACTCCCAAAATGGAATCAACGAGATTTTTATAGTATTGACATAGATGTAAAATAACAACCTCCTGTAATTAATAGTTTTGGCTGCGTGGTGACGAGCGGGTGTACCCAAAGAAACTTTTTTTGGTAAAGATCAAAGGTCAAATATAAGCATGTGGAAAAAGTTTCCTACGTCTAAGGTACATAAGTGCCAAAAATGGTTTGAATCCGCCCACTAATAAGGGAGATATTCAAGGGAGACAATAAGGCAGCAGTGGCGGCCGTGGGGAAACTTGTCACAAAAATAAATAAGCGCTCTTTTCAAGGGATTCTTAATTAGCAAACTAAAAGTGATGAAGTTGTGAAATTTATCAATTGAAGAAAAGCTGTCAATGGAGAAAACACAATTGGGTAAAAGTTCAGAAATAATCAGTTACATCAATCACTATCTTTTTGATAGGAGAAAGATGTCTCAAATATTGCAGTAAAAAACATTCTGATAGAGCCAAGATTGAAGGTCACACTGAGGTTAATTTCCTACACCTTACGCTTTCCAAGATATAGTCCTGACAAGATTTTGTGTATCGAAGTTACTACAGCAAGGTTAAATGTCAAATTTAGGTCACACCATGACATTGCACACCTACACCCACACCAATGTTCTTACCAAGTATCAACTTCCTACACCTTATGGATTCTCAGATATAGGATTTTAAAGTTCAAGGTCACTATGGCAAGGTCAACGGTCAAATCAAGGTCACACCATGACAATGTATATACCTATATCCCCCAACCAATGTCCCCAACACAGATGACCTTCCTATACTTTTTGGTTTCTGAGGTACAGCCCAGACATGACTTTTTCCCGCCACCCAGCCTCCCAGCTAGACATAATGGGTGAAAACAATACCCACAGAGCCTTTAATGATTACGAGTAAAAATTATGATGGTCAATTATTCTTGGTAATTCTTAGGTACAAAATGAGCTTGAACTCACTCTATCTCTTACTACTTTTCAATATATTTACAATAAAGTATATATGTAAAAATACACAGTTTAATACTACTTACAGACCAATTGCTATTGAAGATTTTCTCAATATTATGGGATGGTGAAGAGCCATGATTGCTGAGTTCCTTAAATGGTCTTCTGAAAATTTCAACATATTGTACTGATTAGCCAAGTGAAACTAAGAGAAATTGTTAATAATGGAACAAGAGCACTTGGAAGGGAGCCGAGTTTAGACTTTGCCAGACATTAAATAAATTATATCATTAATTTCTAGGGTAATGTAAATAAAATCGCTTCATAATCAAGAATATTGATCCAATCAGGCCCAAATTTGAGTCAGTTCTTCCTTGTAACATTTGTGATGCTCCCTAAAAATTTCATAACCATCTGTACAGTAGTTGTGGAGTTATGCTGTAAGTAAATAAACAAATAAGCAAACAGACGGAGTAGTATACTTTGCAAAAATTTTGCAAAGCAACAAACTTACAAACAAGCAAACTGACAAGCAAACAGACCGAGTATTATTGCAAAATAATAATTTACACACTTCAGTTAGCATTAATAGTCCAGTATTGATATACTTAGAGTTTTTACTTAAATCCAAGCAAACCACAAGATCACCAATATTGAGGATAGTAATTCTCACTTCTGTGAAACTGCCTTCTTTCGTGGACACTTTAATAGTTTCCAAAATGGTTTTGCAACATCATTTGGAGGTGGTGGCCTACAACAGAAGACAACACAAGTGAATACACAGGCTGTAGTTTTTGATCAGGTAGAAATGTACCAATAGTTATACTGCCAAGATCTGTGTCATCCAATTGAAAAAAAATTTAAATGAAAATTTTGTTAAATTCTATGAATGTCCATGTTAAATGCATGGATTTTATAGAATCACAACAGGTGTTAACAGCTTAACAATGTAACATGTCGCAAGTTCAACATTTAAAAATATAGCCATTCATGTTTATTTCCAAATTTCACATCGCAATGTGTCCAGAACAACTGCAGTAAAAACAATAAACTATGCTTGATAAATCACAAATTTAACAAGAGCACTCGGAGTGCGCAGACCTCCGCCAAGGGAGCTCAATTCATGGACTTTCAAAACCTACCATTAGCAGTTCCTTGTCCCATTTTGGACATTTCCTGAAAATTTCATCAAAATCCGTCCATAACTTTTCGAAATTATCTTTCTTTAAAAAATTCCTGGATCCACAAGATCCAGATGGTGATCTGGATCCCTCCCAAACACATACACATTTTTTACTGGGTATTTGGTGTGAATGAGGGAAGGGGGTGGGGTTAATTTTATTTTATCAGCATTTTTAGATTTCTTCACCAAGAAACATAGCTTTTACAACTGGATTCACAAAAATGTTTTTCATTATTAGTTCAGTGGTGGGTGCTTGGTGTGTATGGGGGTAGGGGGTAGGGTTAATTTTATTATATCAGCATTTTTAGACTAATTTTCTATAAGCTGCCTTCACATTTGAAACCTGCAGGACCAGTAATAATAAAAATGAAATATATGTATGTTCAACTAAAAAGTGAAGTGCCAGGAAGTTTCAGTTAAATATGTATAAACCAGTGGCAGATCCAGGCTTTTGTCAAAGGGGGGGGGCGTGAATTACCGGGCTTCGAACGAATCACTCCCAAAATCGAATCACTTCTTCCTTTTACCATTTCGGACATATCCTGAAAATTTTATCAAAATCCGTCCATAAGTTTTTCAGTTATCTTGTTCACAAACAAACTGACGGACAGACAAACCCAGGTGAAAAAAACATAACCTCCTTGGCTGAGGTAATAAGTAAATTCAACTTTTTTAAGTTAATACCTTATCTAACAGACAGTTTGCTATACCTTTGCCGCAGACAGGCCTGTCAAACATCAGAAAATGACATCCTGTGTTATACACGGAATATCGGTCTAGTACTGTGCATTCGCTAGGTGGCGCATGTTACTTCCTTCCTGTCTAGACAGTACGATGTTATGGCATATTTTTCATTGTGTTCACCTATTTAGACCCCTAATAAGCTGATAGTGTGGGTCAGTTGCGAGGGTCTCATCTGTCCATTAGGTAAGGTATTAACTTTAAAAAATTTAATTTACTTATTAAATTTGCAATTTTATTGCATTAATACATTTTACCTTATGGACAATTTGCTAGAATAACTACCACTAGAATAACTACAGCTTAGTAGTGAACTCAAAAATTAAGGCAATGGAAGCCTTAAACCAGAGTCCTATAAAGGTGTTACCCCCTCCATTTTTACAGACCTGCTCTGAGGTAGGGGAAGAGAGGTATGAGTTCTGTCCCTGGAAATAAACCTCCCAAAAGAAGCATATCGGAATTTTTTTTTTTTTTTTTGGTTTTGTTTGTTTGTGTGTTTATGTTTATCTTCAATTAGAAGAGCTCTGTGACTTCCAATGGCAGGTTGATAAAAGTTGTTCTAGGGAGACTCCTGACTGGAAGGCCTTAGAAGCCGCAAAAGGCCTCACATCATGGGCTTAATGTGATGTAAGCTGACGCCCTCCTGACCAGAGAGTTCATAGCATAGGAATACTGTTTGCTTGATCCATGAAGAGATAGTGGCAGGGGAGATCAACTCTTTGTCCTGCCTTAGGTTTGAGGTCCTATCCAAGTTATAGTAGCGCAGGGCTCTGACTGGACATAGGAACCTATCAGCATTGAGTGAATTACCCAGATTTGGGGCCAGGGCTGGAATAACTACTGGGTCCACACTGTCTGGACCCTCTTTGGCCAGCTGGATCTTGGAAAGAAATCTGGGTGAGAGGTAAAGAGTCACCTTGGCCTAGTCTGACTGGTGTCTGATGTTCTTACTTGCCAAGCATGGACCCACTACATTTGCCTGAACCCAAAGCTAAAAGGAAGACATTTTTGAAGGTCAAATGTTTCAATGAGGCCTCTTTAAGGGGTTCAAATGGAGCCTTTGTGAGCTGGTGAAGCACCAGGGAAAGGTTCCAGGAGGGGATGCCCAGGGGATAAAGCAGCCTTTACAAACATTCTGGGCATGTTTAGAGAAGGAAAATCAGAGTCAAACCACACACCCAGGTTCCTGACTGACTCGGTGAAGTGAAGGGGGTTGTCCAAGATGTCGATTGGGAAATATGCTTTTAACCTCTCTCTCTGTTTCTTGGAGCCAAAAAGTATGAACTCAGTTTTATCAGGATTTAGTTTAAGTTTGCCAGCCGACATCCACTCTTTGAGATCTTGGAGGCATCTGTTCAACTTATCAAAAGCAGCTGAGGCATTCATGTGTGACAGATGGACATAAAATTGTGTGTCGTTGGCATAGAAATGTGTTTACCAATCAATGTACTAAGGGGAGATGTGTACAGAGAGAACAGCAGAGGATCCAAAACAGAACCCTGAGGCATGCCAAACAGCAGTTTTTGTAAATCAGACAAAGTAGAGCCAATCTTAACAGACTGAAAACGTTCTGTCAGATAAGGAGAACCATTTGAGAACGGAGCCACCAACACCAAACCAATCCAGAAGACAGCTGAGGATAGTGGAATGATCAATAGTATCAAAGGCAGGCAAGAGATCAAGAAGTACCAAGGCAGTAGCTTCACCCCAAGATAGTGACAAATGAATATCATCTTTGATGGAAAGCAGAGCCGTCTCCGTTGAGTGACCTGACTTATACGCTGACTGGTATGAGTTATCCAAGCCATGTTGATGAATATGATCAACCAGCTGTTTAGTAACTACACATTCCACCAGTTTACAAATGAAGCTAAGTCCAGATACTGGGCGGTAGTTTTCCAAATCCTCAACAGGAAGAGAGGCCTTCTTAATAAGTGGAGTGACCACAGCCTTTTTGAAATCATCTGGAACCAGTCCCTCACGGAATGAACAATTTACCAATTTGGTTATAGATGGTAGAAGGCTGTCAATGCAATCCTTAATGAGGAATGTGGGCAATGGGTCCACCAGGCATGATTTGGTGGGTGATTTGCTGATTATTTTACCAATTTCATCTTGAGTGACTTGAGTAAAGACTGTTAATTTAGGAGGATCAGAGGGGGGATGTACCGTGTTATAGGACTCAGATGAGGAGAATTTCTCACGAATTTTCAAGATTTTATTTGAGAAGAACGAAGAAAAACGATCAGCCAATGACTTTGAGGATTCATAAGTGGGCAGAGTAGTGCCATGGGATCTATGTAGGACTTTGTGTAACTCCCGCCATAGTTTCATAGAATCATGGCTGTTGTCGGAGATAAGTTTCCTGTAATAGACAGTCTTGTCCCTGTTCGTGAGACACCAGGCAATTTGACATCGAAGATGACTCCTATTGTATTGACTTTTATCTTTACGCCAAGCACGTTCAAATTGACGTCTGAGTGACTTTGCAAGGCGATAGGTCTCTGACAACCAGTCAGCACGCTGTTTCTTCTTCACACTGGACACAAGAGGAGCATGCCTGTCAAGAATGCAACTCAAGTCATGTACATACTGATCATAGAGCTGTGACACAGAATTTGCTGGACATTTCACAAAAGGTAGTTCTTTGAGGTCAGACTGAAAGTCGGACATATTGATACGATGTTACCTCCAATAGGAAATTCTTGTTTGACAGTTAGCAAGAGAGGAAGGAATGTCAATAGTACATTTAATGACTGCATGATCAGATATGAATTCACAGATGTCAACATGCACACACACATCTTGATCACTGGGGGAAAGAATGAGATCAAGGATATGACTGTGCAAGTTGGTGGTATTGTTAACTGACTGTGTTAGATTACATGATTCTGAAAGGGATTCCAGTTTGTAACTGTCAGTACAAGGTACATCAACGTGTATATTGAAATCACCGCAGATGAAGTAATTGCAATCAACAGACGACAGAAAACAGACAAAGGACACAAATTCATCTTAAAAAATAGAAGAACACGACCCAGGAGGGCGATAAATAGAAGCTAGGAGCAAAGTTCGGCACGAAACTAAGACTGATATGACAATATTTTCAAAGGAACTATAATTCGGGATATCCACCTTGCGACATTTGTATGAATCACGAATGAAAAAACCAATACCACCACCAATACCTGATGAACGTGGAATATGTATCAATGAGAACCCATCTGAGGTGAGGGAACGAAAGAAACTATCTGAATCAGTAGCACGAATATGTGTTTCTGTGAGACAGAGGAAATCAAAGGCGTGAGATGCTACTGTGTCAGCGAGGAGAGAGCCCTTATTCCGGATTGACCTTGCATTTACTGAACCAAGCATAACCGGTCCAGGATTCATGGCAATATCACCACACATAAGAAGCAATAGCATAAGCTCACTCTGTTTTACGGTAGGGGGAAAAACATGGCAGGAGGAGCTATAGGAGTTGTTTTAGAAATCCTCAACATGGATGGAATGAGGAATCCAGTTCCAATAAAATTTTGTGAAACACTCCTGAGATGAGTGGCAAAACTCAACATGGTACAGAAGAGTAAAATGCGCATAGCAAACATATTGGTTGGGTTGGTTAAATGAAAATGCCCTAGGATCAAAATCACTTGTGGGTGGTCTAACCTTTATGGCCTTAAGGACTAACCCTTGAAACTTTGTCCCGTGGGCGACTTACGGGCACCCTAGCAACCCACACTAAAGCCAACCTTATGATCATAAACTCAAAACCAACCACAAACCAAAAGAGGAATTTTATACTGAATACCAGAGAAACTGAACAAAAGAAGCCGGTAATTCCCGGCTAGGTGGGCGATAATACCCGATATATTGCAAAGTCACAAAAGGAGTTTTCAGAGAACAGAATCAAATTAACGTCAAGTAAATAATAAAATAAACCTTAAGTACTGCGGCATAAAATCAAAATGTACTGTATATTTGCCGTGATATGTAACTTTTCACAACAGTTTTAAATGGGACGCATTCTCCGTGGTGCGTACAAAATAGACATGTCATGCTGCCACTGCCTCAGAGAAGCCTTGCTGTTTGATAGCATGCTGCCACTGCCTCAGAGAAGCCTTGCTGTTTGATAGCTGAGGCTCTAGGAATCAAGCATGTAAATTTAGCTTTAACAGATTCCTATGAGGAGTCTAGTAGAAAGGCTGTGTTAGTAGATTGGGCAGGTTGGGCAGGCACAGAGGGATCTAGCTTAATATAGATTCCAAAACCTATGCATGTTGGGCCACCCAGGAGCAATCAGAATGATTCTCCTGAAGTGGTAGTCCTGTAATTTTGCCACCACTTTTCCCAAAATGGCAACTGGTGGGAAAGCATCTGGGTCCAGATCCTCCCAAGACAGACTGAGTGCATCAACTGCCTAGGATAGGGGTCTGGTACTGGTGACGCAAAGTGAATCAGTTTGTTGTAAACCTCAGAGTAAACAGATCTGAGGTTGGTGCCACCTGGTGTATATCAACTGAAAGACCTCTGAAAGGAGAGACCACTCCATCTGGATGGTCTGACCTTGCCTGGATAGCTTTTCTGCTACCACATTCAGCTGGCTTGCAATGTGTTGGGCCTTAAGAGTCACCTGTTTCCTTGCAGCACCAGGTCAGGATTCTCCACAGAAGGGCATGAAAAGTGGCCGATCTCATGCCCCCTTCCTTGTTTATATAGGAAAGTACGGTGTTGTCTGCAGCTATAAAACTTACCCTGTCTGAACAGAGGTCTTGTAACTTGTTTAATGCAACTTGCTTTCTGGAAGGGACCAAGTTCCCCTTGCAGTGTGCTCCCCTAAGTGAATGCCCCACCTTTCTTTTGAAGTGTCTGTAAAGATTTGTAGAGCATGACATGGGGGGTGTAATGGTTGGCCTTGAAACATTTTCTTCATGTAGCGATCATTTTAAGGTAGGGTGGAATGACCTAGGGATAGGGATCACCTTTTCTAGTGATTCTGGTACCCTCCCGTCGTTTTTCAAGTGCTACTTTATCAGTCTCATATGGAGTCGACCTAGGTGGACTTGCTTTGCTGTAGCTGTTAATAACCCTATCAGGGACATCACCTGCCAGACCAGACAAGTCGGTTTGGAGAGCCGTTTCTGTATCTTTGCATTTAATGTCTGCCAATGCCCTAAGGGTGGATCTGACCTTGCTCTCCTTGATGTCAAACTGGTAACCTACAAAGTCAAAAAACTTGTTTGGGGTCCAGTTCTGGTTTTTCCATGTTCACCATCCAACCTAATTCCTGACACAGAGCTACTAGAGTTTGTTTGTGCTGGAGACAGGTTTGGAGTGATCTGGTTCTGACCAACAGGTCGTCTAGGTAATGGTGGGTTTTTATACTGTTGTGTAAAGCCATCATTTGGACCTCCTTCGCCACTGTGGCAAATTCCATGGGTGCTGTGGACAGACCAAATGGCAGTGCTTTGAATTGGAAAGACTGACCTTAAACATGAACATGTAGGTTTTTCCTGGATTGTGTGTATTGAAAGGTGGAAGTAGGAGTCCTTGAAATCTATGGATATTACCAACTCCCCTGGTGGAAGGAAGTTCTTATAGTTTCAAGTGTTTCCATCAAATTTCTCTTTCTTAGAAATTGGTTCAGAGCACTGAGGTCCAGTATAGGTCTCCACCGCCTGTTGGTTTTTGGAACCAAGAAAATTTGGTTGAAGAAACTTGCAACTTAGGGATTTCTGAGTCCTGACCAGTTCTACTAAATTTCTTTTGCAAGTGCATGTAATGCCTCTATCAGGAAGCTGTTCTTGGGAGGATGTACACAGCTACTTATGATTGTCAGTGACCTTGTCAAGCTTGGTCAGATCTGGAAGGGCAGGTGTGGATTCTCTGAGGATTCTTATGACCTTGGGACTGGCCCCTAGGGCTGCACATGTACCCAAAAGTGGTGCAATCTGGCCCCTACAGGCAGATCTGGAGCAGCAACTGGGACCTTTTTGATGTTCTGGATAAAACTCAACTGATCTACAGGAAACACCTTTCACACCCTTCATTGACTTTACAATAACAGGACTTAAATCTTTTTTTGTGGATGCCCAACAACAGAGGGTACATGCATCAAGTGAGTTAACAATTGAAGTCTGACACAGGTCTAAAGTCTCTTAACTCCTGGTCAGTCATGTTGTCATTTATAAAACTGACCCTTGGCTGGTTGGGAGGTGTAGTTGGATGACTTGCCCCAACCTTTCTTGTTGTGACCACTGCAGATACTCTTCCATGCTGGTCGGTCGGACTGGCTTGCTCTTCTGGGAAGACTTGCTGGATTTCTCCTAAGGGTGATAACACCCCTTTTTATGAGAAGATGAACCAGAGTAGCCCTTGTTTTCAAACTGCGATATGTCTTCCTCTGCCTTCTTAAGAGTACTGTCTGGGAAGACAGTAGCCATATGTAATAGTACAGTTCTGAGAGCATTCAAAGTGTCCTGTTTAATGCCGGATCCTAGGTGGTCAAGATAGGAGTCTGTTTTTCTGGTGATCTTGAATGACCATCAGCTGTGTCTGCATAACATCCTTTACTCTGGTTAGACACCTTTTAACCCCTGCAGCCTGATTGCACATGTAACTGAATTCTTTTGCCGCCTTCTCCCATTTTCAGGGTTTCTTGAGAGATGGGTCTGGATGCTGGTGGAGAAGATGAAAGACCTGAAGATCTAGTGATCTGGCTAAAGGAACTGTACAAAGGAGCTGACTCATACCAGAAGGACCGATCGACTGGTGTTTCTCCGTAACCATTGTATTCAAAGGGCAATTGGCCAGACTGACAGGTTACTTTACCCCCTTATTGATCTGCCAGTATGAAAGACTGGTGATTTTCTGTAACCAATGTTTTTAGAGAGCAAGGACCAGTCTGGTAAGTTAACCCCACTTTTTGATCATCTGCCAGTCCGGTAGTCTGGTGTTTCTCTGTAACCAATGTCTTCAGAGAGCAATTGGCCAGCAATTGGGTGGAGCAATTTGTTCTGTGAAGGGGTGTAACCAGTAATCAGTCTGTCGGCTCTGTAACAAGTCTGGGTGAAGCAATCTCCCTCAGTGAAGGCTGTGTAGCCGGTACCCAGTCGCCAGGTTCAGTCACCAGTTTGGGTGAAGCAATATTCTCTGAAAGGTCTTATTTGTAGATACTTTCAAGTTCTTCTTGTCCACCTGCTCTGGAATCAACATGGAGTTGAATCGACTAGGGAGGGACTAGCTGTTTAAATTCTGTGTTGAGGCCAGCATGTTTCCTCCATTAAAAGTTTAAGGAAAGGAAATCTATATCTTGCCACTTATAGCATTGCTGGAGATGAAGACTTCAGGGTTCGAAATTAGCACCAATCCGCCAGTCCGCAACCGACAGAAATGCTTTTGGGTTGAAAAGTTTAAGACTTTGCCAGTCTGATTGGCCTAGAAGCTATAAGATGGTTGTACATGCACATTTCGCACAGTTGAATTATGATTTGCATGTTTTCCATATTGTTCAACCATACCAAATTGACCTTGTACATTTGGTGTTAAGATTTAAGACTTCTCCCATTTTGATATTCATTTTTATGGTCGAATTATTGTTTGAATGTTTTGAATATTAACCGTACATACAAATGTGGCAATACATGCTTTTATGTGGAGTTGGGGCAAAACCTGTGGCTCACTTGATGAAATACCATCTGTTACAATGGAAAGTTGCAATAGTAAAATGCTTAATGATTTCTAATATGACTTATACAGGGCTTAATCTACATCAAAAGACACCCAAAGGTGCAACAACCAAGATTCAAGTAAAAAGATATAAGAGAGATATAAGAGAGACTAGAAATAGGACGCATTGGCATGCGTAATGTCCACCCAAAGGGAAGCACGAGTTTTGCTCTGAAACTTGGACTAATACATTGTCTTTAGGCCATGAGGAAGTGGTAGCTCTATTCATTGAAAATCCTCAGATTGGAGATGTTCAGATTGAAAATTCTCAGATGGTAACAAATCTTTTGAAAATCCTGAAAATATTTAAATGTAAAAAACTTGATTTCCATAAAAAACGCCACCATAAAAAAGACCACCATAAAAAACCCCTGCTAATTTTGGAAAATCCATAAAAAAGCCCACCCTCAAAATTTAAGGGGGCATAAAAAGGCCAGTCTAACAGAATTGATCATAATAGGAGACAATACAATACATTGATGGATTGTTTGGATTTCATCATAGAAAGTAAGTTTATTGTATATTGTTTCTTAGTATTTTTTCACAGGTGATTCAATGGTGAATATAATTAAACAGACAAACCTTATGTTACATGTGCTGGTGAATGGGAAGCCCTTCCATATTTCAAGAAGCCACACATAAATAAATGAAACAATAGTCAGATTTCTGGATGGCTTCTCATGGGATAACTTGTAATTGTATTATGCATTCATTTTTAGTCAATTCTCTTGTTAAGCAAAAGCTATCCTGGCCAAACTATTGACCCAATTATCCTTCATATAAATTTTTGTGAAGATAGACAACATTGTTTCATTAAAATGTCCGGAAAAAAAAATCAACTCAAAATAGCATAATAGCTATATAGCACAGTAGCTATTATTCAGTTAGCTATAAAGGTATTATCACCAAAAGCAAATCCCAAGCAACCTACTGATCCAATAATCCTCCATCCCAAATTTGGTAAAGATATGTCAAATATTTTTCCTTAAAATGCCCGGAAACAAAACAAGTACACAAAACTAGCTAAGTAGCTATTACTCAGTTAGCTATTGCTACAAAGCTATCATCGACCAAAAGCTATCCTGGCCAAACTATTGACCCAATTATCCTTCATATAAATTTTTATGAAGATAAAAAACATTGTTTCATTAAAATGTCCAGAAAAAAATCAACTCAAAATAGCATAATAGCTATATAGTACAGTAGCTATTACTCTGTTAGCTATAAAGGTATTATCACCAAAAGCCATCCCAAGCAAGCTACTGATCCAATAATCCTCCAGCTACTCAAAGTAGCTACGTAGCTATTACTCAGTCAGTTATACAGCTATTATCACTAAAAGCAATCCCAAACAAGCTATTGACCTAACTATTGCTCATATTTAAAAGTATTTCTCCTATTTTTACCAAATTTGGTATGGGTGTTTATTGGGTTAATAGCTTGCATGGGATTGCTTTTGGTGAAGATAGCTCTATAGCTAACTGAGTAACAGCTACTTAGCTATAGGTCAAGGTCACTACAGCAAGGTCAAAGGTCAAATCAAGGTCACACCATGACGTTGCATACCTACACACCCTAACCAATGTCCCTACCAAGTATCAACTTCCTACACCTTACAGTTTCTGAGATATAGCCCAGACAAGATTTTATAGGTCAAGGTCACTACGGCAAGGTTAAAGGTCAAATCAAGGTCACACCATGACGTTGCACACCTACACCCCCTAACCAATGTCCCTACCAAGTATCAACTTCCTACACCTTACGATTTCCAAGATATGGCCCGGACAAGAATTTAAAGGTCAAGGTCACTCCGGCAAGGTCAAAGGTCAAATCAAGTTCACACCATGATGTTGCACACCTACACCTCCGAACCAATGTCCCTACCAAGTACCAACTTCCTACACCTTACGGTTTCTGAGATACAGCCCAGACAAACTTTTCTCGCCGCCCACCCGCCCATCCGGACACGATGGGTGAAAACAATACCCCGACAGCCCTTTAGGGCTGTGGAGTAAAAATGGTACTGAAACCTTTCTCAACAAATACCTCATGGCTGTGGGGTCACAGTTCACCTTGATAATCTGCACAATTCGTAATGCTGGCCAACAGAAGCAGACAAAATGTGTTTCTATAAATATATAGTAGTCCAAATACTGGTTTGTTTTTTTTTAAGAAAGTAGAAATATCTTGACACTATACAGGAAGGAAGTACCATGCGCCACCAATCGAATGCACAGTACTGGACCGAACTGCCAGTGTATAACACAGGATGTCTTTTTTGACGTTTGACGGGCCTGTCTGCATCAACTGGTATAGCAAATTGTCCATTAGGTAAGATGTATTAACACAAGAAAAACAAATAAAACCAAAATAGTTTCATACTGATGAAATACATTTTCTTCAGTTGTTTTGTCAGAACCTGACTGTGAGTCATCAGAAAACCTTCAACATAAGACCAGTAGATCAATAAAAATTATACAATAGAATAAGTGCATGTTTCCATGCACACAATGTACAATTTGCTGTAGCAATTTTCCATGTATATGAATATGCTGTAGCAATTTTTCATGTATGTGAATACACCGTGGCAATTTTCCATGTATGTGAATATACTATGACAATTTTCATGTACGTGAATATACTATGGCAATTTCCATCTGATACTATATGAATATGCTATGGCAATTTTGCATGGGTATGAATCTGATGAACAAAACAATTAAGAAGCAATATATGATGCAACTAATAGTACCTATGTAAATTTTAGATGCCATATAAATTTCAAGGTTTCACTTTCAAATCATTTAACTGGCTTGCTGCCTATGTTAAAACACATACCAGATCTCGACTCACAGTGAAGAAAATATTTTTCCGACCCCAAAAAGCCAATAGTACCTGCTTTTGCATTCACATTATTACATGGCTCCACCCCTGTTTATTTTGCATATAAGCAGCCTCAACATATATTTACAACTTGAGCAGAAAACAGCCACTAAGATTGCCTATTCAGTATTAAATGTCCACAAAGTTCATGAACAAATTCCCTGTCTAAAAAGACTACTGCCTCAGTGGTTATCTCCCGCCTAAGGATTAGTAATAATGGAGATCTAAGGGAGATATAAGGACTTTGCAGATTTTGTTTTTGGAACTAGGCCAAAATTACTACCAGGCTAGCTTTCCTAACCATGTATTTTTTGTGTCAATTTGATGAAGCTTAAGCTGCAAGATTTCAAGATTTAGAGCATCTTAATGATTTTCAAACAATCGGCTATGGCAGCCATTTTGTTTTCCAAAATGAGGTAAAACTTTTCACAGGCAAAAACTTGCGAAGACTTCCCATGGGTTGTTTTTACATTCTGAAGCCCTAGGAGCAATAATAAGGAAGATATGAGGATGTTTAGTATGATGACCCCATTTGACCTTGAAGCAGGTGTCAAAGGTCAAACTCAACACTTGGAAACGATTATCACACTATGACTTACTATAAGTTGTTTTCACAGTCCAAACCCTTAGGAGCAAGGGCAAGGGAGATATAAGGCCTTTCATATGGGATAATTTGTCTTTTAATTGGGATAACCCTATTTGAGATTAAACATGTGATATGGTGGCCATTTTCTTTTGGAAACTAGGCCAAAATTACTATCAAGCTGGCTTTCCTAACCATGTATCTTTTGTGCAAATTCGATGATGCTGGCTGCAATATTTCAAGATTTCCAGCATCTTTAGGTTTTTCAAACAATCGGCTATGGCGGCCATATTGTTTTTCAAAATGAGGCCAAAATATTGCACAGACATGTTTTCATAGCCATAAACATTCCCTGCAATTTTATAAAGATATCTTTAAAAATAAATGAGATATTAAGGTTTGTGTAAAAACATGACAAACGGACACGTTTTATAATCTACTGACCATGGCCTTCAACCCCTGGTGGGAGTTAATAAACAACAAAGTTTTGTAGTTTTTTTCAAATGAGACAAAGTGTTTAAGTTAAGGAAAGAAAAGAATGCAAAGTGCACATTAAAGTGCATTTGGAAATACGGAAACACTTTTGAACACTTGCGACAGAAAGCATCACTGCAGCAATTAGCAGATTACTTGCCTCTTATTTCATAGGAAAAACAAAAAGTCATATTTTGGTGATTACAATGATTAACAAAAAGGCAGTGCACAGTTGTAAAACTTTCTTTACTTGAATAAACCATTTTTAGATCTTTTGGAATGACTTTACCTACCATTCAATTCCAACACCATCCAGATTGAATTCCAGTCATATTCACCCCCACACCGACCCCGACCCCCTACCCTCTAAATATGTGACTATTCTGAACCATTTTATAAACTTACGTTTTATAAAAAGACTACTTTCTTACTTGTTTGTATAATCTGTGCTTTGCGACTTCTCTTTGTTCATCTCAAACCTAGGAGACCTTCCATTTCCCCAGCCAGCCTGAGTTCTTAATCTGCTACAACAAAACATGTCAACAATAAAGTAAAACTCATTCAAGTACAGCTTTGTGGAAAACTCCTTTGAATAAAAATAAATGTCAGGTGCCTTGAGGGTATTTCCCAATTGCCACATGCAAGTTTTCTGGGATTTCCAGTTCCAGTTAAAATAGAAGTATTTGTCTTTTTCCTTGATATCCAACTAAACAGGGTTTAATTTATTATTACATCTCTATATAAGGCTTACTGAAACTGGATAATCTATTTTATCTCTACAAAAGGCATGCTAAAACTGGATGATACATTACATCTCTACTGGATTGTATTGTCATAATTACAGAATTTGTTGAAAATTGATCATTTACTGGTTCACAATTATATTTAAATAAACATTCATATCTTAATAGTGAAATTAGAGGATCGCTCGCAAAAAAAAAAAGATAATGTTTTTGCTATGCAAAAACAAAGCGTCCCGAAAAGAATATAAAGGTGAGTTCTAAAGTATTAAGAAAATGCTTTGTTTCTAGCCTTATACTGTTGTGGCAACCAAAGTCAGCGCAGTCTGCTCTATCTAGCACGGTTTTCAAGATATAAGCATTTTTGTGTTTTGCAAAAAATTCGAAAATTCAAAATGTCCGCTATATTTGGTGAGACAAAAATATTTTGAAAATTGGCATGGCTACTCTGCAGAGATACCCAGCAGGTCAAAAATTTTGTTGAGTTCACTCCATCTAGCACGGTTTTCGAGATATAAGCATTTTTGTGTTTTGCAAAAACTTCAAAAATTCAAAACGGCCACCATTTTTGGGGAGACAAATATTTTTGACAAGACCACTGCCGCGGTGTGTATCTCCCGCCGAGCATTAATTGAGAAGAAATAGCTTTTCCGAGATATTCCCAATTTTTCATTTTCGTGTGTGAAAGCTCTTCCAAAAGTAGGTGAATGAGTTATTTGAGAAAAATTGGCTATCTGCAATACTATTAAGAGATAATTCACATTTACTCCTTTTGAGTAGGTGAGTAATTACCTACGGGTCTGGAACTTCACCAAGTGAAAGTTTTCCCAAAAGTAGATGAATGAGTTATTTGATATAAATTGGGTATCCGCAATACTTTTAGAGATAATTCGCATTTACTCATTTTGAGTAGGTGAATAATTAGCTATGGGTCTGAAACTTCACGGAGTGAAAGCTCTCCCAAAAGTAGGTGAATGAGTTATTTGAGAAAAATTGGCTATCTGCAATACTTTTAGAGATAATTCGCATTTACTCATTTTGAGTAGATGAGTAATTAGCTATGGGTCTGAAACTTCACCATGTGAAAGCTCTCCCACAAGTAGATGAATGAGTATTTGATAAAAATTGGGTATCCGCAATACTTTTACAGATAATTAGCATTTACTCATTTTCAGTAGGTGAATAATTAGCTATGGGTCTGAAACTTCACGGAGTGAAAGCTCTCCCAAAAGTAGGTGAATGAGTTATTTGAGAAAAATTGGCTATCTGCAATACTTTTAGAGATAATTCGCATTTACTCATTTTGAGTAGGTGAATAATTAGCTATGGGTCTGAAACTTCATCAAGTGAAAGCTCTCCCAAAAGTAGGTGAATGATTTATTTGAGAAAAATTGGCTATCTGCAATACTTTTAGAGATAATTCACATTTACTCATTTTGAGTAGGTGAGTAATTAGCTATGGGTCTGAAACTTCACCATGTGAAAGCTTTCCCACAAGTAGATGAATGAGTTATTTGATAAAAATTGGGTATCCACAATACTTTTACAGATAATTAGCATTTACTCATTTTGAGTAGGTGAATAATTAGCTATGGGTCTGAAACTTCACGGAGTGAAAGCTCTCCCAAAAGTAGGTGAATGAGTTATTTGAGAAAAATTGGCTATCTGCAATACTTTTAGAGATAATTCGCATTTACTCACTTTGAGTAGGTGAGTCATTATCTACGGGTCTGAAACTTCACCATGTGAAAGCTCTCCCAAAAGTACATGAATGAGTTATTTGATAAAAATTGGGTATCCGCAATAGTTTTTGAGATAATTAGCATTTACTCATTTTGATTAGGTGAGTAATTAGCTACGGGTCTGAAACTTCACCGAGTGAAAGCTCTCCCAAAAGTAGGTGAATGAGTTATTTGAGAAAAATTGGCTATCTGCAATACTTTTAAGAGATAATTCGCATTTACTCATTTTGAGTAGGTGAGTAAATATCTACGGGTCTGAAGCTTCACCATGTGAAAGCTCTGGCAAAAGTAGATGAATGAGTTATTTGATAAAAAATTGGGTATCCGCAATAGTTTTAGAGATAATTGGCATTTACTCATTTTGAGTAGGTGAATAATTAGTTACGGGTCTGAAACTTCACCGAGTGAAAGCTCTTTGGGATAGCTGCTCTGCAGAGATACCCTGAAGATCAAAAATTTCGTCGAAATCGTTCTATGTAGCACGGTTTTCGAGATATTAGCATTTTTAGGTTTTGCAATTTTTGCGCAAAAATTCGAAAATTCAAAATGGCTGCCATTTTTGGCAAGACAAAATTTTTTTGAAAATTGGCATGGCTACTCTGCACAGATACCCTGTGGGTCAAAAATTTCGTCGAAATTGCTCTATCTAGCACGGTTTTCGAGATATAAGCATTTTTATATGTTTTGCAATTTTGCGAAAAATTCGAAAATTCAAAATGGCCGCCATTTTTTGCGAGAAATTTTTTTTTTGAAAATTGGCATGGCTACTCTGCAGAGATACCCTGTGGGTCAAACATTTCGTCGAAATCGCTCTATCTAGCACGGTTTTCGAGATATAAGCATTTTTATGTTTTGCAACTTTTGCGAAAAATTCAAAAATTCAAAATGGCCGCCATTTTTGGTGAGACAAAATTTTTTTGAAAATAGGCATGGCTACTCTACAGAGATACCCTGTGGGTCAAAAATTGCGTCGAAATTGCTCTATCTAGCACGGTTTTCGAGATATAAGCATTTTTATGTTTTGCAATTTTTGCGAAAAATTCGAAAATTCAAAATGGCCGCCATTTTTGGCGAGACAAATTTTTTTTGAAAATTGGCATGGCTACTCTGCAGAGATACCCTGTGGGTCAAAAATTTTGTCGAAATCGCTCTATCTGGCACGGTTTTCGAGATATAAGCATTTTTATGTTTTGCCATTTTTGCGAAAAATTTGAAAATTCAAAATGGCCGCCATTTTTGGCGAGACAAAAATTTTTTGAAAATTGAGATAACTACTCTGCAGAGATACCCTGCAGGTCAAAAATTTCGTCGAAATCGCTCTATCTAGCACGGTTTTCGAGATATAAGCATTTTTGTGTTTTCCTTATTTGGAAAATTCATAATGATTAATTAATCATTAATTACTCGGCCATTTCTTAACCAATCAATGCCAAAATCTAATGATTTCCAGATTTTAATAGAATGAATGTATTTGCCAAGTTTCAGGTGAATAGATAAAATTCCTTTCAATTATCATCCGGACAAGACATTTTTGGTCATGTGACCTCTCTGATTGGTTGAAATGTCACTGCAGCATATTCAAAAAAATTCCCCAAGGCTACTGCCTAGAATCCGCCTAACGGTTACAGAGTTATAAGGAAAACAAAATGCGGAGCCGGCAGAGCCGGCGGAGCCGCCGGAGCCTGAAGGTCTCCCATACACAAACAAGCGTCCCTTATGGGACGCTTAATTATAGTATTGTATCTATAAATCCTTAAGCTGAGATGTTCTTCTCTGGGCCTTGAATGTCAACTTAACACAGTCAATTTATACAAAATGCACGCTTACTCTGATGAATCTCTTGCTTTAGATCTTTGGTCTTCCTCCCATCCATCGGAATCCTCACGTTCATCATCTGACCTATACGAGTAAGGACACACAGGGGAAGAAACTGGCTACACAGTGTTGGCAATCAGATCTGAATACATGATTCATTCTAAAATGGTTGGCTTTTAGTGATCTTGTATAGATCTTTTGCACAACTCTTAAATCACAATGGGGCATGGTTGAAGCGTGACATACAGAGTATTACGGTTGACACAAATATACCCCCGTGGGGAGGGGGCCTACGTGTTTATGGGAGCAACTTGTACTGACACTAAGTAAACAAAATTTATGCTTAATGAAAGATACAAATGTAACTAGAGGATCGCTCGCAAAAAAAAAAGATAATGTTTTTGCATAGCAAAAACAAAGCGTCCCGAAAAGGATATAAAGGTGAGTGCTAAAGTATTAAGAAAATGCTTCGTTTCTAGCCTTATACTGTTGTGGCAACCAAAGTCAGCGCAGTCTGCTCTATCTAGCATGGTTTTCAAGATATAAGCATTTTTGTGTTTTGCAAAAAATAAAAAAATTAAAAATGTCCGCTATATTTGGCAAGACAAAAATATTTTGAAAATTGGCATGGCTAGTCTGCAGAGATACCCAGCAGGTCCAAAATTTTGTTGAGTTCACTCCATATAGCACGGTTTTCGAGATATAAGCATTTTTGTGTTTTGCAAAAACTTTGAAAATTCAAAATGGCCACCATTTTTGGGGAGACAAAAATTTTTGTCAAGACCACTGCCGTGGTGTGTATCTCCCGCCGAGCATTAAAGCAGAAGAAATAGCTTTTCCGAGATATTCACAATTTTTCATTTTCGTGTGTGAAAGGTCTTCCAAAAGTAGGTGAATGAGTTATTTGAGAAAAATTGGCTATCTGCAATACTATTAAGAGATAATTCACATTTACTCATTTTGAGTAGGTGAATAATTATCTATGGGTCTGAAACTTCACCAAGTGAAAGCTCTCCCAAAAGTAGGTGAATGAGTTATTTCAGAAAAATTGGCTATCCGCAATACTTTTACAGATAATTCGCATTTACTCATTTTGAGTAGGTGAGTAATTAGCTATGGGTCTGAAACTTCACCATGTGAAAGCTCTCCCACAAGTAGATAAATGACTATTTGATAAAAATTGGGTATCCGCAATACTTTTACAGATAATTAGCATTTACTCATTTTGAGTAGGTGAATAAATAGCTATGGGTCTGAAACTTCACAGAGTGAAAGCTCTCCCAAAAGTAGGTGAATGAGTTATTTGAGAAAAATTGGCTATCTGCAATACTTTTAGAGATAATTCACATTTACTCATTTTGAGTAGGTGAATAATTAGCTATGGGTCTGAAACTTCACCAAGTGAAAGCTCTGCCAAAAGTAGGTGAATGAGTTATTTGAGAAAAATTGGCTATCTGCAATACTTTTAGAGATAATTCGCATTTACTCATTTTGAGTAGGTGAGTAATTTGCTATGGGTCTGAAACTTCACCAAGTGAAAGCTCTCCCAAAAGTAGGTGAATGATTAATTTGAGAAAAACTGGCTATCTGCAATACTTTTAGAGATAATTCGCATTTACTCATTTTGAGTAGGTGAGTAATTAGCTATGGGTCTGAAACTTCACCAAGTGAAAGCTCTCCCAAAAGTAGGTGAATGAGTTATTTGAGAAAAATTGGCTATCTGCAATACTTTTAGAGATAATTCGCATTTACTCATTTTGAGTAGGTGAGTAATTAGCTATGGGTCTGAAACTTCACCATGTGAAAGCTCTCCCACAAGTAGATGAATGAGTTATTTGATAAAAATTGGGTATCCGCAATACTTTTACAGATAATTCGCATTTACTCATTTTGAGTAGGTGAGTAATTAGCTATGGGTCTGAAACTTCACCATGTGAAAGCTCTTCCAAAAGTAGGTGAATGAGTTATTTGAGAAAAATTGGCCATCTGCAATACTTTTAGAGGTAATTCGCATTTACTCTTTTTGAGTAGGTGAGCAATTAGCTATGGGTCTGAAACTTCACCAAGTGAAAGCTCTTTGGGATAGCTGCTCTGCAGAGATACCCTGAAGATAAAAAATTTCGTCAAAATCGCTCTATCTAGCACGGTTTTCGAAATATTAGCATTTTCGTGTTTTGCAATTTTTGCGCAAAAATTCGAAATTCAAAATGGCCGCCATTTTTGGCAAGACAAAATTTTTTTGAAAATTGGCATGGCTACTCTGCAGAGATACCCAGTGGGTCAAAAATTTCGTAGAAATCGCTCTATCTAGCAGGGTTTTCGAGATATAAGCATTTTTATGTTTTGCAATTTTTGCGAAAAATTCGAAAATTCAAAATGGCCGCCATTTTTGGCGAGACAAAAATTTTTTTCAAAATTGGGATAGCTACTCTGCAGAGATACCCTGCGGGTCAAAAATTTCGTCGAAATCGCTCTATCTAGCACGGTTTTCGAGATATAAGCATTTTTGTGTTTTGCAATTTTTGCGAAAATTTCGAAAATTCAAAATGGCCGCCAAAGTACTCCGCAGAGATATCCTGCGGGTCAAAAATTTTGTCGAAATTGCTCTATCTAGCACAGTTTTTGAGATATAAGCATTTTTGTGTTTTGCAATTTTTCCGAAAATTTCGAAAATTCAAAATGGCCGCCATTTTGGGCGAGACAAAAAGTTTTTGAAAATTGGGAAAACTACTCCGCAGAGATACCCTGCGGGTCAAAAATTTCGTCGAAATCGCTCTATCTAGCACGGTTTTCGAGATATAAGCATTTTTGTGTTTTCCTTATTTGGAAATTCGTAATGATTAATTAATCATTAACTAGAAATAGGCCGCCCTGTTGATAGTAGATGCGAATAGAAACAGGATAGCATAGAAGAACACACATTATCATGTGTAATGTCCACCCATGAACCTTTTGCCCAAATTGTACAGTAGTCTTACAAGACCCTGTTTCATTTGTAAAATATATCAATGATGCTTAAATATTTGATAGTGTAGATGTAATTTCAGCTTCATGCCTTTTTGCATTGGTTGGGTTGAAAATTTTGACGAAATCACTCTATCTTGCACGGTTAAGAAGATAGAAGCCAATTCCTGTTTTTCTATTTTTGGCAAAAATTTGAAAATTCAAAATGGCCGCCATTATTGGGAAAAGGAAATTTTTTTGAAAATTGCCAAGAGTACATTTCTTAGATACCCTATGGGTCGAAAATTTCAACAAAATAACTCTATTTTGCACGGTTAAGGCCAGTTTGTGTTTTTCCATTTTGGGCAAAAATTCGAAAATTCAAAATGGCTGCCATTTTTGGGGAGGGGAAAATTTTTTGAAAATTGCAAAGATTACATTCCTTAGATACCCTGTGGGTTGAAAATTTCGACGAAATCGCTCTATCTCGCATGGTTAAGGAGATAGAAGCAAATTTGTGTTTTGCCATTTTTGGCAAAAATTTGAAAATTCAAAATGGCCGCCATTTTAGGGGAGGGGAAAATTTTTTAGAAATTACCAAGAGTACAATGCTCAGATACCCTGTGGGTCGAAAATTTTGACGAAATCACTCTATCTGGCACGGTTAAGGAGATAGAAGCAAATTTGTGTTTTGCCATTTTTGGCAAAAATTCGAAAATTCAAAATGGCCGCCATTTTTGGGGAGGGGAAAATTTTTGGAAAATTGCAAAGATTGCATTCCTTAGATACCCTGTGGGTCGAAAATTTCGACGAAATCGCTCTATCTCGCACGGTTAAGGAGATAGAAGCAAATTTGTGTTTTGCCATTTTTGGCAAAAATTCGAAAATTCAAAATGGCCGCCATTTTTGGGGAGGGGAAAATTTTTTGAAAATTGCAAATATTACATTCCTTAGATACCCTGTGGGTCGAAAATTTCGATGAAATCGCTCTATCTCGCACGGTTAAGGAGATAGAAGCAAATTTGTGTTTTGCCATTTTTGGCAAAAATTCGAAAATTCAAAATGGCCGCCATTTTTGGGGAGGGGAAAATTTTTGGAAAATTGCAAAGATTGCATTCCTTAGATACCCTGTGGGTCGAAAATTTCGACGAAATCGCTCTATCTCGCACGGTTAAGGAGATAGAAGCAAATTTGTGTTTTGCAATTTTTGGCAAAAATTCGAAAATTCAAAATGGCCGCCATTTTTGGGGAGGGGAAAATTTTTTGAAAATTGCAAAGATTACATTCCTTAGATACCCTGTGGGTCGAAAATTTCGACGAAATCGCTCTATCTCGCACGGTTAAGGAGATAGAAGCAAATTTGTGTTTTGCCATTTTTGGCAAAAATTCGAAAATTCAAAATGGCCGCCATTTTTGGGGAGGGGAAAATATTTTGAAAATTGCAAAGATTGCATTGCTTAGATACCCTGTGCGTCGAAAATTTTGCCGAAATCGCTCTATCTCGCACGGTTAAGGAGATAGAAGCAAATTAGTGTTTTGCCATTTTTGGCAAAAATTCGAAAATTCAAAATGGCCGCCACTTTTGGGGAGGGGAAAATTTTTGGAAAATTGCAAAGATTGCATTCCTTAGATCCCCTGTGGGTCGAAAATTTTGCCGAAATCGCTCTATCTCGCACGGTTAAGGAGATAGAAGCAAATTTGTGTTTTGCCATTTTTGGCAAAAATTCGAAAATTCAAAATGGCCGCCATTTTTGGGGAGGGGAAATTTTTTTGAAAATTGCAAATATTACATTCCTTAGATACCCTGTGGGTCGAAAATTTCGACGAAATCGCTCTATCTCGCACGGTTAAGGAGATAGAAGCAAATTTGTGTTTTGCCATTTTTGGCAAAAATTCGAAAATTCAAAATGGCCGCCATTTTTGGGGAGGGGAAAATTTTTTGAAAATTGCAAAGATTGCATTCCTTAGATACCCTGTGGGTCGAAAATTTCGACGAAATCGCTCTATCTCGCACGGTTAAGGAGATAGAAGCAAATTTGTGTTTTGCCATTTTTGGCAAAAATTCGAAAATTCAAAATGGCCGCCATTTTTGGGGAGGGGAAAATTTTTTGAAAATTGCAAATATTACATTCCTTAGATACCCTGTGGGTCGAAAATTTCGACGAAATCGCTCTATCTCGCACGGTTAAGGAGATAGAAGCAAATTTGTGTTTTGCCATTTTTGGCAAAAATTCAAAAATTCAAAATGGCCGCCATTTTTGGGGAGGGGAAAATATTTTGAAAATTGCAAAGATTGCATTGGTTAGATACCCTGTGTGTCGAAAATTTTGCCGAAATCGCTCTATCTCGCACGGTTAAGGAGATAGAAGCAAATTTGTGTTTTGCCATTTTTGGCAAAAATTCGAAAATTCAAAATGGCCGCCATTTTTGGGGAGGGGAAATTTTTTTGAAAATTGCAAATATTACATTCCTTAGATACCCTGTGGGTCGAAAATTTCGATGAAATCGCTCTATCTCGCACGGTTAAGGAGATAGAAGCAAATTTGTGTTTTGCCATTTTTGGCAAAAATTCGAAAATTCAAAATGGCCGCCATTTTTGGGGAGGGGAAAATTTTTGGAAAATTGCAAAGATTGCATTCCTTAGATACCCTGTGGGTCGAAAATTTCGACGAAATCGCTCTATCTCGCACGGTTAAGGAGATAGAAGCAAATTTGTGTTTTGCCATTTTTGGCAAAAATTCGAAAATTCAAAATGGCCGCCATTTTTGGGGAGGGGAAAATTTTTGGAAAATTGCAAAGATTGCATTCCTTATATACCCTGTGGGTCGAAAATTTCGACGAAATCGCTCTATCTCGCACGGTTAAGGAGATAGAAGCAAATTTGTGTTTTGCCATTTTTGGCAAAAATTCGAAAATTCAAAATGGCCGCCATTTTTGGGGAGGGGAAAATTTTTTGAAAATTGCAAAGAGTACACTCCTCAGATACCCTGCGGGTCGAAAATTTTGCCGAAATCGCTCTATCTCGCACGGTTAAGGAGATAGAAGCAAATTACTCAAAAGTAGTACTGAAAATACACAATGAAGTACCTAAATGGCTATTACTCATGTACTGACAAAGCTATCAGTCCCAAATGCAATACCAAGCGAGCTATGGACATAACAATCTTGTATTCAAAATTGTAGTAAAATATCTTTAATTATTTTGGCTTAAATGCACGGAAACCAATGGGTACTGAAAATAGCTGTACTTAAGTATTACTCAGTAAGCAAAAGAGGTACAACAGCCAAAAGCAATCCCAAGCAAGCTACTGACCCAATAAGCCTGCATACCAAATTTGGTGACAATAGCTCTAATACTTTTCCTTTAAATGAGCGGAAACCATGCGTGACGCCGGACATCGGACGCCGGACGCCGGACATCGGACATCGGACATCGGACATCGGACAACGGACATCGGACATCGGACATCGGACGGCGAAAAAAGCAAAAATAATATATCCACCCCCCAGGGGGGTGGACATAATTACTCGGCCATTTCTTGACCAATCAATGCCAAAATCTAATGATTTCCAGATTTTAATAGAATGAATGTATTTGCCAAGTTTCAGGTGAATTGATAAAATTCCTTTCAAGTTATCATCCGGACAAGCTTCCCCATCGAAAAAAGACATTTTTGGTCATGTGACCTCTCTGATTGGTTGAAATGTCACTTCAGCATATTCAAAAAAATTCCCCAAGGCTACTGCCTAAACCTGCCAAATTTGAAAAGAATCCGCCTAACGGTTACAGAGTTATAAGGAAAACAAAATGCGGAGCCGGCGGAGCCGGCGGAGCCAGAAGCTCTCCCATACACAAACAAGCGTCCCTTGCGGGACGCTTAACTAGACGTAGTGTATCAGAGAATCAATGCAAATTGTACCCACCAGAAAGAAACTCACCAAAGCCAATCAACCATCACTTAACCTTGAAGGAGGTGCCCAAGTTAAAATCTGACCAGATCAAAAGGTTCTTAGCCCATGATTTCCAATAGGTTGGTGTGACATTGCAAACCTCTAGGAACACGAATAAGCAAGTTATAAGCACTTTTAAGTTTGGCTATCCGTGTTTGACCTTGAAGGAGGGGCCCACTTAGATCAAATCTGATCACATAAAAAGATTCCCAGCCAATGATTTCCTATTAGTTGGTTTACCATCCCAAATCTGTAGGACCAATAATAAGCGAGTTATGAGCACTTTTAAGTTTGGTCATCTTTGTTTGACCTTGAAGGAGGGGTCCACAGTCAAATCTGACCACACAAAAAGATTCCCAGCCCATGATTTCCTATTAGTTGGTTTACCATCCCAAACCTGTAGGACCAATAATAAGCGAGTTATGAGCACTTTTAAGTTTGGTTATCTTTGTTTGACCTTGAAGGAGGGGTCCACAGTCAAATGTGACCACACACAAAGATTCCTAGCCCATGATTTCCTATAGGTTGGTTTGCCATCCCAAACCTCTAGGTCCAATAATAAGCGAGTTATAAGCATTTTAACTTTGGCTATCCCTGTTTGACCTTGAAGGAGGGGTCCAAGGTCAAATCTGACCACACAAGAAGATTCCCAGCCCATGATTTCCTATAAGTTGGTTTACTATCCCAAACCTGTATGACCAATAATAAGTGAGTTATAAGCACTTTTAAGTTTGGCTATCCTCATTTGACCATGAAGGAGAGGTCCAAGGTCAAATGTGACCACACCAAAAGATTCCCAGCCCATGATTTCCTATAGGTTGGTTTACAATCCCAAACCTCTAGGACCAATAATAAGGGAGATATAAGCACTTTTGATGACTGACAAAAAAACGTCCATGGCGGCCATCTTGCTTTTCAAAATGAGGCCAAAAATATTTCCAGTCAAGATTTTGTCAAGCGGAACATATTCTGCGAATTTGAGATCTCTCCTATAATACCCTTTGCTCTAGAGGGCCAACAAAAGTTAAAATCATATCTCTTCCACAAGGCATTCCCACCTTAGCTTACACTCTATCCGGCGTCTCCGTGGTACTGGACTTGGCAACGGCTATGGACAGATGACTTCTTAAACTTGATTTTTGGTGTTGCACCTTAGAGTCTGCCTAGCAGAGATTAAGCGCTATAAAAGTACAGAATAGAATAGAATAGAATAGAAAAGTCCTTGCTTTAAGTCGAATAAACGTCCCTGGCGGCCATCTTGTTTTTCAAAATGAGGCCAAAAATATTCCCAGGCAAGATTTTATGGTTATGAATATATCCTGCAAATTTGAGAAGGCTAGCTATAATATTTTTTGTTAGAGCGGTAACAGCCAATAATAAAAGAGGTATATAGCCTCACAGTCTAAGGTACCATTTTGAGTCATTTTAGCAGGCCTAAGGTGACCTTGAAAACAATAGCCAAGGTCAACAAACTGGATGCTGGTACTCCATCATGTACTCAACCATCAAAGCCATTTTTAATAGTTTAAATGCAATATAGTCAGCATATCACGTCCGAAAGAAAATATCTCCAAAAAGGCCAAAAATGACCTTGGTGAGGTACTTTGGCGGTCTGTGGATGACCTTCAATGAAGAGCTTCAAGGTCAAATTTCTGCATGCTTACAGAGGACGGCTGATATACGTATTATATATCAGCCATAGGATTATCTAACTTTCTGTATATGAGAACTGGGCCAAAATGTGAAAAAATGGCCAAAATCTGACCTTTAGGAGGCCACCAGTGACCTTGAAATTGAAGGTCAAGGTCACAAAACACTGTTGTTCGTGGCATTGCCCATATATACCCACATACTAAATTTGAAAGGTCTAACTAAAATATTTTTTAAGTTATCACGTCCGAAAGGAAATCTCTGCAGCGGCGGCTTTCGTCCGGGGATACAATAATGCTGTTGAATTGTATTCAATTTGTATCTTGGCAAACAAATGTAAACAAACAAACCACGATGAATTAAAATGTGTTACATGCATGGTTAAAATTCATAAGATTGTCACCTCTTGCTTTATTTTAACAAATATCATATCACTTTATAGCTTAGAAAAATTTGAAAGTATCTACAGTGACAATCTCTAAATATTTCCTACCAGATTCCACGAAAATACTATTTTTTTAAACCAAGACATCACCATATATCTTTCATTGATGGAACAGCCAAAATGGCCTTGGATTTCTTTTGATTTTCAGGTCCAATTGATCAGAAAATCCTTTGCCTCAAAACACAATTTTATCCTCAACTTAAAGTCTTGATTTTTGGCACATGTACTAAGAATACATTAATGTGTTCTCAGGTAAACTTTTAGCCAAATGAGCCTCCCAGTTTGTGACCTAGAGGGCTCTAAGTGGCCATAGGTCAATTTCAGACTTAAGGTGGCCATAAGATCTTTATTATTGAGAGTTTAAGGTCACCTTAAAAAGGATTCTTTCTTTGGCCACCCTTATCATGTGTACCAAGGTTGAAAAAAAAGACTGATCTGTTTTTCAGTTATCGCATACACAAGAAAATTTCTATGGCGGTGGTAGGATAAACCTGAATCCAGTATATCCCCGACTTTCGTCTGGGGATATAATTATAGCCTTTATCTAGAAATCCATGTTAAGCTGAGGTATAGTTCTCTGGGCCTTGAATCTCAACTTAACACAGTCAATTTATACAAAATGCATGCTTACTCTGATGAATCTCTTGCTTTGGATCTTTGGTCTTCCTCCCATCCATCGGAATCCTCACGTTCATCATCTGACCTATACGAGTAAGGACACACAGGGGAAGAAACTAGCTACACAGTGTTGACAATCAGATCTGAATACATGATTCATTCTAAAATGGTTGGCTTTTAGTGATCTTGAATAGATCTTTTGCACAACTCTTAAATCACAAATATAGAACTGTAAATAAAATAATGCTGTTGAATTGTATTCAATTTGTCTTGTTTGCATACAAATGTAAACAAACAAGTCACTGTAAATTAAAATGCATTACATGCATGGTTGAAATTCATAAGATTGTCACTTGTTCCTTTATTTTAACAAATAACATATCATTTTAGAGCTTTGAAAGCATCTACAGTGACAATCTCTATACATTTCCTACCAGATTCCATGAATACTGTTTTTTAAACCAAGACATCAGCATGTATCTTTCACTGATGGAACTGCCAAAATGGCCTTGGATTTGTTTTGATTTTCAGGTAAGATTAATGCCTTATTTTGGCTAAAATATGAATGTAACCATTTTAGAATAGGAATAAATGACAAATTTGTGTTTTTGCAAAAAGAAAATTTCAAGTATGAGCTTAAACTGTACAGTATCAACACACTAACAAGTCAAAAAAGTAGAAAAAGTGTGGTCATGGAAACAGATGTTGCAAGATTAAGTAAAAATCCACATTTGGTTTTGGACTCTAGAGCCACCATAAACTTACAAGTCCGGGGAAAACACAAAATGTGTTGCCAGATATTCCAAAAACACTGATCAGTTTCAGGTCCTCTTGGGATAAACATATCCTGAAAAGTTTAAAGTAGCTGCAAAGTTTGGACTGTAGAGCAGCCAAAACATCTATGCCCAGCATGGACAACTCTCATAAAATAATGTAGTAATGCTTTGAAACACTGAAAACACTAAATTACATCACAAATGAAATTATACAAGCTTTACATAAAGGATAGTATTAAGTGGGTACATATTGCAGAAAATTGCTCACTATTTTAACTTAAAATATTTGGACTAACCCATCCGACAACATACGAATGCACACTATTATATCCTTCAGGAAAAAGCTTAAAACCTATCTGTTTGCAAAAGCCTATACACCTTAGCCAATCAGGCCTCTTAATCTTTCTGGTATAACCTGGCTATATAAATGGACCAACTCTTTCTCAATATGTTTATGTATAGTTTCAACTAAGTGTCTGTAACATGATAAAGATTAAGTTATATAAATTTCCTTATTAGATCACATTGGATTAACAGGGTTCCATTTTACTGCTTACTCTGTTGAATCTCTTGCATCCGATCTTTGGTTTCCCTCCCATCCATCCGAATCCACACGTTCATCATTTGACCCATACAGTGACGACAAACTGTGAAAGAAACAAGCTACACAGTGTTGATAACCAGACTTAACTAAAGTATATGATTCACTGAAGGTTTTAAGTGCAGTTTTGGGCTTAAGGTTAAGACTTTTGTTTCAACTAAAGACTTTTGTCTCAGACAGAAATTTTGGCTTGGCCCTTTTTTTAACTTAAAAATTTTGGCTTAAATTTAGTCCTGCAAAAAATGGGCTTTAAAAGTTCACTAATAATACAATTCTTCATGTTTGGCTCTTTTTTGTTGTGTTGTTGTTCCTGTTAGAGCCTCTAAAGCCTCTACAGTTCAATAATAAAGTTGGAACTACTGAAATGTATCTTGTGTATACATCAACATTAGGAGTCAATAGAAAACTTTATGTATTTTTAAAAATTCTCCAAATTTTGTTAAAGTGGAGGTATCATCAGCATACAACATATAGCTTCAGTTAAAATTACCAGTCCTTTCCTATTTCTTGACTGATTTAGAAAACTTTTCACCATGTTGTTCATTTTGAAAAGGTCTTGTATTTGTTTGGTTTTTAAGCCATACGAGTTGGTGTTTCTATGTGTACAGGGTGTATGACTTGAGATCTGCGATAAATGACTGAGTTTTTACATGCATGTAAATACAAAAGCAAAAACATAACTGCATCTTCAAGGAGTAAAAACACTATCTGATTGTGTAGAAACATAATTTGCACCTTCCAGGAATGACAATGTGGGTTTTTTTGTATAATTCTGCCCATATTTGGTCATTATTCAGTTATTTAACGAGAATTTACCATTCATTATTGCGCATGAAAACATAAAACTTTAAACATGGATACAGATTATTTTCATGGAAAATATACTACCAGTGTTAAAAGTTAATCACAAAGTTAAATTGCTGAGTTCTCATAATTTAAATGTAATCAAAAGGTGCACTTTCTTACAAATTCAAAACACGGATACTTAGTGATCATTACCATCCCTGACTACTCAATTATTTTTAAACAGTACACCAGTTTAGTTATAACTGTAATTATTTTCCTTAAAATAACTAGAATCTCTTTTGAAGGTGGAGACTTTGACAGCCACTTTGCTTTAAGGAAAGGGTCATAACCAGTACCAGAAGCCATGCATCTCAACAGACTGCACTACCTGTCCCAAAATGATCCTTGTTTTCAAAAAGAACAAATTAACAAATATACAATCTTTGATCTGCTGTCACTCAAAATGACCAGTGAGAATGAAAAGATGACTTACATCCCAGATACAGGGTTTAGAAATAGAAATTGAAGCAAATGAACTCACTACCAATCTTCTTCTGATTCATGGTATTCTGGTGATCCCTGCCTTTCAACCATGCATTCTGGTCTGTTGTAAGTAGGCAGAACAAACAAAATTTGTGAAAAGGAATCCTATTCAATCGATCAAGGGTTTTTTATGGAACAACATAATTAGGGAAATTAATCTAAAAATATTGCTATAATCGATAACAGCTCCTTTCAGGAAATAAAATGTACAATTTTAATCCAGGAAAATCCATCACCGAAGTCATTTAGGATGAAAAAAGGATTTTAAACAATGCCCAGCAATAGTTATTTCTGCATAAACATTGCTGAGTACTGAGATTTCATACAAATTAACATCACAGCAATACAGTGTTGGTTTCATCAGGAAAACAAAGTCTGATATTTGTAATGACCCTCGTATCAACCAAGTCTTTTAACCTAACAGAACACTGGAATAGTTAGTAATTAATGCCTGTGATCTTTGTACCCCTTTCACGCTACAGGTGGTATCAACTGCGGTAACCCGCGTTTGGCGAAATGTCCCTGTCCTTGGATCATCGTCTGATGTCCGTAGGTGTCGTTGCGAGTCTGTGGCAAACCATCCATTATCTTACTAGTCCGACCAAAGTTTTAAAATATTGGAATTTTCTGCCTCTGATTATGGTAACTGAGCATACGCAGATGATTTTTGGGTATGCGCGTATGAATTTCTCTCTATGGTAACCAAAGATGTGGTCCAAGGTGTACATATGGTTGTGATTCGGTCATCTTTTAGTGTAATACGGCGACATAAGGTGAATTAAGGTATTGGTCGTTTCACCAAAGGTGAGTTAAAGTTAATGGAGGTTGCTTCTCGGTGGCCAATGTTTGTAATACTGTCATTCTACTGCTATTGACGGTTAGAAAACCGTGTCCAATCAGCAGCTGTCTGCATGTAGTGTGAATAACTTGGACTAAGTGGGGTGACCTGGGGGGGCAGTTCCGCCGCCGAGAAAAACTTCTAACCATGGGACCACCGCCTGTAGTGCTAAAGCAGTTTAGATAGTTGGTGCTTAGTAAACTTATTTGGCACATGTCAGGCCTAAAATGCAAGTACCAATTGCCCCAGATTAAGAAATACACACATTTAACAAATGCTAATTGAAAATATAATGTAAATAAATCCAATTTTAAAGACAGTGTGACCAACACATGTAAAAATCACAATGTGAGGTACTATTATCACAATTCATCTTATTTTCTGCTTTTTTCATGCACATAATTATTGAATTTCTAAAAGTAAAGAGTAACCATTAGCAAATCCAGCAGTCAGAATGAACGACAAAAATTTCTATTGGTTGGGATATAGGACAATGATTTACTTACAAAACTGGCACTCGGTTTCTGGACATTTCATTTGGTTCTATCACGGGAGCACCACGCCTTAAATGGGAGGATCTAAAAATAGCACATAACAAAGACTTCTCCACATGTTTCTCCCCTTACAACACATAGACATAATCATAACAAGGCCACTGCCACGGCATTTATCTCCCAGCAGGTATTAAGCAGAAATGCAGGTAGTCCAAGGAGCAACAATAAGGGAGATAAAAGACCTTCTCAATACAATGATCCAACTATACCTTGAGGTAGGGGTAAAAGATCAAATTTGATACTTGCAAAAGATTCGAAGGACAAGATTTCTTATAGGTTGTTTTCACATTTGAAGTTCTAGAACAAACCAGAATTGCGACAAGTTGACACAGTGGATCCCTGGGTGGGACATGATATAATTCAATCAAACTGAAATGCGACATTTTTGTTCTCCGCCAAAATTCAAGATGGTGGCCAGAATTCAAAAAAAAAATTTCATATGTATAATTTCCAGGGACTAGGTCCAAAATTTGCTCTAACTCTAACATCTTTTCGAGATAATCGACATTTTCTATTTCTGACAAAATTCATCACAGTGGCAGAATTCGGAAAATTAAATCTAATAAAGCTCAATCTCTAATGGCTTTCGAGAAAATCAAGATATTCCATTTCCAGTAAAATTCAAAATGGCGGCTGAAATCCAAAAAATTAAAATTTTTATGAACATTATATGCAGAGGCTATGGTACCCAAAGGGCCCAAAATTTGCTCAAAAATTGCTCATCTTTAATGATTTTCAAGATAATTGACATTTTTCATTTCCCACAAAATTCAAGATGACGGCTGGAATTTAACAAATAGAAACCTTTTCAGAGACATTATATCCATGGTCTATAGTGTCGAAAGGAACCAAAATTTGCTCGAAATCACTCTATCACTAATGGTTTATGAGATAATCAATAATTTTCCATTTCCAGCAAAATTCAAGATGGTGGCTTGAATTCGGAAAGACATTATACCTAGGGTCTATAGTACCCAAAGGGTCCAAAATCTGCTAAAAATTGCTCTATCAGTAACAATTTTTGAAATAATCAACATTTTAAATTCATAATTCATACCAGAGGTAATACCTCAAATTTGACCTTTAAAAGGCTGCCACTGGTCTTCTAGTGGAAGCTAAAGCTTTTGCTCAGCTATGTGATGAGCAATATGTCTGCAGTCTTACTGGTATAGCTGATCCAAAAGTAGGTGAATAACGTGTTTCAACAAAATAATCTAAATGCAATAGGTTTCAAGTTAGAACTGATTTATCCACGGGTGAGAACCTGAAAGTAACTATTACTTAGCTATCCAATGAGCTATAGGTCTACAATTTTACTAGGTTATAGCTGACCCAAAAGTAGGTGAACAACATATGGAAAGGAATAGGTTAAGTGCAGCACTTCTCAAGATATTAGACTTTTACTATTTCAATAATTTAGCTAAAATTAAGAAAATAGCTATTACTCACTTGTACAGTACAAAAGAGCTCCAAAGTTCATACTATCTATAGTTAAAGAGAAAGTAGCTGAACAACACATTTAAAAAAAATACTGTAAATGCAATAGTTTTAGAGTTAGAAGACATTTATTTAGTTTAGCTAAATGTACTATTGCTCACTTAGCTGTAGGCCAAATCCAAAAATAGCATCAGAGATGCCTGTACCCCACAGCCTGGGGAAATAGTTTTCAACACCATCAGGCATAGAAGGAGTGAAACAGTACAAAGAATCAAAGATCGGGATACTTTCAGAGCAGTGTCAGTTATATACAGGTCCAAATAATGTTTAAGTAGAGAAAATAATGTCTAAGAGAAAGAAAATGTATGTAAACATGAAGTATTAAAACAAGACAATTCAATAGCAAGATGACAGCATTAATCAGTAAACTAAAAATTATGACGCTATAAAATTTATTAACTGGAGAATAGTCATCAATGGAAATAGAACAGTTATGTAAAAGTAAATATAACTAGAGGATCGCTCGCAAAAAAAAAAGATAATGTTTTTGCATAGCAAAAACAAAGCATCCCGAAAAGGATATAAAGGTGAGTGCTAAAGTATTAAGAAAATGCTTCGTTTCTAGCCTTATACTGTTGTGGCAACCAAAGTCAGCGCAGTCTGCTCTATCTAGCACGGTTTTCAAGATATAAGCATTTTTGTGTTTTGCAAAAAATAAAAAAATTAAAAATGTCCGCTATATTTGGCGAGACAAAAATATTTTGAAAATTGGCATGGCTACTCTGCAGAGATACCCAGCAGGTCCAAAATTTTGTTGAGTTTGCTCCATATAGCACGGTTTTCGAGATATAAGCATTTTTGTGTTTTGCAAAAACTTTGAAAATTCAAAATGGCCACCATTTTTGGGGAGACAAAAATTTTTGTCAAGACCACTGCCGCGGTGTGTATCTCCCGCCAAGCATTAAAGCAGAGGCAATAGCTTTTCCAAGATATTCACAATTTTTCATTTTCGTGTGTGAAAGCTCTTCCAAAGGTAGGTGAATGAGTTATTTGAGAAAAATTGGCTATCTGCAATACTATTAAGAGATAATTCACATTTACTCATTTTGAGTAGGTGAATAATTATCTATGGGTCTGAAACTTCACCAAGTGAAAGCTCTCCCAAAAGTAGGTGAATGAGTTATTTGAGAAAAATTGGCTATCTGCAATACTTTTAGAGATAATTCGCATTTACTCATTTTGAGTAGGTGAGTAATTAGCTATGGGTCTGAAACTTCACCATGTGAAAGCTCTCCCACAAGTATATGAATGAGTATTTGATAAAAATTGGGTATCCGCAATACTTTTAGAGATAATTAGCATTTACTCATTTTGAGTAGGTGAATAAATAGCTATGGGTCTGAAACTTCACAGAGTGAAAGCTCTCCCAAAAGTAGGTGAATGAGTTATTTGAGAAAAATTGGCTATCTGCAATACTTTTAGAGATAATTCACATTTACTCATTTTGAGTAGGTGAATAATTAGCTATGGGTCTGAAACTTCACAGAGTGAAAGCTCTGCCAAAAGTAGGTGAATGAGTTATTTGAGAAAAATTGGCTATCTGCAATACTTTTAGAGATAATTCGCATTTACTCATTTTGAGTAGGTGAGTAATTGGCTATGGGTCTGAAACTTCACCAAGTGAAAGCTCTCCCAAAAGTAGGTGAATGAGTTATTTGAGAAAAATTGGCTATCTGCAATACTTTTAGAGATAATTCGCATTTACTCATTTTGAGTAGGTGAGTAATTAGCTATGGGTCTGAAACTTCACCACGTGAAAGCTCTCCTAAAAGTAGGTGAATGATTAATTTGACAAAAATTGGCTATCTGCAATACTTTTAGAGATAATTCGCATTTACTCATTTTGAGTAGGTGAGTAATTAGCTATGGGTCTGAAACTTCAAGTGAAAGCTCTCCCAAAAGTAGGTGAATGAGTTATTTGAGAAAAATTGGCTATCTGCAATACTTTTAGAGATAATTCACATTTACTCATTTTGAGTAGGTGAGTAATTAGCTATGGGTCTGAAACTTCACCAAGTGAAAGCTCTCCCAAAAGTAGGTGAATGAGTTATTTGAGAAAAATTGGCTATCTGCAATACTTTTAGAGATAATTCACATTTACTCATTTTCAGTAGGTGAGTAATTAGCTATGGGTCTGAAACTTCACCAAGTGAAAGCTCTGCCAAAAGTAGGTGAATGAGTTATTTGAGAAAAATTGGCTATCTGCAATACTTTTAGAGATAATTCGCATTTACTCATTTTGAGTAGGTGAGTAATTAGCTATGGGTCTGAAACTTCACAGAGTGAAAGCTCTCCCAAAAGTAGGTGAATGAGTTATTTGAGAAAAATTGGCTATCTGCAATACTTTTAGAGATAATTCGCATTTACTCATTTTGAGTAGGTGAGTAATTAGCTATGGGTCTGAAACTTCACCACGTGAAAGCTCTCCCAAAAGTAGGTGAATGATTAATTTGACAAAAATTGGCTATCTGCAATACTTTTAGAGATAATTCGCATTTACTCATTTTGAGTAGGTGAGTAATTAGCTATGGGTCTGAAACTTCACCAAGTGAAAGCTCTCCCAAAAGTAGGTGAATGAGTTATTTGAGAAAAATTGGCTATCTGCAATACTTTTAGAGATAATTCGCATTTACTCATTTTGAGTAGGTGAGTAATTAGCTATGGGTCTGAAACTTCACCAAGTGAAAGCTCTTCCAAAAGTAGGTGAATGATTTATTTGAGAAAAATTGGCTATCTGCAATACTTTTAGAGATAATTCGCATTTACTCATTTTGAGTAGGTGAGTAATTAGCTATGGGTCTGAAACTTCACCATGTGAAAGCTCTCCCACAAGTAGATGAATGAGTTATTTGATAAAAATTGGGTATCCGCATTACTTTTAGAGATAATTAGCATTTACTCATTTTGAGTAGGTAAATAATTAGCTATGGGTCTGAAACTTCACCATGTGAAAGCTCTCCCAAAAGTAGGTGAATGAGTTATTTGAGAAAAATTGGCTATCTGCAATACTTTTAGAGATAATTCGCATTTACTCATTTTGAGTAGGTGAGTAATTAGCTATGGGTCTGAAACTTCACCATGTGAAAGCTCTTCCAAAGGTAGGTGAATGAGTTATTTGAGAAAAATTGGCTATCTGCAATACTTTTAAGAGATAATTCGCATTTACTCATTTTGAGTAGGTGAGTAATCATCTACGGGTCTGAAACTTCACCATGTGAAAGCTCTCCCAAAAGTACATGAATGAGTTATTTGATAAAAATTGGGTATCCGCAATAGTTTTTGAGATAATTAGCATTTACTCATTTTGAGTAGGTGAGTAATTAGCTACGGGTCTGAAACTTCACCATGTGAAAGCTCTTCCAAAAGTAGGTGAATGAGTTATTTGAGAAAAATTGGCCATCTGCAATACTTTTAGAGGTAATTCGCATTTACTCTTTTTGAGTAGGTGAGCAATTAGCTATGGGTCTGAAACTTCACCAAGTGAAAGCTCTTTGGGATAGCTGCTCTGCAGAGATACCCTGAAGAAATCGCTCTATGTAGCACGGTTTTCGAAATACTAGCATTTTTGTGTTTTGCAATTTTGCGAAAAATTCGAAAATTCAAAATGGCCGCCATTTTTGGCGAGACAAAATTTTTTTGAAAATTGGCATGGCTACTCTGCAGATATACCCTGTGGGTCAAAAATTTCGTCGAAATCGCTCTATCTTGCAGGGTTTTCGAGATATAAGCATTTTTATGTTTTGCAATTTTTGCGAAAAATTCGAAAATTCAAAATGGCCGCCATTTTTGGCGAGACAAAATTTTTTTCAAAATTGGGATAACTACTCTGCAGAGATACCCTACGGGTCAAAAATTTCGTCGAAATTGCTCTATCTAGCACGGTTTTCGAGATATAAGCATTTTTGTGTTTTGCAATTTTTGCGAAAATTTCGAAAATTCAAAATGGCCGCCATTTTTGGTGAGACAAAAATTTTTGGAAAATTGGGAAAAGTACTCCGCAGAGATATCCTGCAGGTCAAAAATTTTGTCGAAATTGCTCTATCTAGCACGGTTTTTGAGATATAAGCATTTTTGTGTTTTGCAATTTTTGCGAAAATTTCGAAAATTCAAAATGGCCGCCATTTTGGGCGAGACAAAAAGTTTTTGAAAATTGCGAAAACTACTCCGCAGAGATACCCTGTGGGTCAAAAATTTCGTCGAAATCGCTCTATCTAGCACGGTTTTCGAGATATAAGCATTTTTGTGTTTTCCTTATTTGGAAAATTCGTAATGATTAATTAATCATTAATTACTCGGCCATTTCTTGACCAATCAATGCCAAAATCTAATGATTTCCAGATTTTAACAGAATGAATGTATTTGCCAAGTTTCAGGTGAATTGATAAAATTCCTTTCAAGTTATCATCCGGACAAGCTTCCCCATCGAAAAAAGACATTTTTGGTCATGTGACCTCTCTGATTGGTTGAAATGTCACTGCAGCATATTCAAAAAAATTCCCCAAGGCTACTGCCTAAACCTGCCAAATTTGAAAAGAATCCGCCTAACAGTTACAGAGTTATAAGGAAAACAAAATGCGGAGCCGGCGGAGCCAGAAGCTCTCCCATACACAAACAAGCGTCCCTTGCGGGACGCTTAATAATCAGTTGCAGCAATCCATACATCTTTGTCTTTAGAGAAACATGTCTCAAATATGGCAGGTGAACAGACTTTGGTAGAGCCAAAGTTAAAGGTCACACCATGATACACACCTACAACCCCTACACCTTACAGAAGAGCCCCGACAAGATTTTATAATCAAGGTCATTGCGGCAAGGTCAAAGGTCAAATCATGGTCAAACCATGATGTTGCACATATACAACTCCCAACAAGTGTCCTTACCAAGTATCAACTTCCTACACCTTACGGTCTCTGAGATATAGCCTGGACAAGATTTTATAGGTCAAGGTCACTACAGCAAAGTCAAAGGTCAAATCAAGGTCACACTATGACGTTGCATACCTACAACCTACAACCAATGTTGCTACCAAGTATCAACTTCCTACACCTTACGGTTTCCGAGATATAGCCTGGACAAGATTTAAAGGTCAAGGTCACTACGGCAAGGTCAAAGTTCAAATCAAGGTCACACTGTGACATTGCACAATTACAACCCCTAACCAATGCCCCTACCAAGTTTCAACTTCCTATGCCCTACGGTTTTTGAGATATAGCCCAGACAAGATTTTATAGGTCAAGGTCACTACGGCAAGGTCAAAGGTCAAATCAAGGTCACACCATGACATTGCACACCTACACCCCCTAACCGATGTCCCTACCAAGTATCAACTTCCAACATCTTAAGGTTTCCCAGATATCACCCGGGGGGACAAGATTTTATAGGTCAAGGTCACTACGGCAAGTCAAAGGTCAAATCAAGGTCACAATGTGACATTGCACACCTACACCCCCTAACCAATGTCCCTACCAAGCATCCACTTCCTACATCTTATGGTTTAGGAGATATAGTCCGGACAAGATTTTATAGGTCAAGGTCACTACAATAAGGTCAAAAGTCAAATCAAGGTCACACCATGACGGTGGTCACCTACACCCCCCACACCCCCACCCCCCAAACAATGTCTCTACCAATTATCAACTTCCTACACCTTACAGTTTTTGAGATACAACCCAGACAAACTTTTTCCTGCCGCCCACCCAACCACCCATCCGGACACCATGGGTGAAATTAATGGCAAAAAAATGCATTAGGACAAGTAATTTACTAACATTGGGTAAATGGAGAAATGGTAAATAGTTTTAGAGAAATCTGAGTGACACACTAACAGACGCACCCCCACACGCACAGTCGCACACATGCACATACAGGATGCATATCATAATCTCCTTACTGGGCTTACAAGCTTAACCAGCTCTTAAACAGATTTTGAGTGAAGGAGAATACTCATTGTTAGATGAGCCAAAAAAGCATGGATGTTAAAAGCTCAGATTTACATCAAACACATATTTTATGAAAGAATACATTTGGACAGTGTCAACTGGAAGGGTTTTCAGCATTTTCACTTTGTATGAAAATCCAAATCCAGACTCTGATGAGAACTGATCAGATTGAAATATTGTTACACAGAAATACAAAACATAAGGCAGAGATACACTTTTCACAACTGATTATATTCACCAACTCAGTAATTTTATGTTTTAAAAATACTAAGTTATACAAATGTATAGCACAGTTAAGCCTAAGAACAGGCCAATAGTGCTGTGCCACTGTGGTCATCATACTCCTGCAAATTTTCCTTTAAGACCAGATCTTTTCATTTCTAGACCCCAATCTTACTGATCAAGTTAATCAGATAAACTTTGTAAACCTATTGAGTGGCTTCCCAATAATTTCAAATGGTTTAATATTACCATAAACTATTACCGATCCTTATCAGATTTTGCATTATGTGAACCTGAAACATTTTTCATTGTGAGAATATCCACTAAAAAGAAACAAAAGAGAAAGACCACACCATCTGCTACTTTGGGAGAGGAAAGGCCAAGGCTGAGATCCCAGTGACTAACAGCAACATCCCAGAGTCACTGATGACTACGAGACTACTGGGGAGCCTTTATTGTCTACACTAAAGAGATGGAGGAAACGCAGGATCGTGAGCCAGTATCTAGGAAGGCAAAGAGTCCACAAGTGACTTTCATTGTAAAGGAGATGGTCATGATATACTTTCTGCATGACCAAAAACTAATCTACAATAAGAGAGATTGACGGACTACAAAGATTCCAAGAAGAGAGATTACCTGTGGCAAGAGTTCTGCAAAAATAGTATTGGAGATGCCCGTACGCCACAGTCCGGGGAAAATATTTTTGACACCAGGAGATATAGAAGTGAAACACAAAAAGATCAAGAGACTTTCAGACAAAGAGTGTCAGTTATATAAAGATCCAAATAAAGTTGAGAAAATAATGTTTAAGAGAGAGAAAATGTTTGTAAAGATAAAGTGTTAAAACAAGACAACTCAATAGCAAGATGACAGCATTATTCAGTAAACCAAAAACTATGCAGCTGTAAAATTTATTAATTGAAGCATAGCTGACAATGGAAAGAGCACAATTAAGTAAAAGTTGTCATTGATGTTGTTGCAAACCTACACCCCCTAACCAATGTCCCTGCCAAGTATCCAAGTATCCACTTCCTACACCTTACAGTTTCTGAGATCCAGCCCGAACAAACTTTTTCCGGCCGCCTGCAGGCCTGTCTAGCCAACCGCCCACCTGCCTATCCGGACACAATAGGGGCTGTGGGGTAGAAAAAAAGGGCCAACAAGAAGGCCTGCCAGCGATGGCTTCAGTCACAAAGCACAATTTATGGAAAGCTCATCTGTATGAACTTTGGGCAGCGGGTACCTAATCTGACAGGCTGCAAGAAGTGGCTGAGATAATTTTGACTTCCTGCACATCCACACAGTAATGCAAATTACAGCAAAGAGTGCATTTAAGTCCCTGCCAGGATCCAATGCTGGACCATTGTATTGTTTCATCCAGTAATAGACACCATCACAGTGGACATGACAGCAGCATGTTTCCAGTAGGGCTTCATGTGCTTCAGCAGAAGATTCACAACCATCTAGACTATCAGGTATCTCACCTACCCAATCCCAAGCCCCTTCCACTGGTCTCAGTCCCCAACCATGTGCTTCACCTAGTATCACTGAAGCAGACTACCACCTCGAGGTGCAAGAGAGACATAAGAAATCAAAGATAACTTGGAGCAGATGATTACTCAGAAGCAACTACCCCAAGGTCTGCTACTCTGAGTGGCTGTGTACTGAGGTCAGACTGCTGTCAAATAATTCCTTCGAAGACTACAGTCTTATCTGCAAGCTTAGGAGAAAGGACTGCTCCCAACAGGCAACAGGAGCACAAGCATGTACTCCAGCAGGCCATAATTACAACAATTATGCAAACTTCAAGTCCCACATAACCAAGTAATCAGGGTTCAAACCTAAGGCCGACATAGCTAAGTAATCAGGGTCAAACCAGATTCCAAAAAAGAATATCTCGCTTATCCCTTCTTTCTGATTTTGGTGTGTGATGTTCATTTCATTTTATAACATTTTGACTTCTCGAACTAAGTAGAGGCATAGAAAAAGAAATTAAATTCAAAAACATATTTTTTCAAACCAGAAGGCAAATTTCATCTATGGTGAATACACACATGCACACAATACTTATTTTAGGAGTAAAAATAAGTAAAAATAATTTGGTAACAGGAGGTAGCTATGTTCACTTTTGTAAACAGAGCTATGTGTAAAATACTTTCACCAAGAAAATAATGAATAAAATAAAAAATAAAAGACAATCAATACATACATGAAGTAATATGATAGAAAAAATGAGATTCAACAAATAGATAGACAAATATGTATAAAGAAAGGTAAATATGATATTATACTGTCCTGTACAGATCAGGTCAAATTATTTAATGTAAAATGTCCAAATGACTTTCAATATGTGTATGTCTAATTGCCAAGGTACAGCTCCTTCATTGTGGGAATAGCCTGCCATAACATTCCTCTGTGCCTAATGACAGCTTCACCAGGGTTTCAGCCTGAACCTAGTAGATCATTAACCAACAACACACTCTGTGCTCCTAGATCCAAGTTGCCTGGCTTGAACAAACCCTGCCCACATCTATCCTGTAGAGTATTGTCCAGCCCAATAAAGGTAAGCACAAAGTAAGAACCACTTCAGGCTATTATTGCATTGTTTGTTACAGGATCCTGAATTAGCATTTTTATTCCTCCTCTCATGGCTAAACCTACAGTTGAATGTATGTTTGATAAGGTTCCATTAAGGGTTTCATCAGCAAGGGAGAATGCATCACCTGCCAATATAAAGCAACTGACTTTGGTGGAAAGCAGATTGTGCCCTTCTCTATTATGGCTCTGTCATTAAAGATGTAGATCTGCCTATCTGAACCACAGGAACCAAGGGCTACCCAGATGACTTTGTCATCAGCATCCTCAAGAGCCAATTGTACTATGGGGTGAAAATCTATGTAATTATGATACAAACTACCCCTTTTTCTCGGACATCTCAGTGCTATATGTCATCCATTAAGAGCACCGAGAGCATGGGATACATTCAATCACTCACTGAAGCCTTGTTCAACCCACTCTCATTCATCTGGGGTGCTGGGACAGAGCATAATCTCAGTGCTGTACTGCCCGATGATGGTGTCAGACACCAGAGATATGAATCTTATGATTGTTGAATGGCCCACCAAGAAGTTATACTGCAGGCCATACAACTTTCTCCAGTGGCCAGCTGCCTGAGAGTAATGGCAAATTTGAGCCCTGGGCTGAGCAGTTCTCTGATGTCATTTGCCTCAGGAGCTCTCCAGTCAAACTCTCCTGTAATGCTGCCATCAGGGTATGGTAATGCTATCGATCCTCCCTTCTTTTGAGTCACTTCCTGAAACAAAACTGTGGGGCACTATGGGGTGAAAATCTATGTAATTATGATACAAACTACCCCTTTTTCTCGGACATCTCAGTGCTATATGTCATCCATTAAGAGCACCGAGAGCATGGGATACATTCAATCACTCACTGAAGCCTTGTTCAACCCACTCTCATTCATCTGGGGTGCTGGGACAGAGCATAATCTCAGTGCTGTACTGCCCGATGATGGTGTCAGACACCAGAGATATGAATCTTATGATTGTTGAATGGCCCACCAAGAAGTTATACTGCAGGCCATACAACTTTCTCCAGTGGCCAGCTGCCTGAGAGTAATGGCAAATTTGAGCCCTGGGCTGAGCAGTTCTCTGATGTCATTTCCCTCAGGAGCTCTCCAGTCAAACTCTCCTGTAATGCTGCCATCAGGGTATGGTAATGCTATCGATCCTCCCTTCTTTTGAGTCACTTCCTGAAACAAAACTGTGGGGCACTTTTCCTTCAAGCCAATCTGCATCTCAGTCTTATTATCAGGTCATCCAACTCATCCATCTGCCTGAAGAGTTGTAGAAATAAAAGGTGTGCTATAGCAGTTGATACGATCAAGATCAGACTTGTTGGAAGATTGGAGAAAACAGCAGAGGGAATCACAAATCTATCCTAAAGTGATTTTTCCAATAAGGAACTAGATCTTTTTGATTGTATATCAATTCCTATCAATCTAATAGGCTATGATGATGCTCATAAAGCAATCTTACTGATCGTAATTGGGGTCCAATTGCAAACTTGATCAGGAATTGATCATAGCGGTCATATACCCTCATTTTCACCAAGGAAGTAGTTTGGCAGAAATTTTGCAGCAATGACGTTTCTTTTCTTACATATAAGCCCCCTCTCCTTGTTTCCCCTCAATCAGGGGCTACAATCACGATTCACAATACTTTTCTTGAATCAGAGAAGGTTTACGATCAGATCGCAACAGTGGAACAGCTTTATAAGACCTTTGATGAATATTGCTAGAGATGATACTTTTTTCAACTAGGTTTTTTAGACATCAGATTAAATTTCAGCAAAAAGTCCTCTGAGAATTTGATACTGCCTTGCACTAAATAACTGAATTCTCATTACACTTCTACTCATCTGGAGTTCAGTTTTACATCATTTATGTAACTTTTCCTCCCAAAATTATCAAATGACTTAGTTATGACTTCTGTTTCCAGAGTTTTGGTTTGTTTGCATGATTACTAGTACTGAAATAACTGGATCAAATTCATCAAAAAATGCTGTACCTTTATGCATAAAAATACTGGTTTTACAACTTTGAAAATATATCTCATATAATACCCTAAATGTCTGTAGACAGCCAGAAACCCAGTAGTGTGCATGTCTACTCCATACATTATCTGGAGCACTAATGTACAGCCAAAATATAGTGCAGTAAAAGGTAGATAAGAAATAATATTCAATTGCAATGAAATGCATCCCTAAATGCAACCAGTCTTTATAAAAGAAATTATAAAGTCCTAAGGTTCATACTTTATACACGCCATAAAGTACGGAACTTATGGCACAATTAACAGACTCACGCTACGGTACTCGTACAATATTCTGCAAAATCGTCATGTTTTTTTGTGCACTCACCCCCCCTCCCCCCACCAGAGCATAATTTGACATTTAAATGTGAAGTAGTTAAAACAAGAGCACTCAGAGAACGCAGACCTACACCAAGGGAGCTCAATTGAAGCACAGCATGAAATGCTTTTACTGGGTGCTTGGTGTGTATGGGGGGGAGGGGATGGGGTTAATTTTAGATTTCTTGACCAAGAAAACATAGCTTTTGCAACTGGATTCACACTGATTTAAAAATTATATTTCATGGATCCAGATCACTCCCAAAATCTAATCACTTGTTCCTTGTCCCATTTAGGACATATCCTGAAAATTTCATCAAAATCTGTCCATAACTTTTTGAGTTATCTGTCTTTAAAAATTACATTTCATGGATCCAGAAGATCCACATAGTGATCCGGATCACTCCTAAAATTGAATCATTTCTTCCTTTTACCTTTTCAGAAATATACAGAAAATTGTATCAAAATCCATCCATAAGTTTTTGAGTTATCTTGTTCACAAAGAAACTCACAAATGAACTCACAAACAAACCCAGGCGAAAGCATAACTTACTTGGCAGAGGTAATTATCATAGAAATACCATTGAGTTACCAAGGATAATATTCAAAGATAAAAACACCGTCTATATTCTTTGACTAACTAGGTTATGGCCTTAAAATCTGTTAAACAATTGACATTAAATGCTATAAAAGTTCCTATTACATTAGATATTGACATGGACAGTGAAATGTTGACATGCAATCCCTCCTTCAGGTAACTGGTTACTCGTATCATTTTAATGCAATACAAACTCTTCAAATTAAAACCAAGGATTCTAAGAATTAGAAGATTTTTCATTTCATACAATTTTCATGACTTTAAAGGGTACTATTGACAAAATTTAAACAACTGGTATATCACCCTCACTGTTCTACATACTAGTTAGATGCTTTTTGGTAAAAATTATGTTTTCTTGGCATTTGAGTTTTCCCAAATTGAACACCTATTTGATGCTATACAAGCGCTTCAACTGCTGTAATTATCATAAACGACAGCTCCTCTTATGTGAGCAGTCATATAGGATTAGAAAAATACACTTTCAGTTAACCAGGGATTCTAGATTCTAACAGGTTTTATGGCATTAGAAAATGTCCTCTAAACTCCAGACTATGATTCTACTCAACCAGTTTCTTCTCAATAGAGGGCTCTGCTTTTTTAACAAAAAATTCTCACCTGACTCTGAAGTTACAGACGTCACAGTGATCTGGTTTTGGCATTCCATCTGGCCTGGAGACCCCGTGACAATGTCCATGCTCCCATTTCACGCCTTCTGCTAGCAGGTCGACAGACTCCGTGAAGAACACTTCCACCCAGGTGTTTTGGTTTATCGATACATGGCCTGTTCTGTCATCTAGCTCGAGATAACCATTACAGCCTCTATCCAGGGATAATAAAAACTCTTGACAAAAGATATCTGTCTCTGAACGTGCCCTCGTCACCACTACAGTCACATGATGTTCATCCCTGTGACACCAAAAGTCACAGAAGTAAAGTGAACTGTCTGAATTTAAAATCAGGAATGCGGGGACAATGACTCGAGTATCCCCAAAGAGAAAATATTTGGGCAATCCCTGCCCCTTTTTCTTTTCACGTCGGCCATTAAAGAAAAGACCTCTGATTCTTTCATTGGCAGGGCAATAGCGGTCACCATTTCTGTCTTTTCTGTAAGGGTACATAATATTGTCATATTTCTCCTCAATTTCTTGAAAATATCCACTGGGTTTGTTCCTGTAGAATGTGTTTATCTGTTTCATATGTATGGTCCTTGAAAAACAGTATCTATCAGCCTTCTCTTTCAGTTCCCTCAATCCTCGGCGATTAAATACAGGCATTGTCTCAAAATTCACTGAAACTAGCAATCAGTGACTAATAAAATGTCCTGAGTTGGGCACAGACCTTAACCTGAAAAGGAAAGTTGCATGACCAACAAGATTTTGATCCGGACTAACATACCATGAAGATGATCAAGAAGTATGTAAACAACACATTTGATTAAAAATCCTCTAAGTTCAATAGTGTTGCAGTTGGAAGTCATTTAGTTAACAGTAAACTATGAAAGTAGATATTACTCAGCCCTGAAACTTCGCCATAACACACAATATCAAAATGTAGTTGAGTAACATATTTCACCAAAATGCACTAAGTCAATACTTTGGACTTTTAAGTGATTTACTCAATGTATACTGTCTAATTAGCTATTACTCTGTAAGCTATGGGGCTACAACTCTGAAAATTGGCCATGACACAATACATCAAAAAGTCAGCGAACAACCTATCTCACAAAAATGTTCCAAATTTAATAGTTTTGTGGGTTACAAGTGATTTTATCATTGGCAAACTGTCAAAGTAGCTATTACTCAGCTATAAAGTTACAGCTCTAAACGTTTGCAATGACACAGAACATTAAAAAGCTGCTGAACAATATCTTTTAACCAATACACTGTATCTGCCATTGTTAAAAAGAAAAAGCCATTTACTCATTTTGTTCACTGGTTTTTAAAAAATAGCATCAGAGATACCCGTAACCCACAGACTGGGGAAATAGTTTTCAACACCACGAGATATAGAGGTAGTGAAACAATCCAAAGATCAGGATACTTTCAGAGCAGAGTCAGTTGTACAAAGGTTCAAATAATGTTTAATACCTGTATCTGATTTCCTCTTGATGACCTGGCTAGTGCAGGAGGAAAAAGTTACCCCACATATTCATCCATATATTCATTTCAATACAAGTTCATACTAAATACATTGTTGGCAGCTTTAATATTATAACATTGATTCTGATATTATTGACTTTGATCATGATGTTATTGTTATAGCTTGATTAATGTATTTTTCCCCTTTATGTTATATCAATAATTTATAAATACTATGAATTTGGAAATAAACTCTATCTCCAAATCTCCCCATCTATCTATCCCACTACAATGAAGGTAGGCATGCCAGATCGTTTGTTACTCTTGACCTAGACCGATTAATCTGTCTCTCAGCCAATTTTTAAAAGATTGATGTATTGGCGAGAGACAGATGGCATAAGTATGCAAAAAACATAAACGTCCTGAAGGGCAACAAGAGGCACACATCCTGACATTAAACATGTACTAGGCTACCACCTTGAGTAACAAGGATGTGCCCCGCATTAAAAGAAATAAACTTTTTGCATAGTTAATGGATATATTTACCAAAATATATTTCACTTGCCAAATTTTATCATTGTTTATACAAACAGGAAGTGCAGAAAAAGTGTCTATATTGCTGCAAACACAGAAAATTGTGTTCCTGCATCTAAATGCTTTCTACTGTTAATACATATAAGTGCATATTTTAAAGTTTAAAGGGACGGTAATTTTCAGATATTGAAGTTTTTTGTGTAGCGAGGAACTCTGTCCCAAAATGCCATCCATCAGTTTTAAAAAGGCATATTTTGGGACAGAAAACTCGGTCTACTCTTGACCCTAGTATGGAAAAGTGTGACTTACGTAGGTATTAAGAGTTGTACGTTCCGTTCAACAACAAAGTCCACAACATTGTCACTTCTGGGAGTCGAACTCATGCGCAGCTGACAGCCCACACAACAACCACAATGCCAGTAAAGAGTCCATAGCCACTGGAGAAGATATCATTGTAATTACGTAACTATAATAGTTGCAATATATTTACTTTTTTTCCAACTTCTGACGCAACAAAATCTCAGTACTGCAGTCACTGAACAAAATACCTCAAAATAAGTAAAATTCAGTGTTGAAAGATATTATAATTATATTAACTTCACAAAGTACAGCTCTCTTCACAGAGGGATACATAAGCATTCAATATAGTTCTAACTTCTGACGACGCAATACAATATTGATTTCTCCCCAAAATTCCACGAGGTGCAGAGTGGTTTGGATCGCTTTCGTTTATGATAGCGATAAGGCTAGACCAAATAAATTTTATTCATTTAGCTCCAATTCCATTGCAGTTTCACTCTTCCTGTAACGCATAATATTGCCATTTTAGCATATATATTGTGTGTTACTATATAACAGATTGCTGGGTTGTTTCATCAAGTGAAATTTGTTTCCCCTTTGGATACATTTGGCTAGGTCTACTGTATGCTTTTGTTCAGAGGTACAAAATTAAATGTAAACACTTTGGAAAGAGTAAGACATTTGTAAGGTGAACTATATGATGCAGATGTTAAAAGTATTAGACGATGGGAATTACTTCTTCTTCAACTCTTTAATCTTTTAGAAAGGTAAACTAAAGCCGTTGCATCTCAGACACTCAACTATATATCCAAGACACAGGTTAACCTTCCAGGCTGTCTGAACCATAATGCAAACGTCAACCATTTTTGCCATAATGCACACTGTATCAGAGGCCTTTCTGGTCTGGGAGTTCTCCTCAGTTAGCTGAGCTAAATGAGCACGTGAGAACATTATGAAAAATAATTATAAGGCAATCAAAGAGTTGTGTCTATACTATATATAGGCTATAGAAAGATAGCTTTATACATGTGTCCACCATATTTGATCATTTAGAAATGTATGATTTTTTTTATATTTACCTTTTACGTGCAGTTTTTTTAAATAGGTAAGCAATTTTCAATGTGTATTACCATGGGGCCACAAGTTTACAAAGGATCTAAATTTATTAATCCAGCACTGTACAGACTAAGTTGCCAACTTAATTTGCAATGGGTGCATTAAGACATATACCATCTTAATCAGTTTCACCACTAAGTTGTTGGGGTTTTTTTTTGACAATATATATCACAGTCGTCAAACACACTATAACCGATGTACACATCCGGCGGCTCTCTCGAACATGTTTAAGATATATATATAACAAAAATCAATTAAATTCAATAATTATAAATGTGGGAGATATTTTAGAATGACAAGGCCGGAAATATACGATAAATTAATAAAGGGATACTTTAAAAAACAGTTACATGTTGAAATATTTGCTAAAATACGAATTATAGCATTTTCACAAAGTGTGTATGAATACTTGTTCAATGTGTGCACCAAACGATATGAATACCTATCCAATGTGTGATTTCAGGCTTGTTTTGGGGGGTTTTAAGTGCATATACTGTCAACATACAAGACTTTTTTAAATAAAAAAGTACTGGATTTAATTATTATAAAAATTAATAATTGATGCCACCTAAACAAAAAGTAGCTTCACTGAGAAATAACGAAATAGCTACTTTTGCCACGTTAGCAATTATTATCAATTCGAATTGAGAAATTCAGTGTTTTTACCTTTTAAAAGTCACATATTTTCCCCCAATATGTGCTGTAACCCTCAAAAACAAGGCTACAAATCCCGCATTGTACAAGTATCAGGGGCGGATCCAGCTTTTAAGTAAGGTGGGGGTTCACATCAGACATACCATAACTAGGGGAAAAAATTAAGTTTTGGTAAAAATATAGTGCATTTCCTGTAAATTTAACAACACTCTCCAGAAATAATTTTGTACTTTGGTTTGAACCCCTTTACATTATTCATCACTAGTATTCTTACAAACATTTTGAAAATGTTATAATTCGAATAGAACCAAATATTTTAAAATGCAATTGCTTGTCAAGTATCCCTTCATAACTTTATTGTATGTTTTAGGACTTGTCGCCCTATAATATTTCCTTCCCTTAAAATTACGGAATTTAATTGATTTTTTTTTTGTTATAAAACTCTTAAACATGTTCGTGAGAGTTGACGGAAGTGTACATTTAATATACCGTTGTCGATTGACGACTGTGAATATTCGCAAAATTGAAACTAATCTTTTAATTCTTCGTCCTCAAGTCACAGACAAGGTATTTTATTTCACTTTTTTTTTTCAAAGAATTGCGCTTTTCTCAAAATCAAGAAATTTCTTTCTTACTAAAACCAATTAAATTTTTCCAGTGCCACGGATACGTTTTCATTTTTATCTGATCAATCCAAAAATATGGGATCATTGGGAAATGTTGATCAGAGCTAGTCTTTTTAATTAATTTACCTTTATTCTATATTGGTTTAGGTTAATGTCATTATGTACATTCGGAATAATAACTTGATATGTTGATAATTAAATACGGCGATATTTAATTTTACAATTTATTAAAAGGACAAATTTATTTTGTGAATGATGCTTGAAGATTTTGAAATTAAAATTGCAAAATATTACAGCAAATAAGGGTGGGGGGCATTTGCTGATAACTATGGATTTAGACCCGAGACCATCACTGAGGGTACAAGTGATATTAGCTCAGTAACAGTAAAACTCAGGATTCGCAAGGTGAAAGATCATATATCTAAGTGAGGTCATTAAGAGCTGAAGTTGCCAAACTGATTCATTAAATTCAAATAAATGAAAGACACAATTTGGGATTTTATTATACAGTGTTAGTTAAAAACAGGTTGTAGAAGAGAGTTTTTGAAAACTTTGAGGCCAAGATTACAAAATTTTTACAACCACAATCGGCCTCATAATCCGACAATAGTCGGTGCAAAGTATAATTAGTCACATAACTAAAACGTACATCAACATAAATTATAAGACAATCGAGATAATATACATCGTTGTTATAGGGATTTCTACTGTTTGTTTACCCATAGGTATATAACATGTATTTCAGCCACAATACCCAGTCAGTTTGGTCCACTTACAATCACTGTATGTAAATTACATGAGCTGTCTCGCATATTAAGGTCACTTTTATGTTATCTCAGTATCAGTACATGACCAAGGTCAGTCTGATACAATGTACCCTTATACGACAGCAGAGTTCAGAATAATTTCAGGGTATAAAACTACTGAAGGGAGAAACCTCACGGTGGTTAAGCCAACCTGGGCCCGAATCGATTTGAAAACCTATCCCTAAAGAGAACTCCCTGGGTTGGACCGAACCAAGGAGGCAGAGTTAACAAATAATGAAGGGAACTGACATACAAAATCGATAGGGGACTTGTCCAAACTTGGAGTGCCATATCAGTCCTGCAAAGCAGAACTCACGTGAGAGGACAAGCCTGAGGGGAGGGGGGAGGTCCAGATCAACAAGATGTCATTTGCCTATTTCCAGTTAGTGTGAGTGGTGGGAGGTGGGTTAATTTTTCTTCAGGTGACTCCTCATCCTTTGCATCCTTGGACTTTGGTATTCAAAATGGCTATATATCAAATAGGTGTGACGGCCTTCTATCGATGTCAGGGGTTAATATAATTGTGACCACTAAACCTAACTTAAGGTGGACAACAGTTGCAAGCAAGCCCTAACAGAACCGAGCTAATCAAATTAATATCAAAATGTTCACAATAAAAATGAGCAGAAACACATTTTCTTTTATTATTTCTACCGCTGCCCTGTAGCTACCAACATTAAGTATACAAAATAGAGGCCAATACTCCCAGCAAATATTTTAATGATTGAAGGAAAATGAAACCCATTTATAACAGATTGATGTCAAAACGATACATGTATAACCACTCATTAAATAATTAATGACAAATATTTGAAAAAACCTTACAAATGAACATTACAATGTCTCAGAAATATAACTGCAGCATTGCTTACTAATATTAACTGTAATTGGGGTCAGAGGTCAAATTGAACTTGTTTTTAGATTATTCACCAATGAAAGTATTATTGTTCTCTCTAAAAATCTAAAATAGTGGCTTAAAATTTGTGCCCGCATTCAATTGTTACTGCTAGGCATTGCATGTGGGGTAATTTGTGACAAAGATTCTTATCGCTCACTGCTATCTTTGTTTGCAAATGTTCGAAAAAAGGTAAGCATTTAGAATTCTGAAAATATTGGTACAAAGACTGTTTGTGGTAGAATGTTTTCAAGAAACTTGATAGAAAATATTTTTAAAACGTTTTAAAATGATAGCTATGAAAACCAGTTGCTATAGAATTTTATTAAAATATTTTTAGAGCAAATATTTACAAAACATAGTCAACAAATGTTGTTCAAACGTTTTATATATAGTCCTTACCACACATTTAATAATGAATGTTTGAAAAACATTTGCAGTGTAATCTTCATTACTTGAGCTATTTTATAATTGTATAAAAATAACACTCAAATCCCAGTTTCTTGTGTGTGTTTTTTTTCTTGGTAAATAACAGAAGTAAAAATTTTGTTTAATAAATGTTTTCAGTAAAATCATTTTCATGGAGAATGTTCATCAAACGTTTTTAAACGTTACAGTATAAACAAAAAACGTTGGAAACATTTAGTAACTCCAACTATAGGTTTTTAAAACGTTTTGTAAACGTTTCAACTTTTTTTAAAACGTTTCCAATGTTCACTGGGACCAGACATTTTTTCTGCAGATAAAACTGGTAGAAACCAGGCTGGGGGGAAATGGCCTACCCATACAAATCGCATATGCCTATTTATACGATTTCTATGGGCCTACCACCAGATTTTCGCCTTTAGAATCATCCTGCACCGATATCTATTTCAAATACAATTCTATAAGAATTCTATAATAGTCGTATTTCTTTCATTTTATCCAAGAAAAATACAGCAAGATTTTACAAACACAAGTGTAAACACCCATGCTAGATTCCGCAGAGAAACCTTCTGTAATTCTTACGCTTCAACAAAACTTAATGTTGTCAATTTGTATCAATAGAATTTGTCTGTTGGTAAATGTTCCAATATAAGTAAGTTTCATTTTAAATCTAAAATAATGTAACCTGAATTTACCCTTTTAAGCAAACAAACATTTAACAAACCTGTAAAATTCCTATTCCAGTCATGTGTATTTTATTGCTCTTGAAATATTCACACTGGCGTCATAATGTCTTCATATACTACAGCTACACTGTTGTCTGCATGTTGTTGTCCACCAGGAGGTTTTTCTTTTTTGTTTTGTTTTTTTTTCTCTCTTTTTTTTCAATTTTATTTATTTATTTTGTTAATTTGCAAAATTTTTGCAAAATACATCATTAAAACTGTATGTTCAATAACATCATAACTCCACAATTACTGCACAGATGGTTGTGTGGTTATGGAATTTTTAAGGAACATCAGAACTGTTACAAGTCAGAACTGATTCAAATTTGGGCACGATCGAGTCAATATCCTTGCTTCTAGAGCAATATTTAGCTATGTTACCACAGAAATCAATGTGATCATTTATTTAATGCCATGCACAAAAAAATTTACAAAGTCTGCACTCAGCTCCCCTCTGAGTGTTCTTGATTTAGAAATGCTCAAAGTCAAAGGGTGGATTTGATGTCCATTTAATAGTTAAAGTTATACATGACAGGAATTTTAAAGTGAATCCCATATATTGTCATGAGCTCGATTTAAGAACACGACCACAGAGGTTAGAAACAATTACTGATTAGATACTAAACCTGTTGATCAATGGATTACCGATTGAAAATAGTTCATGTAAACCCAGTGTGTCCTGTTACCTCCAGCAAGGAGATCAAATGTTGATGAGTGTTTCATGTTTTTGTCTATGCTTGTGGTAACTCAAGGAATAATAAATGCATATAGGACCTCACCAAAGAAAGAAAGTAAGAAATTAATTTTTGAAAGATCCGGATTATACTCTGGATGCAAAAAAATATAAAATTTCCAGTGGTCCCACTTTCAATGATTTGGGGTTTGTGATTGAGGTTACTCTAAAAATATTTATGAAAAACCGGTATATTTGGGTGAAGTTACAGTATGAGGACACACAATTGCCTCGGCGGAGGTATGCGATCTGCGAGTACTTTCTAGTTTATTGGGTGACTTTTTGAGAATATTGGTGCTTTGTTGAATACAGCGTGATTAATGAAAAAGGCTGTTCATTACTAGTACAGTTTTAACTAGAAACCACTCGTATATTGGAGACCACTACCACCCCCACCCCCCACCCCCATCCAAAAAAAAAAAATTGCATTTCCAAAAAACTGGGATTTTTTACATATTTAAAATATGATGCAGATCTTTACCAAAACATAATTACCCCTTCTTTTGGCTATATCCTAATCACATAAAAAATTCATGAAGATCTGCTTATTACTTTAGGAGTGATGTCAATCAGAAAGCAGAAATACGTTAAAACGGAACCTTTAAAATTTTGAATATTTTTTATGTATATCTGGAATATCATATAATTTTTTCCAAGACAGACAAACAGACAGACACATTGAAAAACATAACCTCTCAAATGAGGTATTGATGATGTTTTCAAATTTCTCACATTTTTCTATGGAATTTGGGATGTTCTGACAAACGGATGCTGTGCTTGTTAATCAGTAAAACAATACAATTATGATAACAAGATGAAATAAATTCAGACTTTGAAGTGTTACAACAGGGAAAAATTCCATTAAACAAACAAATAAAAATGAAGTCAATTGATTGAAACTAGTAAACAGTGAAGAGGATAACAATGTCTCATTAGATTTTCTGAATTGATTTTTTTTTCATATTTATCTCATTACAATTATTATTTTTAAAAGTTACACTTGGAAACAGTTGTAGTGATAATATTTTATTGCAGCTAAGTGCATTTCTTGCAGATAAGAAAAAGATAACACAATTGCAGGTTAATTTGTAAAACTTTGAATGAGTGATACTGTTAATGATTTTACTCTGAATTCCGTTTGAACTATTACTGACACAAAGTCACCCACTTTATTAACGTTAATTATTTTCAGAAATAAAGGACAGATAGAAACATGGCAAATGAAGGCCTTTATGGCTAAAAGACACAAACCCAGGTGGTGACATCACCGTCCTTGAAACAACAATGGGTGGGATTACATGTAACTGATATTTAAAATTAGCTTGATTTTTTTTCTTGTACAAAGGAACAGCTTTGCCTTTAAAGACAAAAAAGGACACCTGAAGGTCATGTACCTTTTTTGTAGTGGTGTAAATCACTTCCTTTGATTAACTCTAAACCTACGTAGTCATATTTCCATTACCTTTTGCTGATAGACTTTTACATGAAAATGTTTGTGACAGGGAGAACCAAGACAGGATTAGGTTTATATCCGGTGTAGCGCCAGATTTTACACCCCACATAAAATGCATGGGGGTGTAATATATGGCAAGTTCACTTGCCATATTTTACACCCCTTGCCATATTCTACACCCCCCTGCCATATTTTACACCCCTTGGTGGATTTCTTTACAGTAACTGTATTATGAAATAAGTGAAGCTCAACAACTATAAACATCCACAAATTAAGCATTAAA